>CAWUFW010010614.1:0-680367 GCA_963921515.1 Calotriton arnoldi | reverse complement strand
TCCGGATCCGCCACCTGCGACACCCAGTGGCTGTGGCTGCCCTTGCGGCCAGGCCGCGTCCGTCTGTGGCTGATGGCCCACACATTCACTCTTTGGCCTCTCTGGGGAGGGCTCGGGGGTGGTGGCGCACGCGCTTGCACTTAGTCGCAATGGCATGTGGCGTGGTTGGTATGATGGGCAATGGATGGGATGGTGCGAGCCACCTCCCGTGACGTCAGTGCTGCTCGTGCTGTGGTGCGTCCCCCTACACTTCCATTTGACTTGTGCCATGCTAGACGTTGAGGTTCTATTGCCTGCGTGATATGACCAGGAGGAGCGCGAGGAGACCTCTCACACACCATGCTCCACTGCCATCCCGTGCCCTGTATCGCCTGTGCGGATTGACTATGTTGGGGTTACACCTGGTCGACTGGGGCTGTGTGTGCCTTGTCAAGGGGCATGGCGGGCGCACAACAGGATCCAGCTTGTCCACAGAGGGTGGGCTGAGGTGCGCCTGGTACCGCCTTGTACGTGTGCCCGGCTGCTGTGCACACACGTGTTCACTCCCCCCGACAGGTGTCCTCTCACAATGCCCAGGGAAGCGGTGGTGTACTGTTCATGACCCCTCCCAACACGGCGTGCTCCAACTTGGCATGTGCGCATCTACCCGTCACACCCACCCACCTGAGCACTGCGTCCATACGACTTCACACGACACATGTGTGTCTTCCACAGTAGTGCTACTCATTTGCGTTGACATCCAATACCAGTGGACTACATGGTCATGTCACGACTGCCGTGTACTTCACATACTCTCATCCTCTCTCATTCGTACTTGTGAAATGAGTCAGCGGAGACAGTTTTGGTTTCAAACATTATATTGAGTCTTCTGTCCTCTGTGATGCAGTATAGTGGACACTACTGGCAGCGGAATACATGTTGAGGATATACTGAGCATGATTACAAATGGGATAGGGTGTGGGGTTACATCTGCTTGGCCAAGGCTGTGCTAATGTACATTTACGTATAGCTGCGGAGCTGCGGACTTTGACACAGACGGTATACATGTAGCCTACCAGACCGCTCGGCATCATGGGCACAGTCCATCTCAGTTCCATGTGACAGGTTTGCTGCGGTTGTTCCTCATGCACGCGTGCATGTGAGATGACATCAGGGCATGTGCTTGCATGCATGCAGCGGCGTGCCACTTGTTGTTGCAATGTGGTGGTTACTGGACATGTCACAGTCACTGGGGTCGTGTTGTTGTTGTATGCACTTGTCGTCCATGCAAAGGTCCTGGTATGGGATTCCCGGGGCGGGGGTGGGAGGGGTGCAGCACCCACAGACTCAGGCGACCTATTCATGTCCACTGAGCGGTGTGTGTGTCCATGTGCGCTGGATCCATGTCGTGTCCTGGTTGTTCGTGCAGTTCCGTCCATGTGGGTGCGATGCACAGAGCCCATGCCACTGCCTCCCACGATGCATGCGGTGTTCCTGGATGTGATGGGGAACAGTGTGCATGTCCCGGTCATATCCGATGTCATGGCGATGTCGTTGATGGTGTGGTTACAGTTGCCGGTCGTTTGGTATGGCTGTTGTGGTGGTGACTGGCCAGTCCGTGCGGAAGCTGAGCATGGGTGCGGGGTTGGACTTCATAGGTCACTCGGGGAACCTGCGTTGTGGTCCGACGTATTTACAGGTTGTCAGGTATGCGATGCCGTCCAGCAGGGCTTCCATGTCATTGGTGGTGTACATGTTTGCCAGCCAATGAAGCGGATGGTGGCTGTCAAGGTGTTGTTCGTAGGTTGTCCCTTGGAGGACCATGATGGGGCATGCTGGGTGACATTCGATGTAGCTGTTCTCGATGATCCGTCGTGTGGAGGCACAGTGGTTCCATTTCAGTGCGCGTGCGATGTTGGCCACATACGCCATGCCCCCATAGGCAGAGCAGGCCCTGTCGTGTGCGTCCAGGGGGAGGAGTAGTGGTAGCAGGTCCGCCTTCAGACATGCCGGGTTGGAGAGGCATATCTCGACGGGATGCTGGTAGGGACACCTCCGACAGTAGAAGACGGGCATGACGCAGCTGAACAATGTGATGCGGTAAGTCAGTCGGTAACTTACATTCAGCAGGGACAGGAGATCGCATCCCAATGTATGTATCGTGTTGGTTTGGTACAGCTTGAGCTGTTCGGCGTAGGTGGGTAGGTGTGTTGCGGTTGCCATTTCGCAGCGGTTCGTAGAGGTGGCGTGCTCCGGCTGTGTGTGCAGTCTGCAATGTGCACGCTCCGGGGTTGCTGTGAGCTCTGTGTAGTCGTGGGGAGACAGGACTTGTGTTCTGTTGGCTTGTTTGGAGGACACGGGCCCTCTTCCCACATGCTTCTCAGACAGTTCAAGGTCAGTGCTGTGTGACTCCTTCCAATTAACTTGCATGTGGCCGACATGGGGGAGTGTTTTCTTCTTTCTTCCCCGTCCGTTGTGTGCTTCTGTGATATGCGCTATCTGCCCTGTGGTCGGTCTCCTCGGCATGCCTGTGTTTGTCTATTCTTCGACAATGGCTGTATTCACCGGCTTCTGTCGTAGGGCTGTGGTTTCGGTGTTGGAATGGAAGGTCATTCAGTGCTGTCTGCTCTCCCTTGTGTGGGCGGCAGGCTGCCTTTCCGCTCTGCGTTGGGCCTTGTGTGTGGATGTAATTCTTGGGCCACCTGTTGTCGGTCCCCGGGCTCTTTGGTGTTCCGTTTCATGTGTCTTGTTCATATGTGCAGGGTGGTATGGGTTTTTCAGTGTGGTACTGGCGTTCCTCTTCCCGAAGGGGCCCTGCTTCTCCTAGTTGGTGTTGCCGCCGCTGTGTGCTTCGCCATGTTTGTTACACTGGGGTGTGTCCTGCTGTTGCGTGACTTCACTGACATGTGTGCGTCGGTTGTGTGGCGTTGGGTGTTGTCCGTGAATTGGGCGTTGGGGACATGTCTGTGGCCGGCCTGTCACGTGTCATGTGCGTTCGGGGTGGGGCTGATGTGTGTGCTGCTTGGTTGTGTCCCTGTGTCTGTGTGCGACGCATGCATGGCGCTGCGGTTGGCCTCTGCGTTGTGCGCATGTGTGGCGGCGTCATCGGCGCTTTGGGGCCGTGACGGGGTGGTTGGTTCCTAGTCCCAGGTGGTGTGTACACATGTGTTCTGCGATGTTAGGATTTGGCCTGTGTGTCATATGTGGATGCAATGGTGGATGTGTAGTGTGCACGCGCTGGTGGGGGTTGTCCGCTTTTTCCGCCCTTGCACTGTGTGCGCTGTTTGCGTGCACTTGTTGTGTGTGTGCCTACCTGCGTCTCCGCGGTATGTTGCGTCCTTGGTGGTGCATCAGCAGAAGCATGGGAAGGGCCTGCAGTGCTGGATTCATGCCCGGGGTGCCGCTTCTTCGTTGTCCGTGCTCTGCGTCCGTGTTTCCGCCTCTCTTTCACGTGCGGTGTCTCTTTGCCGTGGGAGCCGTTTGTTTGCGGCATCGTAATTTATGCGCCGGGCGGGATGTGTTTCGTCGGACGGTGTGTGTCAGTTGGGCTGCGCCGCTACGTGTGCGGGCGCACTTTGATGGCGGACGGTGTTGCTGGCTTGCCGGCGGTGTTTGGCCTGCTTTTCGCATCGTAATTGGGCGGGCGTGTGGACTGCTGCGTGCCGGCGGTAACTGGTGGTTTTTGCATCCGCCAGCACGGCGGTTGTGCTTCCGCCCGCCATCGTAATGGGCCCCTTAAACTTTATTTAGGCAGCCATTTTAAGTTTACAGGGACTATTTTGTAACCGCGTACTGTTATTTTGGGTCATTGAGGGTCGGAGAAGCTCGCGGTTGGAAGCTGCGTCGCGTCGAGCAAGGTAAGGGAAATTTTATTTATTTTTCTAAGTTAATACTTATGTTTTAGTGTAGTTAGGACTTATATATTGTATTTATAGTTAGGTTATTACGTTTTTGGTGTGCTGTAGTTGTTAGTTATATTTTAGTGAGATGACGTGAGTTACTGTTTGAGGTGTAGTGTAGACGGAAATTAATATCAGTAAATATGTGTTGTTTTGTTGCTATAAATTCATTTTATTGTATTTAATAAATGTATTTGGGTGTATTTGTGTGGGTGGGTATGCTTTTAATCTTTTTTGCAGATTCATTTTAATCGAGTTTACGTTGGAGACAGAGACGCGTTTTTTTTAATAAAAGAACTGTGTATTAGTTTGTTAAACTAATATTATTATCACAGTTTCTTTTAGTTTTCGGTATTTCCTGGAGCGTTTTTTATATTTTTGTATCTTTTTCGGGTTTTTGAGGGTTTACGTAATTTGGATTTCGGAGTGATGGATTTGTATGGGACGTGTTGTATTTTTGCATTTTTTGGGGCTTTTTTAAACTGCAATGCATTAACACATAGATGGAAGGATTATTTATTTCTGGAATACATTTTCTACAGCTACGTAAACCGTAAGTGTATTTTATTTAAATTAATTGGGTGGGAAATGTTTTTAAAATTAATTGTGTTTTATAGTATATTTTGATAATTATTATTTATTTGTAAATATATATTTTTAATTTAAGAAAATATATTTGACAAATAAGTAATATTTGTGAAAATATAATATTAATATATGTGTGTAAAGTTTATGTTTTATGAACGAAAAAATGTATAATACCTGTGGAACTTTTGTTTATAAAATGCTTTTGGCTATTAGGGATAGGTAATCTAGGCCTCTTGTAGATGGGTATAGGGTAACCTGACTTTGCAGTAGCTCAAACATTTTTTTAGTTTGTTTAGTTAATTTGGGACATATTTGAGTTACAGATTGTTCTATCCGTAATTCTTGATAGCTTTGTTCTTTTTGTATAGATTCTAGAAGTTTTTGTAGGGTAGGTTTACCTCTGCTTGTTGTTGATTGGAAGGCATTATGCCATCCTTCAACACTATTATTTGTTTTTGATTCTTTGTTTAAGGTACTTAGGTACACGTTCCACCAAGGAATGCGGAATTTAGGTTGTCTTCTATGCCCTGATCTATGCAATCTTCCCACCCAGGTGTCCTCAAAGTAGTCTAGTAGTGGGCTTATTTTGTCTTCGTTCCTTTTATAATAGGGGCTTTCTATTAGAATATTGTAGTGTTCTGCTACATCTGTTATAGGTACATATGCTAGTGCTATTAGCTTTTTTATTTGGTAGGCAAAAGTACTGTCTGTAGCATATTGTACACTTAGGGGTCGATTCCGATTCGGGCCGGAAATTTCACCGACCGAGCCGGACCCGGAGAGATTTCCGACCGAATCGGACCCGTGCAGTCCGACCGAACGAGTACGATGCGTCCGTATGTTATCGGACTCGAGTCGGTCGGACTCCCATTGAAGTCAATGGGAGCCGGTCGTACAACGCGTACGCGGGCTCCCATTGACTCAATGGGTGCGAGTCGGACAAGTGCGCCCCCTACAGCGGGTACACGGCGAAGCGATTCGCGCCGTACACGCACAGGTATGTGTGCGACTCGCGCGGCTACGAGCACAGGGGGGTCCGACACGGACCCCCAAAGTACGGCTCCGACAGCTCTTTCGAGCCGGAATGCGCGGCTCGGTCGGACTGCTCGCGGCGCGCATCGTACTTACCCGGCCGGGGAACGTCTCCATTGCGCAGTGCGAGTCGAGTCCGAGCGAGTCGGTCGGTGCGGTTCGAGCCGGGAACGAGTCGGTCGGAGCGGTCGGGACGCCCGGACGAGTCGGTCGGCGAATTCGCATCGTACTCGCTCGGCCGGACCCGCGTACGGTTCGGTCGGGAAACAGGGCTCCGAATCGGATCCGGTAAAGCCGAATCCGATTCGGAGCCCTACCGGCCGAGATCGGAATCGGCCCCTTAGGGTTGATTTTTGTAGATGTCTCCAGAGACTCTGATTAAAATGATAATAGCAACCCTGAATTGCTGTGTGTGGATAATTTTTTAGTATAGCATTTATCATGGCTATTTCAAAGTCAATAATTATTTTTGAAGGAAAATAATTATTGCTTTCTTCTTTTATTTTAGTGAGTATATCAATGTAGGTAGTTTGCTGTTTATTTGGTAGTAGTGCGTAGATGAATGGAATATTTGAGTGTTGGTATAATCCATGTATTGTGTACAGCTGGTAAAATGGTTTTGGACAGACTTTGAAAGTTCCATCCATCATCCAGGTGTCACATTTCTGTAATTTAAGTAAATTGTTTGCAGTAGCAAACATAATTATTCTTTTTTCTGGGCATTTGTTATCAAAAAAAATAAATGGTTCTTTACTGTGAGTAATGCTTAATTCTGGTGGAATAACTACTTCTGCAAATGTTTTAGGGGCAGGTATAGTAGTTGTGGTAGCTTTTTTTGTCTGGCAATTGTTCTTTTTAAAGAAGCTATGGACGGTAATTGTCCTGATGCATGTTGAGGTAATTTTAATAGTTGCTCTTTTAGTATTTGGGTAGTTGCTTTGTCAGTACTAGTGCTTGCTTCTTTTATACTTTCAAGAGCATCTCTAACCTCAATCTCTGTTATGTTTGGGGGTGATTATGTTCTTTTACAGAAATAACAGTAGTTTCCTGAGTAGTAGCTCTTCCATAGCATTTGTTAGAGTAGTATTTGCTACACTTCCAAAATACTTTAAGGCCTATTTGTTTCTCCTGTGTATACACATACCCCATATAACATAACAGCATTTTATTTTTTTGTGACATTACAAATTCTGCACCTTCAGTCATGTTGTTTTGTTTTATGCTAGGGAAAATTCAAAAAGAAAATATTTTAATATAATAAATACAACATGTTTATTAAATACTGTTACATGTCAGTGAATATACTTACAATGTTTAGTTTGATGTAAATGAAATTGGTTAGGAAATAATTTCAAGCTTTCTTTTCTATTTACTTGATGTAATTTCTGTTGAGAAGAGGAAAAAACATATTAATAATTTGATTCTATTGTTTGTAGATGATAGGCATTTTAGGGGTAAAGGGTTATTTTGGTGGGTATTTAACGTTGTTTAATAATGGAAAATGATATACTTACTTTTTAGTTGTCTTTATTTTGTTAGTAGTTGTAGAATTATTTTGGAAGCTTTTGCTGTTGGCTGTAGAGGAGATAGATAAAAAAGAAAATATATATTAGTGAATAACGTTTTGAAAATATTTTTAGGTCGGTTTGGCAAAAATAGAATATACTTACATTTATTGTTTTTTTATTGGTGAGTATTTTTGAAATAATTTTCTGGCTTTGTAGGATATCTGTAGAGGTGATATAAAAGTAAGGAATGAAAGAATAGTTAATTAGGTTTTAGAAATAATTTTTGTTGCAGGTTAGTAGTATTGTAATATTTTAAAAACAGTTTTACTTACTTAGTGCAGATTTAAATTTCTTTTTTAGTAATGAAAGTTTTCTTTCAGGAAACAGTTGGGCACAGTTTCACCTTCTTCTTTGTTGTAGTTTTTAAGTGTAAAAGAGATGTATGTTTTTGATGTTTATATAGTGTTTATTTAATTGGTTGCTTTATGTTATTGGTGTATTTTGAAATGTAAGCGTTTTATTGGTTGAAGTTAATTGTTTTTATTGTTTTGGCACTTTCTTTCCATATAAGGGAAACGCTAATTAAGAAACTGTTAGTAGAAAGTAAATATTTTATATTTTTACTTTTTGTAAATAATTTAAATGTTATTTTTAATGTGAAATAATGCAAGTCTTATATATTTAAAGTTTATATTTAATTATTGTAATATGTTTCTTTAGCCAAAATATATTGTTTTATATATTGATGTGTTTGCAAATTATTTTATTATGTTGTTTAAGTATTTTATATTGTTTTATAATGTGAATTTATATTTGGTGCTAAAGATATATTTAATTGAGCAGTTTTTATATAGTCGATATTTTTAAAAAGTCGATATTATTGGTGTCTATATTTTGGTATTCGATATTTTTGTAATGTTGTATGTTATAAAAATGTAAACGATATTTAATGTAACGATATTTAGCATTTCGATATTGTGGTAAACGATATTTTTTATTTACGATATTGTGTACTCGATATTTTTGTAATTTTATAAATAAGTATAGGTAGTAGATATTATTGTAGTCGATATTTAGACGCCGATATTTTGTGTATTCGATATTTTTGTAGTCGATATTATGTCAGTGATCCATAGTATATATAACACTCACAGTAGTGACGTCGATAATGTGGGAGTCGCTGACTGAATTTGTCACATTCTAGGGACAAATATCTTGCAAAAGCGAGTATAGCAATTTTTCCGCCTCAGAATGTTGTTTGCAAGTTTCCGTTTACAGAGGTATTAAGGAAGTACATATAGGGTATTTTCAAATTAATTTATGCAATGCGTTGAAGTTTCCTACCCTTTAAGAGGCACCAGTATTGAAGGAAATGTTATTTCCTCAATTGAGCTGCACGCGATAACAGGAAACCCTTATAAAGGCTCCGTGCGAGACACACAGGATACGCGAGACCCAAGGCTTGTGCTGCGTCACAGGACCCAACGGATTCTCTTCACCTCAAAGTCTCTCAATGCTAGAATAGGCCCTGGAAGAGTTCATTTCCCAGCGAGACTCAGGCCAGCCGCAGTCAAATTATTCTCTTCATAAAGTGCCATTAAAGTCGCTCCAAATCAACAACATCTAGGGATTCTGACCCCTGAGTCTTTATTACTCAATTATAGTGTGAAGAATATCACCAATAATAACAGCGATAATATGAGAGGCGCTGACTTGATTTGTCACATTCTAACAATAGACGCCTTCCAAAAGCGCTCAGAGCGATTTTTCCCCTTTGAAATGCTGTTTGTAATTTTCCGTTTAAAGAGGCTTTAAAGAAGTGTTTAGCGGATACTTCATATTAATTTATGGAATGTGGTGTAATTTCCTACCCTTTCGGAGATGCCGGAACTGAGGAGGTTGTTATTGTTCCAGTTCAGAAATGTGCGATATCAGGAAACCCTCATGAAGGCAACGGGCGAGGTTCGCAGGATACGCAAGGTCCAAGGCTTTTAATGCGTCGCAGTGCCCAACGGACCTTCGTCACCTCAGATTCTCTTCATACCAAAATGAACCCTAGAAGAGAAACCCGGACCAACCATAGCCAAAGTGTTCGACTCCTTGAAAACGCCGCTGTCACAGCCCTGGCCGTGCTGGGGAGAGCGCCACCTCCGTTCAGAGTCCGTCCCGAAGCGGAGCTCTATGTTCAGGCGGCCATCTTCCTTCGTGGCCAGACCACGCCCCTACAGTGTTTTGCCACACATACAAAATCATACTTTTGCTTGTGTCCTCATACTTGAAAATAGTAAAAAAAGGAAAAATATATGGGGTCGATTCCGATTCGGGCCGGAAATCTCTCCGACCGAGCCGGACCCGGAGAGATTTCCGACCGAATCGGACCCGTGCAGTCCGACCGAACGAGTACGATGCGTCCGTATGTTATCGGACACGAGTCGGTCGGACTCCCATAGAAGTCAATGGGAGCCGGTCGTACAACGCGTACGCGGGCTCCCATTGCCTCAATGGGTGCGAGGCGGACAAGGGCGCCCCCTACAGCGAGTACGCCGCGAAGCGCTTCGCGGCGTACACGCACAGGTAGGGGGACCCTTGGGTCCCCCCTGTGTGCGCCTCGCACGGGTACGCGTACAGGGGGTCCGACACGGACCCCCAAAGTACGGCTCCGACAGCGAGTTCGAGTCGGACGGCGCGAGTCGGTCGGAGCGGTCGAGGTGCGCATCGTACTTACCCGGCCGGAAAACGTCTCCATTGCGCGGTGCGAATCGGGTCCGAGCGAGTCGGTCGGAGCGGTTCGGAGTCCGAGCGAGTCGGTCGGAGTTGTCGGGACGCCCGGACGAGTCGGTCGGCGAGCCCGCATCGTACTCGCTCGGCCGGACTCGCAGTACGGTTCGGTCGGGAAACAGGCTTTCGCATGGCTTTTTTCCCGACCGAATGGTATTGGGTCCGCCTCCGACCGAGATCGGAATCGGCCCCTATGTGTAGTACTAGATCCTATTTTTTTGGGCTGATATTAAGTCTCTCTGTGTTGTAACGATGCTATTAAGTACTATAGTGCATACGGTTTGGCTCTAAAATGGTATTTGTAAAAACAGATTCATCCAATTGGTCAATTTAATTTTCCTGTAGGGCCTTAGTAAATGCTGCAGAAAATGCACCAATAGAAAAGGAGTTATATATTATATGCAGGCTGCAGTGTATATTTACACCACATACATATTTGACAAAAATATAAAGCTGTCAGAAAACCTATTGATTATCTATCAAAATGTCACTGCTAAAATATGCAGTGTGTCTAACACATAAAAAGTATTACATTACATATTTGTAACCTAACTTTAAGACTTTGGGAATTCACAAAGGGCATTTACTAGTACTATCTTTATGTCCGCACTTAGAGCAGATATCTGCCCTGAGTGCGGACATAACCATAGTACTCGTAAATGCCCTTTGTGAATTCCCACAGTCGTAAACGTAGACGTTTGGTCTAAGTTTAGACCAAACGTCTAAGTTTACATTTGTGAATCAGGCCCTTTGACCAGGGTCACCTGCATTGCGGGTGTGACCTTCTTTCCATCCTCAGGATCAATCAATTGTCCTTCACAAGAGGCTTTTTATTTATCTGACTATTTTATTTATATCAAAGCATCCTTCTTTGAATCATTGTCCTGAGTATGGTCTCATGGATAGCTTTCGTTGAGAGACCGAAATGCCGACAACTCTTCCCCATCTGCCTTTAAAACTATTTAATAAAAAATGGTGGCTCTCTAATTTAGAGACTATGTGCTGGGTGGTAGTTTACACCATACAAGGCCTTTGAATAAACCTATGTACTGCATTATTTTGTGCCCTTGTTGTATTTAGAAACTTATCACTCATTCTACAATTTATATTTTTCTGCATTCCTAATTCTTATTTTTAGTATTGAAAACCAACATATATTATCACTTATTGTCATACATTCATGTTAGTAGTATTGGAAAAATCTTATTTCCTGTGTATTAAACCTCTTACTATTTTCTGTATAGTTTTTTTACTTGGTATGTTTTCATTTACTCTGAACTTTCTTCCTTCTTTTTTACTTCAAAGTAATTAAGATACACTCTTTGGGCCCGATTTACAAAGGCAAACTTACACTTTCTGTAAATTAACTACTTTTCAGTATTCACAAAGGTAAACTTCGACCAATAATCTAACTTTACTAGTAGTAACTTACCTTTGTGAACACCGAAAAGAAGTAAAGTTAGACTTTTGGTCTAAGTTTACCTTTGTGAATACTGAAAAGTAGTAAAGTAAAACTTTTGGTCTAAGTTTACCTTTGTGAATACCGAAAAGTAGTAAACATTGACCAATGACTCAGTACCAAAAGCATTTGACAAGTAATCCAATCAGGATTTTCTTTTGCTGTTTGTATATATTTACCCATTTCCTGATGAATGACTGGTTTGCCCTAGCATTTTTATTATCTTTACTTTTTCTTGGTGATTTTTGTTTTAAAAAATGAAAACAGAAAGAAAATGGAAAGAAAAAAGAACAGACAGGATAATTAAACAAGTTATACAAAACATATGGGGAGAGGATGTAGCCTTACGGCTAGAGCGGTCGACTTTGAAGCTGGCGAACCGGGTTCGAGTCTCAGCAACTATGCTCAACATCCTGTGATTCTGGGCAAATCACTTAATCTCCCCGTGCCTAACAAAAAATGAATGTGTCCATCTGTAACAAAACTGGTGCTCATGTAAAGTGGTCTGATACCCGTTTCTCAGGTCTAATTCGTGCTATATAAAACTGTAAAAAAAAAAAACTAAAAAAAACTACACCAGGCTAAAACCAGAGCAAAAGCAATCACCAAAATAATCTTTAAATGTCTAGGCATGGGGCACATTTACATCAGTCAATCAATGGTCTTGCGCGGCCACCTTAGTGAACTAATCAACTGATGACTGAGGCTTTTGAACGCCTGATATTGGCATTAGTTATGACTCTTCCTAAGACAAAAACACATATTCTCCTTCAGAAACCAATGCTGGTGGAGGTTCTCTTTCGAATCAGTAATGACAAGCAAGAAATAACCAATTGGCACACAATTGTATCGAAAAAGCCTTCATATATCTTGTAATATATAAATCAAGTGGTAGACAGACTGCAATTTATAAGTAGGCCTGGGAGAAATGGGAATTAGGTCAGCATAATTCACATAATTGTCAAGTCAACTTCCTGAAAATACCCCATTAGTCACTTTGCTTAATTATGTACCATTCGTGTACAAAATGATCATGAATGGCACCAGCTATTGTTCAAGAAACGCTTCAATCATTCAACCTGTTCTGGTTACTAGAAGCTGGGAACTGTCATCTTCACTGTCAGAGATTTTCGTATATGATGAAGAAATAACAGCAGTTACTGAGTTTTCAGGTTCAGTCTTTCCTTCACCATCTCAATCAGAAGACCGATGACTCAAATGCCGAAAAATTAGACTTTCAATTACGCTGGGCAGTCATCATATGTCCCTTGGTGGACACAATGTGGAAAGGTTCAGCATCACATGGAGCATCAGATTTCCTCCTGTGCATTTGTCGGGCGATCACTAGAGCTCCTGTCTTAAACTCAATGTTCTTCTCATGTCGCCTCTTGTAGGCAAAACCTTTCGGTTTTTCCTTCTTAACCAAGACCTTCAGTCAAAGCCGTGTTCTCATAGATGTCATCAAGTATCTGTGACTTGCTCATGAGTTGTGAATGAGAGATCCTCTATTAATGGCAAATGTGAGTACTCATCCACAATTACCATAAGTTGATGTCCATTATTGAGAGGACCAAAGAAATCGATGGCGATTCTCTCCCATGCATGCTTAGGGAGTTCTGACATGGTAAGAGTATGTTGAGTAATGTTTGTAAAAAGGCAGTTACATAGATGACAGGCCTTGAGTTCCTTTTCAACCCTCTCATCTGAATATCAAAACCAAACTCGATCTCAGAGAGCTCTTTTGGTGGCAACAATACCACAATGTCCTTCATGAGCTACTTCAATTATTTTCTGTCTCAAACTCTCCGGAATTAGGATTCTCTAATCTCGCAGTATAACTCCTTCTTGAGTTATATACAGAACATCTTTTATATTTTTGTACTTTTGGTATTCCCCATCACCGGTAAGAGGTCAAGTGTGTCAGTTCCATGACTGATGTGTAATTATATCTTTCAACTTCAGCATACCACTATCATGGCTCATGGCAGTGATGATCTGGGCTAATGATAAGGCAGCTGGCGTATCTGATTTTACAATTAAATTAATGTAGGCTTCAGCCGCCTTGGATGGAGTACCTTGACCTTGTATAGGCACTCTGGAAAAGTAGTCAGCAGGGTTTTGATCCTTCTCTGGATGATTCACAATGGTATTATTGTACTATTGTAGTCGCAGTCCCCACCGTTCAATGCGAGGAGGCGTCTTGGTTTTTGGATTGCCAAAGATAGTCAGTAAAGCTTGATGATCAGTTACCAGCATAAAAGGCTTTCCATACAGCAATACATGGAAATGTTCACAAGCCCATACCATGACCAAACTTTCTTTCTCAGGTTGTGAGTAAGCACTTTCTGTTTGAGACAAACCTTTACTGGTATATTGCCACAATATTCCTTTGAGCATGGGGGTGTCTGCTATGCTTTGCAAGAATAGTACCTATCCTAACTGGGCTAGTGTCAACAACAACCTTTGTATTAAGCTGTGGATTGAAACAGGCCATTTCAGCACCAGTTTCAATGGCTTTTTTGATTTTCTTGAAACTTTTCTCACATTCTTGTGACCACTTGACTGAAACATTTTTCTTTGTTAGCTCTCGTAAGGGAGCACTTATAGTAGCAACGTCTCGTATGTATTTTGAACAGTAACTGGCCATGCAAAGAAATGGATGTATCATAAAAACATCTTGTGGGGGGATCAGCATTTGGCAGGATCAGGTGTCACCTGAAAAGATATGGCAATTTTTTTTTAGATTTGCCTTGTGAAACCCACACTTGTCTGCATTCAGAGTCGGTCTGGCATCAGCAAGTAGATGACATACTTGGGTGAGAGCTTTATTATGCTCCTTCTGTGTAGCTCTGATAATCAATATGTCATCACTATAATTTAATGCATTTACAACAGGCTGTATGACATGTCTAATGACGTCTTGGAAAAGTTCTGCAGCCAATGACACACCAAAAACGTTGTCTCTTATATTGAAACAGACCAACATGTGTAGAAAAGGTTGTAATATACCTGCAATCTGCTTCGAGTTCCAACTGATGATAACCTTCACTTAAATCAAGGCAAGAGAAGACATTTACATCATTTAATTGTGGTATAATGTCAGCAAAGTGTGGACCTGGATGTCCCATTAAGCATCGCTATTGTGTATGGTTGATTAAAACCATTACAATTTTTCATAAATAAAAGTGCGAAACATACAAAATAAGAAAAGATCTTAGCATCAGGAAAGAGCATGCTGATTAAAACATTCAGGGCCGGACTGGGAACAGAAACCGGCCCTGGCAAACTGCTCAGCCGGCACCCCCTGGGGTGAGGGGGAGTGCAGCTGAGCAGTTTGCGAGGGCCGGTTTCGGCCGATTTTGTTACAGGGGGCCGATATTGCTGACCCCCGGTAACAAAAACGGCCCCCCAGGGGCCCAAAACCGGCCCCCACCCTAGCGGCCTACCGGGGAAACGCCCGGTGCCCGCCATGGCCAGTCCGGCCCTGAAAACATTACAGTACAGCTAGGACGATTATTCCGATGCTATGTCACTATTACATAAAGGAGCAATGTACTTGTAAAAAGGAGAACCTTAATAAAGCGATAAAGACATCAATACATTAAATTAGAAGTGCGAGCAGTCAAATTTGCCTAGCACAAAGGCCATTACAATTTTGGGAAAAAGCGTACATCACTGATCTACTGATAAAGGAAAAGAGGTCTCAGAAGTGCAGTGCATAAGATATAGCACCAGATCATTCCTCAAAACGATGTTCCTTAGAATTACATCACACTAACATCATTTGATATATCACTTTAGTTAAAAAGATCAAAGTGCTAGTGCAAGGAAGGACCTAATAAAGGCAATAAGGTCATCAATACATTAGCTAGAAAAGTGCAATCAGTGAAGTTAGCCTAGTGCAAAGGCCACTTAGAGCAATTTGAAGAGACACACCTCACTGATCTACTAGTGAGCAAGATGTCCCACAGGTCCTAGTGCCGAAAATGTAGCATACAATTATTCATAAAAACAGTCATCATCAATGTTATATAACACTAAGGTGTTCGAGACACACAAATACTGTTTAAAAACCAGTATTACTTCAAAAAAGAAAATAACTCATAAAGTGCCAGTGCAATGAATGAAGCAGTGATGTAGTCATAGAATGAATTTCCAGGGGGCAAGGGAAACTAGACTGGACCTACTGGGGCATACCGGGGATGGAAGCAGAGCCTCCCAGTGAGGTCCCTGGATAGCTGAGCCTATTAACTGCAATTGAGACAAATTAGGCCAGCTGGATATTTATGGATATTTTCAAGATATTTGGATATTTTCAAGAGATATCACCGCTATGATTCAGAGGTTTGATGGGGTTAAGCCAGCTGGATGATATTGTCTGGATTGAGGGATGCAATAATGGCCTGCCAACAAGTACGAACTCCCAATTTGTTCCAGTCTTGCCGTATTGTGATTTTGCGCTCATCCAGCTAAGCTGGGCAGAGGCACATGACATGTTCGAGACATTCTTCACAATGGCCACAGCCTCTGCAGGGTTTTACCTCTATGGGAAAACGCCAGCAGGCAAGGCACTTCAAGAACAGCCACTCCCCCAGCCTGAGGGCCATAAATCTTGCCTTTAGATGGTTAGAATATGTACAGGCACAATATGTCGAGGGGTATGCTGGCTTGTATGTATTAATAACTACTCAAACATACTTGCGCTTGGCTAGGATGGCTCTGTCAGAGTGGTAGGTACATTTTTAGAACCCAATTCAAATGCTGATGGACTCGGATTGATGGCCCAAAGTTCATTCACCTTCAAAAGGTACTGATAGTCCTTGAGAAACCGATGGTGCACTTGGCTTGACACACTGGAGCTAACTTCGGTCCATAGCAATGCCTCTAGGCAGCCAGCCCTAGACCCGCAGCTTATGACACAGGTTGAGCTAGGCATTGGTGCCGGCTGCCCACTGATCATGAAGACCCAGTTTCAACATAATCTGGGTACAGATGAGGACTTTGGGAGCCAGAGAACACATTTGTATATCCTTGTGATGAGTTTGTTTAATAGACTGATAATCTTGCCCAGTAGGATTTCTCTGCTATAGGTCATTGATGGGGACATTTTGGCCCTCATAACTTCCAGCAAGGAAGAAAGGCTAGGCCCTATAAGTGATTTTGATAGTTTCAATAGTGTCACCTGGAGGGTCAGGGCCTTTGCTCCAACTCCCTTATGTTGCCTCATAAAGGAGCACCAAGCATCAATATGTACCTCCAGGTACTTGTATGATTGATTCACCACAATCTTGTTGACGTTGTAAAGCCATCCACCTTTCTGATACTTTTTCCTACCAAATGTAACTACTGTAGTATTTTCAAATTCTCCTCCAGGTTATTAATAATTATGTAGGTGTGCAGTTGGTTAAGAAGGCGTTGTGACCCTACTCTTGTGGAACTAAATAGAGCAAGGTCATCAGCATACAGCAAGTCACTGAACCGTACGTCACCCATCTGTTGATGGAATCGAGGGATTATGACAAATCGGCAATGAACAGGTTAAAAAGTAGGGGGCTAACATGCACCCCTGCTTATACACCCCATGAAGTCGGGATTTTCCTGGATAGACGGGCAACATCTTCTAGTTTAATGTGGATCCAGGTGCTGGAGTGTAACTGGATTATCAACTCAAGGAGTTTTGAGGGGGATTACCCACTTCTTTAGTTTGGACCAAAGAGCCCCCCCTCGGTACTCAGTCAAATTCCGCCATGAGGTCAACAAAACAGCAGTGCAGCAAGGAGTGTGAAGAGGTTGCCTTGTCCATCAAGATTGATATTGCTAACAGGTTGGTTAGTGTACCAGATTTTGCTGTAAAACCTGTTTGATTTCTTGGAATGAGCCCCTTCGATTCTACCCACAGGCATAGATCCTCCAGAGCATGCTGACATGATGTTTAGCCTTGTTTTCAAGGAGTGAAATTAACACTCGGATCTGATCTAGAGCCCCTTTATAAATGGGGTGGATCATAGCCCCACGTCACAATTCATGTGTAGTTGAATTACTGAAGCAGTAAGCAAAGAGTGTAGAGAGCAGTCTTGCTCAAAACAGCATGTCCTGTTGGAAAGGGCCTGAGGCAAGCCATTGGGCCCCATCCTTCTTTGACTTTGATATTACGTGGACAAGCTGACTTGTCAGGGGGAGCATATCTGTGGTTGGGGAAAGCAAGCTGTCTTGATCTTGGTGCGGGCCTTAGTAGAAATTACATTTGGACTTTGAATGCCTCTGTCCAACAGAAAGTCTTCTTCCTTGCTTGTCGAAAATGCCTGGTGAGGAAGGATGCCCATTCTGATTCAGTTATATTCACATGACCTGGCCCACTAGTTCCACTCATTTACCTATTCACCAGGGCCTAAAAACTCCTGGAATTAGGATTCTTACTTGCACATAAAAGAGTTGCCCAGAAAAGTTGTAGACATTTTTGCTTCTCTGCAAAGATTGCCAGTCTGTATGTTTTCTGCATCAGCTTAAATATATCAAACAACTCCTTTAGTCCGGGATACTTCCGAACACCCCTCAGGACCCTGTTACAGGCTTTCTTTAGATCCTAAATCATTGCTGTGATGACGATTGTCTTGGAGAAACTAAGCCATCGAGCTGGTTGAGAAAACTTGATGAGCAGTCGGGTGATGAGGCTAGTGGATTCTGTAATCGAATGTCGTTCTTGTTCAATTCCCTTGTTTGCTTGACGTACATTAATGCGTGTACAGTTCCTTCACTGTTCTTTTAGGGCACTACCACTATGGGATAAACCCATGGTATCGGACCAGTTGAATGCTCAGTAATGTCATGCATATGTAACGATTCATGTTCTTTTTCAACAGTGTGAGAAGTTGGCCTGGTATATGCTGTTCACTAATTAAAGTGGACACCTTGCACCAGGGCACATCGACTCTTATGGTAGATAGGTTTAAGACAACCTTTTAAAGAAAGCTATCCTAGTGGTAGCTGTGGAGAGCAGCCTTCAGGCTAAGTCTCGGAGGAATGTAAAGCAGCTTGTTTTACCATATAATCTCTTGAATCACCAAATGAAAAGACACCACACAGGTATATATATCAAATATATATGTATTTATTTCTAAATAACTCTCTACTAATCTCTTTATGAGATTAGAAGACAAACATATGCACAAATCAACGTTTCACAATAAGTTAAGCACACAATATGGCTGGGGCCCTAGGGGCGTAACGAAAAGCAATCCGTCTGTGCCTCTGAGCAACAGGAAGGAAATCTTTATTAATATGTAACTTTACTTTCATAGTCTTAAACTTTCCCAAACTAGGAAACAATGAAGGAAATTCTCTTACTATTTTGTGGTGAGCATTCATGTTGTAATTCACAGAAATCCATCCCATATCAGCAGTGGTACTAAAACTAAGCAGACAGGCGCTTGCCACTGTACCTTGAAGGACATGGAGAGGTGCTTGCACCTCTGCTTTCTTGTGTTTCAGTGTTGCTACAAATAAACCTTGAATTTTTATGGGCGTCGATGCAGCCTAGGTGTACACTTTTGTTTTCAATGGAGTAGGTCAAGGCAATGAAGATAATTTATTGTATTTCTCTTCAGGCATTATATTTGTCGATGCACTACTGTCGATGATGAAAGGTATGTAGCAATCATTTATTTTCAATTTAATTTTTGGATAATGTTTGTATGACTTTGGTTCTTTGGCATGTAGACTTTTCTTTGACTGCCATTTTTCCGCACATGCAGCCAGTCCGACATGCACACATTTCTCTGAGGTAAACATCGACATGGCACAACCATCTTCCTCACTTTCACTTGATATTGAGGCAGACGAATTGTTTGACGATGATTTAGATGACAATCGAGTGTTGAGGTGCCTCAATTGATGTCGCCGCTTGGCCTTGTGTGGGCTTGTCAAATTTTGCTTCTGGGCTGTTCTGGCGGCCATTTTGTCTTCGCATTGTGACACACTTACTTTTTTCTTTGCTTTACAAACCGTCACAAAGTGGTTCTCTTTCCCACAGCCTTTACATGTCTGTCCAATAGTGGGACATTTACCTTTGTGTGGAAATGAAAATCCACATCAAAAAAATAACTTCTTTTTACGTTAAGTCTTTTCCTTTGGCTTACTTTTTATACTCATGACTCATTCACGCTGGGCATGTCATCATCTTGTCTTTCAGCACACTCCTCAGCTCTGGCAGCCATCATCACTCGATCCAGACAAAGGGGTCGATTCCGATTCGGGCCGGAAAAAGCACCGACCGACTCGGATCCGGAAAAAATACCGACCGACACGTACCCGTGGCGCACGACACGCCAAGTACGATGCAAGGCGCGAAAAATCCGACCGACACGTACCGAAACAAAGTCGACCGACCGAGCCGCACGGAAAGCAGCAATCCGGCCGGAAAAACACGCGAATCCAACCGACCGACACGCACCCGGAACAAATCCGACCGAAACTTACACGCGAACTCCAAACCGCAAAATACGATGCAAGGCGCGAAAACCACGAGCGAGTCTGACGGAGGACAAGCCGTACGACCGACACGCATACAAAACCGAGCCGAAGCAACACAATACACCGCGACCGACGCGTACGCAGCATAGAAAACTGCACAAACACAGCGTGAACGAAACGGAGAACACCGTACGAGACCAATGCAGGGTCCGACTCGGTCACAAGAACGTTTCCAACATACACAAACAGCACAAAGGAAAAATCACCCAAAAAAAGGCCAAACAAGCAATTACCAAGCCAATAAATACTGGGGGGTGGGGACAGAGAACAAAGACACACCCACAACTCCACCTATATAAAGGACACAAATCACTACCATGAGCCTTTGCAAATGCCATTCCACTGCCAGCACCCAAGAGAAAGCAACCACACACCCACAGCTCATCCCTCACACAAGCCACACACCATCAGCACACCAATAAATACCTACCTCACATACACCCAGCAAAACACACACTCACACACCCTCACCTGCACACCAACACACACAACATCACCCACCATCACCACCCATCACCATGCCCCCCAAGAAGAATCCCAAGTTCCTAGAAAGTGAATTGGAAGTCATGGTAGACGAGATCCTCAGGGTGGAGCCACAGCTGTTTGGCACACTGGTCCAACAGACCCCCATGTCGCAGAAAACCAAGATGTGGGAGAGGATCATCAACAGGGTGAACGCCCAATCACCATGTCGGCGCACAAAGACGGACATCCAGAACAGGTGGTATGACGTGCGCAGGAGGGTACGGGACATGCTGAAGAAAGACTACATCAACAGCCAATACACCGGCAGTGGCCCTCCTGCCAAGCCAATATACCTCAGGCCCTGGGAGGAGAAGGTGCGGGCCATCCTTCCGCCAGTGAGCGTATATGGACTAGCGGACATCCCAGAGCCTGGTGAGTACACAACAAATGTACACAATATACTGCCACAAAACACACACATCACTGTCAAGGGGAGAGTCAAACCATGCACTCATAGCAATTACACAGCAACCAGAACAGAATCATCCCAAAATGTGTATGTCAGTCAGATAAACACAACACATGCCATCAAAAAAGTCACATCCAACTGTGCCAACACATGTACAAACACAACCACAACTACAGCTAGGCAGTGGCACAAATAGAACTAACAAACACATCCACACATGTAGCCACCACAACAACACCAACACACAGTGAAGACCACTCAAAGGAAGGAATTCTGTGTATGCTGGCCAAGTCAGTGTAGCCAATAGCATCATGGGAGTCGCAGTCACACATATTGCCCCCCCACAACTGTCCCATCAACACCACCATGAACCATGCGCACATCACAGGGAGTGGAGAAGGACTCACAAGATGGCTGACACTGGCTACTGCTGTGGGGAGCACAAGGCCCTGCTGGCAACTGTGCACCAACAAACAGCAGGACACCACTGACTGACATCCTGAGAGACAACTTACACTCCCTGCAATGCAAGCACGTTCCATGGTGGGAAATCTGGCTAGCTGGGTGGGAAGGGGGACTTGCAGCACTGACCATAGTCACAAGCACCTCCCCTCACACACCCCCCAACACAAACTCCACAGAACCCACCTGGTAGAATGCAATGCCCCCCATCCTAACACAAGATCCCACAAAGAACCACCACCCTGGGTTATGTTGTGTAAAGCACAGGGACACTCTTGGGACTCTTAGCCAAACAACTGCCAGGACAACACTCCAAGCCATCCTGTCAGCACAGCCAGCCCACCCCACAGGGAAGCAGAGTCAAAAGGAAGGAAGCATGGGCATGCTGGGAAGGGGGTGGAGGCAATAGCATGATGGGAGTCGTAGTCACTGATAGTGGTCACCCCCACAACTGTCCCATCAACACCACCCTGAACCATGCTCACATCACAGGGAGTGGAGAAGGACTCACAAGATGGCTGACACTGGCTACTGCTGTGGGGAGCACAAGGCCCTGCTGGCAACTGTGCACCAACAAACAGCAGGACATCACTGACTGACATCCTGAGAGACAACTTACACTCCCTGCAATGCAAGCACGTTCCATGGTGGGAAATCTGGCTAGCTGGGTGGGAAGGGGGACTTGCAGCACTGACCATAGTCACAAGCACCGCCCCTCACACACCCCCCAACACAAACTCCACAGAACCCACCTGGTAGAATGCAATGCCCCCATCCTAACACAAGATCCCACAAAGAACCACCACCCTGGGTTATGTTGTGTGAAGCACAGGGACACTCTTGGGACTCTTAGCCAAACAACTGCCAGGACAACACTCCCAGCCATCCTGTCAGCACAGCCAGCCCACCCCACAGGGAAGCAGAGTCAAAAGGAAGGAAGCATGGGCATGCTGGGAAGGGGGTGGAGGCAATAGCATGATGGGAGTCGTAGTCACTGATATTGGTCACCCCCACAACTGTCCCATCAACACCACCCTGAACCATGCTCACATCACAGGGAGTGGAGAAGGACTCACAAGATGGCTGACACTGGCTACTGCTGTGGGGAGCCACAAGGCCCTGCTGGCAACTGTGCACCAACAAACAGCAGGACACCACTGACTGACATCCTGAGAGACAACTTACACTCCCTGCAATGCAAGCACGTTCCATGGTGGGATATCTGGCTGGCTGGGTGGGAAGGGGGACTTGCAGCACTGACTATAGTCACAAGCACCTCCCCTCACACACCCCCCAACACAAACTCCACAGTACCCACCTGGTAGAATGCAATGCCCTCCATCCTAACACAAGATCCCACAAAGAACCACCACCCTGGGTTATGTTGTGTGAAGCACAGGGACACTCTTGGGACTCTTAGCCAAACAACTGCCAGGACAACACTCCCAGCCATCCTGTCAGCACAGCCACCCCACCCCACAGGGAAGCAGAGTCAAAAGGAAGGAAGCATGGGCATGCTGGGAAGGGGGAGGAGGCAATAGCATGATGGGAGTCGTAGTCACAGCTCCACATCCCCCACCACATGGCCCAGCAAGCTCACACTCACGCATGCACATCCCACAGAGAGTGGAAAGGCCCATCAAAGATGTCTGACACTGTTGCTGTGTCGTGGGGAGCACAAGGGCATGCTGGGTACTCCACACCAACCAACAGCAGGACACCACTGTCAGCCATCTTGCCATTGCTCTCACACCCACACACACTGAACTCCACACAAAAGCAAGTAAGTATGGGAATGCTGGGAAGTGGGGTGGAGGCAATGGCATGATGGGAGTCGTAGTCACAGACATAGATCACCCCCACAACTGTCCCATCAACACCACCCTGAACCATGCTCACATCACAGGGAGTGGAGAAGGACTCACAAGATGGCTGACACTGGCTACTGCTGTGGGGAGCACAAGGCCATGCTGGCAAATGTGCACCAACAAACAGCAGGACACCACTGACTGACATCCTGAGAGACAACTTAGACTCCCTGCAATGCAAGCACGTTCCATGGTGGGATAACTGGCTGGCTGGCTGGGTGGGAAGGAGGACTTGCAGCACTAACCATAGTCACAAGCACCTCCCCTCACACACACCCCAACACAAACTCCACAGTACCCACCTGGTAGAATGCAATGCCCCCCATCCTAACACAAGATCCCACAAAGAACCACCACCCTGGGTTATGTTGTGTGAAGCACAGGGACACTCTTGGGACTCTTAGCCAAACAACTGCCAGGACAACACTCCCAGCCATCCTGTCAGCACAGCCAGCCCACCCCACAGGGAAGCAGATTCAAAAGGAAGGAAGCATGGGCATGCTGGGAAGGGGGTGGAGGCAATAGCATGATGGGAGTCGTAGTCACTGATATTGGTCACCCCCACAACTGTCCCATCAACACCACCCTGAACCATGCTCACATCACAGGGAGTGGAGAAGGACTCACAAGATGGCTGACACTGGCTACTGCTGTGGGGAGCACAAGGCCCTGCTGGCAACTGTGAACCAACAAACAGCAGGACACCACTGACTGACATCCTGAGAGACAACTTACACTCCCTGCAACGCAAGCACGTTCCATGGTGGGATAACTGGCTGGCTGGCTGGGTGGGAAGGAGGGCCGGCTGTCAACCAAACACAACCAATGCAGACCATGTTCACACCCCAGAAAATACATAGAAATGCCCAAATAATGCAGGACAATGTGCCACACCAATATCAACCCCTGACTGTGACGACTTAGGACAATGCAATGTACAGGCCCGCACCCAGAGGCACAGTCACAACTGTCATGTGTGTCAACCATTGATGCCTGCAGAAACATGACATACATTGTTTGTGTCTCCCAAAAACAGGTGATGATGGGGACACAGCAGCAGACGCTGAGGAGTCCCAGTCCCAGGCTCAAGAGGATGCCGAGCTCACTGGCATCGTACAGCCTCTGTCCTCCTCGGACGATGAAGAACAACCTGGCACATCCGGTGCAAGTCAACATGCAGCACCAGCAGGACCACCAGCTGCAGCACCAGCAGGACCACCAGCTGCACCCCCTGCACCCACCCCTACAACGACTGTCACCACGAATACCATCCCTGCCGACATGGACAGAATAAGGAGCAACACCAGCACAGTGACCCTGGACCAACCTGGGGCCATGGACACCACCACCACCACCAACCCCCAAGGTGGACCAGGGTTATCTGTGCGTGCCACTGCACACACTGCACATGTCAGCAGGGGTGGTGGGAGGGTGGGAGACAGAGGTCGCTGCTTGCAGACGTTGCTGGTGTGCATGATGACCCACAACTGGTACGCATAGCTGATACGTACCAGTCCAGCACCGGAGAGCTCAGCCAGGTAGTGGGGCTCCTCAGAGACATTAAACAGCAGCAGGCTGCCCATCATGCCCGCTTGGACTCCCACATGTCCCACGTGGAGTCACACATGTCCCGTGTGGACTCACACATGTCCCGCGTGGAGTCCAAGTGGGATGCACTGCATGAGATGACGGCGGTGCACAGGGACATTTTACAATGCCTCCGCCAGATGAACAGCAACCAGTCCACACCTCCCTGTGTGCCAACAACATCTGGTGCCGAACAAACTGCAACTGCCACAGCGAGGGAGGAGGACTCTGGCGGAGAGTTCCCTGCACCGCAGCAGCCTGCACTTGAGGGCCCCCCCCAAGAAGAGGGGTCGTCCGAGGAGGGAAAAGTGAGAGGCCGATGGCCAAGCGCAACTCCCAGGAAGCCTGAATTTGTTCTGGATGTTCGCCTTTGTGCACAGACTGTTCACCCTGTTGACGGCAACACTACTCCCACACATTGCATGGGAAGTACAAGTTGGACCAATGTGTCAGACAACTGTGGCCCCGATACTGGGGATCCTGTCTACCCGGACTTTCAATTCACCTAGGAACTTGGGATTGCAAGATTTATGTACAGCACAACCCATCCTATGCACTATTAACACAAATGTATCACAATAAACACACTAATACACCATACTTGCCTCTGTCGTGATTCCAACGTGGGTGCTGTTATGGGGATGATGAACTGCAAAATTACACTGTGTATGCGAACTGCAACAGCAAGGACAACACAGGCATGTGAGTACAGGCAACGTGACACACATGAGGGTGACACACCACCAGGGCTACACGACACATACACACCTAGGCCATCTGACTCATTGCCTACACTGATGTTGCCAGGGAAGACGGTGCAATGCACAGACACCACACCCATTCCCAGTTGTAGTCAAGTAGCCCACAGGTGCAGTAAGCAAATGGCAGTCAAATGTGTGACCACAGACAACGCACATCACAAAGTGAAGCACAGGTTTATTACACAGTTGCAACATGCCGTAACCACTACAGATGCAAGGTAACCCCACCTGGCAGCGGGCACACAGTCAACAACTGTAGATGGAAGGAAGTCCATGGGTGTGGCGCACATCACCTGTAGGGACACAACAGCTACCAGCCTGGATGTGCAATCACGTCGTCGGTGGACACAGTTGACCAAACGAATCTGAAAGTACCCTGTGAAGGACAGAAATGACACACAGTCAAAAGCAATGGAGTACAGGACAGAACAGCAAAACTCATGCACAATACATGTTACAAGATACCCACCCAGAACCAAGTTAGCATGTCAACACTGTTGGGGAGTACAGCCCACCTGTCACCACACATCGCAACACACATCCAGTCAAGTAGCCCATGGACACACTCCAACCACACCAGAGCACCACCCACACATCATGCCAACTCACATCATTGACATGACACCTCAGGATACTCACATTCAGCTAAAGAAGTTGGTGATGAGCTGTGTGCGGACATCACCATCACCATCATCATCATCATCATCATCGTCACTGGCATCGTGGTCCAGGCCAGGATCCTCCACAGGTGGCGGATGTTGGTCATTGTCATCCTGGATGAGAGGCAACTCCTTCCGCACTGCCAGGTTGTGGAGCATGCAGCAGACGATGATAATCTTGCACACTTACGCAGGGGCATATGGGAGGGACCCTCCGGTCTTGTCCAGGCAGCCGAAGTGGCTCTTCAGGAGACCAAAGGTCCGCTCAATCACTCTCCTGGTCCGACCATGTGCCTCATTGTAGCGCATCTGGGCAGGTGTCACAGGGTTCCTGAGGGGTGTCAGCAACCACGGCATGTTGGGGTATCCCGAGTCACCTACGGACAGACAAGTGCACATTAGCTGACTTGGAAAAGTGGGCGGAATACTACAGATCAGATCACACACAATGGCACAAAGTCAGTACACACCGACAAGCCAGGCACGCTGGTTCTGCATCTGTGCCATCATCCTGGGGATGCGACTACTCCTCATCACAAAGGCATCGTGTGCTGAACCAGGGAAATGGGCACACACGTGTGTGATGGTCATGTCTGCAAGACACACCACCAGTGCATTGACCGAGTGGTAGTGCTTGCGGTTCCTGTAGGCCTGCTCCTGGGCCTGTGGTGGTACCAAAGCCACATGTGTCCCATCAATGGAGCCAATTACATGCGGCATCCTCCCCAGGGCATAAAAGTCACTCTTCACGTCAGTGAGTCGTCGCAGTCTAGGGAAATAGATGTACCGGTTCAGGAAGAGCAACATTGCCGACAAAACATCGCGGAGCACACGGCTGAACATGGTCTGTGACATCCCACCAGCAGTCGCCACAGTATGTTGGAAGGTACCAGTGGCAAAGAAGTGTAGGGCTGCCATCACCTTCACCTTGGGGGTCAGCGCTGTAGGATACGGCCGGCCAGGCTGCAAATGTGGGGACAACTGCACTGCCAAATCCTCAATCAGCTGCCTGGTGAAGCGGTACCGTCGGATGCTGTCCCGTTCCACCATCGTTGCCAGGTCTGGGAATGGCCGATGGACAGCAGGAGCCCTGCAGTGCAGAGGAGAAGTAAGCAAGATTGTCAGTCACCCCACATATGCGGCATTGAACACACTCAAGATCCCAACATACATCATTATGAGGCACAACTACATGAAGTGTGCAGTACCGGAAGGACATGTATGGTACATACATGGCCAACATCTGTCAACACGGTCCAACAGGTGGCATCAATTTGTCCCAGGTTGGCCCATTGGATATCATGAGGCCATGTCACAGTTCCCATCTCCTGCTGCCGTGTCACAATAACCCCCCACAGTGACATGTGAGGACAGATGTGCCCCAGGCACCACAGCTCAACGACAGGTACATTCCCAGGGACCCTGTAATGCCACATGGACACTGGCATTACATGGAGTATCATGTATACACCACAGCAAAACAACCATGACACCCACAGGAAGTGGCCCCACTTGCCACGGCAGGACAGACATGGACGTCTGTGACACACACGCACAACATCAGAGTCCATGCACACACAACGTGGATGTGGAGACTGTCTCCCATTGTGCACATGAAATCAGAGACATTGTAAACACTACATGCACAAAGACTGTGGAGGACCATCACTATTGTGCCACTGGGACACCCTGGCTCAAACATACCGTCCCACATGGGACTCACGGGGTATGTGACATGACATACACATACACCACTGTGAAATGTGACCATGGCACATGCACAGATATGAACAGTTGCACATCACAGTGGTCACGTACACGTAACACCCAGGATCCTGTCCCCATGAACACGTGCACAGCCTGGGGGTGACTGCCCACAGGTGACACCCACAGGACAACATGTACACCAACATACACACAATAGGAAATGCAGCCTTCCATGCCTTATGATAAGGTTTGGACAGGCTGTCGTGATGTAGGTGTGCCCCTCACTCCCTGGGAGGTATCTGTGGCTGGCATATGTCCATCTGAGACAGGCATGCTGACATATGCCAGTCACATGTACAGTGATGCGTTGTACCGCAATGGACCGACCGGTGCCTCCGGCCGGCCCATTGCATTCAATGTGTGCGGGTACGCGTTGTACCCCTGTGCGCGTTGTACTGCAATGGACCGATCGGTGCCTCTGGCCAGCCCATTGCATTCAATGTGTGCGGGTACGCATTGTACCCCTGTGCGCGTTGTACTGCAAAGGACCGATCGGTGCCTCCGGCCGGCCCATTGCATTCAATGTGTGCGGGTACCCGTTGTACCCCTGTGCGCGTTGTACCGCAATGGACCGATCGGTGCCTCCGGCCGGCCCATTGCATTCAATGTGTGCGGGTACGCGTTGTACCCCTGTGCGCGTTGAACTGCAATGGACCGATCGGTGCCTCCGGCCGGCCCATTGCTTTCAATGTGTGCGGGTACGCGTTGTACCCCTGTGCGCGTTGAACTGCAATGGACCGATCGGTGCCTCCGGCCGGCCCATTGCATTCAATGTGTGCGGGTACGCGTTGTACCCCTGTGCGCGTTGTACTGCAATGGACCGATCGGTGCCTCCGGCCGGCCCATTGCATTCAATGTGTGCGGGTATGCGTTGTACCCCTGTGCGCGTTGTACTGCAATGGACCGATCGGTGCCTCCGGCCGGCCCATTGCATGCAATGTGTGCGGGTACGCGTTGTACCCCTGTGCGCGTTGTACCGCAATGGACCGATCGGTGCCTCCGGCCGGCCCATTGCTTTCAATGTGTCGGGTACGCGTTGTACCCCTGTGCGCGTTGTACCGCAATGGACCGATCGGTGCCTCCGGCCGGCCCATTGCATTCAATGTGTGCGAGTACGCGTTGTACCTCTGTGCGCATTGAACTGCAATGGACCGATCGGTGCCTCCGGCCGGCCCATTGCTTTCAATGTGTGCGGGTACAGCGTTGTACCCCTGTGCGCGTTGAACTGCAATGGACCGATCGGTGCCCCGGCCGGCCCATTGCTTTCAATGTGTGCGGGTACGCGTTGTACCCCTGTGCGCGTTGTACTGCAATGGACCGATCGGTGCCTCCGGCCGGCCCATTGCATTCAATGTGTCGGGTACGCGTTGTACCCCTGTGCGCGTTGTACTGCAATGGACCGATCGGTGCCTCCGGCCGGCCCATTGCATTCAATGTGTGCGGGTACACGTTGTACCCCTGTGCGCGTTGTACTGCAATGGACCGATCGGTGCCTCCGGCCGGCCCATTGCATTCAATGTGTGCGGGTTCGCGTTGTACCCCTGTGCGCGTTGTACCGCAATGGACCGATCGGTGCCTCCGGCCGGCCCATTGCTTTCAATGTGTGCGGGTACGCGTTGTACCCCTGTGCGCGTTGAACTGCAATGGACCGATCGGTGCCTCCGGCCGGCCCATTGCTTTCAATGTGTGCGGGTACACGTTGTACCCCTGTGCGCGTTGTACCGCAATGGACCGATCGGTGCCTCCGGCCGGCCCATTGCTTTTAATGTGTGCGGGTACGCGTTGTACCCCTGTACGCGTTGTACCGCAATGGACCGATCGGTGCGCACCCATTGACAATGGGCTTGCCTGGCAACGGACGCGTTTTCGAATTTCGAACGAGTCGGTTGCTGGAAAATCAGTTGGTCACCCACAACAATGTTGCAAAATCATGTATGTCATGAAGTTGAAGATTTGAAGGATGCTGTGGGCGTGTTTTGGTGCTGCTATTCCATGGATTGGCCAGATTCAGAAGATGCAAACGACTTGGACCTATCACTTTGGACACAAGGGACAGTATCTGCCTCTCCAGCACATATATATTGCTGGCTGTTCCCCTGAGAGCCCACTTGCCTGCACTACATGCTCCAGGACGACATCTGCCACTGCACTGCTGCTGTCTCTGCCCCTCTGGACCCTGCAATGGCACGTACTGTGGAGAGAGCCCCAGCCTTCAGCCTTGAAGAGAACCAGGCCCTGCTGGACAGCCTACTTCCACAGTACAGCAAGCTGTATGGGACACCAGGGGAGCAGGTGAGTGTTCTGTGCACTGCCTTTCTGAATGTGCATTTTGTGTGACTAGCAAGGCTGGAAGTCTGCACGCCACTGGCTAGCAGGCTCACTGAGTAGTTGTCACCCCCATAGTGTGTAGTGACTTGCACTGGACAGGTATGGTGCAGTGACAGTGCATTTGAACATGGTTTTACTTCCCATGCAATGATACCATGTAGTGACGTCTGGCAAACTGTCCATGGTCAGCTTTGCACTGCCTGTGTACATCATGTGCCCCTGTGATTGAGACATGTATATACAACTGTGTCATGCACGGATATGTTGCATGTGTGGTAATGGCCTTTTCACTTTGTCATCCTGACAGGTTAATGCCCATCGGAAGCAGGAAATCTGGAAGGACATCGTCCGGGCTGTCCGGTCCGTGGGGGTCTACAAGCGCCGGATCCGCAACTGCCAGAAGAGGTGGCAGGACCTTCGGGGCTGGACCCGGAGGATTGCACGGGTCCAGCTGAAGCTGTCGCCTCCTCGCAGGAGGGGCGGAACACGGACCCTGACCCCCCACATGCTCCAGATCCTGGCAGTGGTCTTTCCAGACCTGGATGGGCAGCTGAAGGCCAGACAGCAGCAAGGAGGGGTGAGTCAAAGACTGCACTGTGAACTCTGTATTACATGCTTTGTGCCCTCCTCTGGCCTGGTTCAACTGCCACAGTGCAGCAGTCATGTTGTCCAGGAGCCATGTCCCTCTATTGTGCACTGCCCACTGCTCATCTGATACCCAGGTGTGGCCCTTACATTCAGGGAATTGTGTCACTTGGGACTGTGTCCTTGCAGTTTGCTTCACTAAAGGTGGGGGACAGCATCTGTTTCCCTAACTCTGTTGTGGGCATCATGGGTGGGTCCATTGTTCACACAACGCCTGGGTTTGGACATGTGATCTGCGTGTTGCTTTGATATGCGGTCCACTTGCTGAGCTGAGCCACCACATGTGCCTGGGGTATGTGGCACACGCCCATGCAGCGGGTGGGAACAATGTTTGTGCCCCAGGAGTGTGCAGATTACGTGTGTCACACATACATAGCCAGCTATCCACTGTCCAGGGCACATCCCTCATTCATGTGGAGCAGGTCAGTCATGCCTACTCCAGGCCATGCAATGCACTCTGTACTCCCACTCCCGTGTATCAGCTGACACATTGTGCACAGTGATTTGACCCCTCCGGTGTCTGCCTCTGTGTCAGTGTGCTGTGGATTAGTTGCCAGGACTGCTGGGGTGTTTCTTGGTAGGGGCTCAGCATGCCCCTGGAGATGTGACCATAGGAGACGATACTTGTGTGTCACATAGGTGTTTGATCAGCTGCCCCTGCAGACTGGGGTATGCGAATGTGATGTTCAGGCAGCTGTTCCCCATTCACAGCAAATTGTGAGGGGCTCAGGTTCAGAGGGTAGTGTCACAGGTCTCCCATATGTCCAATAGGTGTGACCTGGACAGATGAGGGTTGAGATGATGTGTTGTGTGGGGGATGTACATGTGCACTTGTGCAGCTCCAGGACTTGCATTCCCCATGACCTACTATTGTGACACAGTGCATAGTGTTGTTGTCTGGCTGCCAAGTTATACATCACTGAGACAGTGATGTATGACTTAGCAGTCATGCCTCTGCCATGGCATGTGTCAACTTATTTGTGGTCCTGCAGGGGAGTGACATGTGCTACATGCACACCATAGTGGCGCTGGCTATCAGGACATGGGTGCATCATGGTGTCTGTCGCTGGGATGCATCACATGCATTTCCTATTTGACTCTGGGCATCCCTTTCATCCGGAAACCTGTACTCACTCAGTGGCAAGAGCTGTGATGTGTCCACACCGTGTCCTCTGCACTGTCCAACTACTGTGTACTTGGTGCATGTGTCCACACTGGGGTGTTGCAATCCAACAGACACCAGACAGATGGGTGCAAGGCCATGTGGGATGTGAGTGCCATGCTTGGCATCAGACTGACAATTGGCTTCTCCTGTTCAGTTAGGGCACTTTTAGCAATGTACAACTAATGATGCCAGGGCTTGCTCTGTGATGTGCTGTGCTCACAGTGGTGTGTGCGTTTGGTGCAGGTCACTGATGTCTGTCTGTTTCCCCATTGTTTGCAGATACATCCACGGCCACGGAAGGGGACAGCTCCACGGACCAGGAGGAGCCAGAGAGCCAGACTGGGTCAGCAGCCGAGGAGTGGTCGGAGGGACCCAGTGGCACGGAGGGCGAGGGGAGCCACACCGAGGAATCCTCAGCACCATCCACCTCAGCTGAGGACCAGAGCAACTCGGAGGATGACTCCCTTGTGGAGGCGGGTGTCAGCAGCCACCACACCCCAGCTAGTGTTGCTGTCCCCGCCACAACCAGCACCACCACCGCCCTCCCATCGGCTCCCATTCCCAAGGTCCGTGGAGGCTCCCATGTTTGGGAGCGTGTCTCCTTTGGCCCAGGCACCGCACCCCCTGCCCCTGTGTCCCCTGCTGCCCTGAGTGAGGAGTCTGTGTACCTCCTTCGCCAGCTCCATGTAGGGCAGACAGCCATGCTGAGTGTCCTCCATCCGCACACCGCACTGTTGACTCAGCTGGTGTCGTTCATGGAGGGCATCTCATCGGGCATGTCTGACCTACAGAGGGGCAACAGGTCCATGGACTCCTCCCTGACGGCAGCAGTGTCCCTCCTCAGACAGTCCCTCAACCCTCCTGCCTCTGCTCCATCCACACTCCCCAGCACCTTGCCCGTCCCAAGCACACACACACCGGCACAGGCACACACCAGCACACACACATCCAGCACACAGACACACACGCCACAAACTAAACGCACACGCACGCACAGTCAGGGGACTGAAACCAGACTCACAGGGGATGGGGCCCTGGTACACACACATGCATCCACGGGCACTGCACAGTCCTCAGTTGCCTCTCCCTCCAAAGCACCCTCCCTTGCCTCACCTGCAACCCCAAAGACCCAGCGCCTCTTCCTCAGTGACCTTGGCCTCTTCCCCTCCGATCCAGCTGCCCCAGCATCCAGGGGGAAGAGGAAGCCCCCCACACGGAGCAGAGTGCCCCTCGCCCCCGGACACCCTCCCCCAGGCGCAGACAGACTGAGGCCCCCACCCGCAAGTCCCCCGGAGTGGTAAGAGCAAGACCCCGCCGCCGCCCTGCAGCTCAAGCACCAGGTCACCTTCCTCCATCCCTCAGGCCCCCACTCCACAGGTGCCCCCACCACACCCTGCCCCAGGTTCCCCCACCCACAGATATACCATCCCCAAGAGGCTCCGGCCTTCTCCCCCTGCCACTTGCTCTCCCGGCACCACACCCCCGCTGCGCTTGTCTGTGCCACTGATGTGGTGAGGGTGTCCTCCCCCTCTGTCCAGCCCACCTTGCCTGTTCCCCATTCTCCTTCACTGCAGTGGAGTCCACTACCACCCTGTCTGACTTGGGCACTGCAGTGGCGGACCTGTCCACTCCATCTGCAGGGTCCACTGCAGTCGTGCCGGCACCCACAACATCTGAGCCATGCCCCCTAGTTGTGCCGGCACACACCATGTCAGACACCTCCACTGCAGTTGTCAGTGGCTCTCCAGCACCCACCACCCCTTCCCTGCTTCCTCCTGGTGAGCCCTGATCCTGTCCCTGCGGTGCCTGGCCTACCCCCGGTTGCCCCTCCTAGTGGATTGTCCCTGGTTTTGTGCAGGCATGTGTAGGGTGGCATCTGCCACTGTCACCCACTTGTGACTTTGTTGATGGACTGGCCATTGGCCTTTGTTTATGTTCTACCGGACTTCTACTTTTAATGCCACATATGCTGAATAAAGCAACTTTCTGTTCTCTAGTGCTTTTGCTTCTGATGTACATGATGTTGATGATGCTAACAATGCCCTTGATGCAGTGATGGTGATATTTGGTCTCATGATAATGAAGTGTTACTGTGCAGGAACCCATGTGGTCCAGGGGGTATGTGTCCTATCCTGTGGTGTATCCATGTCATCCATAGCAGCATCTGAGGGTGTCATGTGTTCAGTATTTGGCAATGAGATGTCCTACTTAGATTGGCAACTTCACATCTGTGGCTTCCACCCCTGCACATCTGTTGTGCCTGCCATTGTTCTATTCGTCTACTTCCCTGACCGTGTGGCCATCTCCAGTGAACATGCAGGTTTGGGCATCAATGGGGAAGGACTCATCTGTGTTGTCAGTGCAACATTGCTATACAAGTGTGTTGGATCTGTGCTGATGATTCCGTTGGCACTTCCATGACCAGGCTGATGGGACGGGAGCCCTCATTTGGTGCTAATTGTTGATTGTGTGTCCCATTGCTGCCATGGTATGGTATCTGTTCGCCTCACATCTGCAGTCTCCACAGGGTATCTGCATGTGTGCCCATTGGTGCAAATATGTGGGTCTGCATTCGGATGGTCACTTCTGTCATTGTGTCATTGATGATTGTTGACGGTGTCAGCCCCCATGGGTGTTGTTTCTCTGCACATGGCCAAAGTTATGTCTTATTTGCACTGCAGGATTTGGCTCCCCAATTTATGTTGCAATGGGACACATACACTACTTTGCCACTGATGTGTTTGTTGTTCTGTGACCAGGAATCATCCATGCAGTTTGGCAGTTGCACCTCTTACTTTGTCAACACTTGCCTTTTGGTCACTGTGATGATGGGGGTTTGGACCCCATTGCCACAATGTTCAAAATGTGCTGCAGCTATGGACCCCACACTTGCCTTTTGGTCACTGTGATGATGGGGGTTTGGACCCCATTGCCACAATGTTCAAGATGTGCTGCAGCTATGGATTTCACACTTGCCTTTTGGTCACTGTGATGATGGGGGTATGGACCCCATTGCCACAATGTTCAAAATGTGCTGCAGCTATGGACCCCACACTTGCCTTTTGGTCACTGTGATGATGGGGGTTTGGACCCCATTGCCACAATGTTCAAAATGTGCTGCAGCTATGGACCCCACACTTGCCTTTTGGTCACTGTGATGATGGGGGTTTGGACCCCATTGCCACAATGTTCAAGATGTGCTGCAGCTATGGACCCCACACTTGCCTTTTGGTCACTGTGATGATGGGGGTTTGGACCCCATTGCCACAATGTTCAAAATGTGCTGCAGCTATGGACCCCACACTTGCCTTTTGGTCACTGTGATGATGGGGGTTTGGACCCCATTGCCACAATGGTCATGGCCTGCTTGCGTTGTGTGTGCCACACACATATTTGTGTGGCACATGTGCTAGGGGGTCACATTGTATGTTAGAAGTCATGTTCGGTGTTGTAGGCATTTGATACAGTCTACACACGCTTGTCATGGTGTTGGGGGATGTCTTCTTCTTGCATTCCCTAGGTTGTGGTTTGCTGGTTGTGTCATGCATTGTCCATCCTATGGGTGGGGGTGGTAGTGGTGGTAGGCATCCAGCCCCCCTGGGTGGGGGTGGTAGTAGTGGTAGGCATCCAGCCCCCTGGGTGAGGGTGGTAGTAGTGGTAGGCATCCTGCCCCCCTGGGTGAGGGTGGTAGTAGTGGTAGGCATCCTGCCCCCCTGGCTGAGGGTGGTAGTAGTGGTAGGCATCCTGCCCCCCTGGGTGAGGGTGGTAGTAGTGGTAGGCATCCTGCCCCCCTGGGTGAGGGTGGTAGTAGTGGTAGGCATCCTGCCCCCTGGGTGAGGGTGGTACTAGTGGTAGGCATCCTGACCCCCTGGGTGAGGGTGGTAGTAGTGGTGGGCATCCTGCCCCCCTGGGTGAGGGTGGTAGTAGTGGTGGGCATCCTGCCCCCTGGGTGAGGGTGGTAGTAGTGGTAGGCATCCTGCCCCCTGGCTGAGGGTGGTAGTAGTGGTAAGCATCCTGCCCCCTGGCTAAGGGTGGTAGTAGTGGTAGGCATCCTGCCCCCCTGGGTGAGGGTGGTAGTAGTGGTAAGCATCCTGCCCCCTGGCTAAGGGTGGTAGTAGTGGTAGGCATCCTGCCCCCCTGGCTGAGGGTGGTAGTAGTGGTAAGCATCCTGCCCCCTGGCTAAGGGTAGTAGTAGTGGTAGGCATCCTGCCCCCCTGGCTGAGGGTGGTAGTAGTGGTAAGCATCCTGCCCCCTGGCTAAGGGTGGTAGTAGTGGTAAGCATCCTGCCCCCTGGCTAAGGGTGGTAGTAGTGGTAGGCATCCTGCCCCCTGGGTGAGGGTGGTAGTAGTGGTAAGCATCCTGCCCCCTGGCTAAGGGTGGTAGTAGTGGTAAGCATCCTGCCCCCTGGCTAAGGGTGGTAGTAGTGGTAGGCATCCTGCCCCCCTGGGTGAGGGTGGTAGTAGTGGTAGGCATCCTGCCCCCCTGGGTGAGGGTGGTAGTAGTGGTAGGCATCCTGCCCCCCTGGGTGAGGGTGGTAGTAGTGGTGGGCATCCTGCCCCCTGGGTGAGGGTGGTAGTAGTGGTAGGCATCCAGCCCCCCTGGGTGAGGGTGGTAGTAGTGGTAGGCATCCTGCCCCCTGGGTGAGGGTGGTAGTAGTGGTAGGCATCCTGCCCCCCTGGGTGAGGGTGGTAGTAGTGGTAGGCATCCTGCCCCCCTGGCTGAGGGTGGTAGTAGTGGTAAGCATCCTGCCCCCTGGCTAAGGGTGGTAGTAGTGGTAGGCATCCTGCCCCCCTGGGTGAGGGTGGTACTAGTGGTAGGCATCCTGCCCCCTGGGTGAGGGTGGTACTAGTGGTAGGCATCCTGCCCCCTGGGTGAGGGTGGTAGTAGTGGTGGGCATCCTGCCCCCTGGGTGAGGGTGGTAGTAGTGGTAGGCATCCTGCCCCCCTGGGTGAGGGTGGTACTAGTGGTAGGCATCCTGCCCCCCTGGGTGAGGGTGGTAGTAGTGGTGGGCATCCTGCCCCCCTGGGTGAGGGTGGTAGTAGTGGTAGGCATCCTGCCCCCCTGGCTGAGGGTGGTAGTAGTGGTAAGCATCCTGCCCCCTGGCTAAGGGTGGTAGTAGTGGTAGGCATCCTGCCCCCCTGGGTAAGGGTGGTAGTGGTGGTAGGCATCATGCCACCCCTGGGTAGGGGTGGTGGTGCGCATTCAGGCCCCTGTGTGCATATGTGGCATTGGTGATGGGCATCCCGCCCCTATGGTGCTGCTGTTGCTGGTGTAAGTATATTCTGCATCCCTGTGTGTGTGTGTGATGTGTTGTGTACGTGTTGTATGTGTTTTGTGGTTGGTGTCTGGCTTACCTTCTGCGCCGTACGCGTCCGTGCCTGTTCCGGTAGTAAATGTAGAATATTGGTATGATCGGGACGAAGGGATTCATGGTTGGTTCGTGTCGTTCGTCCTTCTCGTTGCTTCGCGTCGTCCTCGTCGCTTCGCCTCGTACTCGTCGCTTCGCCTCGTCCTCGTCGCTTCGCGTCGTCCTCGTCGCTGCCGTGTTCGTCTCGGAGCCGTGGATCGTGTTGTGGCGCAAATCGGAGCTTATGTGCGCTTCTCCCGGATGCTTTGACGTGCCGTGCGTAGCGACGGGTTCGGCGCGTACGGAAAGCGCATCGTACTTGTCCGGCCGGACGGGGCTGCATTTTTCCTTCCGTGCGACTCGATTCGGCGTTTCCGGATTCGCCTCGGTCGGAGAACAGGACCTGGTTTGGGTGAGTACGGCTCGGCCGGATTCTTTGCTGTTGTGCGCATCGTACTTGCTCGTTCGGTGTGCTGTACGGATCGGTCGGGAAACAGGCTTTCGCATGGCTTTTTTCCCGACCGAATGGTATTGGGTGCGCCTCCGACCGAGATCGGAATCGGCCCCTAAGAGTTTCTCCCAGCGTTCGGCATTCGAATGAATTTGACAAGCATCCATCAATAAGTGCACAGCTTCCTCATCATTAAATTCATTGAGCTTACAGTGTTTGATAAGCGTATCTAGTCGCTCCACAAATTCATCAATGGATTCACTACCTGTTTTGACTTCTTAATGGAAAATGTATCTGTCACATTTCAACTTTTGAACTTGAGATTCAGAGTTTCTTTATTCTGATAATATGAAAGTTCTTCGTCAGTTCATGGCATTTTCTTTATGACTTCTTTCACACCATCACCAGCTATTTTTTTTAGATACCAGATGATCTTTTTGTTATCAGTCTCTTCAAGTGAATCGATTAAATCATCAAATATCTCTATCCAAGCAGTCCATCTATTGCTAATATTTAGCTTTTTGGCAGTATCGAAAGGTGGTGGTGGTTTCAGGAATGCAGCAGTGATGTAGAGCAGTGTGGAACTTAAAGACATGGCAGGGGGATCCCTGTGACATGGTTTAGATAACTCATCTGTGAGACCTTGCCACATGCTGGCCTTAGGCTCAGCTTTTATAATAATATGTTGGAAACATGACTTTCTTCGCTGCCATCTAAAATAATTTCACTATTCCGAGAGTCGCTCTCGGCTTCTTATTTTTGAAGACCTGTGAAGTTGTTCTTTAGCCCCATTCTTCAACTTTGTGAATGAACCTTCAGCTATGGATGGCTCTGTAAGCACAACACCAAACACTTCTCCTTGGGCCAACTTCACTGAGTGCTTTAGTATGATGACTCTTTTTAATATATTCAGTGAGTCAAAGTCAAAGTCAAAATTAGCTTTATTCGGTGCAAAAACAATACCACCATAAAGCATACTAAAAGAAATATATAAATGACAGTCCATCAAAACATCTTATTGCAATCGGTAATTAAACACTATACATAGAGAAGAAGACAAAACAATAAAATATAATTCAAAAAAACCCTACTTCATCATAACACAAAGATGATAAAATACTAGTTATATAAAATACATAAAATATTACCACTGCCTATGCGGGTAGAAATTAATACACAAATCTATAGTGATTTTAACTTAGCGTATGACCATCAGCCAAATGAAATCGTAAAGTGCTAGTGACATATTGTGCAAAGTGCAATTACTTATCATGAAAAGGTTGTTAAAAACACGCTAAGACTAATCTTCAAAAATCTTCATAAACCAATGCATCCAGGTGTGAGTAATCTTTTCTTTTCCTAATGGCAAGTTGTATAAATCGTATAACAATATTCATTACTTTCACATGTTCGAGTCTACATATAAAATTAAAAGCATGTTTATAATTAAAAAGCATATTTGTTAAAAAAAGAGGTTTTAAAACTGCTTTCCGAATATTCAGTGAGTCATTTATTTCTTTTCTTCCAAATGTCAATTTGCAATTCCGAACACCTGGTTGATTTCCCCTGTGTAGCACATCTGTTTGCAGCGTTATTTTGCAAGTTATGATTATCAGTGGCTGCGCTTCGTAAACCAGATTGAGTCAGCTCTCCGCATAATGTACAACTTTATCTTGTGTGGCAGCATGATATCTTTATGTATGGCTTGACCAGCAGGTTCTTGACCATCCACGCCTAAATTCTTTGCAATGCTTCCGTTGTCTTCACCTGCTTTACAGTGGCTGTCATTGCGCTTTGACTTCACATGCATGAAGCCTCGCCTCTGTCCTTCAACAGTGTCATACGTTGTATGCAAGAGCAGTTTGCTTGGATCATGGCAAACTCCCTGCGAGAGAACGGTCGTTCTTTGGGTTACTTATCCCCTATCTCATCACCATTTGTAGTGTCCTCCCAGCCTGGGTTCCGGTCGCACCCGGAGCTTAGTATTACACGTCATTATTCTGCTGCGTGTAACTGCAAACTCAACATTCTAAAACAAGCTTTCATGGCATTGCGTCTGACACCTACGCCACAGCTCTACGGAGTTCGTTAGGATCTACAAGTGTTCGGTCATAAAACATTGCAAGACAATACACATAAGAGATATGTTGTATCTGTATAAGTGCACATCCTTTCATTCATGCATACCCCAGTGCCACATGTGTTTTTGGTTTAACTTGCATGAACAATTTGGGATTACTAAATTTGAATGAATGGTTGTGCAATATTTTCCAACTGAAAAAAAACAACTAAAAGAATGACAATTTCTGATCTGCCGAATCAAAATTCATATCCTGAGTCATCCTTGAGGTGTCCAACAGAACAATTCGAAGTCCACTAGAGTGATTCCACCAACCTCCATGGAGAGATAAAGTTGTCAGAATGTCCTTCACTACTGTTTTGATTTTCAAATGAATGATGCAATAAAAAAAAGCATGTTCAATAAGACTCCTTGTGGCCATATCAAGACCCAAAGTGCCCTAGGGGAAACCTATTGAAAAAATTGTGAGCCAGTGTTAAAGTAGGGAGTACATGGGATCTTCCCTTTTCAATTTAATATGGCTCAACCACCCCGAGGGGGCATTTTCATCAGAGGGTGCCTTCTCACACTAGTGACAACTGCTGCTAGTTTAGGCTACAACCCTGAGATTCAGGGGAGCTCTTATGGATGTTTTCAGTAGATATCGCCGCTATGATTCAGAGGTGTGATGGGGTTAAGCCAGATGGAGGATGATGGTGGTGGCTTAGAGAATAGAAAAGTGAAGGTGAGTTTATTTTGGATGTAAATTGAAACATAGATATACAGCAAAAGATATCTGTTCCAAAGTGGATTGATTAGACTTGATGATTTCAGATGTTTTATTGTTTTATTACCGATCAAATAGTCCCCAAAATCATTTGGGGGTTGCTCGATAATAGGCACAATGTTTTCTGAAAGGGGTTTAATATTAGCAATATCATTGCGCATGCCAACTCTTTCACTAAGAAATGTTGATTTTGGAAAGGAGAAATGCTCAACGAACTCTTATTTGTCATTAGAAGAGGTTCAATATAAAACCAAGGGCCAAATACAAGGAATAACACTGGTGTGTCCTTTCAATGTCAAAGATTACTGAAAATGTTAATTTATACACACTATAGCAAAATAAATGAAGTTAAAGCCTTAATAGCAAATATGAACTAATCGGGGAACCAAAAGTGAATAAAAACCTTCTAAAGAAATTCCTATATCATGCCATCAAAAGCATTTTCAGCATCACGGAAGATAGTATCTAATGGGATCCCATAGTTCTGAGCAATATGTATCATAGTAATAATCAGACTGGTGTGAGCATTGGTACTAAAGCCCTGAAGCTAAATCATACTGTTCAGATGAAGACATTGATGGTAGAAAAGAATTGTTTCTATTATATAATATCTCAGATTGTCTGCTGATTTTTTAATAAAAGAACGGTGTGGCAATTCGTGCATGATGTAGAATATTTAACCTAAAAAATAGCAATTATTACCCATTGACAACTATTTGGAATTGTTGCTGTTGACACTTCCTTTCCGAGATCCAGCAAAAGAATAGTAGAGAAATGATAATGACATTTTCATACAATTGAGTTGTAAGGCCACTGTCTCTACCTGCCTTATTGTTTCGCTTCTGTTTAATTGAGCTACAAGTGTCACCTTGCAAAAGAATTTGGACAATAATCTCCTTAATTTGTGATTAAAATAGTAGCCTTGTTAACTTTGCAAGAAACATACCTAGGAGAAGAGCCAAGGATTAAGGAGACGGACATCCTTGTTTCGGAAGAAAAACAAAGACAAATTCAAGTGCTAATCATAAAGACCAATTTCATTGATTAACTGTGACTCAAACAATTTATGCAAATGCACTGGCCAGAAGGCTCAATAAAGTAAATAAGAGACCACTGTACTATGACCCACAATGATTTAGTCCGCAAGTGCATACACACAAGTATATATTTTAAATCTGTGTGAGCATTGACTGTGCATCCACATACAATAATCTAGCCATTAATGTGGTTCATGCTGAAACAGCATTTGAGCAGTTCAGCCTAGGGCATCTGTGGGATATACTCCAAACATATCAATTTGGTCTGGGTGTCACAAGTTCTGTAGTGCTTTTACGTGAAATCTCAGCTGGGTTGCTTACCCCGACTTCAAACTACAATACTGGGCAACTCAACTTCAACAAATTCAATATATGTTGAAGTCAGTTTAATGCACTGATTTGGTCTTTACCGATCTACAAAATACCATATCCCAGAAATTAGTTGAAGGATTCATCTACAAATTGAAATAGCCTAAATCGTATAAAAATATTTGTTAAAAACATTCACTTATTCAGTATCACAAATGAAATTACAAATTGCCGCCGCTGCGTCACAGAAGTGACGCAACGGCGGCGCAAATGTGGCGCACGGGGCTCGTAAATCTGCCCCCTTGTTGTCATTTGCTCTGACATGCCATCATGAATAGTGTATAACTGTTAATTTGATCTTCAGCGTCAATATTCCAAATCTCAAATTGTTAATTGTGGAAAAGATACAGCCACATTATTTAAGTCAATGGTGCATATAGATTTAGCCACCAGATACTCAAACCTGCTCTTACTCCTTCAGCTTGTCCAAAGGTTCTGCAGCTTTCATCAATTGGGTGCCGGCAGAAGCCATCTGCTGAGTCAGGCTAATAAAGTGTTTCCCTTTTTCTTGGCACAGGTTATGCATATCCACTTGTCAGTTGATATTACTGTCATCATCATCATCAAATCTTTATTTCGGTAAAGATTACCATAAAAGACACAGATTCAGAGGATGAATTACGTATATATCAATATACATCAAAAGATGCACTTCAATGATAAAATTATACAATTTTAAAAGATAACATTAAATATAAAAACTCACGAGGATAAAAATAGACATGAAGTTAAACTACGGGAGGTGTATAGATCTCATTAGCCTCATAGATACAAACCATCCCGATGCTAAAATATAGGCATACTTGCAGGTACATTTCCTACATGAGCCAAGTTCTAGTGGAGATGTTTTAAGTGCTCTATGTTACATTAGTTGTTATATTAAGACAGCATTTCCAACATGGATTCATGGCATTGATGGATATATCGAGGAGATGGATCAGTCATCTGTCTACCTATACAATAGAGAACATTAAAAAATATTTTAAACATTTTTTCCAAAAGGAAAAAAAAAAACTTGAAAGAATGCTAAACAATATTGCTTGCTCTTTCTAATTTACTGTCAAATATAGCAGCAATAATTTTAAGAAGGATTTAGACACGAATGCTGGTCATAGGGTTAGGCCGGAAAGGATTCAACGCCCTTCTTCTGATTGCCCATGCAATTCCCAAATATTTTGCAATAGCACACACAAATAGATGGTCTTGCATCAGATTTTAGTATACGCAAAGCCACTCTATGATCTTGAGTGCCAAGTTCTCTACAAACAGGAGAGAGCCATCTACTCCTGGGTTTAGTGTATGCTTTGCATGCAAAAAGGAAGTGAGCAATAGATTCTTGTGGAGAGGGACAGCAGGGACAGCCCTTTGGTAATGCTTTGTTAGACAGCCATGAATTTGTAAATGAATTAATAGGCAGGCTGCCAAATCTGAACTGAATATATAATTTTCTATCGGCCGGCACTTTAATAATATCAAGGTAACTTTCAAGGGTGCGGTTGCACTTAATACCGTTAAATTCCTCGGTCAGTCTCCCTCGATTGCCGGCTAAAACGGCAGAGTGCTCAACCCCTTCCCAATAGAGGATTTTAATCTGACTTTTAGTGAGGGGTGGTGGAGAACCGATATCGTGTCCCACTAGACCTATGTGTGACAGGAGGCTTTTGACGTGCTTTGTCCAACCAATTTTATGCATGGAATCTAGGGCACAAATCTCTTGGAAAGTGGCAGCATACACCGATAATTCCGGGGTGGATACCAGCCGATACCAGAACAATAGGGGGCGGAGCTTCACTAAGTCACTTATGGGTTTGATGCCCATGTCTAGCAATAGTGGGCGAGTGGGAGTACTCTGTGGGAGAGAAACCACATTTTTAAGGAACCTATTCTCCAGGGATATCAGATTGTTGGCTTTTACCATCCCGCAAAGCTCAGCACCATAAAGGGCACTGCTCATGGCCTTACAACTATACCATTTTAATGCCGGAGCGACAGGCTTAGTGTGGGAGAGACGGTGTTCTTTACGCAGGACCCCGGTTACCTGGGAAAATTTGAGGAAGGCCTTATTAAGATGGTGGTTCCAGGCCATGTCCTCAGAAAGTTTTTCTCCCAGGTAATCGAAGGAGCTGACTCTCTCCAGTGAGACATCATTTAGAAACAGATTACCCTTAAAAGATTTATGGGGATTTAGGAGCATGAGCTTGGTTTTTGCTGTATTGATTTCAAGCCCCCTCCCATCGCAGAAGAGCTTGAAGTGATCTAGTAGGTTCTGCAAGCCCTTTGGGGTCTTTGAGACGAGAAGCGTGTCGTCTGCGAATAGGAGGGTAGGTATTTTTTGCTTTGCTAGGGTCGGGGCATCCGCTGGGATGGCAGATAAGGCCTCTGCTATATGATTGATATACAATGAGAAAAGAGTTGGGGCCAGAACACATCCCTGGTGGACTCCCCGCTGCACCATGATGGAATTGGTGACCTGTCCCTGGCTACCCCACCTGACCCTGGCAAAATTCTCATCGTGAAGCCTAATTAAGAGTGAAAGAATACCTGCAGGCATGCCCATCTCCCTAAGCACCCGCCATAAATTCTCCCTGGGAACAAGGTCAAATGCAGTTTTTAAGTCAATAAATGCAATATACAGACTCCCTTTACCCAACAAGACCACCTTCCAGTAGAGCATATAAAGTCGAAAAACCTGATCGACTGTGCCCGTTTTTCATCTGAAGCCCGCTTGGAGGGAGGATAGAATGTCATTTTCCTCCATCCAATCCGTGATTTTTGCTAGAAGTGAGAGACAGACGACTTTCTGAACACAGTCGATCAGGCTGATCGGCCGGTAGTTTGCAGGCATTGACCTATCGCCCTTCTTAAAAATAGGAATGACTTCCGCTCCTTTCCAAGATCCAGGGTTGCTCCCTCCTCCCGCGATATCATTAGCAAGGGTTAATATGTATGTGGCCCAGTTTTCCCTATCTGACTTAAAAAGATCTCCTGGGATGCCGTCAGGGCCTGGAGCCTTGGCGGGAACGATTGCATCCAGTGAGGCCAATATTTCCTCTCTAGTGAATATTAGGTCATATGAAGATTGCACTGGATTGGGAGCTAATGCTTCCGTAGCTTGTGCTAAGGGAAATGAGTAGAGAGAACCGAAGTGTTCCTGCCACTGGTGAGGGGGGATATTATTGGCTAGGGGAGGGGACCTTTCGTGAATGCCCTTGCTCGCAATTGACCAAAACATGCGGGCATCGGGGCTCAAGAGAGACTCTCCTAGTTCTACCCACCTCCTTTCATCCCAATCCCTCTTGGCCTTCGTTTGGGCTAGTTTGTACTGCTTCCTCAGTTCCCGAATTGACGGAATGTCCCCGTGCCGTAAGGCAAGGGTCAGCCGTCTTTTTAGGGTTCTGCACTCTTTTGAGAACCAGGAGGTTACGTTTTTAGTCTTTGCTTTTTTCGACCTAGGATTATGTTGGTAAATGATAAAGTTCTTGGCCAATTGTTCAAAAAACTTGGGGTGTAAGGTACTACAGCTAGCTCTGGTGGAACTGTCTCTAGCCCTAAAGGACAAAAGTTCCAGGTGGTTCTCAAGATCTTGTTTTAATTTAGCGACCTTAGGTTCGTCCACTGATATTGTAGACCATTTTAGGTGACGCCCATTGTTAGAAGGAGTCACCTCCCTTGTATAGAGGTGATCTTGGGCTGCCCTAGTATTCGCAACCCACGGTTGCTCAATTACGAGACTCAAGAGATTATGGTCACTTTCACTTGTTTCAATTACAGACATATCAATCGCGAGTGGCCATAGGCAGAGGTCCACAAAAATGTAACCGATCCGACTCGACCCTCTGGGCCCGACAAAGGTCATTCCCCCATCTTTATCAGACTTGGTCCTTCCATTAGCAGCCCGTATCCTGTGTGTGAGGCTAAGGGAGTTTAACTGGAGTGCTGCTTGGGACCATTTCTTTATTGGAGGCAAATCTAATGAAGGGACTGACCACCTATTATCTTCCTCTTTAATCTCGAGGATATCTTCCCGGTCAAGAGGCTCAAATGTTACATTAAAATCTCCTGCCACAACTAATGGGAGGTCAGTCGGTCTTGCATCCAGTAGCTCATCTAATGCCTGTATAGTAGATGACCTGCCTGATCTTGGGCTTCTTGCATAGACATTTACAATATCTAGCAACTTTCTTTGGGGGCCTTTTAGTCTGACCCAAAGGAGGTCATTGCTATTGGTCTGATGCTCCTTTATCTCAAGTTTTAATGCAATTTGGATCAGGATAAGTAGCCCTCCAGAAGGACGGCCATGTTTAGAAGGGATTGCCGGGTTGTGGACCGTGACAAACCCTGGAATATAAACAGGTGTCAAGCTCCAAGTTTCTTGTATGATACAAATGTCGTGATGGTTGATTATCTCATGCCAATGGGGGAGAGCTAGTTTCCCCCTTATTCCTGCAACATTCCAAGAAGCTATTTTGAGTTTCAATGTCTCTTCCAGATTTATCAAACTGGAGGGCAGAATTACTGGGGCTTCATTGGCCATGAGAGAAGTCTGATGGCTTTGTAGGCTTTCTTCCCCATCCTGGTCATTATCTCCTAGTTGGAAATGGGTTACACTAGATGATATAAAGTGGGGCCTTAGTATCTCTGCCTCATGTTCCGAGAGACCCCCTTCCAAGCCCTTATCCATAGATGAAAAAGTGAGAACATTATCAATACTAAAATTGCACGCTTGTTTCTGACAAGGGTCTGTGAGTAGTCAATCGATTTGTGATAAGATAGAGGCAGATAAGTCCCTTTGGGGCATCGATGGATTCTTATGATTGGCTGACAGTGAAGGAATGTTATACTTCAATTGGATGTTGGTTCTAGGTGGAGGGCAGGATCTTACTTCTAGGGCAACTAAGTCATGCGCTAGGTTTTCGCTCGTTAGGATCAGTTCTACTGCGTCGACTGGGCTGTTATTCAGGACACATCTCCTGTCCCTCAAGATGTCGTCCCTTATAACAGAACGGCATCCCCTTACCTGCCTTATCCAATGAATGGCTTTGTTTTTTAAAACTTCGCCATTTTCAAGTTTATTATTGCAATTAAGCTTTGGTACATTGGTCATAAAAATAGTAGACTGAAGAGCAACTTTGGGGATAGGGCGTAACTGTGATAATAGATGGACCTCACTACGGCCTTCATGACGAATAAATGGGTCATTCTCCGTAGATGTATAAAGCGCGCTCTGGCCCCCGGAATGTGCTATATGACCTTCTCGAGAGATATCGTGACTGGGTAATTTGCAATGGTGGCCCCCCTTGCGGCCAGCTTGATTAGTAACTTTAGATGTAGGAATTATAATTGGGAATTTGCCGATTGCTTGTGTGTTATGAGCGATAGAGTGGTTTGCTTTAATCGTCATACATACACTCTCAGAATTAGTTAGTAACAGTGGTTTGTGTATATTGCAATCTTCTAAACTAAGAAGTAATTTTGAAATAAGTGTAGTCAGCGTCCCTACTGTTTCTTTGAGGGCCAAGATTTCCCTCTGTAGGTCTGCATTAGATGGACTTAAAAGTATACTCTCAGTTTCCCTCTGCGGGTCCACAATAGTTGGCATTAAAACAGCGTCCTGGGTCACACAACTCCCTTGACTAGAGGTGGTGAACCTCCCGCTCAGTTCTTTGATGCTGGGGCCCATACCCTCCTTGTTTGTGTCAATGTCAGGCATGTCTGGGTTGGCCGCTAAGGGTGCAAACCTATTGCTCAAGGGTAAGTCAGACTGGGTCCTGCTCTGAGTTTCCCTAAAGGAAGGGTCTTCAGTTTCATCAGGGGTTTTTGTAATTCGTTTCTTGTTGGCTGCCCTTTTGAATAGACTAGGGATACTACCAGAACCCTTGTTGTCAATTACAGTGGCGGGGGGGGAAGATGGTTGGGGGCCTTTGTGTGAGTGGGCAGATGTTTTTCTCGAAGATGTAGGTGACGTGAGGAGACCCTCACAATCAGAAATTAAAGACTCAATTCGGTCAATCACACTCTCCCCACTCTCACCCCCCCTCTCAACCCCCAAGCTAGATTTCTGACGTAGTTTCTTTGTCTTTTTCCTCAGAGCGCCTCCCAAGCCACCCTCAATGTTTTTGCGCTTGCCCATGTTTACATGCAATGTATCTTGGAAGAGGAGCAATGGGCCTGGTTTCCAACAGTTGGACCGGTCGTAACTTTAAAGGACAGAAGGAATTGTCACAGTACCTCGAATGGAACCAGTCCGAGCTCCTTGTGCTTTCGATAAAAGTGTTTTTCAGGGGGGTGGCCCAGCCCGGCCTCCTCCGGTCTTTGACAGGCAAGGACGGGCCTGCCCTTGGCCCGGGCTTAGCCAAGTCGTGGCCCGGGCACGTCCGCGCGCGTCCCGTGCTGCGGGAGCTCGCTCCTGATTTTAAAGCGCCTCCTGGCGCTGGATTGGCTGCGAGGCGTTAGCGGCTCTGGCCGCAAAAGGAACCAGCAGGAAAGGAACTGATGGCAAGACCCGCGCTGCGGGAGCCCGCTCCTGATTTTAAAGCGCCTCCTGGCGCTGGATTGGCTGCGAGGCGTTAGCGACTCCGGCCGCAAAAGGAACCAGCAGGAAAGAACTGATGGCGGGACCCGCGCTGCGGGAGCCCGCTCCTGATTGTAAAGCGCCTCTTGGCGCTGGATTGGCTGCGAGGCATTAGCGGCTCCGGCCGCAAAAGGAACCAGCAGGAAAGGAACTGATGGCGGGATATTACTGTCGTTTTGGGGGATATTTGCTGTATGATTATAGTAAGTAGCCCAGTGAGGCCCTCAGATCCCCTTGCGCTCCATTCAAATTGTGACAGAAAAGTTCCTAAAAGGTGACCTGCTAGAGTGCCAGAAGGGGATGAGTTTGTACTATACAGTCCATTTTGCAATCCAAGCCTAATTGCCAGTAATCGGTACTGGATCAACTGGATTGGTCTTTGAGAGTTTGTATTAGTCTGAATCATTACAGCGGACTGTGAATTAGGTGCTTTAGCTAAAGGAGACAATGATTCTATTTCACTATGTAAGGGCACCGAGGGGTATGCACTAGAGTGGATACCCCTTAGTGCCCTTACATACTTATGTAAGGTACCGAGGGGTATGCACTGCACATTGCGGTTCCCACCCTGCCCCTTCACAGACTTCAGCAGAATTGTAATGTAATTCTGTGGAACTCCACATAATTGATTCATAACAAACAGAACACACTTATGGCATTTGTCATATATTTTTCCAATTAAACAATCATGCCAATAAATTTGGATCATTGGTCTTTACCCCATCACCAGCTCAGGACTTCTGTATTGAGCTTCAGGTTTCTCAAAATGCAAAACAAGTATCCTCTTTCAATGGAAGTGTACACTTTCTGCCCAATGAAATGCTTGCATAGAGGAATATCCACATGTGGTTGGAGCATGGGCTCCTCTTTTAGTACTTATGCTCAAAGATCTTTTTGTGTGATCATATTAAGCCTAGAGAAAGCTGCCTATCAAACCAAACCTGAAAGGCATGACAATTGGATTTTTTATTTCTGGTTAATGGAGTTTTGTTATTTATCTATGATTGCATGTGTTAACTGAAAGGATATTTAGCAAACTAAAATGATTGTTGCTAGGTATAATGAATTTGTCCTGAAGATGGGTATTTTTCCTGAAACGCACAAAGGTTTATTAACTTTAATACTGTGAGAGACTTGCTATAAATATCAACATTACCTTTATGAAGTACGACTTGATAATGAATCTCTTTTTGTTATAAAGTGTGCTTTTCAAATTAGGGAAGAGCACCTCAAAACATGTTTCCACAGTTGTCTCTAATACAAAGTACAATTTATATGCTTAAGGGACTAGCATCTAAACAATTCAAATTCATAAAATAAATTACGGTTTGGGCTTAAAATATGATGTTAGGAATGTGAGGGCTGGCAAGAGTGCCAAACAGTAGTCTTGGAGTCTTTACATCCTGGTGGACTCTGAAAATAGAGTTTTCTGTGCCTGCTTGCAGTAAAAAAGCTTGAACTATTCAAATAGGAGTTGAACTGCCATCTCATCACCTATTACTAGTTAGTGCTAATATACAAAAGCTCCCAAACTGTGACCTCAGGACACAAATGGACATGCAGAAGAACAGGAAAGGAAGAACTGTCTGTTGGTTTCTGCTGGTAGAGAGAATTAAGCCCTGGCATGCCTTCCCTTTGAACGAAAGCTTTACAGGTGATTTTCAGACTAGTAGCTCTCAGCTAGTTCCAGGGGCATAATGACAAGAAGGGCATCTTTAGAGAAAAAAAGAAGACAATGGAAATGGGACCTGTGTTTGAGCCAATGCTGAAGAATTTAAAGGACAAGAATTGCATTTTTACAGAAGACCCAGGAGGCCATTAGGATAGTGGACCTGTGCTGAGGCCCTGGCTGAAAAGAGTATTTGAGCATGCTTCCCAATGCTATCTGTGCCCTGATATCCTGAAAGTTGTGCCTTGCAGTTTGAAACTTTACGATAAGCAGCAACCTGAAAGGTTGGGCTTTGGATACACCCAGACTGAAGAGTATTACTTAACCTGCCTCCCATTGCTATATCGGCTTTCGTATCCAGTTAGCCGTCATTGGAAAACAGGAACTGTAGGAGTGACCAGTAGGAAGATATTCAGCAACCTGAGACGTGTGGGAGAATTTGAATGAACCAGCATGGAAAGTAACTTACTGGCCCCAGTCTTTCTGCTCAGTTTGGACAGAGATGTCAGCTGCCTTTAGTTTTTGGTCTGAGTGGCCTCCAGTTGCTGCTTTTGGTAATGCATATTGAGTATCATTCACTTTTACACCACTATTGTTCCTATTGGTTTTTACATTATTTCTTAAAACTTCATACCTCTTGATCCCATTATAAATACTTCTTAATTGTACTTCACTGATTTGGGAACTTTGCTAATAAGTTTGGTGTTTTTAATGCTATTTTTGGGAATTAAGATGGCTGCCGACCGAGGAGGCGCAACCTCTGTAAGCTCCTAGGTCTAAGGGATCGCTATCAGCGCAAATCCCTGCGAAGTCCAGCCCATTGAGCCTCCCCCCCGATCCTTGATATAGGAAAGAAACTTTGGTTGGAAAACAAAAAAAGAAAGAAAGCAAAAACTGGGCCCTACAGTCTGGGCCCCTACCCCATGACAACAGAGGATCCCGATCGGACTTACACAGCCCTGGGGCTCCGTGTACTCCATGAACCTGAAAGCTGAGAGTCTACCGCACCCGAGGCGGAGGCATCATAGCTTCTCTCACGGTGACCCTACTGCCCCCTTTGTCTTAGGTGACCTCCCAGATTGCCTCACTCAGTCACCCCCCCCTGCCCTCATCCCCGTCCCGGGTGCTGGGACGAGAAACGCCTGAGGGAGCTCCTGCATCCTACACTATTGCTCCATATGCGGCTGAGGACCCCTACTGCCACCACAGAGGTGCCCACTGTATGAGGAGACCATGGCGGCATCCCCACACTGACCCTGCTCACCCAATGACCACCCCCCACACCCACAGCAATGCTCCACTAACTGCGAGACTTTCAGCGTATGACAAAAACTCATTAAATAAACAGCAAGTACTTTTTATGCTATTGCTCTACTGCTGATGCTGCTGCCTGCACAGAAAAGCATATGGGCACAGTTGAGATTTGGCCTAGGATTCCCTTAATGGCCTTTATCCTGACATTGGATCACAGTGCAAGGCAAGGTTCCATTTAAACATGAATACTGTGCATGAGGTAGTGGATGTGCTCCTAACGTGAGGATCACCGCGCAAGGCTACCGACGCATACAGTGCATGAGGAGGTGAACGCGCACGAGGCGGTAACTTGGAATGTTCTGTTTTCGAGTGTACCCATGGAGGCTAAGGTGCTCAAGGAGTCTCCTGGCAGTGCGTGCTGAGACGCGATTGAACATACGTTCTCAGTGATTCCTGGAGCCTTTTGTCTATAAATGCTTGTATTTACACACTAACTAACGTAAACAAATAAGACATGTCCTGGACCCGCAGATCGGAGGACCGCCTCGGCACTGGGACCAGAAAAACTGATTTAATACCACCTCTCTGCATCCTCACGACCTACGATGGCACACTGGCCCCTGGCCATCATATAACCTCTATATCTATTATAACTTGAGTCGGCTGCCCCCATTTTAAATGTACTGCCCCATCCTTGCCACCCTGCTCTCTCCTCCCATGGCAGCTATCTTCCCTCCAATCCCCTTACTTTCCTCCTTCAAACAAAGTAAATAAACAGTCCCAAAAACAAAGAAAAGACTTTGACCCCATACTCAATCCACAGGAAAACAAAAGAGGACTATGACCTAATCACAGCCCTAGAGCTCCACCTAGTGGCGAAACCACAAATGGTGACATTCACAGTTAAACCTTAGGATCTGTCCTATAGAAATTAGCACTCCCATACCCCGCGCTCCCAACTATGGCCTCACACGGCTCCATCATGGAAAGACATGGTCCATACTCCTACAGCATAAAATTTCCACATAATCTCTCCAAACATACCACAAAAAACTACAAGACCAAACCCTCAAAGAACAATTAGAAACACTAATAACAGACATCTAATCTATTACAATCCAACATTTGGAGACCTTATAACAGACTTCATCTTTTACACCAAGAAACTTGCCAAATGGAGAAAAATCTTTCTACAGCACCTACATGTAACCAACACAATCAACATCCCATATGGATCTAAGTTCGCTATATCCCCACCCCAAAAGTTTAGCGGAGAACTGTCCATATCCATTTACAGAAACAGAAACCTCCTAATTCAAACCTCAGAGCATAACCTCTCCATCTTTGACCACCACTTCCCTGCACTCTGCTCCTCCATGTCATTCGTTCGCAATCTTACTCTTTCTCCTAACCCCACAGAACACAAGCCCACACTCTCTCCTCACCCAGTAGAACCTTCCACCCAGCAATATCCATGCACCAGCACTACTTACACCTCCCATACATCTCCCACTTCCTTAATCCCCACGAAGCTATGGTCTCACTATAAGAATTATCTCCCCCTCCAACAAGACCCACCTACCTTACACAATCAGACCAAACAACCTATCTGATTCCTCACAGGCCCTGAACCTTTGCAGGCCAGATCCAACCTTAGCCCCCTCTATAACTTTCAATGACCACCAGTCTACCCTCTCTCTGCCTTAGCGCCAACTGCATCCCAACTGATCCCTATAATCACCTGTCTGAAACTCAAAATCCACTCTATACTGGAAGAACTCACCTCACTACGAAAGGATATCAAGATCTGCCCCATTTGCTTCCTAACCACACAACAATGGCAACACCAATTCTGGCACAATCACACACTCTCTCTCTTCTCACCCTACTGCTTGGTCAACTATCCCTATACTCTGTTCCACCTTAAACCCGGAAGCACCACAACTGGAATGTCACAGCTAGAAGCGGAAATGCAGAGCCACACATAACTCAATGCCCCTAGCCAACCCTGTTACCCCAAGACCCTGGTTATCCTCTGCATTAATAGGATCCCTCCCACTAATCACCCTCCCAGGCTACCCACGTAACTCACCACAATCCAGCTTACTCAATCTGAACCGAAAACACCACACAAACTAAACTGCACATTATTAAACTGTAGGTCAGCAGTCAAGCATGCAATGCATTAATTGCAGAAACCATCTTACTTTACTGAATCTACATTTTTTTGGACTTAAACCTCGCTAAATGACCACTCGTCACCTATTATCGATCTCCTCACCCAGTCGTGCTTCTCTATCATTTGCTATGACTGTAAAGACCGTATCGGTGGTAGATAAGCTATCATACACAATAATGATCTTTGCCTAACACCCTTCCACACATCTGAATACACTACCTTTGAATACCTAGGAGTCGATCTCTCCTCCAAAGGCTCTAAACCCCATCTAATGCCATGCCATCGATCACCCGCCAGGTGAGAAATTACAATTCTTCAAGGATCTAACAGACCTAATAATGCTAAACTCTATGAAGAACTCCACTGACATTATTCTAGGAGACCTAAACTTCCACTGCAACAATGCTGACAATAGAACAGTACAAGCCTTATCCATCCTCCTTGAATCGAAAGGACTCACTCAACACTGCAAAAAGCAAACCCACAATAAACGCTCTACCTTTGATGCAATCATTACCAACCACAATACCATTTCCCTCCATTTCATCCTGCCCACCGACTGGACTGACTACCACCTAATTCTATTCAACCTCAATGTCAACCAACTTAAGCTCCCTACCCATACCTACCGTCCTAAGCAATGGGCAAGGAACATGCACAAAATCCCTTAATCAAAGCTAGAATCCCTAATCAGTTCCCAAATCCTCCCTCCACTGAACCTTACTACCACTGATGACCTCATCTCCCACTATAACACAAAAATGACAGAACTTTTCAACATCATCACCCCCCTAAAACTCAAGAAATCAAGAACTTTCCCTTTCAGATCCTGGTTCAACAAAGACCTTAATAAGGAGAGGTGACAACTCAGACTGACTTAATGAACCTGGAGAAAACAACCTTCACTGATCCATCGCTCCTTACTCCGAGCTGCACACCTAAAATACAAAAAACATATCTACAAAGAAAAATCTTCCTTCTCCTGAGCCCAACTCGACCACTCCAGAAACAGACCTAAAGACCTCAACAACATCATCAAACACCAAACCTCCTCTATCCCACAACATCCAACTGATGTCTACATCAGCGTTATGAAGATTTCAACAAATATTTCTCAGAAAAAATAATAAACATCGAACTGTCGCTAGAATACACCACCTCTTCTCCCACTACCAAAGATGGCCCTCCTACTGATGAGGGCCCTCTCCTTGCTTCCTCCTCAACCAATGATCCCTCCAAATCTGCCCCTTCAGAGAACAAGCACTTCAAAAACAATCACTTACAACTGAATAACAATGCATCCTGGTCCAAGTTTGAAAATATCTCCGAAAAAGAGGTCTTTGAAATACTTCCATGCAGGAAGCCGACATCCCACCTCTCTGACCCCCTTCCCTCCTCTCTTGTCAAAAATCTCAGACATATCATCGCCCCAACTTGGACTAAAATCATGAACTCTTCCATAGCTAGTGGCTCTATGCCGGCCTCTCTTAAACTCTACCATGTCACCCCTCTCATCAAAAAGCCAGATGCCGATCGGAATGACCTGAATAACTACAGACCTATTACCAACCTCCCTCTCCTTCCCAAAACTATAGAAAAATGGGTCCTCCTTCAACTTAACAACCACATAAATATGTTCAACCTACATGACACTTTCCAATTCAGGTTCAGGAAAGGATGCAGTATGGACACTTCTATCCTGAACATCACTGAGGGCTTACACAGATCCCTTGATGATGGTGAGGCCTGCCTCCTAATCCTCCTAGACCTCTCAGTGGCCTTTGATACCATTAACCACAACATTCTCCTAACATCCTCTCACAGCTTACTGGCATCAACAGAATTGTCCGGCAGTGGTTCACCTCATACCTGAAACAAAGATCCCACCTAATCAAATTAAACAATTCCACCTCACCAGCAGTATTAGACCCACAAGGAGTTCCCCAAGGATCAATCTTGTCCCCTGCCCTGTTACACCGCTGTATGGAAGCCCTTGCAGTGATCCTGATACAGGCCAGAATTGCCAACCATCTCTGTGCTGATGACACCAACTCTACATTAAAATCTCATCAGCCAAAGACATCCAACACCTAAACACCCTCTCCTTGGTACAAACCTGGCTAACCAAAAACGACTTAAAGCTTGACCCCAGCAAAACTGAAATCCTCATCATCAAACCAAAAGCAAAGTCTTATCCTTTCCATAACTGGCTTGACAACCTAAATGCCCTAACTGTGAATTATCTGTTTTTCTGACTCGAATCAGTTACTAGGGATTACTCTTAACAATAACTTGAACATGACAGATCACACTAATACCGCTGCACAAAGTGCCTTCTACACGCTGAAACACCTAAAAAATCAAACCCTTCATCCTCACTGAAGATCTGAAGACTGTAGTGCAATCCCTAGTCCTCTCCAAACTAGACTTCGGCAATGCAACAATCACTGGTACTTCAAAAACCCACCTATTACCAATGATATTCACACCCATGCAGAGGCTAGACTTCTCTCTGGAGAGAGGTGATATGACCACATCACACCCACACTTAGAAAACTCAACTGGCTACCAAGCAAAGCGAGAATCATCTTCACAATTGCTTGCATAACCCACAAAGCTATCTACACTGGAAATCCAAGTTACCTCATCAACAAACTCTCAAAAGCTGACCAAAAGAGGCCTCTGCAAAACTCAGACATCCTGCTTCTGATCCCACCTATACTTGAGGCAAAAAAATCACTCACCTGTTCCTTCTCTAGGAATGTGCCCAGAATTTGGAACGTTCTACCCCAAGAACTATGTGACAATCAATCATATCTATAGTTCAGGAAATAACTTCAACTCTTCCTTCTCAACAAATACCTGAACCCTCCCTCCTAAAAGAATCGACTTGCTCAGATGCACTTACCCCCATCGAAGAGCCCATACATCTCTACCTCAGAAACAACTGCTCATTCACTCCACCAACCCCTATTACATCCTACCATTGCTACCCCTGAACTATATCGAGCAGCTCCCCCACCTCCTATTGCATGTATATATATATATATATATATATATATATATATATATATATTCACTGAAAAAACCTTAGGTTTTAGGGACAGTTATAGTTAGTTGGACATTGCACTCGTACAAAACCCGTGAAATTCCCCCGTTATAGTTAGTCCAGCTAACTATAACTCGCGCCCCGCAATGCACTGCTGATGACGTCACATATTACATCACTCATGACATGGTCAGTGACATCACTGATGACATCACTGATGACATCTCAAATGACATCACTGATGACATCACTGATGACATCATCCAGTGACTGTGTGTTTCTGTAAAGTTTAAATATTTTTAATATATATAGGAAAAGACGTATTGAAGAATGAGTGGGTGTGTAAGTGTCTGTATGGATGATTTAGTAGGTGCGTGACTGACTGTATAAGTGAGTGATTTAACGTATCTTACTGAATGCATGGGTTAGTGACTAAACTGGGTGAATGTCTGTATCCGTCTGTCTGTTGCTGTGTAAGTGGCTGCATGTGTTTGAGAATAGCTACATGAGTGTCTATATGAGTTATTGAATGCTTGTGTGAGTATCTGTATGGGTGCCTGAGTGTTTGTGTGGGAGGGGTGTGTGCGACTCTGTGCATAGATGTGTGAGTGGGTGATTCACTGGGTGGATGGTTTCAAGAGTGCATCTGTGATAGACTGTATGGGTGGGTAAGTGTGTGTAAGAGTGTGTTAGTGAGTGAATGTATGTCCCAGTGGTACATGTGTGAGTAACTACATATGTGAAAGGCAGTATATATGTGTGTTGGAGTATATAAATAGCTATAAGCAAGAGTGACTGATTGTGATAGTGGCTGTATGGATGAGTGTGTGCTTGTATCAGTGATTGTATAAGAGCGTAAGAATGTGCTAGTATTTGTATGAGTAAGTGAGCTGGTGTGTGTATAACTGTATAGGTGAGTAAATGGTAGTGTGTTTAATTATTTGCATGACTGACTAGGTGTGTGAGTACCTCTATGGATGAGTGGCGGTGTTTGAGTGTCTATATAGGAGTATGAGTGCATATGATAGTCCTGTACTGAGTGACCGTAAATATGAGTGACTGTTCGGGTGAGTGAGTGGATGTGTGCGTAGACCTAAGAATCAGTGAGTGGTTATGTAGTTATTGGTGTTGGAGTGTCTATGGTTTTGCGAATGGCAGTCTGTACTTTAGAGTGGGTGTATCAAAGGTTATATTAGGGTGTGAGAAGATGCATGAAAGTATCACATGGATGATGTCATCAGTGATGTCATCAGTGATGTCATTTGAGATGTCATCAGTGATGTCATCAGTGATGTCACTGACCATGTCATGAGTGATGTAATATGTGACGTCATCAGCAGTGCATTGCGGGGCGCGAGTTATAGTTAGCTGGACTAACTATAACGGGGAATTTCACGGGTTTTGTACGAGTGCAATGTCCAACTAACTATAACTGTCCCTAAAACCTATGGTTTTTTCAGTGAATTTCAAAGGTTTTTTAAATGCTAATTTGTAACTATAACGTCCCTGAAACCTATGGTTTTTTCAGTGAATTTCAAAGGTTTTTTAAATGCTAATTTGTAACTATAACATGTCTGAAACCTACGGTTTTTTCAGTGAATTTCAAAGGTTTTATAAATGAAAATTTTTAAATGTATTAATTGTTATATAAATTTTTAAAATACTGATTTACTACATTTTTAGAAACAATTTTTTTTACATATTTTATTATTTAAATTACATTGTAATTACATTATACATTACATTACAAAAATACTTTCTCTTAATGAATTACTTTAGTTTAAATACTTTGCAGATAGGCAATAGACTTTTAAGTACAGTAGTTACAGTTGTTGCAATGGGCAACACATTTTCAAACACAATGCAACATTCAGCTCAATGTGAATTTCTAGTTAAATGCAATTAGTTACTTTATGGATTACTTTTCTAACCACAGGACTGGATCCTAGATTCAGTCCTGGGACATCTCCTGTAAACAGTTGAGTAAAAGCGTTTTGGTTACAGTCGTGATTTTTAAGGAATATTATTGTATTTTAAAAGTTGACACTTTGAAACTTTTTCTCATAGAATCACCAATGTTATCCTATGGAAGGAAATTCACTTAGCAGGTAAAAACTGTTATCGTTACTTTTTCTTACTCAGTGTTGGATCCTGGATCCAGCACTGGTGCATCTCCTGTAAACAGTTGAAAGAATGCGTTTAAGTCATACTGTCGATTTTTAAGGAATATTTGTAGTTTGTGAAAATCAACACTTTGAAACTTTTTTGCTGAAAACCAGTCAATGTTAGCCTATGAAGGAAATTCAAGTTACCGGTAAGTACGGTTAAAATTACTTTTGAGGATCAGTACTGGGCTGAAACATGCAGCACTGAGGTCTCTCCTGATAACAGGTGAGTAAATCGGAATTCGTATTTCGGCTGATTTTAGAGGAATATTTTAAAGTTCCAAAACTCCACACTTAGAAGAATTTCCAAGTGAAACCAGTCAATGTTAGCCTATGGAAGGAAATTCAAGTTACTGGTAAGTACGGTTGAAATTACTTTTCAGGACCAGTACTGGGCTGAAAGATGCAGCACTGAGGTCTCTCCTGATAACAGGTGAGTAAATCAGAATTCGGATTTCGGCTGATTTTAGAGGAATATTTGTATGTTTCAAAAATCAACACTTAGAAGAATTTCCAAGTGAAACCAGTCAATGTTAGCCTATGAAGGAAATTCAAGATACCGGTAAGTACGGATTAAATTACTTTTCAGGATCAGTACTGGGCTGAAAGATGCAGCACTGAGGTCTCTCCTGATAACAGGTGAGTAAATCGGAATTCGTATTTCGGCTGATTTTAGAGGAATATTTTAAAGTTCCAAAACTCCACACTTAGAAGAATTTCCAAGTGAAACCAGTCAATGTTAGCCTATGAAGGAAATTCAAGTTACCGGTAAGTACGGTTAAAATTACTTTTCAGGATCAGTACTGGGCTGAAAGATGCAGCACTGAGGTCTCTCCTGATAACAGGTGAGTAAATCGGAATTCGTATTTCGGCTGATTTTAGAGGAATATTTTAAAGTTCCAAAACTCCACACTTAGAAGAATTTCCAAGTGAAACCAGTCAATGTTAGCCTATGAAGGAAATTCAAGTTACCGGTAAGTACGGTTAAAATTACTTTTCAGGACCAGTACTGGGCTGAAAGATGCAGCACTGAGGTCTCTCCTGATAACAGGTGAGTAAATCGGAATTCGTATTTCGGCTGATTTTAGAGGAATATTTTAAAGTTCCAAAACTCCACACTTAGAAGAATTTCCAAGTGAAACCAGTCAATGTTAGCCTATGGAAGGAAATTCAAGTTACTGGTAAGTACGGTTAAAATTACTTTTCAGGACCAGTACTGGGCTGAAAGATACAGCACTGAGGTCTCTCCTTATAACAGGTGAGTAAATCGGAATTCCTATTTCGGCTGATTTTAGAGGAATATTTGCACAATGGTGAAGGGAGGGGGCGGGGCCTGAGGTGACATCTTTGCAAACGCGCCCCGTGGCGCGTTTTAAGTTGGGGGATTAAGTCCCCTTGAATCCTGAGGGTCCCTAGGGGCCAACTAGACCACCAGGAACCTCCAATATGCGCCAGGGGGCTGCGTTGCTGCAACGCAGCTCTGTGGCGCATTCTGGATGTACCTGTTGGGCTAGTTGGCCTCAGGGACCCTCAGGATTGAAGGGGATTTAATTCCCCATCTTAAAACGCGCCACGGGGCCTGTTTGCACACATGTCACCTGAAGCCCCGCCCCTCCCTTCACCACTGTGCAAACGCGCCCGTGGCGCGTTTTAAGTTGGGGGATTAAGTCCCTTGAATCCTGAGGGTCCCCGGAGTCCAACTAGCCCACCATATACCTCCAAAAGCGCCACAGAGCTGCGTTGCAGAGAGGTGTAAAAAGGGCGTGGCCTCTGTACACCTCTCTGCAAGGCAGCCCCCTGGCGCATACTGGAGGTACCTGGTGGGCTAGTTGGCCCCAGGGACCCCCAGTATTCAAGGGGAATTCGTTCCCCTCTGCAAAAGCGCCAGGGGCGCGTTTGCAGAGTGGTGAAGGAAGGGGCGGGGCCTGCGGGCCCGATCGTTTTTTTTTTTCTCCTGAAGGGGGCTGTGTGGCCCCTTCCTTTTTCTTTTTTGGGCCCTGGGGACCCCATCCCCCAGGGCCTTACCCCTTTTTTAAATTACCTTAAAAAAAAAAACGGGAAGGGGGCCGCGTGGCCCCCTTCCCTAGGCCTGTATTGGCCCCGGGGACCCCATCCCCTGGGGCATGGCCTCTATATTTATTTTTTTGAGGGGGCAGCGTGGCCCCCTCCTCTGGCCATTTTAAGGCCCCGGGGACCCCATCTCCCGGGGCCGGCCTTTCCATTTTTTTTTTTTTAAATTTTTCTCTTTTTGGGGAGGGGGCCGCGTGGCCCCCTCCCGGGCCACTACTTGCCCCGGGACCCCATCCCCGGGGCTGGCCCTTCTCCGTTGGGGACTGTGGGGGTCCCCAATCCCCCACAGTCCCGCCGGCTCCCCACGTCCCTTGGGAGCCGGCATTGCTAGTCCCACATGGGGAGCAGCTGACATGCTGCTCCCCATGTGGAAAGCAATCGCTTTGGATATTGGAAGAGAGAGCAGGTTTCCCTGCTCTCTCTTCCAATATCCAAAGCAGTTTGCTATGGCAGGACGGGAGCCGCGAGGCTCCCGCCCTGCCATAGCAAACTACAGTGTCCCGGGGTAGGCACCCGGGACACTGCAGGAGCCGGCCCTGGGGGTGGTGGTCCCCAGGGCCATCAAGGGCTCCAGGAGCGGGGCCGCGCGGCCCCCTCCCATTCAGTACACAGCCCCGGGAGGTGGTGGTCCCCGGGGCTCTGAGGGTCCGTAACGGACCCCCATATTAAAATGTTTAGTGCCCCGGGAGGTGGTGGTCCCGGGCGTGTGGGGGCTGGAGCCCCCCACACAGGTTTAATAATGTATTTATAAAAGCCCCGGGAGGTGGTGGTCCTCGGGGCTGCGGGAGGGCTCAGAGCCCTCCCGCACCATTTTTTTAAAAGCCCCGGGGGTGGCGGTCCTCGGGCTTGGGGGCCCTTGAGGCCCCCACACATTAAATTATCCCCCACCATGCCCCCGGGACTTGGGCCACCCGGGGCCAATTACATCAAAGCGCGGAGACCGCGCTCGATTTTTTTCGGCAGGATTCACGCACCCTGAGCGCATCCTGCCGATTTTTAAAAACATTTTTTTTTGCCCAGGGGTCCTTGTGGGACCCCTGAGCAAACCTAGGGGTCAGGGTGTTTCTACCCTGCTCCCTTTGTGCGCTTTGCGCACTTGTTTCTGTCCCTCGGTTCTACCGAGGGATAAAATGGCTGCCAACATTTCCTGAATCGGAATGTTGACAGCCAGCTGACAGCCAATTAACATGCAGCTCGTGATCGGGAGGGTACGCGGACCCTACTCGGCCATAGATATCACTAACTTTTACTTTTCATTTTCTCAGCAACTACTGAACGGATTTACACCATTTAACAAAAGGGTTCTTTCTGAACCAAGAACTACCTCTTTGCCAAATTTGGTGTAATTCCGTTCAGCAGTTCGGGCTGTAGCCGTGTCTAAAGTTTCCTATGGGAAAATGCATGGGGAAAACACGTTTTGGGACCCCCTTTTTCTCGGCCCCCGCTGACGAATCCCCCGAGACTTTCAGGGTAGGAGCGGACCGGAGCGGGCCACAAAGTTTGAAAATTTCGCGAAGATACGTCAACCGGCAAGAGAGTTATTTCAAATAGAATGTCGCGGATTTCCTATGGATAATAGGTTGTAACTATAACTATCTACTGGCGACCGCCAGTAGATAATATATATATATATTATATATATAAACTAAATGGCAAGTGCGGTAAAATGAGGGCGTATGAATGAACATTGTTAACGCATAAAGAGGACTAACATACCTGGTGTTTGTTTTGCAGGATGTGCCCAGCGCTCAAAATGGGTCAAATACCAACTGATGGTGGAAACTGTCCAGGATGCATATGTTTGGCAACACACTGCAATGGCGATCAAAAAACCAGCCATTTCGAAATGAAGTCCTCTTTCTATGTGCACTAATGAACTCGTACTTTAAAGGTGACCAGTTGGCAGTATTCCGAAATTGACATGATTAAGGGGGGATGCCGAAACGCATTGTCAATAAAAAATTATCATGATACAGCCCATTGAGTGCTCCGTTTGCTCTGTTGGGGAGTGCTGGTGAAATATTTACACGTGAGTACCACAAACTCACGAAGGAGGCACCCGTTCAAGTGTTCGGCAGGAGGTTTGTGGAATTGGTGGTAATGGATTTTTCGAACTGCCAGAACCGCCGCAACTGCATTTGGATTATGGAACCCGCCTTGCTTAAGGGACATTACTAAATGGATTGATGCCTGCCACTGAGATCGGCATCTTTGGGAACGTAAATAAATGGCAAGTGCGGTAAAACGAGCGCTTATGAATGAACATTGTTAACGCATAAAGAGGACTAACATACCGAGGGGCATATTCTCAAGGAGCCATCGCCGAGTTAACGGCACTTTATCGCAGGCAAAGTTGCAATAAATTTATCACCCCATTCACAAGCTGGTGTTAACCGCCCATAACACCAGTTTACCCGCGATAGCAGCCGCAAAAAACATCGCCACAGATGACCCCGGCAACTATCGCTAATAAGATGCAGAGTAGGCGTACCCGTGCAAAAAGCCGCGTAAACACCACTCCGCAACATTCTCAATGACCAGCCAGATCGGCGAAAAGACCACGAAACATGCGATAATGCGCGTTAGCAGCAGGAAATTAACACCTGCTCTGACCTGGTGTAAAGTCGGACGGCAGCCTGCACCACAAAAGGGAGCCCAGCCCACAGCCACACCTGAAGAACAACAGATGCCATGGAGCCACTCACCATGCATCCCGGAGCACCGAGAGGGCAACAACACCCACTGCCACCACCCCCCACCCCCCCGGACACCCACCGCCCCCCCCGGACCAACACTGAGGCAGCGCAGACAAAGACAGCGACCCTCCGAAAATGCACCAACCTCACAGACCCAACACCAGAGAATGTCATTGCCCACTATATGCCCAAAGGGACCACCCTCCTCCGCATCCTGACCACCATAGCCCACAGGCTGACGGTACCAACACAGGGGACAACCAACATCCCACCGCAGACAAAGCTGCTGGCCGTGCTGCACGTGTTGGCCTCTGGTACCCTCCAACCAACCTCCGTCTGAGACGGAGGAGTCACACAGCCTGGCCAATCCAAGTCCCCCACAACGGTCATGGATGACACCATCAGCTTGGTACCCCACTATCTATACCTCACACACACTGCGCAGGAACAGCCAGAGACCAAGCAAGGCGTGTACGCCACAGCTGGCTTCCCGCACGTGTCAGGGGGCAATTGACTGCACACATGTCCTACTAGTGGCCCCTGGTGACACTGCACACAATAAGCGCAACAGAAAGCGCACGTATCCCAACAATGTGCAGGCAATAGTGGACCACCGTGGAATCTCCGCCAACGACGTCGCCAACCACCCAGGTAGTGTGCATGATACCTGCACCTCCCGACAGTCCATCATCAACCTGCGCCACCAGGATGGCACCCACGGAAATGCACTGCTCGTTGGCCAATACCAAATGCACACACCACACACATCAACTCCACAATCATGCAACACACAACACAGGAAATGCACATGTCACAAGCTCACATACAACATGCACACCCACCAGACATGACAGCACAACTCACTGTGGGAACCTGGGCCAGCCATGTACATGAGCCATCAACGGCATGGCACCTCGGACACACAATAGCAGAATGTCGGAAGAGGTGGGGACCAGGCATGTGCGAAGGAGGCAAGGGACCAATGAATGAGAATGTACACAATACCAAGTGTGGCGTGGATGTGCTGGCCAGACTGCAGTATGCAGACCACACACATATACATGTCGACACACACCGCTGGTGTTTGGAGTGTAATGGACAGTGGACGCAACCATGTCACCCCAGCCAGTGGGGAAGTCGCAGAAATGTAACTTGTGACGTCCCCCCCGTAAGTGTGAGCGGAGTGGGCTGGCCCGGCGTACGCCAGGCCAGCGTAGGGGTGTGAATAAAAGGCACGTAACCCTGGGCGTGGTCCTCTTCCAGAATGCCCAACGTCTCTGCCAGGGCGGCGCCTCTCACCCCGCCACGAGGCCGATGCCGTGAGCGGTGTTGCCAGCGATCCTGTGCGCCTGCTGCACCCCGGGACGCTGGTCCCCGAACCAGTCCTGCCCGCCCCTGCGCACCCAGGCCTCAATGCCCACCTTCCGACACCGGCGTGTGTCGAAGAGGGCCCACCACGTGCCGGTGCAATCTCCAAGCCCGAGGCCTGCGACCTTGGCAGCCTCCTCAGACTATCACGGCCTCCGCAACACAGGCCCACAGTACTCCTTTCTTGTTGACGTACTCCACCGGCATGCACAGCGGACAAGTAGGTCACACATTTGGAACTGAGTCTTGATTACACCATGGCAGAGCACATAAATCATGGCTGAGTGTATGTCACTATACACCCTTTGATGTGGTGCCAACAGGTCTTAGTGTTACATCACAGCTGCAAGATTCTGTGGGCCCACGCGGACTACTGCTCTCGGCCTATGCTGCGCTCGAGTAGGTCACAGAATTGGAACTGAACATCGATTATTCAAAGGCAGAGTACGAATCATTGCACGCAAGGAGAGGCATAAGAGGATGACGCGTTGCATTTGGGAGGAAAAAAGGATCATCATTACGGAGGTGATCGAACACTACCGACAACTGCCCTGATGTCACTAACTCTGTGCATCGCGAGCCTATGACACGTGGCTGTGGCCCACTGCTGACTGCTGCCTCCGGCCTACACTGCGGTCCAGTAGGTCACAGAGTCTTGATTCGTCAATGCCAGAGTTCATTTCAGTGTACCGGCATCATCGCAGACTGCATCCCCTCTCAGCCCCGGTGCCACTAAGTCTGTTCCCCGACATTCATGGACACTCTCTGGTCGTACATTGGTGGCGTCTGAGTCTATGGACTAGGGGGTAGTTTCATCCTCATGCAGCTGATACCGAATTGGTGGTGGCAACGAGGCAGTCGCTTTCCACTCCTCCATTTGCTGCTTCCAGATAGCTTCTGCCCTCTGTATCATGCCCTGGAGGACACCTTCCACTGGCCCCCGCAACCCTCCGCAACATTCACCTTCGACATCGACGAGGACCCGCTCAGTCTGCGTGGCCCTACCTCAGTGGACCACAAGTCACGTCCAGTGGCGGTGTGCCTGTGCCTGCCGCTGTGCATCCGGGGCCACTAACTCTGTGCAGCTCAAGTCAGGGACCCTGTCTGAATGAATATTGGATGACCTCTGTGACGGTGGTCTTGGGGTCATCGACGCCATGTGCATGTGGCCCTGCGCTGTCCGCTGCCTCCGGCCTCAACTGCGGACCACCAGGGCTCACACATCAAATCGAGTCCTGACCGGCCCGGACGTCGCATCACCGCAGAAGGCACACGCCACCATCGCCAGGGCCAACTCCAACCACCATGTTCCAGAGTCGAAACAGTGGTACTGGCAGACTAACGGAGTTGCTCAGACCTGTCGTGGATGCCCATCATCTGCCTGATCCCCTGCTCAGCACTCCAGGTGCCACTGACTCAGTGCACCGCAACCCATGGACCGTTTCAGATTGAGTTTTGTGCTGTGGAGAGGTTGCGCAGCAATGTCACCTCAGGCAGTGTGGGAGACCTGGGACGTTGATGAGGAAGTTGATGCAGGTCTAACACACCGCACTGCATCTGCAACAGGAATATCCTGAATGGACACAATCCTAGTCATTTTCATCACATGAGCGCGCTCAGCTCTAGTGCCCCAACCTCAGTGCACTGCAACTCACGGACACTTCTGTTTGTATGTTGGGTGACCTCTGTACTTGCTCCGGCTCCCTCCATGTTGCTCAGCAGTTGACTCTGTTATGCAGGTGATTTCTGTTTCCATTGCACTGGTGTTCACTGTTCAAGTTGTTGCCAGCACCAAGCACTCCGTGCGGGCTGGCTTATGCTCACCCCACACATCCAGCACAAGCGTCACTGTACATGTGGCCCTGCCAATAAAGGGGCCGGGCGCACGTGCCCATAACCAGTTCAACATAATATCTGCGTGTGTCTCTATGGCAGTGTGGGTCTCCTTTGTGGGGTGTAGGTGGTCCCTGAAGGGTAATTGACACCCACGTATGTGATCTAGTTCGCCTTCCATGGGTTCGGACCACACCCGCACCTGTTCGGCCACCTCCTTTTGGCGTTCTGACACCTGGCATTGGGGTGCCATGTGGGGGTCGGTGAAGTGTTGTGGGCCAGCCGTGCTTGCGGGTGCTTCATGCTGTGTGGTCTGTTGCAGGGGCTGGGCTCTCCTCTAAGTAGCTTGTCTGCCCTGGTCCTGGTGGTGGGTTGCGTGGGATGTCCATGGGCTTTTGTAGGGCGTCGGTGTCGAAGGTGTGGTGGTCGTCTCCGTCATCACTGATGGGTTGTCTGGTCTGACCTGCTGGAGGTGTTGTTTGTCCCTCTGCAATGTGAAGGGGAGATGCATGTTGACATTGTGTTGACATTTATGTTGGCGCATTGTTCTTGTAGACATGCAGACTGTGTGACAATGTACATTGTGACTGTTTGGGCGGTGCTGGCAATTTGAGGTGGGACAGTGGACATTTGGACTACATGACTGATGTGAGGTTGTACCCGTACATATGCATCTCACAGTTCCCTGCTCTGTCAAATGTGATTGGCCTGCTTCTGCGCATGGGCGGACCCAGTTGTGTCCCCTGTTCTGCAGTGTCGGTGTTGCACTTTGTGCCACATTGTCGTAGGTTGTGCTGTGATTGCCATGTGTGTGTGCTGCAGTGTGCCACGGGGATGGGGGACATGACCCTGGGTTATTGTGGGTGTGCAGTGTGCTACACATCTTGGTGCATGTGTGCCATTTTGCCCATCTCCCCCCGTCCCCCCAGGACCTGTTCGTTACTCACCCTGTTGTTGTTGTGTCAGGTCCTCTCGAGCTGTGTCCGTACTCCCACCTACTTGCACCGTCTCCACACTGATGACTGGCCTCCATTTCCTCCAGCTCCTCCTGTGGCTCAGGACTCCCACCACCTGTAGCCGTTGCTGCCTTCCCGTTGGCAGCGGCTTTGGGCCTGGTTTAGGTTTTCACGTCATGCCAGCGCCTCTTGGCCTCCTCCATTGGCCTCCTCGGCACTCCGGCTACATTCAAGGTACTCTGAATGTGGGTCAGTTGCTGGTAGTGTTCTATCACATCCGTGACGCAGGTCTTGTTCTCCTACGGACTGCACCCCGTCTTCCTCTCCCTCTTCTCCTTGGCCTTGGCCCGTTGGTCCTTGCTGGTGGTCTGTGGGGCTTGTGGGGTTCGCGTTGGCCTCTGCGCTGGGTCAGGGTGCATCCATGTTGCTACGCACTATGGATTGTTTCTGGTGTGTTGTTTTTGTTGCTTCTATGGTGCATTTTCCCGCCAAACGCGTGGGATTTGCAGGCCTGCCGCTGGTTTTCGCTGCTTTTTGTATCGCGATTGACCTCATCGCAGCTTTTTTTGCGTTCGTGTTTCGCATTTTTGCGGCAACGCGTTGATTTTTAGGCGGTCAGTTGACGCGTTATCTGGAGACTATCGCATGGTACCGCCGTGTTGTGAATACTTGGTTAACACGGCGCAAATTTCCCACGATAGGCTGCGATATTGAAGGTTGCGTTAAGTAACTTTTGCGATGGTTATCACACGTTCTTGAGAATATGCCCCCTGGTGTATTGTTTTGCAGGATGTGTCCAGCGCTCAAAATGGGTCAAATACCAACTGATGGTAGAAACTGTCCAGGATGCATATGTTTGGCAACACACTGCAATGGCGATCAAATAACCAGCCATTTCGAAAGGAAGTCCTCTTTCTATGTGCACTAATGAACTCGTACTTAAACGGTGACCAGTTGGCAGTGTCTTGAAATTGACATGATTAAGGCGGGATGCCAAAACGCGTCGTAAATAAAAAATTATCATGATACAGCCCGTTGAGTGCTCCGTTTGCTCTGTTGGGGAGTGTTGGTGAAATATTTACACGTGAGTACCACAAACGCACGAAGGAGGCACCCTTTCAAGTGTTCGGCAGGAGGTTTGTGGAATTGGTGGTAATGGATTTTTCAAACTGTCAGAACCGCCACAACTGCATTTGGATTATGGAACCCGCCTTGCTTAAGGGACATTACTTTATGGATTGATGCCTGTCACTGAGATCGGCATCTTTGGGAACGTAACTGAATGGCAAGTGCGGTAAAACGAGGGCGTATGAATGAACATTGTTAATGCATAAAGAGGACTAACATACCTGGTGTGTTGTTTTGCAGGATGTGTCCATGTCACATCTGTAGAACACTAGCCGCTAGCGAACTGCAGACGCGGCCCATCCCTGCTCTGGAGCATGCGCAGGAAGCAGCCCTAGAGTACAAAATGTTGCCGCCCCCGAAGGAGAACGCTTCGCGTTCAAGCGTCGGGTTGGCTTAGTGTGTTTCCGGATTCTCTCCAGTGCTTCCGGGTCGGCGTGTCTTCGCGTCTCCTCACCTCCTGCTTCACTCTCGTCGCAGCGTCTGCTGGCACTCCGCGTCTCTTCGTCTCCTGCCTTACTCTCATCGCGACATCCGCTGGCATTGACTCCTTCTTTTTCAGGTGATTGCCCGCAACTCCTGCATCCTCCACATTACGGTATGAGTTTAGACTCCCTGTTTTGGATTTTATTGTTTGTCTGCCTCTGAACCACATAGAGAGGCTTGTCTGCAATTGTAAAGATAGAGAAGGAACGCTATTCTCTATTTTGGCAGCCACGTTTTTGTTATGAAATTTGGGATGCAAATAAAATCCCTAAAAATGATAATCTAAATAAGACCATGATTTGTAGAGGTCTTAGTTTTCTTTTGTCTGAGGTTTCCAGTATTAAGGGACACCTAAAGCTTTTTGTTCAGTTTTGCCATTACCAGGATTATTCTTATTGCCGCTCCTGCTTAACAATAGATGTTTATGTTCTTCCATTCACCCCAGTTATCAGCACACACGGAAGAAGGGAACTCTCAAGAACATTCTTTTGACACACTGATTTCATACAGACTGGGGTGCGACGTGGGACCTTTGAGTTTTTCCTTCCTTGTTTATTTCCTTCTTCCCCTGGTTACTGTTTGTACTTTGACTACGTTGGGTACGATAGATGATTAGGTGAAGTTGTGGATTTTCTCATCATTTGCATGACGTTCCTGCAGAAACGTGAGTAGGACTTACAGTACAGCGCTCAAAATGGGTCAAATACCAACTGATGGTGGAAACTGTCCAGGATGCATGTTTAGCAACACACTGCAATGGCAATCAAAAAACCAGCCATTTCGAAAGGAAGTCCTCTTTCTATGTGCACTAATGAACTCGTACTTAAACGGTGACCAGGTGGCAGTGTTCCAAAATTGACATGATTAAGGCGGGATGCCGAAACGCGTCGTAAATAAAAAATTATCATGATACAGCCCGTTGAGTGCTCCGTTTGCTCTGTTGGGGAGTGTTGCTGAAATATTTACACATGAGTACCACAAACACACGAAAGAGGCACCTGTTCAAGTGTTCGGCAGGAGGTTTGTGGAATTGGTGGTAATGGATTTTTCAAACTGCCAGAACCGCCGCAACTGCATTTGGATTATGGAACCCGCCTTGCTTAAGGGACATTATTAAATGGATTGATGCCTGTCACTGAGATCTGCATCTTCGGGAACGTAACTACATGGCAAGTGCAGTAAAACGAGGGCGTATGAACTAACATTGTTGACGCATAAAGAGGACTAACATACCTGGTGTGTTGTTTTGCAGGATGTGTCCAGCGCTCAAAATGGGTCAAATACCAACTGATGGTGGAAACTGTCCAGGATGCATATGTTTGGCAACACACTGCAATGGCGATCAAAAAACCAGCCATTTCGAAAGGAAGTCCTCTTTCTATGTGCACTAATGAACTCGTACTTAAACGGTGACCAGTTGGCAGTGTTCCGAAATTGACATGATTAAGGCGGGATGCCGAAACGCGTCGTCAATAAACAATTATCATGATACAGCCCATTGAGTGCTCCGTTTGCTCTGTTGGGGAGTGTCAAGAGTCTTACTTGAAGTTTCCCAGATTCTTCACGGGAGCAGAATGATGACAATTCCCAATGCCTCTCTGAGTCTCCCTCCACGCTCCCAAAGAATTTTTCTAGGGAGTATGAAGAGATTCCCAGGGGGGAAAGGGGTTGGGGACAGAGAAGAGACAGCCTCGTCTTCTTATGTCTGGTGTCTTCTATACTGCTATTTCTAGCTTGCTTCTTGCACAGTTTTCGGTATTGAACACTGTAACATTAAATAACAATTACTAGAGTCTATACAGTTTTCTTTTATTAATCACTACGTATTTCCAAACCCTCTAGAATGTACCCTTAAGAGACTGAGCTATTGCCTCTCTTCTATTAATCTTGTAGTCTTGAACATATACTCCACAGTCATTTTGATTAGAGTGTAGCAATATCCTGTAGAAAAGCAAAAACAGTTTTACATATCTTCTATCCTATCTATTGACACTCTATTTGTCTTATTAGCATTATTGTAGAACTAATAACCTTTTTATTTTATTTTCTTTTAGATGCAGTTGGGTAAAGGGGATTTTGAAGGGCCAACTGGAGCAGATGTTCAGGTAAGCAATTATGTAAAACTAATACTAGACTGTTGCCTTTAATACTCTGTAAGGTTAACTTATTATGCCAACAGAAACAGCAAACTGGAGAGCTATACAAGCAAGGAAACACTGTTGCAATATTATTGTCCTTAACAACTCTTCCCAGAATGGGTACTTGCGTGACTGATGACTTTTCCTGTCAGCAGACGAAGTCTTCAGGAAAGCGTCAGGAATGCACTGCCCGGTTTAGTGACAACTCGAAATTCTTCTTTAAAAAATGCTGAACTCAGACTTCCAACGCGTAGCGAAAAAGCTATGCTACCGCCGGTGACAGGAAATGAAAAACTCTCTACAACTACACATAAAACTGCCACGGACGTAACGCGAAGCACTGCTGCTCGCCTAACGGTCCTGGTGAAGTGCGCACAGCTGAGGGTGAGCGCGAGCCTCATGCTGTGATGGAGTACTCGCGCTTACTGCAGGAAGGCTGGAGCGCTAACCTTAGCGCTTGCAGCCATCTTGGAAAACCAGTTATGAACCAATACGGTCCAAGGTAGGTCGTATTTTTCTTGAGAATACACGGGGCATTTAGACTCCTTCTTTTCCAATAGACTGTGGTAGCCCCCACGAGCTGACATTTATTCTTGAATTTTAGGCATTGGTTCCTGACAGTACCCCTTCGCAAGGGGGGTTCTCCAGGTTTCGCCTTGAGGGGATATTGTTCGTGAAAGGTTTTCACTAATCTTGGGGCATGCACATTAGAATATGGTTCCCAAGACCTTTCCTCAGGACCATAACCCTTCCAATCGACCAAATAGTATAGTTTTCTATTCTTCCATTTTGAGTCTAGAATTCTTTTAACCTCAAACTCCTCTCCACCTTCGGTCTGAATAGGCTTGGGGAGTTTTCTGGGCCTAAGATGTGGTGAAGATTCCTTAAGTAAGGAGACATGAAAAACTGGATGAATTCTCAATTGTGTAGGTAGCCTTAACCTATAAGTCACTGGATTTAATTTCTTTCAACTTTGAAGGGACCTATGAAACGGGGTTGGAATTTCCGATTTCCTTTTAGTTTCAAATTCTTAGTGCTTTGCCAAACCTTACTCCCTATAGCATATTCATCTCCTAGTCTTCTCTTTCTGTCAGCATAATGGTTGTACAATTCTTTTGATTTCTCTAGCTTTTCTCTTGCTGCCTCATGAGTTTCACTAAAATGTTGGACCAAATCTTTAGCTGCAGGAACAGAAACCTCACTGGTACTAATCATCAGATTTGGGTGTCGACCATAATTTAAATAGAATGGAGAATAACCTGTGGAGCTATTTTGGGAATTATTGTGTGCGAATTCAGCTGCCCAGAGGAGGTCTGACCAGTCCCCTTCCTGATCCAATAAAAATAGTCTTAAGTACTGTTCTAGCTCCTGATTCGCTCTCTCAGTCTGTCCGTCTGTCTCAGGGTGCTAGCTAGTGGAGAACCTAGTTTCTATATTTAACCCTTTAGTAAAGGTCTTCCAGAAATGAGACAGGAATTGAGTACAGCGATCAGAAATGAGGACTTTAGGGATTCCATGTAACCTAACCACATGTAAACTAAACTGTGTAGCCAAATCCTTAGCACTAGGGATGTCTTTGAGTGGAACAAAGTGAGCCATTTTAGAAAAGGCATCAACCAACACCAGAGTCATATTGTAGCCCCGACTGGAGGGCAGGTCCACAATCAGATCCATGGTCACGGTGTACCAAGGATGAGGGGGTGTGGGCATTGGCTGTAGTAACCCCTGAGGTGATTGTCGTGTTGGTTTTCCCTGAGCACAGATCCCACAACCTAAAACATATTGCTTGATGTCCTTCGTCATATTGGGCCACCAAAAGTGCCTTTTAATCAATTCTTCTGTCTTGTTTATTCCCTTAAGACCTGCCATAGGGTGATCATGACAGTCATGCAAAATTAGTTCTTGCAATTCCTTAGTAGGTACAAACAGGGTTTCACCTTGATAGGGCAAACCTTTTCGGATCTCTCGAGATGGGTCGGCCAATACCCATTGCTGAAGCTCTTCTGGAGAAAGCGACTCTCTTATTTTCCCATCCAGTGTTTCATGGGTCACAGTTCCTACTATCTTTGATTCAGGAATGATTTTTTGATCTTCTATGACTGCCCTTTGTCCTTCTGTATCCAATCTGGACAAGGCATCTGCCTTACCATTCTTGCTTCCTGGTCGATAAGTGATTACGAAATTGTAATCCACGAAATACAGAGACCATCTGAGCTGACGCGTGTCAGAGTTCTTGCCGATTTTAACAATTGCAGATTTTTGTGGTCCGTATATACTGTTACAGAATGTCTAGCCCCCAGTAGGTAATGCCTCCATTCCTGGAAGGCGTCTTTAATGGCTAATAGCTCCTTTTCTGTGATTGAGTAGTTGACTTCAGCTGGCAGAAGCTTCCGGGAGTGATAAGCAACAGGATGTAGTTGACCGGTCTCCTTATGCTTCTGAGATAGGACTCCTCTGATTGCTTGATCTGACGCATCCATTTCCAAGTAGAAGGGCTCTGTAGGATCTGCATGGAGAAGTATAGGCGCCGAAGTAAAACTCCTTTTTAGGGACTGAAAGGCGGTCTCTGCTTCCTTTGACCAAAGAAAAGGAATTTCTTTTCGTAACAGACGAGTTATAGGGATCACCATTTGGGAGAATTCCTGGATGAATCTCCTGTAGAAGTTTGCGAACCCAATAAATCGTTGTATCTCCTTTACAGAAGTAGGGGATGGCCAATCCAACACTGCCTTTATTTTGTGTGTATCCATAGTGATTCCCTCTGGCGACAAAACAAATCCAAGGAAATCCACGGAACGAACTTTGAAAGCACATTTTTCAAGCTTGACATATAAGCTGTTTTCACGTAACTTTTCCAGGATTCCTTTAACATGTCCTAAATGTTCTTCTTCCGACGTAGAGTAAATTAAGATGTCATCAATATAGACGATGGCACACTTGTCAATATATTGATTTAATACGTCATTAATGAAGTACTGAAAAGCTGCTGGCGCATTACAAAGACCGTAGGGCATCACCTGATATTCATATAAACCGAACTTGGTCCGGAACGCGGTCTTCCATTCGTCACCCTCTCTGATCCGGACTAGGTGATATGCCCCTCTAAGATCTAGTTTTGTATAGAACTGAGCACCCTTAACTTGGTCCAAGAGTACTGAAATTAGGGGCAACGGATATCTGTTCTTAATCGTAATCCGGTTCAGGGCGTGGTAATCTATACAGTTTCTTAAATCACCCTCTTCCTTCCTCGGTACAAAAAATAACGGTGAGGAGACAGGGGACTGTGATGGCCTGATAAAACCGTTCTTCAAATAAGTCTGGATATATTCTTTCAGAAATGTATCCTCCTTCTCCGTCAAGGCATAGATTCTGCTGCACGGAAGGTTTGCCCCAGGTTCCAGTTCAATTTTGCAGTCGTAGGGTCGATGTGGGGGGAGCTAGTGGGATTACTGGGGACAAGGAGTGCACAACCTGTGTGGTAGTTCTAGGGTGAGGAATTGGGGTGGAACTGGAATTCTGTGACTCCTGAGATAAAGCTGCAAAACTGGTACCAGAAAAGTATCCATCCATTTTACTCGCTAAATCTGTAGTTTCCCTTCAAGAGGCCAATAAGTCTTGTCTTAAACTCCTGTTTTCCTCTCTGAGGGCTAATAACTCTTTTTGAATGGCTTCTAAAACCCCCCCTAAATTCTTCAGGTCAAAACCTTCACCCATTCTGCTCGGGTGAGTAAATAAATCGTGGGCACTTCACTCTGTCAAGAGTCTTACTTGAAGTTTCCCAGATTCTTCACGGGAGCAGAATGATGACAATTCCCAATGCCTCTCTGAGTCTCCCTCCACGCTCCCAAAGAATTTTTCTAGGGAGTATGAAGAGATTCCCAGGGGGTAAAGGGGTTGGGGACAGAGAAGAGACAGCCTCGTCTTCTTATATCTGATGTCTTCTATACTGCTATTTCTAGCTTGCTTTTTGCACAGTTTTCGGTTGTGAACACTGTAACATTACATAACAACTACTAGAGTCTATACAGTTTTCTTTTATTAATCACTACGTATTTCCAAACCTTCTAGAACGTACCCTTAAGAGACTGAGCTATTGCCTCTCTTCTATTAATCTTGTAGTCTTGAACATATACTCCACAGTAATTTTGATTAGAGTGTAGCAATATCCTGTAGAAAAGCAACAACAGTTTTACATATCTTCTATACTATCTATTGACACTCTATTTGTCTTATTAGCGTTATTGTAGAACTAATAACCTTTTTCTTTTCTTTTCTTTTAGATGCAGTTGGGTAAAGGGGATTTTGAAGGGCCAACTGGAACAGATGTTCAGGTAAGCAATTATGTAAAACTAATACTAGACTGTTGCCTTTAATACGCTGTAAGGTTAACTTATTATGCCAACAGAACCAGCAAACTGGAGAGCTATACAAGCAAGGAAACACTGTTACAATATTATTGTCCTTAACGACTCTTCCCAGAATCGGTACTTGCGTGCCTGATGACTTTTCCTGTCAGCAGACGAAGTCTTCAGGAAAGCGTCAGGAATGCACTGCCCGGTTTAGTGACAACTCGAAATTCTTCTTTAAAAAATGCTGAACTCAGACTTCCAACACGTAGCGAAAAAGCTATGCTACCGCCGGTGACACGAAACGGAAAACTTTCTACAACTACACACAAAACTGCCACGGACGTAATGCGAGGCACTGCTGCTCGCCTAACGGTCCTGGTGAAGTGCGCACAGCTGAGGGTGAGCGCGAGCCTCATGCTGTGCTGGAGTACTTGCGCTTACAGCAGGAAGGCTGCAGCGCTAACCTTAGCGCTTGCAGCCATCTTGGAAAACCAGTTATGAACCAATACGGTCCAAGGCAGGTCCAGTGTTTTCTTGAGAATTCAGGGGGCATTTAGACTCCTTCTTTTCCAATAGACTGTGGTAGCCCCCACGAGCTGACATTTATTCTTGAATTTTAGACATTGGTTCCTGACAGGGAGTGTTGGTGAAATATTCACACATGAGTACCACAAACTCACGAAGGAGGCACCCGTTCAAGTGTTCGGCAGGAGGTTTGTGGAATTGGTGGTAATGGATTTTTCAAACTGCCAGAACAACTGCATTTGGATTATGGAACCCGCCTTGCTTAAGGGACATTACTAAATGGATTGATGCCTGCCACTGAGATCGGCATCTTTGGGAACGTAACTAAATGGCAAGTGCGGTAAAACGAGGGCGTATGAATGAACATTGTTAACGCATAAAGAGGACTAACATACCTGGTGTGTTGTTTTGCAGGATGTGTCCAGCGCTCAAAATGGGTCAAATGCCAACTGATGGTGGAAACTGTCCAGGATGCATATGTTTGGCAACACACTGCAATGGCAATCAAATAACCAGCCATTTCGAAAGGAAGTCCTCTTTCTATGTGCACTAATGAACTCGTACTTAAGCGGTGACCAGTTGGCAGTGTTCCAAAATTGACATGATTAAGGTGGGATGCCGAAACACATCGTCAATAAAAAATTATCATGATACAGCCCGTTGAGTGCTCCGTTTGCTCTGTAGGGGAGTGTTGTTGAAATATTTACACGTGAGTACCACAAACACACGAAGGAGGCACCAGTTCAAGTGTTCGGCAGGAGGCTTGTGGAATTGGTGGTAATGGATTTTTCAAACTGCCAGAACCGCCGCAACTGCATTTGGATTATGGAACCCGCCTTGCTTAAGGGACATTATTAAATGGATTGATGCCTGTCACTGAGATCGGCATCTTCGGGAACGTAACTAAATGGCAAATGCAGTAAAACGAGGGCGTATGAATGAACATTGTTAAAGCATAAAGAGGACTAACATAGCTGGTGTGTTGTTTTGCAGGATGTGTCCAGCACTCAAAATGGGTCAAATACCAACTGATGGTGGAAACTGTCCAGGATGCATATGTTTGGCAACACACTGCAATGGCGATCAAATAACCAGCCATTTCAAAAGGAAGTCCTCTTTCTATGTGCACTAATGAACTCGTACTTAAACGGTGATCAGTTGGCAGTGTCCCGAAATTGACATGATTAAGGCGGGATGCCAAAACGCGTCGTCAATAAACAATTATCATGATACAGCCCCTTGAGTGCTCGTTTGCTCTGTTGGGGAGTGTTGGTGAAATATTTACACGTGAGTACCACAAACACACGAAGGAGGCACCCGTTCAAGTGTTCGGCAAGAGGTTTGTGGAATTGGTGTTAATGGATTTTTCAAACTGTCAGAACCGCCGCAACTGCATTTGGATTATGGAATCCGCCTTGCTTAAGGGACATTACTAAATGGATTGATGCCTGTCACTGAGATCGGCATCTTTGGGAACGTAACTGAATGGCAAGTGCGGTAAAACGAGGGCGTATGAATGAACATTGTTAATGATTAAAGAGGACTAACATACCTGGTGTGTTGTTTTGCAGGATGTGTCCATGTCACATCTGTAGAACACTAGCCGCTAGCGAACTGCAGACGCGGCCCATCCCCACTCTGGAGCATGCGCAGGAAGCAGCCCTAGAGTACAAAATGGTGCAGCCCCCGAAGGAGAACACTTCGCGTTCAAGCGTCGGGTCGGCTTAGTGTGTTTCCGGATTCTCTCCAGTGCTTCCGGGTCGGCGTGTCTTCACATCTCCTCACCTCCTGCTTCACTCTCGTCGCAGCGTCCGCTGGCACTCCGCGTCTCTTCGTCTCCTGCCTTACTCTCATCTCCTTCGTTTTCAGGCGTTTACCCGCAACTCCAGCATCCTCCACATTACGGTATGAGTTTAGACTCCCTGTTTTGGATTTTATTGTTTGTCTGCCTCTGAACCACATAGAGAGGCTTGTCCGCAATTGTAAAGATAGAGAAGGAACGCTATTCTCTATTTTGGCAGCCACGTTTTTGTTATGAAATTCGGGATGCAAATAAAATCCCTAAAAATGATAATCTAAATAAGACCATGATTTGTAGAGGTCTTAGTTTTCTTTTGTCTGAGGTTTCCAGTATTAAGGGACACGTAAAGCTTTTTGTTTAGTTTTGCCATTACCAGGATTCTTCTTATTGCCGCTCCTGCTTAACAATAGATGTTTATGTTCTTCCATTCACCTCAGTTATCAGCACACACGGAAGAAGGGAACTCTCAAGAACATTCTTTTGACACACTGATTTCATACAGACTGGGGTGCGACGTGGGACCTTTGAGTTTTTCCTTCCTTGTTTATTTCCTTCTTCCCCTGGTTACTGTTTGTATTTTGACTACGTTGGGTACGATAGATGATTAGGTGAAGTTTTGGATTTTCTCATCATTTGCATGACGTTCCTGCAGAAACGTGAGTAGGACTTACAGTTCAGCGCACAAAATGGGTCAAATACCAACTGATGGTGGAAACTGTCCAGGATGCATATGTTTGGCAACACACTGCAATGGCAATCAAAAAACCAGCCATTTCGAAAGGAAGTCCTCTTTCTATGTGCACTAATGAACTCGTACTTAAACGGTGACCAGTTGGCAGTGTTCCAAAATTGACATGATTAAGGCGGGATGCCGAAACGCGTCGTCAATAAAAAACTTATCATGATACAGCCCGTTGAGTGCTCCGTTTGCTCTGTTGGGGAGTGTTGCTGAAATATTTACACGTGAGTACCACAAACACACGAAGGAGGCACCTGTTCAAGTGTTCGGCAGGAGGTTTGTGGAATTGGTGGTAATGAATTTTTCAAACTGCCAGAACCGCCGCAACTGCATTTGGATTATGGAACCCTCCTTGCTTAAGGGACATTATTAAATGGATTGATGCCTGTCACTGAGATCTGCATCTTCGGGAACGTAACTACATGGCAAGTGCAGTAAAACGAGGGCGTATGAACTAACATTTTTAACGCATAAAGAGGACTAACATACCTGGTGTATTGTTTTGCAGGATGTGTCCAGCGCTCAAAATCGGTCAAATACCAACTGATGGTGGAAACTGTCCAGGATGCATATGTTTGGCAACACACTGCAATCGCGATCAAATAACCAGCCATTTTGAAAGGAAGTCCTCTTTCTATGTGCACTAATGAACTCGTACTTAAACAGTGACCAGTTGGCAGTGTCCCAAAATTGACATGATTAAGGCGGGATGCCAAAACGCGTCGTCAATAAACAATTATCATGATACAGCCCCTTGAGTGCTCCGTTTGCTCTGTTGGGGAGTGTTGGTGAAATATTTACACATGAGTACCACAAACACATGAAGGAGGCACCCGTTCAAGTGTTCGGCAGGAGGTTTGTGGAATTGGTGGTAATGGATTTTTCAAACTGTCAGAACCACCGCAACTGCATTTGGATTATGGAACCCGCCTTGCTTAAGGGACGTTACTAAATGGATTGATGCCTGTCACTGAGATCGGCATCTTTGGGAACATAACTGAATGGCAAGTGCGGTAAAACGAGGGCGTATGAATGAACATTGTTAATGCATAAAGAGGACTAACATACCTGGTGTGTTGTTTTGCAGGATGTGTCCATGTCACATCTGTAGAACACTAGCCGCTAGCGAACTGCAGACGATGCCCATCCCCGCTCTGGAGCATGCGCAGGAAGCAGCCTTAGAGTACAAAATGGTGCCGCCCCCGAAGGAGAACGCTTCGCGTTCAAGCGTCGCGTCGGCTTAGTGTGTTTCCGGATTCTCTCCAGTGCTTCCGGGTCGGCGTGTCTTCGCCTCTCCTCACCTCCTGCTTCACTCTCGTCGCGGCGTCCGCTGGCACTCCGCGTCTCTTCGGCTCCTGCCTTACTCTCATCGCGACATCCGCTGGCATTGACGCCTTTGTTTTCAGGCACTTGCCCGCAACTCCTGCATCCTCCACATTACGGTATGAGTTTAGACTCCCTGTTTTGGATTTTATTGTTTGTCTGCCTCTGAACCACATAGAGAGGCTTGTCTGCAATTGTAAAGATAGAGAAGGAACGCTATTCTCTATTTTGGCAGCCACGTTTTTGTTATGAAATTCGGGATGCAAATAAAATCCCTAAAAATGATAATCTAAATAAGACCATGATTTGTAGAGGTCTTAGTTTTCTTTTGTCTGAGGTTTCCAGTATTAAGGGACACCTAAAGCTTTTTGTTTAGTTTTGCCACTACCAAGATTCTTCTTATTGCCGCTCCTGCTTAATAATAGATGTTTATGTTCTTCCATTCACCCCAGTTATCAGCACACACGGAAGAAGGGAACTCTCAAGAACATTTTTTTGACACACTGATTTCATACAGACTGGGGTGCGACGTGGGACCTTTGAGTTTTTCCTTCCTTGTTTATTTCCTTCTTCCCCTGGTTACTGTTTGTACTTTGACTACGTTGGGTACGATAGCTGATTAGGTGAAGTTGTGGATTTTCTCATCATTTGCATGACGTTCCTGCAGAAACATGAGTAGGACTTACAGTCCAGCGCTCAAAATGGGTCAAATACCAACTGATGGTGGAAACTGTCCAGGATGCATATGTTTGGCAACACACTGCAATGGCAATCAAAAAACCAGCCATTTCGAAAGGAAGTCCTCTTTCTATGTGCACTAATGAACTCGTACTTAAATGGTGACCAGTTGGCAGTGTTCCAAAATTTACATGATTAAGGCGGGATGCCGAAACGCGTCGTCAATAAAAAATTATCATGATACAGCCCATTGAGTGCTCTGTTTGCTCTGTTGGGGAGTGTTGCTGAAATATTTACACGTGAGTACCACAAACACACGAAGGAGGCACCCGTTCAAGTGTTCGTCAGGAGGTTTGTGGAATTGGTGATTATATATATATATTATCTACTGGCGGTCGCCAGTAGATAGTTATAGTTAGGACCTAGTTTCCATAGGAAAAGCGTTTTTTCTTTTCCCAATATCTTTGGCGCCGGATGACGAATCTTCGCGAAATTTTCAAAACTAGTGGGGCGCTCCGGTCAGCTCCTGTCTTGAAAGTTTCAGGGTGATTCGCCAAGCGGGGGCTGAGAAAAAAGGGGGGTCCCAAAACGTGTTTTCTCCATGTTATTTTCCGTAGGAAACTTTAGACACGGCTACAGCTCGAACTGCTGAACGGAATTACACCAAATTTGGCAAAAAGGTAGCCCTTGGTTCAGAAAGAGCCCTTTTTGTTAAATGGTGTAAATCCGTTCAGTAGTTCCTGAGAAATTAAAAAAAAAGTGGGCGAAAAATGAATTTCCCATAGGAAACTTTAGACACGGCTACAGCTTGAACTGCTGAACGGAATTACACCAAATTTGGCAAAAAGGTAGTGCTTGGTTCAGAAAGCGCCCTTTTTTTTAAATGGTGTAAATCTGTTCAGTAGTTGCTGAGAAAATCAAAAAATAAAAGTTTCGGTATATAGAGGCACGGAGGATCCGCGCACCCTCCCGACCACGAGCTTTATTCTAATTGGCTGTCAACACTCCAAACCAGGAAGTGTAGGCAGCCATCTTGTGACTCGGTTGAACCGACTCACAAGAAAAGAGAAAAACAAACATAAAAAACAAGAAAAGGAGGCAGGGTAGAAACACCCTGACCCCTAGGCCTGCTCAGGGGGTCCCACAAGGACCCCCAGGGCCGAAAAACATTTTTTTTTAAACGGCAAAATTCGCGTAGCATCCGCGAATCCCGCCGTGAAAAAAAAAAAAACCCGAAGCGCGGGCTCCCGTGCTTCGTTAATATTTAGACCCCGGGTGTGCCAGGTCCCGGGGGCATGTTCAATATAATTGCGGGTGCCCAGGGGGGCCCCCACATCCCTGGGACCGCCACCCCCGGGGCTTTTCTGAAATATTTGTGGGGGGGCACACAGCCCCCCTGCAGCCCCAGGGACCGCCACCCCCCGGGGCTTGGTTTTTTTAATGTTGGGGGGCCTCCAAGGCCCCCCAAGCCCCGGGGACCGCCACCCCCGGTGCATTTGTCAAATATTTGCAGGGGGCACACAGCCCCCCCGCAGCCCCGGGGACCACCACCCCAGGCTTATTTTTTTTAAATAATTTACCTGTGTGGGGGGCTCGAGCCCCCCACACGCCCCGGGACCGCCACCTTCCCGGGGCACTAAATATTTAAATATGGGGGTCCGTTATGGACCCCCAGAGCCCCGGGGACCACCACCTACCCGGGGCTTTGAAAATGTTGGGAGGGGGGCCGCATCCTCCTGGAGCCTGTGATGGCCCTGGGGACCGCCACCCCCCAGGGCCGGCTCCTGCAGTGTCCCAGGGTGCCCACCCCTGGGACACTGCTGTTTGCCATGGCAGGGCGGGAGCCTCATCTTGAAGGGAGGGGGCGGGCCTGATGTGACATGTGTGTACTTAACCAATCACTCCGTCAAAACCCAAGTACTTATAAATTCACCATGCACTCTCCTTCCAGTACTCTAATCATCCAGTCAGTACCCATGCACTCATGCGATGACCCATGCACTAACTCATGCACTGCTACAATACCCTGAGCACTACTGATGCAGTCCAGTCATCGCCCTGTCACTACCCATGCACTGCTCCTATCAGCCAGCGAGCACCATGTACTTATCCAATCACTCCGCCAAAACCCAAGCACTTATAAATTCACCATGCACTCTCCTTGCAGTACTTTAATCATCCAGTCAGTACCCATGCACTCATGCGCTGACCCATGCACTAACTCATGCACTGCTACAATACCCTGAGCACTACTGATGCAGTCCAGCCATCGCCCTGTCACTACCCATCCACTGCTCCTATCACCCAGTGAGCACTATGTACTTATCCAATCACTCTGCCAAAACCCAAGCACTTATAAATTCACCATGCACTCTCCTTCCAGTACTCTAATCATCCAGTCAGTACTCATGCACTCATGCGATGACCCATGCACTAACTCATGCACTGCTACAATACCCTGAGCACTACTGATGCAGGCCAGCCATCACCCTGACACTACCCATGCACTGCTCCTATCACCCAGCGAGCACCATGTACTTATCCAATCACTCCGTCAAAACCCAAGCACTTATAAATTCACCATGCACTCTCCTTGCAGTACTCTAATCATCCAGTCAGTACCCATGCACTCATGCGATGACCCATGCACTAACTCATGCACTGCTACAATACCCTGAGCACTACTGATGCAGGCCAGCCATCGCCCTGTCACTACCCATGCACTGCTCCTATCACCCAGCGAGCACCATGTACTTATCCAATCACTCTACCAAAACCGAAGCACTTATAAATTCACCATGCACTCTCCTTGCAGTACTCTAATCATCCAGTCAGTACCCATGCACTCATGGACCCCATCCCCCGGGGCATGCCAACTCATGGCAAATACATAGGAGGTCATGCTAATCACAGGGGTACCCCAACGCATAGTGTTCCCTAGTGTATGTAGGTGTTTTCACTGTATTCTAAGTGTCTTTTAGCATAGCACTGGCTCTAGGCCTGGTTAGTCAGAGTCAGTTACCACCAGTACCCATCTGAAAAAGTTGTGGGCACAGGATGATTTTGCAACAAGGCCTCTTTCTGCTCCTCTGTTGGTTCTTTCTGCACATGTCTTGCTTCTTCCTGCACTTTTCTTCGTCTTTGTGGACTTCTGTTGCTTGTTTCTGCATTTCTTTTGCTTCTTTCTGTGCATTTTTTCTTCTTTCTTCCATGTCCTACCTCTGTAGGCATAGTTAGAAACTAGCATTTAAAAAACCTTTGAAATTCACTTAAAAAACCATAGGTTTCAGGCACGTTATAGTTAGAAATTAGCATTTAAAAAACCTTTGAAATTCACTTAAAAAACATAGGTTTCAGGCACGTTATAGTTAGAAATTAGCATTTAAAAACCTTTGAAATTCACTGAAAAAACCATAGGTTTCAGGCACGTTATAGTTAGAAATTAGCATTTAAAAACCTTAGAAATTCACTGAAAAAACCATAGGTTTTAGGGAAAGTTATAGTTAGTTGGACATTTCACTCGTACAAAACCAGAGAAATTCCCCCTTTACAGTTAGTTCAGCTAACTATAACTCGCGCCCCCTCAATGCACTGCTGATGATGTCACATATTACATCACTCATGACATGGTCAGTGACATCACTGATGACATCTCAAATGACATCACTGATGACATCACTGATGACATCATCCATGTGATAATTTGATGCATCTTCTCACACCCTAATATAACCTTTGATACACCCACTCTAAATTACAGACTGCCATTCTCAAAACCATAGACACTCCAACACCAATAACTTCATACCCACTCACTGATTCTTAGGTTTACACACACATCCACTCACTCACCTGTACAGTCACTCATACTTATGGTCACTCAGTACAGGACTATCATATGCACTCATACTCCTATATAGACACTCACACACCGCCACTCATCCATAGAGGTAGTCACACACCAAGTCAGTCATGCAAATAATTAATCACACTGCCATTTACTCACCTATACAGTTATACACACACCAGCTCACTTACTCATACAAATACTAGCACATTCTTACGCTCTTATACAATAACTGACACACGCACACACTCATCCATACAGCCACTCTCACAATCACACACTCTCACTTATAGCCATTTATATACTCCAACACACATATATACTGCCTTTCACATATGTAGTTACTCACACATGTACCACTGAGATATACATTCACTCACTAACACACCCATACACACACTCACCCACCCATACAGTCCTTCACAGATGCACTCTTGAAACCATGCACCCAGTGAATCACCCACTCACACATCTATGCACAGAGTCACACACACCCCACCCACACAAACACTCAGGCACCCATACAGATACTCAGACAACCAATCCATAACCCATATAGACACTCATGTAGCTATTCACAAACCCATGCAGCCGCTTACACACCAACAGACAGACGGATACAGACATTCACACAGTTTAGTCACTAACCCAAGCATTCAGTAAGATACGTTTAATCACTCACTTATAGACTCAGTCACGCACCTAGTAAATCATCCATTCAGACACTTATACACCCACTCATTCTTCAATACGCCTTTCCCTATATATATTAAACATATTTAAACTTTACAGAAACACAGTCACTTGATGATGTCATCAGTGATGTCATCAGTGATGTCATTTAAGATGTGATCAGTGATGTCATCAGTGATGTCACTGACCATGTCATGAGTGATGTAATATGTGACATCATCAGCAGTGCATTGCAGGGGCGCGAGTTATAGTTAGCTGAACTAACTATAACGGGGGAATTTCTCTGGTTTTGTACGAGTGAAATGTCCAACTAACTATAACTTTCCCTAAAACTTATGGTTTTTTCTGTGAATTTCTAAGGTTTTTTAAATGCTAATTTCTAACTATAACGTGCCTGAAACCTATAGTTTTTTCAGTGAATTTCAAAGGTTTTTTAAATGCTAATTTCTAACTATAACGTGCCTGAAACCTATGGTTTTTTAAGTAAATATATATATATATATATATACTCAAAAAAATTAAATAAAAAACAAATGCTGCCTAATACTTTATGTTCTCTGATAAAACGCCTGTCACTTAGGTGCCATAGCTAGCAGGGGTGAGCCCAGCTCCCCTCATTGAAACAGTATTTAGCTAATATGGCACTGGAATACTAACTTTGTTGCTCTGCGCCAAATTAATAATTCAAAGTCTCCCAAGCCCATTTCTCAGCTGCAAATGTCCTACCCTTCATTGCTAATGATCTGCTTGAAGCTACTGCCTCAAATCCTGTTCCAGAGAGTCCCAAATCTTGGCTTCTGTTTTATTCTGGCAGACGTTTAAGCTGAAAAAGACACCAGAGTAGTTAAAGTTGACAGTTCTAAAAGCACTTCTGCTGCTGGTCCAGCAAAGGCGAGTGCTCCTTAATTTGAAACGATCAATGTCGCCCTTGAAATAAGGTTTAGTGTTCCCTGAACGTGCAGTGCCTCACCCAACTGCAGCATTACCATGGTCGTTAGCAACCTGTTCTTTAAAGCCTGAAGGCCTCAATTCTGGACCAGAGAATACGCTGGAAGTGCGTGATGGGGCAGTGAGAACTACATCTGCATTGAGGGGTTTCAAAATGGCACACTTTTTAGTCGTCCTTTCAGCTCATGCAATACAGCACAAGCCAGACCTCAACATTGGATATGTAGGGTGGCCCGTCTGCTTTCAAGTCTCACTACCCAATGGTCTTTTCAAGGACCTACCCCTCCCTCCTGCAGCACAATCTGGAGGGGTGGAGTTGTAGTGGTAAGCACAATCTGGAGGGGTGGAATTGTGTGGTAGGCACAATCTGGAGGGGTGGGATTGTAGTGTTAGGCACAATCTGGAGTGGTGGAATTTTGTGGTAGGCACAATCTGGAAAGGGTGGAATTGTGTGGTGGGAACAATATGGAGGTGTGGAATTGTGTGGTAGGAACAATCTGGAGGGGTGGAATTGTACTGTTAGGCACAATCTGGAGGGGTTGAATTGTGTGGTAGGCACAATCTGGAGTGGTGGAATTGTGTGGTAGGCACAATCTGGAGGGGTGGAATTGAGTGGTAGGAATAATCTGGAGGGGTGGAATTGTACTGTTAGGCACAATCTGGAGGGGTTGAATTGTGTTGTAGGCACAATCTGGAGAGGTGGAGTTGTAGTGTTAGGCACCATCTGGAGGGGTGGAGATGTAGTGGTAGTTACTTCAATGTCCAGCTGTTTGTATTGGAAAGTTTTTCCCAGGTACGGCAGATGAGCAGCAATTGTGGGACAACGGCAACAAGGTAGCATTATCAGGTCGGAGGACAGGCGGAAGTCTTGGAAAACTAATCTCAGTTGTCCTCCTGGGGCTTATTTACAAGCCTCTTGCGCCACTTTTGCGTCATTTTTAACATGGGAAAAGTGACGTAAGGGTGGTGCAAGGGGCTTGTAAATAATCCCCCCTGTGTTTTACGCTTGACTAAATTACAGCACCCACTTATAACATATGCAAGGCACTGCAAAGCCGCTATTCTTATGATTTGATACTTTGGAATCATGACCCGGAAACTGAAAGACACAAGATAAACAAAAAGAATAATTTCTACTGAATTTGCAGCATGACGCCAATTTGATTCCTCCTCACCATTCAAATTCTGAGCTGCATCATCAGTTCACTTTGGATCGGACCCCAATGTTATACCTGTGTCCCAATAACCCCAGGGCAGCAGAGAGCTTGTAGTAGCCTGAGATCTCAAGCCCTCGCCACCATCCCTACAGTGCCTTGATGCGAAATATTAGGCAAGCTTAACATTAAATTCACTTGCCATTTCGCAGACACAGCTAGACGTAGATTACCATATGTATATCTCTTATATTTCAAGCCATTTCTTCTCTTAACTTGTGTTTTATAAATATTACGGTCCTTTTAAAATTATATTTGCCCCTTTGACCTAAACACAAACCACGTTACATATAATCAATTTCTTTTGAATTGTTAATCGATAACACATCTGACATGCCAAGTTACATAAAATCAAATTCAATTAAATCGTTCATTGATAAAACACTTCACCTATTGATCCTCAATTAAAACACCGGTGGACTAATAGATTGCCCATGGTTGTAAACTATTTTACAATACTGTCACAAAATAGAGTCGATTTTTTATGCCAATAAACAAATAGCTATCAGGATACATAAATTGGTGGTATATATTTTGTTCCCCATGTATGACCAGAGAATCCTCAAAGACAAATACAATATGGGTTTTCCCCTGTGGTCTTGCACAATGCGAATTTCATTGCATTTTGTTAGAAATATATATTGTACTCGACAAATGTACCTCACATTGTTGTTGGAACTATTTTCAAAGTGGGGGTGCTACCATCAATTATACATAATTGAAATCATAGGAATTATTAATAATCCATGCATTGTGCATGGAAATCGGATATCAACAAATATTTATAATTTGCTCATCACCAAGTAAAGTGTCTTGATCTGTTTTCATCCTATTAAAATCTTTGTTTCTATCGCACTTCGGAATTATAAAACTGCTAATATTTTGAAATATTCGTACAGTTAATTTACAGGTATTTAAATGTTGTGTGCTAGAAAGAAAAACTGAAACCCGACAGCATTTTCTTTCACACACCTGGTATCTGAGCAACATTGTTAGATAGCTCACTTTACAAAATCCTCTAACTTTCAGTTAGAAAAAGAATAGTAAATAAACACCAATCCAAGGGCCATATTATCAAGAACGGGCGATAACATTATCGCCGCTTAGCGGCAGGAAACTGCCGCTAAAGCGGTGATAAGGAGCTTGATAATATGCCCTATAGAATTCCAATAGAAGCCCAGGTTTGATGTCCTTCACACCAGAACCTGGGCTTCTATTGGAATTCTATAGGCATATTATCAAGTCCCTTATCGCCGCTTTAGCGGCAGTTTCCTGCCGCTAAAGCAGCGATAATGTTATCGCCCGTTCTTGATAATATGACCCTAAATTTTAAAAGAATAAGCAGCAATATGTCTGAAGAAATAGCCTGATATTTGACCCCTTTCTTTGAACATAGCAAATATAAAATTTAAAAACAACATTCTACCCCTTTACTTCTGGGTCTTTATTATGAGTTTGGCGGTGCGGGGGAGGGACCGCCCGCTCCCGCAACGCCAAACCCATGCAGAAACCGCCTGTCACGACCTGCTCCCTGCATTCCCGTGTCCACCACCAGGGGGCTGAACTGGGGGACTTTCCAGTCCTCTAATAAACTTCCAGACCCTCCCCTGCATGCAAATCCTGACTTCCAGCCATTTGGACACTTATTGGGAACTAACATCCATTCCCAATCCATGCCGGGTTTTGTGAAGCCAGCCTACTCATGCCTGAAAACTCCATTACCCAGGATTCCCTGCTCACTGCTTAGTCTCCACCCCTGCAGGCCAAGGATGGGTGGAGGAATTCAGCTCACCTGTGGCTGGCTGCTGCTAGCCTGCTCACACCTGCTGCACATGATTACTGTGAGCTCTTTTAAGCCCCAGCTCCCTTCAGTCCAGTGTTGGTCATTGTAAGCTGTTTACCGGTGAGACCGATCCTTATTTCCTGTGCTCCCTGAGCTTTTTGTTTCCAGTGATTCCTTAGCTATAGATAATCCTTGTTCTTTGTTTCCTGAGCTATAGCTATTCCTTGTGCCTGAATTAGCACTGCCTGCAGTGCTACCTGGTTTCCTGTGTTCCTGAGCTATAGCTATTTTCCTTGTGCCTGCCTTAGCACTCCCTGCAGTGCTACCTAGTATCCTGAGCTATAGTTAGTCTCTGTTCCTTTTCCTGGGCTTCGGCTATTTCTTGTGCTTGACTTGCACTGCTTGCAGTGCGCTCTTGACTCCTTGCTTCCTGAGCTATAGCCATTTTCCTGTTTCCTGAACCAGCACTGCTTGCAGTGCTTCCTTGATTCCTGAGCCTTAACATTTCCTTGTTCCTGATCTGTAGTGCTACTTTGACTCCTGAGCCTTTGCTCAATTCTTGCCCCAGCACTGCATCCTATGCTACTTTGTTTTCTTGTTTCCTGACCCTCTACTATTCTAGTATACCTTTGTAGCCTCCCTTTCTGTATATCCTTTTCCAGTCCCTGCCTTTCATCTCATTTCCTTGGTTCCAGTTCTAGTTTGCTATCTTTCTATTCTGCTGTCTCGCTTCTGTTACCTTGTATGTTTGTTACCTGCTTTCTGCCAAGTGTGCCCTGTGATTTCCTTCCTTTCCTGTTAAGCACTCCTCTTTGCTAGCTCCTTGTCTATTGTGCTTGTGTTTAGTTCTACCCCTTTGCTGTTACTGCCTTGCGTGTTCCTGTTTGATCGCCAGGATCCGTGGGCACGGCTGACTACCTAGGTGGTGTTTCTTGTTCACTGTGAGTATTGTCTTTGAGTTACTGTTATAACATCACCATAGGTATAAGCTCCACAGACCCTGCCTTTGTATACATTTCCTATATGTGGGTATTTCCAGTCAGTATCTGTAACAGCAATTGTGGGTGATGAACTTACTGAGCTTTAGTCTTACCGTGTGGAGCTCCTGAGTGCTTTACCCCACATCCCCTTTATTGTTAACGTTGTTTCATGTTTAAGTGTATTGCACATCCGTCCTGGGTTTAAGTGATTCTGAATGCTGAGCCGCCTCATGAGTGCCCTTCCTTTCCGAGTCTCACCCTTCTTGTTCACCTCTACAGGCTTCCCCTTTGGATCCCTTTTCTCCTCTGACTTCCTGTGTGCTCCTGGGCAGCGCTGTACTCCTCTCTCTCTTTGTTTTCTACCCTGTTCCCAGTCCTTGCCCAAGTCCCTGACTGTGTTCCCCACATAGTCCCGGACAGGCCCTGACACCGCCCACCAGATCACGAGTTTTCTCCTGTCTGGTGGGCGGTTCTTTGTCATTCCCAGGGCGGTGCCTATGAAATAGGCACCGCAATGGGAATGTCAAAGGCAGTACCTGCACATCAATGCCAAGGAGATACTGGTGTGCATGTACACAGGGGGGCACATGTTGTGCCTGCCTGTGTGCATCCACATGGTTGAGGCATCAGAGGGCCCTGTAAGCCTCACTGCCACTCTTTTCAAAGTGGCCTCACTGTCATGAAAAAGTGTGGGGGTGAGGAAAATCATAATATGCTTGGCAGGGCCGCAAAGGCCCCGCCAAGCATATTTTGGGCTCAAGACCGCCGTGCCACCGCCAGGGATCTCTGATCCCTGATGCTTGCGGTGGCTCTGGTGAAATATGTAGAGTGAAAATCCTATGTATTTCTGAAATGGGCACAAGAAATCCAATCAGTAATAACAAATATCCTACTATTCTTTTATCCAACAGGTCTTCTAATAAAATTGGTGCCCCACTTTCGCAGGTTGGCCTGGTGCCTGCAACAGGAAACATCCCAAAACGCAACATAGATACATCACATTTTCCCACTCAAACCTGACCCATTTTTTGCAAAGTGGGTAGCTGTGCATTTTGGGCCCTAGCTCATCCAGCACCTAAGGAAACCTAGCAGACCTGTACAATATTGAAAAGTAGACACCTAGGGAAATCAAGGATGGGGTGACTTGCGTGTCTTTCACCAGGTTATTTCACCCAGAATCCCTTGCAAACCTCAAACTTTGACTAAAAAACACATTTTGCTCACATTTCTGTGATAGAAAGTTCTGGAATCTGTGGGGAGACACAAATTTCCTTCCACCCAGCATTCCCTTAAGTCTTCTAATACAAATGGTACTTCAGTTGTGTGGGTAGGCCTGGTGCCCCAGACAGAACACTACCCAAAATGCAACATGGATACATCATATTTTTCACTCAAAGCTGACCCATTTTTTGCAAAGTGGGTAGCTGTGGATTTTGGGCCCTAACTCAGGCGGCACCTAGGGAAGCCTAGCAAAGCTGCACATTTTTAAAAACTACACAACTAGGCAAGTCCAGGCTGGTGTGCCCTGTGGGGATTCCATGAGGTTTGTTTGCCCACAATGCCATGCAAACCTAAAACAATCCCAGAAAGGACACATTTTCCTTACATTTCTGTGATAGAAACTTCTGGAATCCGCAGGACTCTACAAAATCCCTACCATCCAACATTACCCCACATCCAGCATTAGCCCATCCTCGCCAGCCCCCTCCCCTTAATATCTCTAAAATAACCCAGGTGCCTAATGGGCTTTCTGCCTCTGGGGGGGGGGCAGATCAGGAGTAATTGTCCCAGGGGGGCAGAAAGACTTTTGTCCCATGTAGGTAGAATGGGGGCGTGGCCATGACCATGTTTGGCAGCCCACACATCTCTTTTTGTTTAAAAAAAATAATTCCCTGGCATCTAGCGGGCTTTTTTCACCCCTGAGGAGGCAGATTGGAGGAAATTACCCCCATCTGCCCCCCCGGGGGGGCAGAAAGACTGTGCCCCCATTTATTTAGGGCGGCAGCATGGCCATGCTCATGGTGGGTGGCCCATAACACTCTATTATAAAAAAAAATCCCTGACATCTAGTGGGCTTTCTGCCCCCAGGGGGCAGATCAGGATTAATTGCCCTGATTGGCCCCCCAGGGGGGCTAAAAGACTAAAATAACATATTTTAAATAAGATAATGTATGAAGGGGGAGCACAAGCCCTTGCCCAAAGAGCTACTCCCCTCTCCCTGGTGTCTAGTGAGTGAATCTCTGGTCAGAGGTACCACTAGAAAGGAGAGATTCTCCCCTTTCCAACGACACCTCTCTCAATAAAATCAGTGTTCGGGGGACTGAGATAGCCTCCCGAGCACTGATTCAGCTAAAGTAAAACATGTCCTTCTGCTCGTTTTACTTTCAGTTTTGTATGTAATGAAATCAGCACGCTCTGCAAGCTGATCATCAATACATTAAAAAGAAGAAGCTCAGGCAGCTCGGCAAGCTCTTCCCTGGCAGCCGAGCTTCAGGAGATTAAAAGGAAACCCCCTGATGCAAAGCACCTGAGGGCCCTTTCTAACCCTCCCCAGTGTTGGCCAATGGCTGACACTGATCATCAATACATTAAAAAGAAAAAGCTCAGGCTGCTCGGCATGCTTTTCCCAAGCAGCCGAGCTTCAGGAGATTAAACGGAAACCCCTTGATGCAGAGCACCAGAGGGTCCTTTCTATTCCTCCCCAGTGTTGGCCAATGGCTGACACTCGCCCTGGGTAGGGTGTGCGGGTGTTGCTTATTGGCTGACACCCACAGCAAAGAGGTTAAAGGCATCATTAGTGCTCACTCACCTTCTGCAATCCAGCTTGTTTTTTTAGAGGTGCTGCAGCACCCTGAACCCCTACTTCCTGTGCCTTTGGTACCTCACTTTTGGAGTTTCACCAAAATGAGTGAAATCATGTTTTATTACGAAGGCTGATTTTGAGAGCTGGGTTGCAACTGCAACACGTTTCCATTGCAAGTGACCTGTTCACGTCAGATCTATAGGTCTATCCAGTCATTTGTCCAGAGTGTATTAAAACGATACCCTGATAATGATTTTCAGGCATGAAAATGTACTTTGCAAAGCCTGAAGCTGTTGTTCCCTTTATAGACAAACATGTATGAATTAAAAAGCATGTTTTTTTTATTATACCAAGGATTTTACACGAATTTCAAAAGTTTCCTGTGCTGGGATTCCTATCAAGATAGGAGCGTAACATATTCTCCTGAAGATAAAGATCAGAGGCAGGACCAAGAGTCTGAGTGAAAATGATGTGTTTTGTGCATAAATAAAAAACAGAAATTAAGGACCAGCAAAAATGCATAAATTGCCTATCATGGGCTGATAAAATTAAAGCAAAAGTGATTAGAAGAAGGTAGAACTGCTACCAAGTGTGAAATAAATGACACAAAGCCATTATGTTAACACCAGCACTACTTTCACAGGTCTGTGTTCCCTAGTGCTGAATGCTCCATGTATATAGCATGCATTCCCAGGCCTGACATTTTTAAACAGTTGATGGTTATTTTTCCTACTTAGTAATGATTTTAACAAGATGTTCTTTTACCGTGTTAAAATCTGAGAAAGGTTTTATGATGAGGATAATTGTGATCTTTGCTATTGCTATTTTTTAATATTTGTACTAGTAGTAGTTGTAGTAATAGTGACAATGTCAACAGGAAAAGTCGTTTTAGTAGCTGAAATGATATATGAAACTTACAGAATGCTTCCTACAATACTGATCTGGTTAATCTCTCCGTACCTAAATATTTTATTATAGTTGTCATATAGGATCCTCCATTGATTGTATGGATGTTTGATTGTCGACTGGAAGCAAATGAAACGAGCTAGCATCAGCAAAATATTTCAATTTCTGTGAAATCAATGTGACACATCAAAAACGACAAAGAGGATGGTGTCAAAACCATGAAGGTTTGATAACAATATTTTAAATAAGGCTACAAAGTAATCATTTAGTAGGTCAATGCATCCAAAAAGCATGTATATCAATATAATTGTGCAATCTAATTTGTATATTATAAAGAAAAAGGTGAAAAATATGATGATGTTGATAGGGCAGAAAAGGAAATAAATTTGTTCTATGAAGAGATTTCCCTATTCCAATCAAGGAATTGAAAGGTAAAAGGAGAAATTCAAAGAGGAAAGTGTCAGCTTCAGAAGAACGAAATTAAGGTTCCAGGGAATGGCACGGGTGCTAAAAAATGAAGTTCAACACCCTGGGCAAGGAGAACCAGCAGAGTTCAAGAAAGGTCTTCTCTCAGCAAAGTCAGGATAGGATCTGCTAAACTATTCTATGAAACATACAATTAATTCACAGGAGAAGGTTCTGGAAGCTTTGCCCCATCGTTTCCCTCTGGACGGTTGAATCAGAAGACGATGTTCTCTGGGAGCAGGTAGACTCCTAAGGTTCCTAGTGTGAAACAAAGAGATGTGCAGCTGCATGACCTTGATGTTAGCAACAGTCCGTCTGCGTGGTATAGGAGACTCTCGCTCATCCCCATGTGCTGCATGTCCATAGCAAAGTTTCAATTAGACTGACTAATTGACAGTGGAAACTTTCATTTTGCTTTCATTGATCTCAGAGCTGCATTTGATCTGGTCCCAAGGAAGAGGCTCTGGGAAGTCCTTGATGTACTGTGAGTCCCACCAGCCCTTTTAGAAATCATAATTTGTCTCTATGAAGACAACTTTGTCAAGTAAGGTGGGGCACAAAGGAGAAATTGGCTGCCAAAGTCAGGGTTGACAAAGGTGTTCACCAGGAGTGTGTAGTAGCCCCTACTTTGCTTCTTCTTTTCATCAATGGTTGCATCACGTTTTTGTCTGCATGCCAAAATGATGCCCCAAGACAAGCTCGGAAGAGGATCCTGGCCTTACTCTTCGCCCATCATCGCCACACCGGGGCAGGACTAAAGCCCTCAGCTTGCCTTGCGGCAATCACACCACCATCGTCACCGCGACAGGAGGTGCTTTGAGCAGCTCGGGGCTCCCACAGTGCGGGAGCCCATCATCGCCACACTGGGGTAGGACTCAAGCCCCCAGCTTGCCTTGCGGCAATCACGCCACCATCGTCACCATGCCAGGAGGTGCTTTAAGCAGCTTGGGGCTCCCGCAGCGTGGGACACGTGCGGATGCAGCCGGGCCCGTCCACGCCCGGAGGAGCCCAGAGGAGGCTGGGCTGGGCCCCCCCCTCTAACATCTATTGCTCCAAATAGCTTGGAACATTATGGGGAAGAAAAAGTCGCCTGTGCCAGAGAAGGTAACTGCAACTTCTTTAGATACTTTTCTGGCTAAAGCAACATCGGCCTTAAACAAGGAAATTGCCCTTGCACAAAAGAGACTTTCGTTAGGGCAGGCAAGTAGCTCTCCTGTCTCTCCATCTCTGGGGGGGGAACGGTGCAATATGGGGATGCTCTCCCCGAACCGTTGGTGGTCACTCTGCCGCTTATTGAAAACTCACAGGCTGCTACTACATCTAGTGGGATAGTACCGGTCCCAATGACCTCTAACGGGAAAAGGAAAAGAGGCACTGCGATACCGCCTACTCATTGCCCCGCCAAGAAGTACAGAAAGGCAGCTGTGCCAGCGACATCGACATGTAAGCTCGGACAGCTTCATCCTGAGACTATATCCCACCCAAATTGGTGCAACCTTCTTGATAATTTTAAACAACTCCTACAACCGATCTATGCTCAGTTAGAACCTATAGATCGCACCCTACAAGGCCTGCTGTCGTCCAATGTGGCGCTTCATATGAGGGGAGACTCTAATAGCAGCTCTGCTTATCCTAGTTCCCGACCCCTATCTATGGACAACCCCCCTGTTGTCAGTAAAATTTGCAAAAACTGTAATTTTGATCGTCATAATTTGTGTTTTCTTCTGTAAAAATAGGCCCCCTGGCAGTGAGTTAGACAAACAGTCCTCCACTTCCATTGGTATCCCTCATGTTGTAGATCAGACTGCCACCACTTTGGACCCTATTGGTTCGGACTATGTAAGCTTGGTCCCTAGGCATGGCCCATCACAGGTGACCATCCAAGATTCTATGGGTAAGGGCAAGGGGCATTTACAACATTTTTCAGGGTTACAGGCTAATTTAAACCCTTCTTCTCTCCATTCCCACAGTAGACCGAATCAACAATTCATGACGCTTCCCCCTGCAGTTTGTCCTTATACTTTAAATTTAGTTAATGTACCTTTACTCCGTAGCAGTCAATGAGAGTCCACACTTCAGCTTATGGCCAAAGCTCGATTCTGGTTGCCACAAAATTTAAAGAGTGGTCATCTTATCCAAAATCATCTGATCATGGCTAGAAGAACGCTGTGGATTGGGGCAGATGTAAAAATTACTAATAATGACTGTGTCATTTTAAACTTCGACAATGAACGGTTAGTGCAAGATTTACTGGGGAGTTTACCGGCCGCCCCCTCACCTCAAACCCAGATCTATGCAGTCCCTTTGGGCTTCTTTTATAGGCCTGCAATTGTAAGTAGCTCAATCACACAGGCCCAGGGCCTTCCTTCCTTGAGTGTTGGCAATAAACCTATCCAGTCGGCCCTTGATACTCTTCCACTCTTTAATAGATATTCTCCATTGGAAGATTTGGAGGCTTGCGACTGACTCATACTACCATTAAATCTGTCGCTTCCTCAGCTTCTTCCCCATCACGTAAATCAAACGGTCCCCCTTTTGGTACCTGCAGTGAGGGCAGCAAAGGCTGTCCTAGATTTACAAAGTAGTAATACGCTTTTACCAACTGGCCCTATATCTTCTTTTATCGACTTAACAACGACCCGCTCTCAGGAGCCATTAAGGCACACAATGTTTCTCTCATGGAATATAGCAGGCTATGTAAATAAAAAAGATAACCAAGATTGGTATAAAGTGTTCATGCACTGTGATATTGTTTGTTTTTCAGGAAACCTGGGCTGAGCAGCCTGTCTATGTAAATGGTTATCTCTCTTTTGTCACACCAGCACTTCCCTCAGTATCAGGCCGATCTAAAGGGGGCTTACTTACACTTATAGCAAACACAATCTCTCCAGGAAAGGGACTTTTACTAAGAATTTGTCCTACTTTCATACTATCCTAGCTGAAGGTTCGGGAAAACTGATCTACTATTGATCAATTTTTATAATAATAACTTTCAGAATCCCATACAGGTGGCAGATGAGTTGGGGGGTATATTGGAAGCTCTGCTAACTCACCACCCACGGTCAATTTTTATAATCTGGGCTGGGGATTTTAATGTGCATTGTTGTACTAAATTAAACCAACGTATTTGTGGGGTAACTGACACTAATGACTCGCTGCTTGTCCATTTTAATCATTTCAATTATGGAAATGTTTTAAACAGTTTTTTATTAACCTGGGATCTAGTCATAGTAAACCCGTGTCACCCCTCCACAGGTCAACTTCTCCCTACCTTCCAACGAACAGGGGCTATTTCGACAATTGATTTTATTATTATTCAAGGTAATTTTAAGAGATGTATTAAGTCTTCTATGGCTGAGCTAACTGAATTTAGTGATCACGCATTTCTCCTTTTATGTTTTGCCTGGCCTCTCGTTGCTAAGTCAAGTTTTTTATTTGCTCCAAAACCAATACTGAGTAGAAAAAACAGATTCACACTTAAGTGGGAGAAAATAGATTCAATTTCCTTCTTCCCAATGGTTGTAAATGAGGTGTTACCCGAGATCCATTCCTGCTTAGATGCTCACTCTGACAGTTACCAAGTAGTAACAGCATTTAGAAAAATGTTAACATCTATAAGTTCTAACCTCTCATGCCCTGCACCAAGAAACACTCCACCGGTGTTAAGATGGTATGAGATCAATTGTTCGAAAGCCTCTAGACAACTTTGCACTGCTCTTAAATTACACCCCAGAAACAAAGATTTGATAAGGAAGCTACAAGCTGACTATAAGACAGCTAGGTAGGTTAGAAAGAAGCAGTTGCGGGAAGAAGCAAGGGAAAATCTGCGTGAGGCGTCTAGGAGAAAAGATAGCAAGACCTTTTGGAGAGTGGTAAATGAACCTTTTCTGCAGGATCAGGGCGGCCCCTCTCTTGATCTCCACATAGATGAATCTACCTGGCTGTCTCATTTCCAGAACATTTTTGATGAAGAAAGTGATAGTACTACAAAAGAACCTGCGGTTGTGATGGCGGTCCAACCGGGGATGGAATTTTCCTTAGAGGCAATTGAGCTTGCACTTTCCCAATCTCCTGCCTTAAAGGCAGCGGGCCCGGATGGGGTCCCACTGGACATATTTTTTGTCCACAAAAATTTATGGGCACCCCTCCTGACCCAAGTTTTTAATGCTGTTACCAAAGTGGGTCCCCCGACCTCGTGGAAGCAATCAGTGATCATCCCTATATATAGAAGGGGGTTCCCTCGAACCCTGCAAATTATCGTCCAATCTCCTTGCTGGACAGTACCGCCAAGTTAATTGGGAGATTGCTTTTAAATAGATTGGAGGAGTGGGCATCTGAAAACAACGTCTTAGCCGAGGCCCAATATGGGTTTAGAAAAGGGAGGGGCACGATCGAGCAAGGCTTAAATTTAGCCTTGCTCGCATCAAAATATGTACATGCAAAAAGGATCTGGTTTAGATGGCATTTATGGATTTGTCCGCGGCCTTTGACTGCATGAGCCATGCAAAATTGTGGGCTCTACTGGAGTCGATGGGCATGGACAAGTCCATAATCATTTTTATTAGAGAGATGTATAGAGAGGCAGGGGCTATAATAAGGTTTGGAAAACAGGGAGAATGTACGAAGCAGTTCAAAATCGAAAAGGGGGTTCGTCAGGGGTGTGTCCTTGCCCCCTTTTTCTCTTTATATACCAACAAACTTAACGAAGTCTTGACCGCACATTGCAGGACGTTCCATCTGCAGGCGGCTAATCGCTGCCTGCTCTCCTCTATGCAGATGATGCAGTCTTGATGGCCAGAACCCCCCTGGCCCTACAGCATCTGTTTGGGGCATACTCAAATTACATGGCTGAACTGGATTTGAGTATCAACAAATCGAAAACTTTTGTTATGACAGCGGGTTTGGGAAGAAAAAAGTCAATTTCACTGCAACTAGGGGGGGAGTTCCCTGAATTGCATAGATTCTTTTATGTCCTAGGTCTCCTTTTTGATTCCAAACTTAGGGGTCCATTACGATGTCCGCCCGCCATCGCAAGGGAGCCAGGGACCGACTGCCGAAGTTGCGGCGGTCCCGCCATGTGAATTAGGATGCGCCCGCCACACTGGCGGGCGCATCCTGGCCCTTTTACATTGCGGGTGGATCTCCTGGCTGCAGACCCGCTCGCAATGTGAAAGGACTGTGCACAGCATTGCCATGCACTACATGGCAGGCACCACGTGGTGCCTGCCACGCAGTGCATGGCAATGAGGAGGGGTACCATAGGTACCCCCCATGTGCACCCCCAACACCCTGGGGGCCCGCAATGGGCCCCCAACAGAAGGAACTGCATGCCTTTCCATGGCGGCAACGCCGCCATGGAAATGCGAATCACCGCCTGCATCACAATATGGATGGCCACCATATTGTGCCCATTTTCCGCCCGGTCGACGAGTCGACTGGCGGAAAAACGGCGGACGGTCTTCCCGTCCGCCTCTGACCCCCCAGCCATCCTAATATGGCAGGGGGTCAATCAGGTATGGATGGTAGGCGGATCGCCCCCGCCGGGCCGGCGGGGGCGATCCGCCCGCCATCCTAATGGGCCCCTTAATTGGTCTGCAATGGTAGAAACAGAACTAACACGTTGAAACGAAGTATAGCTGCTCTCCGGAAATTTGCTTCTAACCTGGGTAAAAAGCCTTGCAGGGAAATGGTTAAAGTCTATCTGGCAAAATCTGTAGCCATAGCCACCTATGGCGAAGAAATTTGGGGTATTGCTCAAGTGGGCAACTTGCAGACAGTGGAGGATAAATTTGTTAAAAAGCTGCTTTCAGACCCATAAAGAACGTGGCCTTTCTTTTATTACCGGCTTGATCAAACTGGCCCGCTCCTATTATGGCAAAGAATCTGGAAGAGGGACTCGGTTAAGATAAACCAAGTGGTAATAAAAGATGAATCACTGACAAAATATCGACAACCATAATATCGAGGTACAAAAATATCGCGACAAAAATATCGATGTCAAGAATATCGACATCCTATCTACAACATGGTAAGTACAAAAATATCGAAAAAAAAATATCGTTGTTAAAAATATCGAAGTACAAAATATCGTTTTTTAAATATATAAAAAATAATGTAAAATAAATTAAATAATACATATAACTTAAAAAAATATTTCTAATTATTAGAAAATGTTAACAATTATAAATAATAAATGTAATGTAAAAATAAATTAAACATATATATGTATAAAATATAATATATATACTTACTTAATATTCATAAATAATTATTTTAATAACTTATAAATTGTTAAAAACATTTTAAAAATTACAAATACATATTTATACACATACACCAATAATATAAATAAAAATATAACAAATTAAAAAATTACAATATTTTTAATCTTTTTTAAAATTAATTATACACTACATTAACTAAAACAGTAGACAAAATATTGTATAGCAGAAGGGATAACATTACTATTCCAACTCCAGAGAGTGCAACAGTAGGGAAAGTATTGGATAGCGTAGGGGTAAAAATTACTATTCCCACTCCACTAAGTGCAAAAGTAGGGTAAGTGTTGGATAGCGTAGGGGTAAAATTACTATTCCCACTCCAGAGAGTGCAACAGTAGGGAAAGTGTTGGATAGCGTAGGGATAAAAATTACTATTCCCACTCCAGAGAGTGCAACAGTAGGGAAAGTGTTGGATAGCGTAGGGGTAAAAATTACTATTCCCACTCCACTGAGTGCAACAATAGGGAAAGTGTTGGATAGCGAAGGGGTAAAAATTACTATTCCCACTCCAATAAGTGCAACAGTAGGGAAAGTGTTGGATAGCGTAGGGGTCAAAATTACTATTCCCACTCCAGAGGGTGCAACAGTAGGGAAAGTGTTGGATAGCGTAGGGGTAAAAATAACTATTCCCACTCCTGAGAGTGCAACAGTAGGGAAAGTGTTGGATAGCGTAGGGGAAAAAATTACTATTCCCACTCCAGTGAGTGCAACAGTAGGGAAAGTGTTGGAGAGCGTAGGGGTAAAAATTACTCTTCCCACTCCAGAGAGTGCAACAGTAGGGAAAGTGTTGGATAGCGAAGGGGTTAAAATTACTATTCCCACTCCAGAGAGTGCAACAGTAGGGAAATGTTGGATAGCGTAGGGGAAAAAATTACTATTCCCACTCCAGTGAGTGCAACAGTAGGGAAAGTGTTGGATAGCGTAGGGGTAAAAATTACTCTTCCCACTCCAGAGAGTGCAACAGTAGGGAAAGTGTTGGATAGCGAAGGGGTTAAAATTACTATTCCCACTCCAGAGAGTGCAACAGTAGGGAAAGTGTTGGATAGCGAAGGGGTAAAAATTACTATTCCCACTCCAGAAAGTGTAACTGTAGGGAAAGTGTTGGATAGCAGAGAGTTAAAATTAACATGCTTATCAATTAAATACTTTTTTAAATTAAATAACCAATTAATAATTAATTTACAATTAATTAATTATGAATACCAATAAATAAAAATTAATAATTACTTTATTAAAATTAAATTACTTCCCACCCTATTCCCTATAAACCCACAACACGCTCCTAAAATACATTAACACAATTAATATAATTATCAATTAATCAATTAATGCAAATTAATTACCAATTAATATATATATTTTTTTATCAATACCAATAAATAAAAATGTATAATTAGTTTCTTATAATTAAATTACTTCCCACCCTATTCCCATATAAACCCACAACCCGCTCCTAAAATGAATTAACACAATTAATATAATTATCAATTAATCAATTAATAAAAATGAATTACCAATTAATAATTAATTTTCAAAAAATTATTTATCAATACCAATTAAAAAAAAATCGTTTATTATAATTAAATTAATTCCCACCCTATTCCCCTATAAACCCACAACCCGCTCCTAAAATAAATTAACACAATTAATATAATTATCAATTAATAAATTAATAAAAATTAATTACCAATTAATAATTAATTAACAATAAATTATTTGTCAATACCAATAAATAAAAATGAATAATTACTTTATTATAATTAAATTACTTCACACCCTATTCCCCTATAAACCCACAACCCGCTAAGGAACTAAAACGCAAAATTTTATTAAAAATAATTAATAATTTCAAAAATTAATATTAAATTTACTATAATTAAATTACTTCCCACCCTATTCCCCTATAAACCCACAACCCGCTACGGAGCTAAAACGCAAATTTTACTATAAAAAAAATTAACTTCTAAAAATGTAATACATATATTTTTAAAAAAATACAATACTTAGCAAAAAATATAGAACACATACATATAAAATACATACTAAAATACATAACACTAATATAAACATCGATATTATTAACAACGATATTTTTGCAAATGATATTACTGACTTCGATATTAACAAAAACGATATTTCTTACCTTTAGGTCGATATTCTAGCCACCGATATTCTTGATGTCGATATTCTGTCCCTTCGCTATTTAAAACTCGATATTTCTGTAGGTCGAAATTAAAAACTCGATATTATGTCTGTGCACCATAAAAGATATAATAAATCTTGACCGAGCTAACAGTATCCCATGGCTAGCATATGTTAAACAGTCCTTCGCAGATCTGGGCTTAGCCTTTTTGTATACAACACCTTCTAAATGCCTGTCTTTTTCTAAAATCAAACTAAGGGGCACATTACGATACCCGGCGTAAAAAAATCCGCCAGGCATGGAAGCGGCAAAAATCCGCCCGCACACACCGCCTGAACACCGACCACGCCATTATGAGTACACAAACTGAAAACCGCCATCGGCGGAAAAATCATACAAAATACCGCCCGCCATCGTCCGAGTCGGAGTCAAACCGCCCGCCACGGACGGAAACACGCACGACAACACAAAACCGCCCGCCCTCACGGCCGACACACCGCACGTGAAATTACGATCGCACCGCCATGAGCGCGGAAAAACAACAAAAATACCGCCCGCCAGCGCAAACAACGCCGATGAGAATCGACACGGCAGAAGCCATGGCGCCCACGTACCTGCACAGAAACCATCCGCACACAAAACCAATAGCACACAACATGGCCAACAAGTCCACACAGCAAGGCACGCACAAATACACAAGCACAGTACACATCCCGAAAACACCCCCCGGACAAACAAAAAATACAAAGGCCAGAACCCCAGACACAACACACCTGAAAACAACAGACCATGAGGACACACCCACATAGGTGAGTACAAAAGCAGCACTCCCACAGACCACAACCCCTTGCTACATTGCAAACCAGAGAGGAGAGGAGAGGACACAGTGACACAGCAAGGACAGCAGCACACCACAGAAACGCACACATCACAACCACCACCACCACCACCACCAAACACCGGCACCACAAACCCCCTGCACATTACACAACACACACCGCACCAGCACCACAAACACCATGGCACCACAAAGGATGCCCAAGTTCACGCCCATGGAGCTGACGGTCATGGTCGACGAGATCATCAAGGTGTACCCACAAATCTATGGGAACATGGTCCAGCACACACCACTAGCCACCAGAAACAGAATGTGGACCCGGATCGTAGACCAGGTCAATGCAGTCGGGACCCTGCCCAGGAACAGAACCGAGATAAACAAACGTTGGAATGACGTAAAGAGCCTGGTCAAGAAGAAGGAGGGCAAAAACAGAGAGCTGGCTGCCGTCACTGGCGGAGGGAATCCCGCGCTCTTTAAGACCTTCAAAGCGTGGGAGGAGAAGGTGCGAGTCGTAATCCATCCGGAGATCCTCGCCGGATTAGCAGGGGGAGTGGAGGCTGGTAAGTACAAACTAATGTATACCAGCACACCGCTATGTACACACATGCGCAACCACCATGCCACAGCTCCCAGGGACAAACACCCCCATGTCCAGCACACAATACACAACACATCACACGCACATGCAACAGACACTACCACACACAGGCCAAACCGAACAACTGTAAGATGCGTGGGGACATGTGTACACTAAGCCAGCCACGTAACCACCAACAGGTCCACAAATATGCCAGAAGCGCCACAACGAGCACCCGCCACACCCATGTGTCCGCCACAGCTGCACCAACTGACAAGTAACAGGTAAGTGGCAGGAACACAAAGTGCAGTGGGTCGGAGGGGGACAGCTGAAGTACAACACCCACCAGGCCCCCACTCCCACAGACCAGCAAGGTGGAGCACTCCCCACACCCATGTGTCAGGCACAGCTGCACCAACTGACAAGTAACAGGTAAGTGGCAGGAACACAAAGTGCAGTGGGTCGGAGGGGGGACAGCTGAAGTACAACACCCACCAGGCCCCCACTCCCACAGACCAGCAAGGTGGAGCACTCCCCACACCCATGTGTCAGGCACAGCTGCACCAACTGACAAGTAACAGGTAAGTGGCAGGAACACAAAGTGCAGTGGGTCGGAGGGGGACAGCTGAAGTACAACACCCACCAGGCCCCCACTCCCACAGACCAGCAAGGTGGAGCACTCCCCACACCCATGTGTCAGGCACAGCTGCACCAACTGACAAGTAACAGGTAAGTGGCAGGAACACAAAGTGCAGTGGGTCGGAGGGGGACAGCTGAAGTACAACACCCACCAGGCCCCCACTCCCACAGACCAGCAAGGTGGAGCACTCCCCACACCCATGTGTCAGGCACAGCTGCACCAACTGACAAGTAACAGGTAAGTGGCAGGAACACAAAGTGCAGTGGGTCGGAGGGGGACAGCTGAAGTACAACACCCACCAGGCCCCCACTCCCACAGACCAGCAAGGTGGAGCACTCCCCACACCCATGTGTCAGGCACAGCTGCACCAACCGACAAGTAACAGGTAAGTGGCAGGAACACAAAGTGCAGTGGGTGGGACGGTGGACAGCCCAAGTACAACACACACCAGGCCCCAGTCCCACAGCACAGCAAGGAGGAGCATCCCCCACACCCCACACCCACGTGTCAGCCACCGCAGTGCACAACGACAGCCGAAAGGCAGACATCACGGTCCACAGCAATCGGTGTCAGTGGGTGTACAGCCACCCCCACGACCCACTACACCCCCCACCCCCACAGACCTGCAACATGGAGCACCCCCGCTAAGAGCCATGTGGCATCCAGTACAGTGCACGCACGAACAACTTGCAGGTGGGAAACTGGACAGGGCTGGATTACTGGAGGCATGAGGACCATAACACCACCAACACATGGGACATGTCACGTAGCACACGAACACGCAGCACCGCCCACCGTCACGAACAAGTGAACAATGTGCACACGGACATGAACAGCAGACTCACACCCCACATGACCCATCACAGACATAGCAACACCCAAGGAGCCACGTCTGCATGCACAAGCCACACTGAATATAGTCCCACACGGCAGCCACTGTGCAACTCATCACACACAACCGAAACACCATTGAAGTCCTGTCCATGTAGCCCCTACTGCCTGTCAACCACACACCCCACAACTACGCCTATGTAAGACAAACAACACTAGACGCAACAGAGCGGAACAACAGAAATGCACACGAACACCACTGAACCCATCAAACACACAGACACACCATGCACATACAACATACCATCCATCCCATCCGTCAGCCCCAGTCTCATGAAAGGCATGTCATCCGCACAGCTGCCACACATACAGCAGTCACGCTAAGACACATGCCCATGACCAACCATGTGCCAGAAGTCAATTAAGCGCACGACACACTGTGAGCAACAACACACAACATGGGCCACACCCCCCCGAGCACTGCAGTGATGCACATGGCACAGGGCAGCACGCACACCAAGGAGATGGGACAACTGCAATACGTTGGCTGGCACACAACTATCACTCACTCATAACGATGCGTCCAATGCCATGTCCAGTAACCACAACAGACAGCAAATATGCAGGGCATGTCAGGCATGCACACACCTCAGACCATGCACTGTCATGCTGCCACAACACATGTCACGTTCGGCACCCATGGCTCACAGCATGTACCCCAAAAGCATATACCCTCCCAAATGCGAATCTGGGGCATGGCCCCCATGTTGCCATATGCGTTCCTAAGCGTTCCATTTGAACTCCAAAAGCAAAGTACAAACCAGACCCAGGATGGGCCAGGAGCCCGCATACACCAGAGTCACAATGAGTAGGGGCACAGCAACACACCCATCGGCATGGCCAATCCGTCCCATGCCACATGTGCACAGCACACAGTCCCATTGCCTAGCACACACAACTACAGATGCCACAGCCACACACTCGCCTCCGGGAAATCCATGTACGAGATTGCACGAACTGCCAATGTCAGACGACTAATACATACTTCGCCAGGTGCAACACAATAACAAATCTCATTCTCTCCACAGGTGACGAACTGCTGGACGCTGGGGATGGAGACAGCAGCCAGCACAGCCAGCCTACAAGCCCCCAACGAGGACACACGGATCTGGAGGATCTGTCCACCTCTTCGGACACGGACCACCAAGCTGGCCCATCTGGCGTGGCAGGGCCCAGCCGCTCCCCAGGACCCCTCCTACCCACCAACCCATCATCCAGGGATGCTGAACAGTCCCAGTCCCCTGCTGCCACTGTCGTTGCGGCCACACCCACGGTCATTGCGGCCACTACCACTGCCGCAACCGCCACCATCGCCGCACCGACCACCACCGCCTCCACCACCACCACGTCTTCGCTGGCACCAGCCCCAGCGCAGGTGGTGGCCCGGCCGACTGGATCCACCCTGGGAGCCACAGCGAGGACCGTGGTGAGCAATGTGGCTAGTGGGCAGGCCGGTGGCAGCAGGACTGGTAGGAGGAGCAGGGTCAGGGAAACGCCAGCCTCCCCTGGGAGCCATGCCCTGCCTCAAATGGACAGAGTCCTTGGGGCCTATGAAGAGGCCCAAGGACAATGGGCCAGGTCTGCTACTGACACGCGGGAGGTGCTGGGGGTGCTGAGGTCCATGGACGCCCATATGGGCCAATTCGTGTCCCGTATGGACCAACTCGTGGACCTCATGGGCCAGCTGGTGGTGGCGGTGGGGTCACAGGCAAGGCCAGCAACACCACCTCCGCCACCACCTGCTAGGGCGCAGGCTCGGGCAGCAGTGTCCACTTCCCCTGCGTCCACAGCCAGTGAGCACACCTCACCCACCACCAGCAGGTCGCCACCACACACCCCCTCCCAAACGTGGAAGGGGCCGTCCGAAGAGGAAACAGATCTCCCGGGAGGACTTCGCACGCTCCAGTCGCAAGTGAGGCAGCCAGCCAGCCTTCCGCCAGCCTTCCTTGACCAGCCACTGCATTGACTTGCTCTACGATCCCACTCCACACAGCCATCTGGATGGCATGTGTGTGTTGGACTATGGACATAGAACCAGTGGGTACACCCTGATCATCACGCAGCCATGACCGACAGCTCATTGTCACTGCACGCACCACTTTTGTCATCACCTTACACACAATCACATGTCACAGTTTGTAATAAATGCACCTTTTTCACTAACTGCTGTTTGTGCCCTGTGTCTTTATTGTACGGAATACAACGGCCACCTTGGGCGGAAAGGCACCTGATGCGTGGCATGGAAATGGAATCCGGAGGGCCTGTAGGGACCTAGGGGTGGGAGACAGAACAGGAGCACATTCAATGAGTGTGTCACACACCCATCACACAGTACATGTCAACAACTACAAGCAATGTACACACATCGCACAGAGCAATAGGGCACAATGCCACAGCCACCAACAGTGGCATACTACCCTGGCCATGGAGCGTTGACACACTGCACGCAGTGAACATACGGCCACCCTGACACAGCACACACACACCTGCATAGATACAGACACATCATCCGTCGTACATGGACACTCACCGTCAAGTGAAGTAGCGGGCGATGAGCTGCTGGCGCACATTCCCAGCTTCCTCCTCTCCGCTGTCCACCTCACTCGAGCTGTCCTGGTCTGCGGGCTGGGGCCCTGGTTGATCTCCGTCATCCACAATGAGGGGGATCTGCTTCCGAATGGCCAGATTGTGCAGCATGCAGCACGCCACCACTATCTGGCACACCTTCTGTGGGGAGTACGCCAGTGCACCCCCGGTGCGGTCCAGGCACCTGAACCTGGACTTGAGGAGGCCAAAGGTACGCTCGACCACACGTCTGGTCTTCCCATGTGCCTCATTGTATCGATCGTCTGCTGGGGTGCGAGGATTCCTCAATGGACTGAGCAGCCATGCCCCATTCGGATACGCAGAGTCACCTGGGTGTGAGGGACACAGAGAACCGTTGCTATTCCAACTGGACAGGGGACAGCATCGCACAACCAGCACGCTACACCACTCCACATACTCACCGACAATACAGCCACGATCCTGTTGCAGATTGGCCATCAGTCGTGGCAAGATGCTGTTGCGCATTATGTGTGCGTCATGGGCCGAGCCTGGAAACTTTGCACACACGTGGGTGATCACCATGTCCGCAAGGCACACCACTTGCACATTCAGGGAGTGCGTGTGCTTCCTGTTGCGGTACAGGTGCTCAGTGGCCTGTGGTGGAACAAGGCCAACATGAGTGCAGTCAATGGCTCCCACGACGTGTGGGATTCTGCCAAGGGCATAGAATGCACCCTTCACTGCCGCCAATTCACGAGCCCTGGGGAATCTGATGTACCTGTTCCGGTACAGCATCATGGCTGCCAGTACATCCCTCAGCACCTTGCTGAACATGGGCTGGGACATCCCTCCTCCACTGCCCACTGTGTGCTGGAATGACCCAGTGGCGAAGAAATGCATGGCGGCCATCACCTTAGCCGTGGGGGTGACAGCAGTCGGATACACCCTGCGGGGACGGAGATGGGGCTCTAACATGGCACACAGTCGATGCAGAGTTGGCCTGTCCAGCCGAAACTTCCTGATTACCTCTGTATCGTCCATGTCCGCCAGCAATTGGTATGGGCGGTCAATGTTCGGTCTCCGCCTGGGTTAAATGGCAGAGGACACATGTCAAAGCAACACGGCACATAGCAATTTCGCATACACATCACTGACATGACTGAGCAAGCACATGAGCCACAGCCCAGCTGTCAAGCTGGGACGGCACGGCCACAATACACTTACACAGGTCTCCCAACAATGGCAATGGCAAGTGAGACATACCACTGCCATGTGCATGCACATGGGGATCTAGGCCCCAATGACTTGCGGGGCGTGCTGATGGGGACTGACTGCATATTCGTCAAGCGGCAACGCCACGGCAACATGAGTGTCTGCTGAGCATGGTACTGCTTCCGAGGCTGGATGAGTATGGCACACGACGACGACGATGTGGGCACGGGCTGAGCGGCCAATACAAGTGGGACCTGTGGCACGAGGGGATATGAGACAGTAGTAGGTGTCAGCACTGCACCCTATGTACAGCACTGTACGGATCACAGCTCCCGAAACATTGACTGGTGTCCACATTGACAGCCCCATGCCAAGACGGCTGTGTGCTTGCAGTCACACGTCACAGGTGAGAGGTTACATTGCACGTGCCAGGTGGCAGTCGTACATAGTGGGAGCTGGCATGTGTGTGCATGTGTCTCCTGTTCAGGATCCACCAGATGGGCGCTGACTCTGTACTGACCATTGGACACAGCATGTTCCGTGGAAGGCTTGTGTGTGTGGGATGGTGGCACTGGATGTGCCTCCGTTGGGTGGGGGGCCATGCACAGGGCGGGTACGTCGATGATTGCGCATTGTTGGTCACGGTGGGTGCACCAGCTAAGATGTGTTGCCCTGTGTTCAATTCCTATGTCCGCATGATGATGGACTGTGGATGTGGGCAGACTACACATTGGTCGATGTGCTGTCTATATGCATGTGCCTTCACACCAGGCACAGCTGCCCCTGCACATGTGACCCCTGCTGGACTCGCTGCTGGGTCTGTGGAGCTGATGCACCTTCTGCGCGTGGGGCGGACAGCTCTCCTCACTTCCCTCATTGCGCATGTCATGTCTTTGCCGCAGGTGACATGGATCATGGAGGGCCCACATGTACGCGTGGGTAGGCTACACATGATTGTTCACTGGTCGCCACCCCCAGTCAGTGTTTCGAATGGGAAGGTTGTCGTGCTGGTGGTATGTTCGATGTGGCGGATGGGCGGGCCTAGGTGCGGGCTTACATTCCGGACATGGGGGTAGTTGGATTGGCGACTAGTTGCAGTACACACGGGACACGTCTCTTCCTTTCCACATCTGGGTCATCCCTTGTACTAACTGACAGTGATACAGTCATCTTCGCCCCAGCCCTCATGTCCTCCCCTCGCCCCCCAATATGCATGCTCACCTGCGAGGCTAGCGCTTGCACAGGCAGCCCCAAGCTCGCACCAGAGAGGGCAAGGAGTGTATGTGTGGGTCCAGTTGCACGAGTGGGCTGTCTCAGGGTATGATGTGTGGCGGGACACCGTCCACCTGCGTGGTGCCCCAAATGGAGACCCGGCCTGCATGGACTATGCATCACAGTCTTCGCCTTCCGGATCCGCCACCTGCGACACCCAGTGGCTGTGGCTGCCCTTGCGGCCATGCCGCGTCCGTCTGTGGCTGATGGCCCACACATTCACTCTTTGGCCTCTCTGGGGAGGGCTCAGGGGTGGTGGCGCACGCGCTTGCACTTAGTCGCAATGGCATGTGGCGTGGTTGGTATGATGGGCAATGGATGGGATGGTGCGAGCCACCTCCCGTGACGTCAGTGCTGCTCGTGCTGTGGTGCGTCCCCTACACTTCCATTTGACTTTTTGCCATGCTGGACGTTGAGGTTCTATTGCCTGCGTGATATGACCAGGAGGAGCGCGAGGAGACCTCTCACACACCATGCTCCACTGCCATCCCGTGCCCTGTATCGCCTGTGCGGATTGACTATGTTGGGGTTACACCTGGTCGACTGGGGCTGTGTGTGCCTTGTCAAGGGGCATGGCGGGCGCACAACAGGATCCAGCTCGTCCACAGAGGGTGGGCTGAGGTGCGCCTGGTACCGCTTTGTACGTGTGCCCGGCTGCTGTGCACACACGTGTTCACTCCCCCCGACAGGTGTCCTCTCACAATGCCCAGGGAAGCGGTGGTGTACTGTTCATGAGCCCTCCCAACACGGCGTGCTCCAACTTGGCATGTGCGCATCTACCCGTCGCACCCACCCACCTGAGCACTGCGTCCATACGACTTCACACGACACATGTGTGTCTTCCACAGTAGTGCTACTCATTTGCGTTGACATCCAATACCAGTGGACTACATGGTCATGTCACGACTGCCGTGTACTTCACATACTCTCATCCTCTCTCATTCGTACTTGTGAAATGAGTCAGCGGAGACAGTTCTGGTTTCAAACATTATATTGAGTCTTCTGTCCTCTGTGATGCAGTATAGTGGACACTACTGGCAGCGGAATACATATTGAGGATATACTGAGCATGATTACAAATGGGATAGGGTGTGGGGTTACATCTGCTTGGCCAAGGCTGTGCTAATGTACATTTACGTATAGCTGCGGAGCTGCGGACTTTGACACAGACGGTATACATGTAGCCTACCAGACCGCTCGGCATCATGGGCACAGTCCATCTCAGTTCCATGTGACAGGTTTGCTGCGGTTGTTCCTCATGCACGCGTGCATGTGAGATGACATCAGGGCATGTGCTTGCGTGCATGCAGCGGCGTGCCACTTGTTGTTGCACTGTGGTGGTTACTGGACATGTCACAGTCACTGGGGTCGTGTTGTTGTTGTATGCACTTGTCGTCCATGCAAAGGTCCTGGTATGGGATTCCCGGGGCGGGGGTGGGAGGGGTGCAGCACCCACAGACTCCAGGCGACCTATTCATGTCCACTGAGCGGTGTGTGTGTCCATGTGCGCTGGATCCATGTCGTGTCCTGGTTGTTCGTGCAGTTCCGTCCATGTGGGTGCGATGCACAGAGCCCATGCCACTGCCTCCCACGATGCATGCGGTGTTCCTGGATGTGATGGGGAACAGTGTGCATGTCCCGGTCATATCCGATGTCATGGCGATGTCGTTGATGGTGTGGTTACAGTTGCCGGTCGTTTGGTATGGCTGTTGTGGTGGTGACTGGCCAGTCCGTGCGGAAGCTGAGCATGGGTGCGGGGTTGGACTTCATAGGTCAGTCGGGGAACCTGCGTTGTGGTCCGACGTATTTACAGGTTGTCAGGTATGCGATGCCGTCCAGCAGGGCTTCCATGTCATTGGTGGTGTACATGTTTGCCAGCCAATGAAGCGGATGGTGGCTGTCAAGGTGTTGTTCGTAGGTTGTCCCTTGGAGGACCATGATGGGGCATGCTGGGTGACATTCGATGTAGCTGTTCTCGATGATCCGTCGTGTGGAGGCACAGTGGTTCCATTTCAGTGCGCGTGCGATGTTGGCCACATACGCCATGCCCCCATAGGCAGAGCAGGCCCTGTCGTGTGCGTCCAGAGGGAGGAGTAGTGGTAGCAGGTCCGCCTTCAGACATGCCGGGTTGGAGAGGCATATCTCGACGGGATGCTGGTAGGGACACCTCCGACAGTAGAAGACGGGCATGACGCAGCTGAACAATGTGATGCGGTAAGTCAGTCGGTAACTTACGTTCAGCAGGGACAGGAGATCGCATCCCAATGTATGTATCGTGCTGGTTTGGTACAGCTTGAGCTCTTCGGCGTAGTTGGGTAGGTGTGTTGCGGTTGCCATTTCGCAGCGGTGCGTTGTGGTGGCGTGCTCCGGCTGTGTGTGCAGTCTGCAATGTGCACGCTCCGAGGTTGCTGTGAGCTCTGTGTAGTCGTAGGGAGACAGGACTTGTGTTCTGTTGGCTTGTTTGGAGGACACGGGCCCTCTTCCCACATGCTTCTCAGACAGTTCAAGGTCAGTGCTGTGTGACTCCTTCCAATTAACTTGCATGTGGCCGACATGGGGGAGTGTTTTCTTCTTTCTTCCCCGTCCGTTGTGTGCTTCTGTGATATGCGCTATCTGCCGTGTGGTCGGTCTCCTCGGCATGCCTGTGTTGGTCTATTCTTGGACAATGGCTGTATTCACCGGCTTCTGTCGTAGGGCTGTGGTTTCGGTGTTGGAATGGAAGGTCATTCAGTGCTGTCTGCTCTCCCTTGTGTGGGCGGCAGGCTGCCTTTCCGCTCTGCGTTGGGCCTTGTGTGTGGATGTAATTCTTGGGCCACCTGTTGTCGGTCACCGGGCTCTTTGGTGTTCCGTTTCATGTGTCTTGTTCATATGTGCAGGGTGGTATGGGTTTTTCAGTGTGGTACTGGCGTTCCTCTTCCCGAAGGGGCCCTGCTTCTCCTAGTTGGTGTTGCCGCCGCTGTGTGCTTCGCCATGTTTGTTACACTGGGGTGTGTCCTGCTGTTGCGTGACTTCACTGACATGTGTGCGTCGGTTGTGTGGCGTTGGGTGTTGTCCGTGAATTGGGCGTTGGGGACATGTCTGTGGCCGGCCTGTCACGTGTCATGTGCGTTCGGGGTGGGGCTGGTGTGTGTGCTGCTTGGTTGTGTCCCTGTGTCTGTGTGCGACGCATGCATGGCGCTGCGGTTGGCCTCTGCGTTGTGCGCATGTGTGGCGGCGTCATCGGCGCTTTGGGGCCGTGACGGGGTGGTTGGTTCCTAGTCCCAGGTGGTGTGTACACATGTGTTCCGCGATGTTAGGATTTGGCCTGTGTGTCATATGTGGATGCGATGGTGGATGTGTAGTGTGCACGCGCTGGTGGGGGGTTGTCCGCTTTTTCCTCCCTTGCACTGTGTGCGCTGTTTGCGTGCACTTGTTGTGTGTGTGCCTACCTGCGTCTCCGCGGTACGTTGCGTCCTTGGTGGTGCATCAGCAGAAGCATGGGAAGGGCCTGCAGTGCTGGATTCATGCCCGGGGTGCCGCTTCTTCGTTGTCCGTGCTCTGCGTCCGTGTTTCCGCCTCTCTTTCACGTGCGGTGTCTCTTTGCCGTGGGAGCCGTTTGTTTGCGGCATCGTAATTTATGCGCCGGGCGGGACGTGTTTCGTCGGACGGTGTGTGTCAGTTGTGCTGCGCCGCTACGTGTGCGGGCGCACTTTGATGGCGGACGGTGTTGCTGACTTGCCGGCGGTGTTTGGCCTGCTTTTCGCATCGTAATTGGGCGGGCGTGTGGACTGCTGCGTGCCGGCGGTAACTGGTGGTTTTTGCATCCGCCAGCACGGCGGTAGTGCTTCCGCCCGCCATCGTAATGGGCCCCTAAGAGAGGCTTTCGCCACAAAGTGCGAATTAGAAAGATGGCACTGTAACCAAAGTGAAGTCACGGTTTTACTTACCAGACTCTGCCTAGAGTGGTCATGGGACTTGATTCCTATCTCTCCTTTGTTTCCAACAATATGCATCATTATCTATTAACAAGGATGAGACTGAGGGGCCGATTCCGATTTGGGCCGGAAATCTCTCCGACCGAGCCGGACCCGGGGAGATTTCCGACCGAATCGGACCCTAGCAGCCCGACCGAATGAGTACAATGCGTCCGTATGCTATCGGACTCGATTCGGTCGGACTCCCATTGAAGTCAATGGGAGCCGGTCGTACAACACTTACGCGGGCTCCCATTGACTCAATGGGTGCAAGGCGAACAAGGGTGCCCCCTACAGCGGGTACGCGGCGAAGCGACTCGTGCCGTACATGCACAGGTAGGGGGGACCCATGGGTCCCCCCTGTGTGCGACTCACGTGGCTACGCGTACACGGGGGTCCGACACGGACCCCCGAAGTACGGCTCCGACTGCTCCTTGGAGCCGGAGTGCGCGACTCGGTCAGACTGCTCACGGCGCGCATCGTACTTGCCCGGCCGGGGAACGTCTCCATTGCGCGGTGCGAGTCGTGTCCGAGCGAGTCGGTCGGTGCGGTTCGACCCGGGAACGAGTCGGTCGGAGCGGTTGGGACGCCCGAACGAGTCGGTCGGCGATTTCACATCGTACTCGCTCGCCCGGACGCACGTACGATTCGGTCGGAAAATAGGGCTCCGAATCAGATCCGGTAAAGCCGAATCCGATTCGGTGCCCTACCGGCCGAGATCGGAATCGACCCCTGAATCTTTTTCCCTTAATGGTAGGCTACCCAGCCCAATCACGCTCTTTAAATCATTTATCGCTATGCCTGTGTGATGACTGATCCGCATAAATAATGTAACACATTTTATTCTTTTGCTGTTTTTATAACCTGGAAAGGAAAAAATTCATTCTCCCAATGTTAACAAAACTGAGTTTATCCTCTCATTCCGCAGCCCTTGCAGTTATCAATACACTGGAAACCCCTTTCGTCTGTTTTATGACTGTGAAATTTTTACATTCAGTTTTGCGAATCAGGAAAGGTTCATCAGAGAGGGGGGTTGTTTTACAGGATTCGTTTTATTAGCCTGATTTCAACAGTTTAATGAATTCCTGTAAGGATTTTAATATACAAGACGGCATCAGCTGTGGGATTTGGAAGACTTGCACAGGAGGGGTGTTGACTTAACTTGTTTGTTTTAAGTCATTTTTAAAAGCAGCTGTAGGACCTGTGTGGCAGGATGTAACTGGATGTCTGATTTTATGTACTACATTCTAGATGGGCAATAATAAACATATGGTCAAAAATGTCCTTTTATAAAGTAAAGGCAGACATTGCATTGAAACATACCTCAGCAGAAGTATGGAACTAGCTAGGGGTTTTATTAATTAAAGAACAATTTTGTTCTGTGACTTGCTTTTCACAGCCTACAGGTACTGGTCATATTATATTTTAGTAGTAAGTCAAGGATAAACTTTAATAAGAAAAGCACAGACAGCTTGGTGTCACATCTAGACTATAATAAGGTAGTTAGAGGCTGGTTTTATACAGTTATTATAGGCTTCCATTCATAATAAATGGAATAAAATGCACCCTCCAATACATTATCCAGTCATTGAAGGTCACTGAGTAGTTTCGAAACCAAGTAGAGGAGCAAGACTGAAGGCAAGTTTATTATATCGTCATGGATCATAAAATGGAGCTAAAATATCCCAATATTATGGGGTAGAGAGGATTCTGTTCCTTAGAAAATATGGTCACACCATCTTTTTGTCTTTTGCTCCTTTTTATGAACGATGCGCTGTGAAAATAAAAACCACTAAGCTGCTTTTCTTTCATTGTTGAATCTATTTTAAACAGCATAATATGTCACATTCACAAGTGCCTGTAGTTTAGAAAGTCTGGAAGCATTCGGTTTTAGGCCAGGATTTACAAAGCTTTGACGCAACACAGGGCAGCAAGAAAAGTTGATGTGCTGTGTTGTGTCAACTGGAGGGAACAGAACTGCATTATATCTACCAAGAAGTGGTGCAGTTCTGCTCTCCCTCTACTGGTGCATTTACTGCAGCCATGCACCAACACAGGCACCCTTGTGCCATTGTGAAAGGGGGTCTGCATTGTGGTCAGCTTAGTGTTTGTTCAGGAAAGGGTCCCTTTCTGCATGAAAATGATACTGAAAAGAAGTTTCCTCTTTGCATGTGGGCTAAATGCAGCACACATGCAAGGAGAAAACCATTGAGGTGAAATAAATGGAAGGGATATGATTTTGGCTCAAATACATATCTACAAGAGTTTGTAGATATGTATTTGCTATAAATCCATGGGTGGATGCTTGGGAATGTCCATACACCACCCATGTAACTTCTTCTTGAGGCAAAGTAACACAAGGCAGCACATTGCACTGAGTTGCATTACTTTTGGCTACAAAAAAATGCAAATTGACAGTTGCTTTGATTTGTAAATACCAACCTGGATTTTGTACTGGGCTTACTTTACAAACCAGATGCAAAATCTTTCTAAAGCTGCACCTTACTATCAATTAGTTCCTCCTGTGAAATAAACAAACACAATTCCATGAATGTCCCTTTGTCAACTAACTACTGTGAACTGCAGTCGTAAAAGACTTCAGAAGAAAGGGCTATCTAATGGAAACTGCTATGTTAGAAAACAAGATGGAGAATCTGGAGCATAGACTGGACAATAGTACTTCAGAGATGGCAGCCTTGAAATTGCAAATCAGGTGTTACAGGAGGAGCTGGAGTGGCTAAGAACCACTCCGGGTGAAACAACCGGAGGAAATTAAAGGCCTGATTATGCTACCGCCCTGCTCCAGGAACGCTGAAACACACCGCTGTCCGCCCTCTAGATTACAAGCAATTATGTGGTCTGACCGACGGGTAACATGGCGGTCCAGCGGCGATGCTATTTAAAGACTCATTGTGAGCTTTAAACAGCACCACCGCAGAACAGCCAGTGCACGTTCCTGCACGAGAAAGAATGCACCATGTCGTGCATTCCTTCCTCTGCAGGAATTAGGTGTGCAAATCTACAGGGGGCACAACATGTGCCCCCTGCATGCACCCCCGAGCAAAGGGGCAAGAGGGGGCCCTGTAGGACCCCCTTTCTTTTCTCACCGCCAGCAGTTACATTGAGGAAGAACATCCATGACACCACTGCTGGTGAGGAAAGTTGTAATATGCTTGGTGGTGCCTCAGGGCACCATCAAGCATATTACAGCCTTCAGACCACTGTGGGACTGCCAATGAAAGCGGTTCCCTGGCGGTTGCGGGGGTGCACTGATGATCCGACCGCCAAAGTCCCACTATGGTGGTCGCACCGCCGGTGCGGCACTGGCTGGACTACCACCGCCACGCCCCCGTGAGTCTGGTGGTCCCCAGGCCGCCAGACTGGTAATCAGGGCCTTAATGTCCTGAAAGGGGTGGAAGGAGGCAATTTAAAAACCTTTGTTGTGAAACTGCTTCAACTAGTAGTGCTCAAGGGGGAAGAGGAATGTGATCTTGAGAAGGCGATCCAGAAGTAACGTCGTAACCCTTTCAGAATTAAGGAGGGCCATAAGTAACCAAGGCAAATACTGGTAAATTTGTTGTCAAACACAATAAAAAGGGCAGATTTTAACTTCAACATTAAAGGATAATGTTACTACTAGTCAGGACTTCACTTACAGTATTAGGTCAGACATATGGAAGAGCAGTGAGCTAAGGCAAGGCAGTGGGAACTTGTGCAATGGATGGATGAACAAACGGAAGGGGAGAGCCAAGATTCACTCTAATGTGAAGTAATGAGATGCATAATTTCAGAAAAGTAGAGCAGGTAGATGGTCTCTCAGAAACCAGACTTAATGCAGATTAGAGGGGCAGTGAAAGGTGGAATTGCTCATTTAGGGAGTAAGGGGGCTTAGGCTAATGGAGCTAGGTTTTTAGATGGATGGGGTCAAATGTCCAGAGACTAAAGCCCAAATAGACATAGACAGATATGCCAAGGTTGGAAGGGTAGGTTCCCATGGGCGAGGCAGTGGGTGGGGGAGAAAATGGGTGAAAATAAAAAAATATACATTAAAAAAAACAGGAAAGTCCTCATTTTCATTGTTATTGTGGCTCTCACAAGAAGGGACTGATGTGTGAAAGAAATAACCAAATAACTAAATAACCAGGTGGGCGGGTGATAAAATGGCGGAAGTAAAGTTCCTGACATGGAGTGTTATTATATTCCATGCCATCAGGACACAGAGACTAATCTGTCAGTATGGGACTGCCTGGCCCAGGTGTTAATTTTGCATGAAATTCAAAAAAGAAAATAATCAATAACAGGGCAAGACAACAGGCTGTGGCCAAAGAGAGTTCCACATCTTCGAATAGCCACTGGACGAGGTCTCAGTGAGGCTTTTTAGCAGCAATGATCTGAGTGGGAGAAATTTGGATTTGCCCCAGGGAAGGTCCCTTGCGAGTCAGAAACTTTTTTCACCTCCACCCGGTGAAGATTTCTACCATCAGACTAAGGGCCTGATTTAATTCTTGGTGCTAAGAATACTCCATTGCAATAGCAATGAAATATCCTTACCACCAAGAATGGTGTTTGCCTGCTGAATTTAGATGCGGGTGGACCTTGGTTTACTCAAAGCAGAGACTACCCCATCTTTGCTGTTATTAAACACATTGGATGGTCCTGTGGAGTAAGGCCCTTTGGAGGAAGACCTGTAATTCCGCCCACCTGATTTGGATGGGCAGAATTAGAGTTCGAGCTTTCACTGCCTATCACCCCCAGGAAAACCCTGTTGGCAATGGGCAGTAAAAACTGATAAATGCTCCCTTCTCCATGGGAGTCCTCCCCGATGGTGAGGGGCAAATTCTACTTTTATTTTCAAAAAGAAAATCCCACTTCAGAATTCTATTTTTGAAAAAAATTGAAAACTGGTGCAGGATCAACGAAATACATTGACATGAACCGCAGTACCATCAATTCCTGCCAATTCTTTTTAAAGGACCACCAGCTTTGAGGTCATTTATAAATCTGGCAGGTAGTACCACCAGCAGGGCAATGCAGTATGTTATTCTGTCAAAAGGAACAATTGATGGACAGAATGCAGAACAATAGCATACATTCACCCCAATACAGAGATCTGGGCCTAAATCCATTGTTTTTTTGCTCCTCATGCCATTCCAGTTTGAACCCAGCCATATGCAAATCAGTCTTGACCCTGGTCCCTATGGGAACAGTCCAGCCCGAAGGTCCCCCCTGGACTAGAAACAAGCATCCTTGGACCGGTTTCGGGGTTTCACCCCTTATCCGCCAGGCTAGCTTGACTCCAGTGGCATGGAGAGCACGGGACCCACGTCTGGGCATACCCGTTCCACTTGGGGGGACAAATGCAAAAAGAACAATGTGATTTGGGGTGTCTGAAAGGTTTCAGTGCTCCGTCCATCATCTCCTCTTGTTTGCTTTGTTCGCCCTAAGTTGGCAGGGTATGCCCAGACGTGGGTCCCTTGCTCACTTTGCCACTGGATGCAAGCTAGCCTGGATGATGAGGGGTGTTGCCCCAAAACACGTCCCAGGATGCTTGATTCCAGTCCAGGGAAGACCTGGCTTGGCAGTTCGGGCTGGACTGTTCCCATGAGGCACAGGGTCAAGACTGATTTGCATATGGCTGGGTCTGAACTGGGGTGGGGAAGTGAGCTAAAGAACGATGATGGATTCAACCCAGATCGGTGACTGGGGGTGAGTGTCTGAAAAATTTCATCATCTCCTTGTATTTTATTCTGTCACCCTGATGGGACAGGCCACCTGTCAACTTATAAAGCAGGCTCTTAATCCCTTTTTTGGAGCTCGGGTCCTTCTAGCGGGCAAGATTGCAAGGTGGAGCAGATGAGGGCTCTATGATGCCGGATATCTTCCCTGAAGGGTCCCACTGAATCAGATTTGCTGCTGCAGAGAAGAACATAGCAGGAACAACCTGAATCTTTGGCCAAGTGTCAATGCACCTTTGTCACATAAGCTTGGCAGGTTGGTTCTTATCATGACGCCCTCAGGTGCCCTCAGTGTAGTGAGTCTAGCATGCAGGGCTCATGCTGTAATACCCCTGTGATGCTTTATGGCATTCTATGATACCTTGACTGATGTCCCTCAGAACCTGCAACTCTATTATGCTTGAGTCCCTACAAGCTTCCCCCAGAATCCTGTGAGCCAATGGCAAGCCTTGCTCCCGCTGTTACTAAGGCCTTGGGGTTGTTTTCCATTTTGCATGTTCGAGTGAAAATGATACATTCTTTCCTGTTATTTGGTTGCGATCATCAAGTTGCACCTGCCCTTCCTGTTAGGTCAAAGCGAGTGTACTAACAGGTGTTTTCTTCAAGGGGTCGAGAACCTTCCAGGCAGCCATGTGCCCTGTGTGCCACACGTGATCGAGCTACATCCATTGAGCCTTTGAGAGGGTGTATATATATTTTCTTTTTTTTTAAATATTATTTATTTATTTCAAATGAATCAGAAAAAAAGAACAGATAACTCAAGCAAGGGGAACAAATACATTATTTATCAGGCAGATAAAATAAGAGCCTAAATAGGGGCAAAGCAAAACCGACAACAACCTTAATTGACAAAAAACCTTTATTGAACATTACACTGCATAAATGGAGGAAAGCAGCATCGAGGGCAACTTAAGGAAAAGAACTAGGCAGGCAAGTCCTGTGAAGTAGCCACCTCAGCCAACAAGCCCCGAACTGGGTCCCATTTCTGGCCCAACTTCCTCCTCCGAGGATCATTCTCGATTAGAACCATCTCAAGTCTGCTTATGTTTGTGAATTCCTGCTACCAGATCCACGAATCAGGAGGAGCACTAGAAGGCTAAAATCATGCCAAAACCAGTATAGCTAATGTGATAGAGAAGAAATATAAGCCCAGCAAGTAAGGGGGCTTAGATGTGGAATGGCCTAACATTATCATCTCCGGGTCCACCACAACCACCAAGTTAGAGATGCTGTAAAGTCTGCCTGAGACAAATTCCCAGTACAAGAGCAAAATAGAACAAGATTCAAAAATATGGACAGCATCAGCTGCTGCAAGTCTACAGTGGAAGCAGAGGTCCTGCAGCCACAGCTTCATAAGGAAAAGAGGATGCAGGGTATAGTACTAGTCGATATATTTCAAATGATGTACCTTAATAAGTGACAAGTTCAAACTGGAGTGAAACAACAAAGTGCTAAACTAAAGGTCAGCAACTGTTACTTCCATATTGAGCAAAGCGCGCCACTTATTTGCCCTCAGTTGGAATGGATCTACCGCATGGCTCTGGGATGACAGATAAATTGCCTTATAGACCAGCCCGACGTTTCTTTTTAATGGAGCCTTCCTTATTAGGTCCAGGCAGGGATTATCCATACTCACAGATCTTCCTCCATAAGACTAAAAATAAAATGCCTCATCTGGAAATATATAAATAGAACTGTATGAGGAAGAGAGAACTGTTACTGAAATAAAAAAAAACATTTCTTAATCAAATAATTGACCTAAATTCCGATGACTGACCCTTGCCCAGGCCTCCCTAAAACCATCATGACTACATTGAGGCAAATTGGGATTATAGCACAGATACGTAAGCTGATTAAACAGGGTGATGTCAGAAAATATCCGCTTAAAAGAATTCCAAATAAAATGAAAAACATTAAGGGGCCGATTCCGATTCGGGTAGGAAAACGTACCGACCGACTCGGTACGGGATTTTAGTCCGACCGACACACGCATCGGTGCTGCCCGATCTGCCTAGTACGATGCAATGCACGTGGAACACGACCGACTCGTACAAAACACAATCCGAGCGACCGAACCGCACGGAAACCAGATACCCGGCCGGAAAAACACGCGATTCGAACCGACCGACACGCAGCAGGAATGAAGCCGATAGAAACGTACCCGCGAACTCCGACCCACGCAGTACGATGCAATGCGTGTAAAACTAAACCGAGTCGCACGGAGCTCAAGCCGTACGACCAACACGCATACAAAACGGAGCCGAAGCAAACCAATACACCGCGACCGACGCGTACGCCCCACAGAAAACACAGCCTGAAAGACTCGGAGAAGCTCGCACGAGCCAAATGCAGCGTCCGACTCGGTCAGGAGAACGTCTCCTACATGCGCCAAAACTACAAATGAAAAAATACAAAAAAAAGGGCCAAACAAGCAATGACAAAGTCAATAAATACTGGGGGGGGGGGAATGGAACAAAGACACACCCACAACTCCACCCATATAAAGGCCACAAATCCCTACCATGATCCTTTGCAAATCCAAATGACCTGCCAGCACAGAACACCATCAGACAGCAACCACAGACACACACACAACTCATCCATCACACAAGCCACACACCATTAGCAACTCCCTAATAGCACCCTCACATACACCCAGCAAAACTGACACTCACCTACCCTCACTTGCACACTCACACACACATCAATCCCCACCAACACCCATCACCATGCCCCCAAAGAAGAATCCAAAGTTCCTAGACAGTGAATTGGAAGTGTTGGTAGATGAAATCCTCAGGGTAGAGCCACAATTGTTTGGTACACTGGTCCAACAGACCCCCATGTCGCAGAAAACCAAGATGTGGGAGAGGATCGTCGACAGGGTGAACGCACAATCACCATGTTTGCGCACAAAGGAAGACATCCAGAACAGGTGGTATGATGTGCGCAGGAGGGTCAAGGCCCTACTGAAGAAGGATTACACTTTGAGCCAGCGCACCGGCAGTGGCCCTCCTGCCAAACCAGTATACCTCAGGCCCTGGGAGGAGAAGGTGCGGGCCATCCTACCACCAGAGAGCGTACATGGACTAGCAAACATCCCAGAGCCTGGTGAGTACACAACCAATATACCCAATATCGTGTGACAATACACACACTTCACTGTCAAGGGGATAGTCAAACCATGCACCTTCAGCAAAGCCACAGTAACCCAAACAGAATCATCCCAAGATGTGTATGTCAGTTAGACAAACACAATACCTGCCACCCCAAAGTGAAATGTAACTGTGTCATGACATGTACAAACCCAACAACAAATAGAGCAAGGCAGCCGCACAAATCTAACCAACAAACACTGTCAGACATTTTCCCACCACCAGAACACCACCTCACGGGGAAGCTCACTGAAAGGAAGGAATTCTGTGTATGCTGGTGAAGTCAATGTAGCCAATAGCATGATGGGAGTGGTAGTCACAGATATTGCTCACCCTCACAATTGGCCCATCAACACCACTCTGAACCATGCTCACATCACAGGGAGTGGAAAATAACTGACAAGATGGCTGACACTGGGTACTGCTGTGGGGAGCACAAGGCCCTGCTGGGAACTGGGCACCAACCAACAGCAGGACACCACTGACTGACATCCTGAAAGCAAACTTGCACTCCCTGCAATGGAAGCACGTTCCATGGTGGGATATCTGGCTGGGTGGGAAGGAGGACTGACAGCACTGACCATAGTTACCAGCAGCTCCTCTCACACACACCCTTAACACAAACTCCACACAACTCACCTGGGAGAATGCATAGCCTCACACTCTAATTAAATATCCCACAAAGAACCACCACCCTGGGTTATGCTGTGTGAAGCACAGGGACACTTTTGGGACTTGCAGCCAAACTAACGCCAGGACAACACTGTCAGCCATCCTGTCAGCACAGGCACACAACCCCACAGGGAAGCAGAGTCAAAAGGAAGGAAGTATGGGCATGCTGGGAAGGGGGGTGTAGGCAATAGCATGATGGGAGTGGTAGTCACAGCTCAACATCCCCCACCCGCATGGCCCAGCAAGCTCACACTCAAGCATGCACACCTACCAGGGAGTGAAAAGCCACTTCAAAGATGTCTGACACTGGTGCTCTGTTGTGGGGAGCACAAGGCCCTGCTGGGAACTGGGCACCAACCAACAACAGGACACCACTGTCAGCCATCTTGCCATTGCTGTCACACTCACACACAGTGAAGTCCACTCAAAAGGAAGGAAGTATGGGCATGCTGGGAAGGGGGATGTAGGCAATAGCATGATGGGAGTGGTAGTCACAGCCCAACATCCCCCACCCGCATGGCCCAGCAAGCTCACACACAAGCATGCACACCTACCAGGGAGTGAAAAGCCACTTCAAAGATGTCTGACACCAGTGCTCTGTTGTGGGGAGCACAAGGCCCTGCTGGGAACTGGGCACCAACCAACAACAGGACACCACTGTCAGCCATCTTGCCATTGCTGTCACACTCACACACAGTGAAGTCCACTCAAAAGGAAGGAAGTATGGGCATGCTGGGAAGGGGGGTGTAGGCAATAGCATGATGGGAGTGGTAGTCACAGCCCAACATCCCCCACCCACATGGCCCAGCAAGCTCACACACAAGCATGCACACCTACCAGGGAGTGAAAAGCCACTTCAAAGATGTCTGACACTGGTGCTCTGTTGTGGGGAGCACAAGGCCCTGCTGGGAACTGGGCACCAACCAACAACAGGACACCACTGTCAGCCATCTTGCCATTGCTGTCACACTCACACACAGTGAAGTCCACTCAAAAGGAAGGAAGTATGGGCATGCTGGGAAGGGGGTGTAGGCAATAGCATGATGGGAGTGGTAGTCACAGCTCAACATCCCCCACCCGCATGGCCCAGCAAGCTCACACTGAAGCATGCACACCTCACAGGGAGTGAAAAGCCACTTCAAAGATGTCTGACACTGGTGCTCTGTTGTGGGGAGCACAAGGCCCTGCTGGGAACTGGGCACCAACCAACAGCAGGACACCACTGACTGACATCCTGAGAGTCAACCTGCACCCACTGCAATGGTGGCATGCTTCATGGTGGGACAACTGGGCTGGGGGGAGAAGGAGGGCCGGATGTCAACAAAATACCACCAATGCTGGCCATGCACACACCTCAACATTCACATTGAAATGCTTCAGGTTGGCAGGACAATGTGCTACACCAAGACCAACCTCTGACTGTGACAACTTAGGACAATGCAATGTACAGGCCCGCATCCAGAGGTACAGTCACAACTGTCAGGTGTTTGAACCATTGATGCCTGTAGAAACATAACATACATTGTGTGTCTCTTCCAAAAACAGGTGATGATGGGGACACAGCAGCAGACAATGAGGAGTCCCTGTCCCAGGCTCCGGGTGACCCTGAGCTCTCTGGTGTGGAACAGCCTCTGCCCTCCTCGGATGGCAAAGACCTACCTGGCACCTCTGGTGTGAGTCATCATGCAGCACCATCAGGACCACCATCTGCACCACCTGCACCCACTCCTCCAACAACTGCCAACACACAGACCACCCCCGCCGACACAGACAGACCAAGGACCACCAATGACAACAGCACAGTGACCCCGGCCCACCGTGAAGCAACGGACAACAACACCAGTCCCAACCCCCAAGGGGGCCTAGGGTCACCTGTGCGTGCCACTGCAGGTCCCGCACGTGTGTCCAGGGGTGGTGGGAGGGGTGGTAGGCAGAGGTCGCTGATTGCAGAGGGGTCTGGACTGCATGATGACCCACAACTGGTACGCATTGCTGATGCGTACCAGAATAGCACCGGAGAGGTCAGCCAGGTAGTGGGGATCCTCAAGGACATTCAACAGCAGCAGGCTGCCCATCATGCCCGCTTGGACTCACACATGTCCCGTGTGGAGACACACATGTCCTGTGTGGAGACACACATGGCTGGCATGGAGTTCAAGTGGGACACATTGCAAGAACTGACAGCGGTGCATAGGGACATATTGACATGCCTCCGCCAGATTAGCACCAACATGGCCACACCTCCCTGTGTGCCCACAACATCTGGTGCCGCAACAACTGCAACTGCCACAGGGAGGGAGGATGACTCTGGCGGAGAGTCCTCTGCACCACAGCAGCCTGCACGTGAGGGTCCCCCCAAAGAAGAGGGGTCGTCCGAGGAAGGAGAACTGAGAGGCCGATGGCCATGTACATCCCCCAGGAACCCAACACCTGTTCTGGAATTCCACCTTTGTGTGCAAACTGTTCACCCTGTCGAATGCAACCCAACTCTCTCACATGACATGGGGAGTTTAAGTTGGACCAATGTATCAGATGACTGTGGACTTTACTCAGGACATTTCTGCTACCAACACTTCCAACTCATCTGGGAACTTTGGATTACAATCCCAATGTACAGCACCCACCATCCTGTGCACTGTCCCCACACATGTATGTAAATAAACTCACTAATACACCATACTTGCCTCTGTTGTGATTCCAACGTTGTTTCTGTCATGGAGATGATGATCTGCTAAATGACACTGTGCATGCTAACTGCTACAGCAAGTTCAACACCGTCATGTGAGTCATGGCGACGTGACACATATGAGGGAGACACACCACTAGGGCTACACAACACATACACACCAGGGCCATCTGACTCATCGCCTACACTGATGTTGCCAGGAAATACAGTGGAATGCACAGACACCACACCTATTCAGAGTCTGTGTTAACTAGCCCACAGGTGAAGTAAGCTAATGTCAGTCAGATGTGTGACCACAGACAACGCACATCCCAAAGTGAAGCACAGGTTTAATACACATTTGCAACATGTTGTTTCCACACATATGCAAGGTAATCCCACGTGGCTGTGGCCACACAGTCAACAATTGTAGAAGAAATAAAGTCCAGGGCTGTGGGGCACATCACCTGTAGGGAAACGACTGCTTCCACCCTGGAAGTTGAACCATGGTGTCGGGGGATCCGAGTGGACCAAGCAACTCTGAAAGCACCCTGTGAAGGACACACATGACACACAGTCAAAAGCACTGAAGAACAGGACAGAACTGCAATACTCATGCCCAATACATTTCACAAGATACCTACACAAAACCAAGTTAGCATGTCAACACTGTTGGGGAGTACAGACTACCTGTAAGGACACGCCGCTGCACGCATCCAGTCAAGTAGCACATGGCCACACTCAAACAGCAACAAAGCACCACCAACAAATATCATGCAAACTCAAATCATTGACATGACATCTCTGGATACTCACATTCAGCTGAAGAAGTTGGTGATAAGCTGTGTGCGGACATCTCCCTCATCATCATCATCATCACTGGCATCGTGGCCCAGGCCAGGATCCTCCACAGGTGGCGGACGTTGGTCATCGTCATCCAGGATGAGAGGCAACTCCTTCCGCACTGCCAAGTTGTGTAGCATGCAGCAGACGATGAAAATCTTGCATACCTTTGCTGGGGCATATGGGAGGGCCCCTCCTGTCTTGTCCAGGCAGCGAAAGCGGCTCTTCAGGAGACCAAATGTCCGCTCGATCACTCTCCTGGTCTGACCATGTGCCTCATTGTAGCGCATCTGGGCTGGTGTCACAGGGTTCCTGAGGGGTGTCAGCAACGACGGCATGTTGGGGTATCCGGAGTCACCTACATACAGACAATTGCACATTAGCTGAGTTGGAAAAGAGGGTGGAATACAACATTGCAGAACACACACAATGGTACAAAGTCAGCACCCACCGACAAGCCAGGCACGCTGGTTCGGCATCTGTGACATTATCCTCGGGATGCGACTACTCCTCATCACGTAGGCATCGTGTGCAGAACCGGGGAAACGTGCACACACATGTGAGATGGTCATATCTGCAAGACATACCACCAGAGCATTGATCGAATGGTAATGTTTACGGTTCCTGTATGCCTGCTCATGTGCCTGTGGTGGTACTGGTGGAGCAGTAAAAATAAAAAAATTTAACACTTAACAAATTATATAATTAATTAATTAAAAATGTTCGTTTAAATGTATTAATCAACATTGTATATGTGGGAATGGTAATATGCCAATGTATGTGCTAAATAATCTACTAATGAATGTCCGTGTGTCTAATCATAACGTAAGAATAAAAAGCGTACTAAATAAAATAAATGCATGTTTGTGCTTCATAGAAATAAAATGTGTTGTTGCAAAAACAATAGTGATGGTAAGTAAGGAGCAGCTTAAATGTCGCTTTTTGCTAGGTAACAACTAATTGGGGTACGTAGACGGGAGGGAAACGAAAGGGATATTTTTCTCTATTTTAATTATGTTTTATTTGCCTCAAATTAGTGCTTCTAAAGTAGAACCGAGTGGCGAGATAAAATGGCCGCCAGTGGGAAGATGTGCGCAGGCGCAAGGGGACACGTGGTACGGGATGAGATTGAAGAAATCTGGAGCCTCGTGATGTCTCTGAGAGGCTAGGATGCAAGAAATGGTCAAGGCTGGTGTGACCTAATTGAACTGATAGTGTGCCGTGAGGATCAGGAGAGAGTCCGTGGGAAAGGAGCCCAAGAGAAAGGACAATGACTGTGGAGTTCTTGAATGTGTCAAAAGAAGATACAAATGAACTGATCGAATCGGATGGAAATGTTTAAGCGTATGGGAAAGGAAATGATCCAAGGACCCTTGAATCCAAAAGAACTTGATTAAAGAATGAATAAGCTGACATGTATGGACCAATGATAGAAAAGCGTGATATTACGGTTGCAACAGTTAGTTAACAAAGTTAGAATTGGGGTATAAGAGGGCCTACTCTTAGTGGGAGGGGTCAGTTCCAGTCAGTTCCAGGAGAGTTCCAGAGAAGTTCCAAGCAGTTCGAGAGTCATGGTTGCAGTAGAGAAGACGGGTTGCAGGTAGCTGATGCTGACGAGCTGAAGTTGCTGTTGCTGTCTTAACTTTACAGTTGAGTATGAGAATCAGGCTATTTCTAATCCCAAAGTTAGGTTAGAAATCATTAGGCTAAATTAGGAAGCTAGGCAGGTAACTAAGGTTTTTGGCTTCATGACAAAATTTCCTTTCTGCAATAAATTGATTATGCTTAATAAAATTGTGAATTTAAAAATGAATAATTGAATAAAGTATTAAATCTTTTCATGTTTTTAAAATTATATAAAATTTAAGATTCTTTAAAAACCAAAATGACTCAGTGGTTATTTTCCTAAATGATTGTGACATGAGTAATTGGTTGATTGTGATTCAGCTGGTCTTAATCACTATGAACTAATTTCTTAAATGAATGATTCATCGACAAAACAATGAGCAGGAATATCTTAAGAAATAATTAAAAGAAAGTGACAAATTAAGGTAAATAGATATCCTTGCTCTTCCAGCGGTACACAAAATGGTGTTCTCCATTTAGTTCTCATGCTTCTCCTAGGAGTACAGAATTTCATAAAGGTGTAAAAGGAAATCCAGGAGTGTGTGTGTGTTTAGGCGATGTTTATGGGCCCCATCGTCATGTGGATATGAGAAATATAGTTTGCCCCTGGATGACCTATAAGTAACCTGGGAGGAGGATAGTTTTTATTGTACGCGCTGCATCAGATTTCTTGGTAGCAGAGTTATGGTTTTCTATAGATTAGTTTAGTGATTATTGTTTATTGTTTATTGATTATTTGATGACTAACACTATATGTTGAGTCGCGTTATGTTATATGTAAGTTTTCACGCTTCTTGGATGTAGGAAGTGGAACACGTGTGGCAAGAGAAGTCACATGGAATTTGGTACATGGTCTGAATTCTTTTTGGTTATAACGCAGGTTGTGTTATGTTAGGGATTTCGGTGTGAAAAGTGTGTAAATGAAATAGCAAATCACGTTTACTTGTGAAACTTTGGCCTTAATTCTCAGGAGCCTAGTCTCCACATGTGTCTTATCCCCAGAGAAACGAGTAAATTGTTTGTTTGAAAGAAGGGTAAGGTAGAGGGAAGTGCTACTTTATCGGCGAAAGTAAATAATTCTGTGGTAGGGTAGAGGTAAGCGCTGCCTACTGGAAAAACAGGATTCTTGTGTAAAAGGACAAAACTGTCACTTTGTTTAGCGAATCAGACTATGGAATTGTTTATTTGTTGTAACTAACGAAGAAAACTGTCAAAAGAAAAATTGCCGATAAATTTTGTAAAGGAGGGGTAAAGAGTAGAAGTGACGTGAAAAAGTGCCGCGCTAGGATTGGTCAGTGCACTAGTCACGTGAATACAGAGCAGGAGTGACGTAGAAAAGTGCCGCGCTAGGATTGGTTGGTTCACGGACGGTGGAAATTGTTCTGATTGGTACGTTAGTGTGAATCGCGCTGTAATTGGACGAAGTTCCGTACACAGAAACAGCGTTAGAGTAAAGAGAAAACAAATAGAAAACATGCCGTATTACGAGTATGAAAGGGAGAGAACGTCATGGACGACGAAATTGAAGAATTTCTTTAAGAAAGACAAAAAGGTTGTGACTAGAGAGGGACAAGTAATTCCTCCGCCGAAATCAGCAGCTTCACATATGATGCTGAAATATGGATATCATACGTGCATATGGTTGGATAATTGGGTAAAATATACAAAGAATGATGGAGCATTGGCTTTTCCTGAAAATGGTTCTTTTAATGTAGCGATTTTACGGAATTTAAAAGAAAAGATGCTTAAATTGGAACCTAGACCTAGACCGACACAGTTTGAGGCTTTAACAGAATGGGAAGATGAGATGTACGAGAAAGAAAGATTCAGAGGTATGAAAGGTTATGAGTTCGTGCCCGGAAGAATGTGGGGAATGAATCATGAGGACAGAATAAAACGATGGAGATGTGCTAACATGACAGGAGGTTTGTTTCCAGCTTTTACAGTTGAGGAAGGGACTAAGAAAAACGGACTGAGAAAAAGAAACATTTAGAGAGAGAAAAGTATATGCATGAGAGCGAAACGGATGACGAGTTGCTGGAAGATATATTAAATAAAAATCCACCTCCGTATCAGCAGAATTCTACAGTGGTGACACCAAATGCGCCACCAATAGAAGCTATGCGAAATGAAAGTCCAGAAAAAAGACAAGAAATAAATAGGTCACAAGAACAAATAAGAACTTCCCAAATTGAGGGAATAGAAAATGATAGTGCAAGAGAATTGGCGAGGACAACAAAAGAACTAACTGAGAAAATTAGAGAATTAACAAAGAATATGGAAGCAGTTACCGTACCCGTAACAATAGGTCCAGTAATACCAGTTTTCGAGAATCAGAAAATTGATGAACGATCTTTGGTGATTCCCTTGAGTTCGCAATTCCAAAGAGAAAAGGAAAGAATAGAAACAAGTCCAGGTACGAGCAATTTGACTAGTGCTTACAGACCAAGTCCACCTGAAAATTTGACAGTGAATGAGTGTAGCGGTAGGAAAATGCCTATGGTAACTGAATCTGCAACAGTGACACCTGAAAAGAGTGGAAATTGGACAGAAATAAATAGTACTCCTATAGGTCCGACTCCTGATGAGTTAAATGAGTGGATAAAAGCTTTTAAAATAAAAGAAACGGAAGAAAAACCATTAGATGTGATCAGATTGAAGATTGACATGGAAGAATTAATTCTAGGAACGATTGGTACAGAAAAGATAAAGAATTATCAGGATGATGAAATAATGTTTCTGTGCAAAAGTATAACATGGAGGGCAAAGAATTTACATGACAAACTAGAAGAAGTGGCCGGTGAGATTGGAATAGATTTTGCAAAAGTAAAAACGTTGCAGAAACCATACAGAGTAGATTTTTGTGAAAAAGATATTGAAAATTTGAATACAGCAGGAAGGCTGACACAGATAAAAGAGTTGATTGTTTTGTTGAGAAAATGGGGTGATGTGGACAGATGGAAGGTTAGATGGACAAAGAAGAATGAGAAAAGTGTAGACAAAGGTTCATTGGCTTTTATGATAACAGAAAAGGAACATGTTGTTAAAGAGTACCCTATGAGAGAAACTCCAGGTGGTAGTTATGTGCATGTTCCCTGGACTAGGCAGGACATCCTGTCATTTACAAATGACTTTCCAAAGTTAAGAGAAAAGCCAGTTGAGTGGTACCGACAGGTAGAAAGGTTTGTAAAGGTCTCGAAAGTGTTGTGGATAGATTTGGATGGATTGTTTGACATAGTGGTACCAACGGATTTATGGTCAGAATGTAAGATTACAGTTGACTGGCCAACTATAGAATATCCAAGAGATCCTAAGACAGGAGCTCCAGGACCAGATGTGATGAAGAAATACGATAAAGTGATTACCTTTTTGAAGAATAAGATTCCTCCAAAAGAGACAGATTGGGTTAAGATTGATAGAACTACACAGGAAAGTAAGGAGAGTGTACATGCATATTATGAGCGATTGTTGTTAGTTTTCAAACAGTATAGTGGTTATGAGGAATTAAGTGAGAAGGATATGAGTCATTTTGTATACCGATTTGTATTTGGCTTGAAACAAGAAATAAGTGATATGATTAAGCAACATATGATAAACTGGCAGAATGCAAGTGTAGATGAGGTGCTGAGGTATGCTAAGTATTGTAGTGATGAAATAGAGAGTAAACAGCGTAAGTTGAAAGAAAAAGCAATGTGGGCACAAGTGAAAGTGGCAGAAAAACAAGAAGCTCAATTGGATAATAATAATGGAAACGAATCAGGACAAAATAAGATGCGACCAAATATAGGTAAAGGAAAAGGACAAGTGAGTCTAGAAGAGGCAAAGAAGAAATGGCCATGTCATAATTGCGGAAAATTAGGGCATTGGAGAAATGAGTGTAAGTTCCCACCTAAACCTAATCCGGAACATCAATCATTAACTCCACAGGTGCAGAATGAGGTAGTTGTTCAACAAAATCAGGTGCCACAACCACCACTTCCCAACACTGTTAACCAGCAAAGATACAGTACAGAAACAGGATTCTACGGAGGAGAACAGGTAACACAGTTGCCGAGAGCAGCTAACATTTCCCAGTATTGGTTGCATCAGAGTGAGGATGACCCAGATGAAAGTTTCTGACGGTGCGCAAGAGAGGGGAAAGAGTGCGTGCTTGGCGCAACTCTAGAGGTAGATCAGTCTGGTCCCTTTGTGGATGGAGAAGTGAATGGAGCAAACGTAACATTCCTTGTCGATACTGGAGCTACCCGTTCTACTGTTAGGTCAGTGGAAATTCCGAACCTTCCTCTCTCAGGTGAATGCATCCAAGTGGTAGGAGTTGCCAATCAGCAGATTAAAACCCCACTTACTGAATTGGTAGAAGTAAAAATTGGTTCTTTTAGGAAAATGCATAAGTTTGTAGTGTGCGATTGTAGTCCTGTAAATCTTCTAGGTCGTGACCTCTTGTGTAAAAATGAATTGCACAATTTATTGTACACCAGATGGAATTGGTTTTCAGACTTCAGATGAAGATGCTCTGTATAAAGTAACTTTGATGAATCAGGAACCTGAAATGAATGGGTTGTTTCCTGCATTTGATGCAGAAAAACTTCCAGAAGAGTTAAGAAGTGCAGTGAAAGAAAGTGTGTGGGATTTTACAGGAGAAGACATTGGATTAATGAGAGAAGTTGATCCTGTAAAAGTGACAGTGAAAGAAGGGATAAGTTATCCAAACACGCCACAGTACAAATTAACTCCAGAAATAATTGAAGGAATAACTCCTGTGATAAATAAGATGATTGAACAGGGAATTCTGAAAGAAATCATGAGCAGTCCATGTAATTCACCTATTATGGGACTGAAAAAGCCAAATGGAACATACAGAATAGTACAGGATTTGAGAAAGATCAACAAAATAGTTGTACCATGCTGTCCAATAGTGCCAAACCCTGCAGTGATTCTATATCAAATTCCGCATGAAGCTGAGTGGTACACTGTGATAGATTTGTGTCATGCATTTTTCTCTATTCCTTTGCATCCAGATAGCCAGCCATTATTTGCATTCCGTTTTGGAGAGCGTATTTTGGCATGGTGCCGAATTCCTCAGGGGTATACAGAGAGCCCCTCAATTTTTAATCAGATTCTAAAGAAATCTCTGGAAGATTTAAAAATGCCAGAAAAATCAGTGATGGTGCAGTATATCGATGACCTATTGGTGGCATCGAAAACCAAAGAGGCATGTGTAAGTGACACAATTGCTTTACTGAACCATTTGGAGAAAAGAGGACATAAGGTGTCCCCTTCAAAATTACAGTTTTGTCAGAAAGAAGTCCAGTATTTAGGGCATAAAATTGAGAAAGGAGTGCGGAAAATAGCGACAGAAAGAGTAAGAATGATTCAAGGAATGAGAGCACCAATGACTCAAAGAGAGGTAAGAATGTTTTTGGGAATGGTTGGATATTGTCGACAATGGATAAGTGGATTTTCTTTGATTGCAAAACCATTACAAAAATTGACAAAGAAAGATGTAAAAGACCCTTTTGAGTTAAACAAAGAAGAAATGAAATCTTTCAAAGAATTGAAAAGGAAACTGTGTGAGGCCCCTGCATTAGGCATGCCTGATTATGAGAAAGATTTTGAGTTATACTGCAGTGAAAGAGATGGATGTGCATTTTCAGTACTAGTACAAAAACATGGCACCATGAAGAGGCCTATAGCTTACTTTTCAGCTGTTTTAGATCCTATAGCAAAGGCATTGCCTGGATGTTTGAAAGCAGTTGCTGCTACTTGTGTAAGTCTGGAACAAAGTGAAGGTATAGTGATGGGGTATCCACTGAGAGTATATGTTCCCCATTCAGTAGAAATTCTTTTGACAAGAACAAAAACACAGTACATGACACATAGTCGGCTGACTAAGTACGAAAAAGTCATCTTGAGTGCAGAAAATGTGACCATAGATAGATGCATAAATGTAAATCCTTCGACTTCATTGCCAGATGAAGAGAGTATAATTGAACAAGATGAAGTAGATCATGATTGTCTGAATGTGCTGGAATATTGCACAAAACCAAGAGCTGACATAAAAGATGAACCGTTAAAGGAATCCGATTATGTCATGTTTGTAGATGGTTCATGTTTACGCACAAAGGAAGGAGTGTTAAGCGCAGCTTATGCAGTATGCACAGTGGCAACTGTAATGGAAGCGTCTTGTCTGAAAGGAGTTAGGTCTGCCCAAGTTGCGGAACTAATTGCTTTGATTCAAGCATGTAAATTGGGGAAAAATGTACGAATCACGATTGTGACCGATAGCCAATATGGTTTCGGCATCGTACATGATTTTGGCCAGATTTGGTCACAAAGAGGATTTTTGACATCTGCAGGAACACCTATCAGAAATGGAGATTATGTTAAAAAACTGCTTGAGGCGATACAGCTGCCTAAACAAATAGCTGTAGTGAAGTGCAAGGCGCATAAGAAAACGAAGATTACATAGCGGTTGGCAATAATTATGCTGACGAGATCGCTAGATATTGTGCGGAAAACATGGCGTCCCTGAACAGAAATAGAGAAAGGGAGCATGTCTCTTGTCCTTTGCTTTTCACTAATGCAATCGAAACATGGGATGAAGTAAGGCAGTTACAAGAAACAGCAAGAGATGAGGAAAAGGATTACTGGATTAAAGCAGGATGTAGAAGACAGGAAGATAATGGAGTGTGGGTATACAGAGATGAAAGACCAGTTATGCCTGATAGCATGATTGCAGACATGGCACGGATGTACCATGGACAAGCTCATATTGGGAGAGATGCAATGATCAGACTTTTTAGACAAACTTGGTATAATCCAAAATTCAGAGCCATTGCTGAAAGTCTTTGTCAAAGATGTCTTATTTGTCAACAATTTAACCCAGGAAGAAAAACAGTAGTGAGTCTAGGAACAATAGGACGAGAAGGAGGTCCATTCACAAGGATACAGATGGATTTTATTGAGATGCCCCCTAGTAACAGATTAAGATATGTTCTGGTGGTCGTCTGTTTGTTCTCTCGTTGGGTGGAGGCATACCCCACAAGAAGGAATGATGGAACAACAGTGGCAAAACTTATGCTACGAGAGTTCATTCCGAGGTATGGTTTTCCAGTCACAGTTGAGACAGATAGAGGAACACATTTTCAAAATGAGTTGATCCAATTGATTTGTGAAGCATTGAGTATTAAACAAAAACTACATTGTGCTTACAGACCAGAAGCTTCTGGGGTAGTAGAGCAGATAAATGGAACGATTAAAAACAGATTAGGAAAAATGTGTCAAGCTACAGGACTCAAATGGCCAGATGCACTGCCTCTTGTTCTGATGACCATCAGAAGCATCCCTGAAAAGAAAACGGGACTCAGTCCTCATGAAATGATCATGGGACGAGCAATGAGACAAGCCCACGTACCAGTCAACAAGTTATTGACAATAACTGATGATCTAATACTGGATTATTGCAAAGGACTGGCTGATGTGGTGCGTTCTGTGTTTCATCAGGTTGGACCGGATGCGACCACTCTTGAAAGAAAACCAGCCCACGACTTGAATCCAGGAGACTGGGTCCGTATTAAAGTCCACAGGAGAAGAAACTGTCTAGTTCCGCGTTGGGATGAGCCAAGACAGGTAATCCTAGTAACAACGACTGCTGTCAAGTGTGCAGGAGTAAAGAACTGGGTTCATGCCAGCCACACAATCAGAATTCCAGAACCTACAGATCGACATGTGAGTCGGCGTCTGGAAGTGTGGGATAAAAGTTTAACGGCGGGAACAACCAAGATAAAAGAAAGGGTGCCAGAACTTGAAGATCGACCTGAAAGTCGACATCTGGAGACCCCAACGGAGAACACCTCTAGAGAAGAAGAGGAACAAGAAGAAGAAGAAGAAAGAAATTCAGAAGTTCCAGAACTTGAAGATCGACCTGTAAGTCGACATCTGGAAATATCTGACACAACTTCAGGATCTGATGATTCAGCTGCAAATTGGGAAGAATTCCGAAAGGGAACTTGGGGTTATAAACCAATTAGAGAAGAAACTGAGCAAGAAATTGAGTTAGATGAACAACCAAGTACAAGTTATGGTGGAAATCCTTCAGAAACAATATTAATAGATGAAGTAGGGAAAGAAGTACACAAAAAGTTAGAAAATCGAGAAGAACCCCGAGGAGCAATAGGGATAGATAGAGAAACAGGAGAACAGGGAAATTCAGAAGCAGATAAGGAGGAAAACACCAAATCGGAAGAACCCCGAGGAGGGACAGTGATAAGGGAAAACAAAAAGGAGAAGACAGATCCACCAGTAGGAGATGACGAGATTATAAGTTTCAAAATAAGAAACAATAGTGAGACAGTTGAAACAGAAACAGAAGAAAGTGGAGGAGAGGAAAAAGCAAAGACTGAATCAAGAAAAAGAAATTGGAGATCGGAAAGAGAAGAAAGAGAGGGTGAGGTCAAAAGGCCAAGAAAAGGAGATAATTGGCCCAACAGCTATGTAAGAAAATTGAGATATAGAATAATAAGAGCAGAAGATGAAGATGCTGAACAAGTAAATGAAGTAACAAGTCAAAAGGGACAAGAAAAACCCAGTGGAAAAAGATTACAAAAGTCCAAAAGGACAAGGAAAATAAATTCAAAATTTAAGTCACCTGAGTGGCTGTATATTGCACTAACAGATTACAAAGGAGAAGAAGAAAACACTCACGGAAACCAGAGACTGAGAAGTCGGATGGGAAAAGGTGAGATGCAACGAAACTGAAGTGAAGACTTAAAGTGCTTCTGCCGGACGTGACAATTTACTGGACGTGACAAATCACCGGATGTGACAACGAAAGAATTCTGGAGAGAATTAAAGAAAGTACTAAGCAAAGACTTTTTGGAAGCAGAGTGGCATCTAAGTCATTTCTGAGGTGTAGTGACACAATTTTCTGAAACTTAATAAATAGAAAAAGAAAAATGGAAAATAATAGGGATAGAAGAAATAAATGTGAATTTGTAAAGAGATGGTGCAAAATGTGCTGCTTTTGTACAGGGTTATTAATGACCATATGGATAGTTTTAGCAATCACAATTCCTATTAGTGTAGCTGTGATAGAAGCAAAGAATGATACTAAACAAGAAAAAGAAACTAATATTAAAGAACAAGTTGTTTTAAGAAGTAGTGCAGAGTTGCATAAGGATAGGTCAGTAACAGATTTCTCAAAGAATGTTTTTACAAAGTTGTTGTATGAGTACGTAAAAACAATGGAAGTAAGAGATTGTTATGTTTGTATGCAGTTGCCTGCATCAGTATCAGAAGGTGTGACTTATCATCACTTACCTTTGACTTATGGAATAACATGTAGTGTAATAGCAAGTTTATTTTATAAAACAGGTAGATTAGAATCTTATTATACTGATATAGATAAGATATTTGCAAACATTCCAGTAGTACCAGAACTTAACAAAGTAAAACCAGCAAAAGTTTTAGGAGAATTCTTTTAGAACATAGAAAATTAACGTTAGAAGAAATAGTTAGTAACAACCTTACCTGTGAGTTAAAGAAAGAAGAAAAAGTATTTTTAGATATGGTTGAAGAAAGAAGAATGAAATTTCAAAAAGAAGCAATAAAAGAGGAAGGAAAACGTTTATGGACGTTTGAGGAAGGAAATCATGAAGGGAAAAGGATAAATGCAGCAATGACGTTAGATTGGCCACAAACAGGAAAGTTGTGCATTAAGAGAAATAAGACAGTCTATGACAATTACTTTGTAGGTTCCAGTGTCTGCCATGACAATTATCAAATTCTGGGAGGTTGGGGATTCAAAGGTGGAAAAGATCCAATATTTCCAGGTATCTATTATATTTGTGGGAATAGAGCTTATTACAGGTTACCGGACCATTGGTATGGAACTTGCTATGTAGGCCTGGTCTTTCCAAAAATCTTTCACATGGACAGAGAAGAAAAGGGAACATACAAGATGATTAATGGATTTAAACGTAGAAAGAGGGAAAGTTTTTCAGAAGTTGTAGGAGATATTTTTGGAGCATTGATACCAGCAGTGGGAATATCTTTGAATGCATTTAAAATTCGGAAGTTATCCACAGTAGTAGATCGTTTGTCTACAGATACTGCGGGAGGGTTCTTAATGGTAAATACCGAAATGGTTGCCATGAGAGCTATGGTGATGCAAAATCGGCTTGCCCTTGATATTCTTTTGGCAAAAGAGGGTGGAGTCTGTGGAATGTTGAAAGTCCAACATTGTTGTACTTACATTCCGGATAACAGTGAAAATATACAGAAGTATATTACAAATATTACAAGTCTGCACAAAGAATTAGTCCCACTGGAGGTTGAAAGTGTTTTGGGAAAACTTGGTAGAGGGTTTTCCTCAGTAGCAAATTGGTTAACTAGGATGAGTAAACTAGTAATAGGGAAAGTTATAATAGTAGCAACTATAGTGATATTATTAGCAATGATATTGAAAATAGTAATAACATGTATAAAGAGAAAAGTAAGACAGAATAAGATAAGAAGAAATAACAGAATAATGAGAGAAAGAGAGAGAGAAATGGGTGAAATTGAGTTGGAGAAAATGAAAGAAAGCATGTATAAAGAGACTAAAAGGCAAGATGAAGAGGAGACAGAGATATGAATAACAGAAAGTAAAGGATGAAAGACATGCTGCCTGAAAAGAAGTATGACTTGGTTTTATGTGGTGATTTAAAAATCACCAAAGGGGGATTGATGGAGCAGTAAAAATAAAAATTTTTAACCCTTAACAAATTATATAATTAATTAATTAAAAATGTTCGTTTAAATGTATTAATCAACATTGTATATGTGGGAATGGTAATATGCCAATGTATGTGCTAAATAATCTACTAATGAATGTCCGTGTGTCTAATCATAACGTAAGAATAAAAAGCGTACTAAATAAAATAAATGCATGTTTGTGCTTCATAGAAATAAAATGTGTCGTTGCAAAAACAATAGTGATGGTAAGTAAGGAGCAGCTTAAATGTCGCTTTTTGCTAGGTAACAACTAATTGGGGTACGTAGACGGGAGGGAAACGAAAGGGATATTTTTCTCTATTTTAATTATGTTTTATTTGCCTCAAATTAGTGCTTCTAAAGTAGAACCGAGTGGCGAGATAAAATGGCCGCCAGTGGGAAGATGTGCGCAGGCGCAAGGGGACACGTGGTACGGGATGAGATTGAAGAAATCTGGAGCCTCGTGATGTCTCTGAGAGGCTAGGATGCAAGAAATGGTCAAGGCTGGTGTGACCTAATTGAACTGATAGTGTGCCGTGAGGATCAGGAGAGAGTCCGTGGGAAAGGAGCCCAAGAGAAAGGACAATGACTGCGGAGTTCTTGAATGTGTCAAAAGAAGATACAAATGAACTGATCGAATCGGATGGAAATGTTTAAGCGTATGGGAAAGGAAATGATCCAAGGACCCTTGAATCCAAAAGAACTTGATTAAAGAATGAATAAGCTGACATGTATGGACCAATGAGAGAAAAGCGTGATATTAAGGTTGCAACAGTTAGTTAACAAAGTTAGAATTGGGGTATAAGAGGGCCTACTCTTAGTGGGAGGGGTCAGTTCCAGTCAGTTCCAGGAGAGTTCCAGAGAAGTTCCAAGCAGTTCGAGAGTCATGGTTGCAGTAGAGAAGACGGGTTGCAGGTAGCTGATGCTGACGAGCTGAAGTTGCTGTTGCTGTCTTAACTTTACAGTTGAGTATGAGAATCAGGCTATTTCTAATCCCAAAGTTAGGTTAGAAATCATTAGGCTAAATTAGGAAGCTAGGCAGGTAACTAAGGTTTTTGGCTTCATGACAAAATTTCCTTTCTGCAATAAATTGATTATGCTTAATAAAATTGTGAATTTAAAAATGAATAATTGAATAAAGTATTAAATCTTTTCATGCTTTTAAAATTATATAAAATTTAAGATTCTTTAAAAACCAAAATGACTCAGTGGTTATTTTCCTAAATGATTGTGACATGAGTAATTGGTTGATTGTGATTCAGCTGGTCTTAATCACTATGAACTAATTTCTTAAATGAATGATTCATCGACAAAACAATGAGCAGGAATATCTTAAGAAATAATTAAAAGAAAGTGACAAATTAAGGTAAATAGATATCCTTGCTCTTCCAGCGGTACACAAAATGGTGTTCTCCATTTAGTTCTCATGCTTCTCCTAGGAGTACAGAATTTCATAAAGGTGTAAAAGGAAATCCAGGAGTGTGTGTGTGTTTAGGCGATGTTTATGGGCCCCATCGTCATGTGGATATGAGAAATATAGTTTGCCCCTGGATGACCTATAAGTAACCTGGGAGGAGGATAGTTTTTATTGTACGCGCTGCATCAGTACCAAAGCCACATGTGTCCCATCAATGGAGCCAATGACATGTGGCATCCTCCCCAGGGCACAGGTGAGAACAGGACACTGCCTATAAAAAATATTAAAACATTAACCAAGCCTGTTATAACAACTAATATATATTATGTGTCAGTGTGGGGTTTTTAGTATTGACAGGAATAATGGCGCTCAAGCTAATTCGCGCTGAGTTTATGTTATACTAGGAGTGTGAACGGTGCAAACCAGGTCAGGGGATATGCCCTAAAACCCCCGTGATGGTATGGATAGAAATCCACACAAATGAAGTAGGTACAGTCCCGGGCATACGTAACTGAGGATATAATATCAGGAGAAATGTCTCATACTGCAGAAATGTAGAGGGTCTACACCAGAATGATAGTCATAGGTGTTTAATATAGTAACAGAGCATAAGCAACCAGCCAAACAAAAGCAACCAGCCGACACGTGTTTCGTCACAAAGGGTAGTAACCCGTGACTCTTCAGGGCTGAAAGGCGGTGCCAACAAGGTGGATTCAAGTGACCGTTCAAGAATCCAAAACGGCAATGAAGAGCAGTGCGAACCACGGTAGGTGGGCTACTGCCAAATGTAAGGAAAGGAAGACGGATATCGCCGGGCGTGCGGATAAGCCAATGAGGACTATTGACCTTCAGAAAAGTCGATGCAGTCTGTGGCGACGAGATTAACCAAGTGCTAAGTAGCACAGGGGGAATATAGATTAGGCGTGCCAGGTCAGTAGTCCAGGACGACAACGGCGGATGCGCCGGAGTACAGGAAACTGGGAGAAGTGTTGTTCAGGAAGGAAAATGGTTCCGGATCTTCCGGAACCATTTTCCTTCCTGAACAACACTTCTCCCAGTTTCCTGTACTCCGGCGCATCCGCTGCTGTCGTCCTGGACTACTGACCTGGCACGCCTAATTCTATATTCCCCTGTGCTACTTAGCACTTGGTTAATCTCGTCGCCACAGACTGCATCGACTTTTCTGAAGGTCAATAGTCCTCATTGGCTTATCCGCCGCCCGGCGATATCCGTCTTCCTTCCTTACATTTGGCAGTAGCCCACCTACCGTGGTTCGCACTGCTCTTCATTGCCGTTTTGGATTCTTGAACGGTCACTTGAATCCACCTTGTTGGCACCGCCTTTCAGCCCTGAAGAGTCACGGGTTACTACCCTTTGTGACGAAACACGTGTCGGCTGGTTGCTTTTGTTTTGGCTGGTTGCTTATGCTCTGTTACTATATTAAACACCTATGACTATCATTCTGGTGTAGACCCTCTACATTTCTGCAGTATGAGACATTTCTCCTGATATTATATCCTCGTTACGTGTGCCCGGGACTGTACCAACTAATATATATTTACCGCTGATATGGATATATACATATCTTCTAGACTCTCTGGATAGAGGCTATGAACGTGCTCAAAAGGTCAAAATTTATGGAGGTGGCAGTAAAATGATATAAGGTAAAATACCTCCTGTTTGTTTTTCCCATTAGCTTCGTGACTAGGTTAACTTGGGGTGGGAGATTGATAACAGGTATATACTAGAAGGAGCCCATCTGATAGTGCTAACAGACAGAATTTTAAATGTTAGACAGTTTATTACTGCTATGTCTATGTCTAATTTTAGAAATTATGAATAGATTTTAATAATACTTAATATAATAGGTACAAAAATGATATATATGAAAAATTGAATGACAAATTAAGTTGGTGCAAACTATTAGCTTCCTATAACAAGCAGTATGTAATTATATGAAATACTAATACATTGTATCTGCCTGCAGGACTGAGATCAAAGGCAACCATACAGTGCCATTCAAGAGAGACGTATATTTTGTCTTGATAAAGATGGGTAAAAAATAGAACCATCGAAACGCGTCGACGCTTTATTCAACACAATCCGGGGAAACAGCTCACCCTTTAGATAAAGGATCATAAATCATATCTAGGATGTGCACCTGAATTTTTCCAATCGGATGTGTTTTTAATGACAAAATGCACTGTCTACATTTGTCTCTCTGTTTAATGTTTGTTGTCATATATTAGAGATCAAAGCTTCTGTAATTATTTTCGTGTTGAACTACTGTATTGTATTATCAGTTTACTTTCATTTGTTTTGAATGTATATGAACAAAGGATTTTAACTGGTATGTGAATTTGATGTTATTTTAAGTGTAATCTGTTTTATATGAAGTGATGAATTTTAAATAAAGTCAAGAATTTTTAAATATACCATTCATAGTTGTGTAGGAATATCTTCAACCTAGAATTCTCTAAACATTTGGGCCACAACTGTTGTGCTGGGAATTTAGAGACCCAGTATCAATAGAATTTATATTTCCACCAAGGGATTTCTCTTTTCTACTTGTCAATAGTACCCTATTCCCCTGGTTTGAGTAAGGGGTCCCTCTCAATTTTTATTACAACATGTGTTAACAACAAGTTCCAGGTCGTGCTATGGGAAATCATTAGGCTGTGTCACAGTACCCATGTACTGCTGTCACGTTCCAAACACACACCACAGTGACAAGTGAGGACAGATGTGCCCCAGGCATCACAGCTCTTTGACAGGTAGATTCCCAGGGACCCTGTATTGCCACATGGACATTGGCATGACATGGCGTATCATGTACACGTCAGCAATACAACCATGACTCACACAGGTAGTGGCCCCTGTTGCCTCTGCAGGACAGACATGGACGTCTGTGACACACACACGCACAACATCAAAGTCGATGCACAAACAACGTGGATGTGGAGACTGTCTCCCATTGTGCACATTGAATCAGAGACATCTGAAACACAACATGCACACAGACTGTGGAGGGCCATCACTATTGTGGCAATGGGTCACCCTGTGACGTACATACCTTCCCACATGGGACTCAGGGTGTATGTGACATGACATACACATACACAACCTGGAAATGTGACCATGCAACATGCCCTGAACTGAACAGTTGCGCATCACAGTGGTCATGTGCACAACACACAAAGGAATCTGTCCCCATGAACACGTGCACGGCCTGGGAGTGGCTGCCCACAAGTGCCACCAAAAAATACACATGTTGACCCCCATACACACACAGGTAATGCAGCCTTACATGCCTTAGGATACAGTGTGGACAGGCTGTGGTGTTGTAGGTGTGCCCCTGAGTCCCTGGCAAGTAATTGTGGCTGGCATGCGTTCACCAGTGACAACCATGGTGACATATGCGAGTGATTTGTACGGGTACGCGTTGTACAGCAATGGACCGATCGGTGCGCACGCATTGGCCATTGCATATGATGTGTACGGGTACGCGTTGTACAGCAATGGACCGATCGGTGCGCACGCATTGGCCATTGCATATGATGTGGTCAGAAATACGCGTCGTACAGCAATGGACCGATCAGTGCGCATGCATTGGCCATTGCATATGATGTGTACGGGTACGCGTTGTACAGCAATGGACCGATCGGTGTACACGCATTGGCCATTGCATATGATGTGTACGGGTACGCGTCGTACAGCAATGGACCGATCGGTGCGCACGCATTGGCCATTGCATATGATGTGTACGGGTACGCGTTGTACAGCAATGGACCGATCGGTGCGCACGCATTGGCCATTGCATATGATGTGGTCAGAAATACGCGTCGTACAGCAATGGACCGATCGGTGCGCACGCATTGGCCATTGCATATGATGTGTACGGGTACGCGTTGTACAGCAGTGGACCGATCGGTGCGCACGCATTGGCCATTGCATATGATGTGTATGGGTACGCGTTGTACAGCAATGGACCGATCGGTGCGCACGCATTGGCCATTGCATATGATGTGTACGGGTATGCGTTGTACAGCAATGGACCGATTGGTGCGCACGCATTGGCCATTGCATATGATGTGTACGGGTACGCGTTGTACAGCAATGGACCGATCGGTGCGCACGCATTGGCCATTGCATATGATGTGTACTGGTACGCGTCGTACAGCAATGGACCGATCGGTGCGCACGCATTGGCTATGGCCTGGCCTGGCAACGGACGCATTTTCAAACCTTTAACGAGTCTGATGCAGTGAATTCAGTTGGCCACCCACAACAATGTTGCAAAAACATGGGTGTCATGAAGTTGAACTTTTGAAGGATGCTGTGGGCGTGTATGAGTGGTGCAATTCAATGGATTGGCCAGATTCAGAAGATGCAAACGACTTGGACCTATCACTTTGGACACATGGGACAGTATCTGCCTCTGCAGCACACATATAATGCTGGCTGTTCCCCTGAGAGCTCACTTGCCTGCACTACATGCTCCAGGACGACATCTGCCACCACCACTGCTGCTGTCGCTGCATCCTCTGGCTACTGCAAATGCACGTACTGTGGAGAGAGCTCCTTCCTTCAGCACTGAGGAGAACCAGGCCCTGCTGGACAGCCTCCTTCCACAGTACAGCAAGCTGTATGGGAAACCAGGGGAGCAGGTGAGTGTGCTGTCCACTACCTTACTAAATGTGCATGTTGTCTGACTAGCAAGACTTACAGTGTGCACGCCACTGGCTAGCATGCTCACTTAGTAGTTGTCACCCCCCAAAGTATGTAGTTACATGCACTGAACAGGTATAGTGCAGTAACAGTGCATTCCAACAAGGTTTTACTTCCCAGGCAATGATACCATGTAGTAACTGCTGGCAAACTGTTCATAGCCATCGTTGCACTGCCTGTGTACATCATGTGCCCCTGTGATTGAGACATGTATATCCAAATGTGTGATGCACGGATATGTTGCATGTGTAGTAATGGGCTTTTCACTTTGTCATCCTCACAGGTTGATGCCCACCAGAAGCAGGAAATCTGGCTGACTATCGCCCGGGCAGTGAGATCCGTGGGGGTCTACAAGCGCCGGATCCGCAACTGCCAGAAGTGGTGGCAGGACCTTCGGGGCTGGACCCGGAGGATCGCAAGGGTCCAGCTGAAGCTGTCGCCTCCTCGCAGGAGGGGCAGACACCGGACCCTGACCCCCACATGTTCAGGATCCTGGCGGTGGTCTTCCCTGACCTGGATGGGCAGCTGAAGGCCAGACAGCAGCAAGGAGGGGGTGAGTCCATGACTGCACTGTGAACTTTGTCTGACATGCTATGTGCTCTCCTCTGGCCTGGTTAAACTTCCACAGTACATCAGTCTTGTGGTCCAGGACCCATGTCCCTCAATTGTGACATGCCCACTCCTCATCTGATACCCAGGTGTGGCCCTTTCAGTCAGGAAATTGTGTCACTTGGGTACTGTGTCCTTGCATTTTGCTTAGCTCAGCGTGGGGGACAGCATTTGTTCACGTGACTTTGTGGTGGGCTTCATGGGTGGGTCAATTGCTTACACAATCACTGAGTTCTGACATGTCATCTGCGTGTAACTTTGATATGTGGTACAATTGCTGATCTGACTCACCACATGTGCCGGGGGTATTTGGCACACACCCATGCTGCGGGTGGGAACAATGTTTGGGCCTCAGGAGTATGTATATCAAGTGTGTCGCACATACTTAGCCACCTGCCTACTGTCCAGGGCTCACCCCTCTTTCACGTGGAGCAGGACAGTCATGCCTACTCCAGGCCATACAATACACTCTGTACTCCCACTCCCGTGTATCAGCTGACACGTTGTGCTCAGTGAAATGTTCCCTCAGGTGTCTGCCTCTGTGTCATTGTGCTGTGGCTCCGTTGTCAGGACTACTGGGGTGTTTATCGGTGAGGGCTCAGCATGCCACCTGAGATGTGACCATAGGAGACGATACTTGTGTGACATATAGGTGTTTGATCACTTGACTGTACAGACTGGGGTATGCGACTGTGAAGTTCAGGCAGCTGTTTCCCATTCACAGCAGATTGTGAGGTGCTCAGGTTCAGAGGGTTGTGTTTCATGTCTCCCATATGTCCAATTGTTATGACGTGGACAAATAAGAGTTCAGATGATGTGGTTTGTGGGGGATGGACATGTGCACTTGTCAGCTACAGAACTTGCATTCCCCATGACCTAGGATTGTGACACAGTGCAGACTGTTGTTGGCTGGCTGCCCTGCCCATGTGACTGGAGACAGTGATGTATGACTTTGCAGGCATGCCTGTGCCATGGCATTAAACTCCCTAAGAGTGATCCTGCAGGTGAGTGACATGTGCTACATGCACCCCATTGTGGCATTGACTATCAGGACATGGGTGCATCATGGTGTCTGGTGCTGGTATGCATCACATGCATTTCAAAATAGACTCTGGCCATCCCTTTATCCGGACACCTGTACTGACTCAGTGGCAAGAGAAGTGATGTGTGCATGTTCACATACTTCACCGTGTTCTCTGCAATGTCCAACTACTGTGTAGGTGGTGCATGTGTCCACACTGGGGTATTACCATCCGACAGGCACCAGAGAGATGGGTGCAAGGCCAGGAGGGATGTGAGTGCCATGGTTGACCATCAGACTGACAATTGGCTTCTCCTAATCTCTTTGAGCACTTTTGGCAATGTTCAACTAATGATGCCAGGGCTTGCTCCGTCATGTGCTGTACTAACTGTGGTGTGTGCGGTCAGTGCAGGTGACTGATGTTTGTCTGTTTCCCTAATTGTTTGCAGATACATCCACGGCCACAGGAGGGGACAGCTCCACGGACCAGGAGGAGCCGCAGAGCCAGACTGGGTCAGCAGCCGATGAGTGGTCGGAGGGACCCAGTGGCACGGAGGGCGAGGGGAGCCACACCGAGGAGTCCTCAGCACCATCCACCTCAGCTGAGGACCACAGCAGCTCGGAGGATGACTCCCTTGTGGAGGCGGGTGTCAGCAGCCACCACACCCCAGCTAGTATTGCTGTCCCCGCCACCACCACCACCACCACCACCGCCCTCCCATCGGCTCCCATTCCAGAGGTCCGTGGAGGCTCCCGTGTTCGGGAGCCAGTACTCCTTCATGCCAGGCACTGCACCCCCTGCCCCTGTGTCCCCTGCTGCCCTGAGTGAGGAGTCTGTGTACCTACTTCACCAGCTCCATGTAGGGCAGACAGCAATGCTGAGTGTCCTCCATGCCCACACCACTCTGTTGACACAGCTGGTGTCATTCATGGAGGGCATCTCATCGGGCATGTCTGCCCTACAGAGGAGTTATAGGTCAATGGACTCCTCCCTGACAGCAGCAGTGTCCCTCCTCCAACAGTCCCTCACCCCTCCTACCTCTGCCCCATCCACACTTCCTAGCACCCTACCTGTCCCAAGCACATGCACACCTGCACAATCACCCAAACACACAGACACGAGCAGCACAGGAACACCCAAATCAAAAACAAAACGTGCACGCAAGCATCCTCAGGGGACTGATACCACACCCACAGGGGATGGGGAACAGACACACACACACAGGCATCCACAGTCACTCCGCAGTCCTCTGATACCTCTCCCTCCAAGGCCCCTTCCCTTGCCTCACCTGCAACCCCACCTACAAAGCAGCTCTTCCTCTGTGACCTCAGCCTCTTCCCCTCCAATCCAGCTGATCCAGCATACAGGGGGAAGAGGAAGTCCACCCACACAGAGGGGAGTGCCCCTCACCCCCGGACACCCTCCCCCAGGCACAGACAGACTGAGGCCCCCATCCGCAAGTCCCCCAGACCCGGGAAGAGCAAGACCCCGCCGCCGCCCTGCAGCTCGACCACCAAGTCTCCTTCCTCCATCCCTCAGGCCCCCACTCCACAGGTTCCCCCACCACACCCTGCCCCAGGTTCCCCCACCCACAGATACACCATCCCCAAAATGATCCGGCCTTCTCCCCCTCCCACTTGCTCTTCCAGCACCACACCACCCGCTGCGCATGTCTGTGCCACTGGTGTGGAGACCGTGTCCTCCCCCTCTGTCCTGCCCACCTTACCTGAACCCCATTCTACTCCCCTGGAGATAGGCACTGCAGTGGAGTCCACTACCACCCCGTCTGACTTGGGCACTGCAGTGGGGAACCTGTCCACTCCACCTGCCCAGCCCACTGCAGTCGTGCTGGCACCCACACCATCTGACTCATGCCCCCCAGTTGTGCCGGCACACACCATGTCAGACACCTCCACTGCAGTTGTCAGTGAGTCTCCAGCACCTACCACCCCTTCCCTGCCTCCTTCTGGTGAGCCCTGATCCTGTTCCTGAGGTGCCTGGCCTGCCCCCCCGTATGCCCCTCCGAGGGGAATGTCCCTAGTGTGTAGCAGTGCAGGCATGCAAAGGGTGACATCTGCCACTGTCACCCTGTTTGGACTATTCTAATGGACTGGCCACTGGCCTTTGTATTTTCCTGGACATTTGCTTTGAAAGACACATATGCTGAATAAAGCTACTTTCCGTTCTCTAGTGGTTTTGCTTCAGATGTACATGATGTTGACGATGCTAACCATGCCCTTGCTGCAGTGATGGTGATTTTTGATATCAGGAAAATGAAGTGTTACTGTGCAGGACCACATGTGGTCCAGGGGGAATGTGTCCTATCCTGGTGTGTATCCATGTCATCCTTTGCAGCAATATGAGGGTGTCATGTTTTCAATATTTGGCAATGGGATTTCCAACTTTTATTTGCAATATCACATCTGTGGCTTACACCCCTGCACATCTGTTGTGCTTGCCATTGTTCAATTTGTCTATTTCCCTGACCGTGTGACCATCTCCACTGGACATGCAAGTTTGGGCATCAATGGGGAAGGACTCATCAGTGTTATCAGTGCAACTTGCTATACATGTGTGTTGGATCTGTGCAGATGATTTAGGTGACACTCCCATGACCAGGCTGATATGACGGGAGCCTTCATTTTGTGCTAATTGTTGACTGAGTGACCAAGTGTTCTGCTGACAGGATAGAGCCCTACAGAGACAACGTATGGCACAGCTTTCCTTACACAGGAGTGGAGTCCCCTCATGGCAGTGTGTAATTCCGTGACATTGCCTGAGCCCAAGGTGTGTGTTGTGTGAGCATGTCTGTGTGTGTTCACTTCCATTTTGCTAGGCAGGCTGGGATCCCTAGTGATGTTCCTGTTTGTGATGCTTGCTGAGTTGACCTATGTTTCCCCAAAGTCTTCTCCCTGGGTTCTCTGGGATGTGGGTGCATGGCACATTACTGGTCATCAGGGTGTCACCCATAGGTGTGTTTGCTGTCAGGGCTGAGTTTGTGGGCAAACGCAGATGAGTCACAGTCAGGATTCCCCTTGGCACTTGTTGGTTACACAAGTCATGTAATTTACAGTTTGTGGTAGCTTTCAGTGATTGTGACATGTTGTGTGTGTGACTGCTGCCACTCCTCTGGCTCAGAGCTGCAATGTTGGAAGTTGTCTATGTGTGTTCTTTGTGGGTGACCTTGGCTTCTTCATTGGTGTGTGACTGTGGCCGGGATCCTATTGGTTGGTGTGGATTTGACGTCATGCCCATGTACGGCATACTGTGCAGTGTGTCAGACATTCACGAGTCTTGTTGACTGGCCATGTGTGATGTGTTTCTGCACCTTAGTTCCCACCACCACCCCTGGGATTGTCATAGGTGCATGTGCAATGTCAGCAGTCCATGTGAGCTTCACTGCTGCACATTGGTGGAGATCAAGGTGTGTGGTGTTGAGTGTGTGCAAATGAGAGTTGTTTCACGGCTAGACCCCTGCTTCCATATTGGCCTTGGCTGACAGGCCGTGCTGATTGATTTGTGCATGTGTAGGTGTGATGGTAGTTTGTTGCTCAGGACACATGACTGTGGTTCACAGTGTGAACAACATCTAGCTTTGTCATCACAGTGGGATTATCATGCAGGCCAGTGTCACCACAATGTGGGGTCCCTGGGGGTAGTGCTGTGGTGGGTATGTGTCTTGCTGGGTTAGTTGCTGTTCCTACAAGCTTGTGTGACATGTGTAATTTGTGCTCCCTCTCATCTAACAATGCCTGATTGCCCACATAGGGGAATCCGATCCATGAGTTACGTTTGTGTGGCACTGTATGCACATCTGTGTAATTGGTATTCAGGCCTCCTCATGTGTTGTGTGGTTGCCTGGGGACACTGGCACACACCCCCATCACCTGTTGTGTTTGATATGCAGTGTGGGGCTGCCTGTTTGTGTTTGTGCATCTGCACCACTGCATTGGCATATCTTTAGTGTGCCATTGGCTGTATGTTGTTTGGTGGGTTTCCCCTGCTGTCCCTGGGACTCCTAGGTCATCAGTCAGCACAATGATCATGGTTTGTATGTCCCATTGCTGCCATGGTATGGTATTTGTTCACCTCACATCTACAGTCTCCACAGGATATCTGCATTTGTGTGCCCATTGGTGCAGATATGTGGGTCTGCATTATGATGGTCACTTCTGTCATTGTGTTATTGATGAATGTTGACAATGTCAGCCCCCATGGGTGATGTTTGTCTGCACATGGCCAAAGGTATGTCTTATTTGCACTGCACTGTTTGCCTCACCCAATCTATGTTGCTATGGGACACAAGCACTACTATGCCACTGATGTGTTTGTTGTTCTGTGACCAGAAATCATCCATGCTGTTTGGCATTTGCTGCTTTTTCCATGACAACACTTACATTGTGATACAAAAGGGGATGATGGACGGAACGTTTGAGCCAATCAAACACTCACCCCCAGTCAACTGATCTGGGTTTAATCCATCATCATTCTTTAGCTCACTCCACCACCCCAGTTCAGACATGGCCATATGCAAATCAGTCTGACCCTGTGCCTCATGGGAACAGTCCAGCCCGAACTGCCAAGCCATGTCTTCCCTGGACCGGAAACAAGCATCCTAGGACCGGTTTCTGGCATTTCAGCCGTCATCAGCCAGGCTTGCTTGAATCCAGTGGCAAAGTGAGCAAGGGACCCACGTCTGGGCATACCCCCGCCAACTTAGGGCGACTAAGCGATACAAGGGGATGATGGACGGAACATTTGAGCCAATCAAACACTCACCCCAGTCAACTGATCTGGGTTTAATCCATCATCATTCTTTAGCTCACTCCACCACCCCAGTTCAGACATGGCCATATGCAAATCAGTCTGACCCTGTGCCTCATGGGAACAGTCCAGCCCGAACTGCCAAGCCATGTCTTCCCTGGACCGGAAACAAGCATCCTAGGACCGGTTTCTGGCACTTGCTCACTTTGCCACTGGATTCAAGCAAGCCTGGCTGATGACGGCTGAAATGCCAGAAACCGGTCCTAGGATGCTTGTTTCCGGTCCAGGGAAGACATGGCTTGGCAGTTCGGGCTGGACTGTTCCCATGAGGCACAGGGTCAGACTGATTTGCATATGGCCATGTCTGAACTGGGGTGGAGTGAGCTAAAGAATGATGATGGATTAAACCCAGATCAGTTGACTGGGGGTGAGTGTTTGATTGGCTCAAACGTTCCGTCCATCATCCCCTTTTGTAACACTTACATTGTGGTCACTGTGATGATGGGGGTTTAGACCACATTGCCACAATGTTCAAAATGTGCCCCAGCTATCGACCCCACACTTACCTTTTGGTCACTGTGATGATGGGGGTTTAGACCCCATTGCCACAATGTTCAATATGTGCCCCAGCTATGGACCCCACACTTACCTTTTGGTCACTGTGATGATGGGGGTTTAGACCCCATTGCCACAATGTTCAAAATGTGCCCCAGCTATGGACCCCACACTTACCTTTTGGTCACTGTGATGATGGGGGGTTAGACCCCATTGCCACAGTGGTCATGGTCTGCTTGCATTGTGGAGGCCACACACATTTATGCGTGACACATGTGATGGGGGGTCACATTGTATGTTCAATGTCATGTTCAGTGTTGTAGGCATTTGACACAGTTTACACACGCTTGTCATGGTGTTGGGGGGGATGTGTTTTTCTGACATTCCTCATGTTGGAGTATGCTGGTTGTGTCATACATTACTCGTCCTCTGAGTAGGGGTGGTGGTAGTGGTAGGCATCCAGACCCCCATGAGTAGGGGTGGTGGTAGTGGTAGGCATCCAGACCCCCATGAGTAGGGGTGGTGGTAGTGGTAGGCATCCAGACCCCCATGAGTAGGGGTGGTGGTAGTGGTAGGCATCCAGACCCCCATGAGTAGGGGTGGTGGTAGTGGTAGGCATCCAGCCCCCCATGAGTAGGGGTGGTGGTAGTGGTAGGCATCCAGCCCCCCATGAGTAGGGGTGGTGGTAGTGGTAGGCATCCAGCCCCCATGAGTAGGGGTGGTGGTAGTGGTAGGCATCAATTCCCCTATGAGTGGGGATGGTAGTAGTGACAGGCATCCAGCCCCCCATGAGTAGGGGTGGTGGTAGTGGTAGGCATCCAGACCCCCATGAGGAGGGGTGGTGGTAGTGGTAGGCATTCAGACCCCCATGAGTAGGGTTGGTGGTAGTGGTAGGCATCCAGCCCCCCATGAGTGGGGATGGTAGTAGTGACAGGCATCCAGCCCCCCATGAGTAGGGGTGGTGGTAGTGGTAGGCATCCAGCCCCCCATGAGTAGGGGTGGTGGTAGTGGTAGACATCCAGCCCCCCATGAGTAGGGGTGGTGGTAGTGGTAGGCATCCAGCTCCCCATGAGTAGGGGTGGTGGTAGTGGTAGGCATCCAGCCCCCCATGAGTAGGGGTGGTGGTAGTGGTAGGCATCAATTCCCCTATGAGTGGGGATGATAGTAGTGACAGGCATCCGGCCCCCCATGAGTAGGGGTGGTGGTAGTGGTAGGCATCCAGACCCCCATGAGTAGGGGTGGTGGTAGTGGTAGGCATCCAGACCCCCATGAGTAGGGTTGGTGGTAGTGGTAGGCATCCAGCCCCCCATGAGTAGGGGTGGTGGTAGTGGTAGGCATCCAGACCCCCATGAGTAGGGGTGGTGGTAGTGGTAGGCATCCAGCCCCCCATGAGTAGGGGTGGTGGTAGTGGTAGGCATCCAGCCCCCTATGAGTGGGGATGGTAGTAGTGACAGGCATCTAGCACCCCATGAGTAGGGGTGGTGGTAGTGGTAGGCATCAATTCCCCTATGAGTGGGGATGGTAGTAGTGACAGGCATCCAGACCCCCATGAGTAGGGGTGGTGGTAGTGGTAGGCATCCAGCCCCCCATGAGTAGGGGTGGTGGTAGTGGTAGGCATCCAGCCCCCCATGAGTAGGGGTGGTGGTAGTGGTAGGCATCCAGCCCCCCCTGAGTAGGGGTGGTGTTAGTGGTAGGCATCCAGGCCCCTATAGGTGTCGTTTGTTTGTGTAGTGGGTGTTTAACTTACCTTCTGCGCCGTACGCGTCCGTACCTGTTCCGGTAATAGATGTAGAGTATTGGTAGGCCCTGCGCGACGGGATTCATGGTTGGTTCGTCTCGTTCGGCTTTCTCGTTGCTTCGACTCATACTCGTGGCTGGCGTGTTCGTCTCGTAGCCGTGGATCGTCTTGTGGCTCGAATCGGAGCTTATGTGCGGCTCTCCCGGATGCTCTGACGTGCCGGACGTAGCGACTGGTTCGGCGCGTACGGAGTGCGCATCGTACTGGTCCGGCCGGAAGGTGCTGTATTTTAGCTTCCGTGCGACTCGATTCAGCGTTTACGGATCCGGCTCGGGCGGGGAACAGGAGCTGGATTGGGTAAGTACGGCTGGGTCAGGATCTGGGCAGTAATGCGCATCGTACTTGCTTGTTCGTACGGATGTTCGAATCGGTCGGGAAACACGCGTTCGGCTCGGTTTTTTCCGGGCGAATAGTGTTAGGTGCGCTTCCGGCCGAGATCGGAATCGACCCCTTAGCGTCTTGAAGCGGGTTCACTTAAAATATATAGTTCCCACGAAACACACTCCAGGGGCTATTGATTTGCCCAGCAGAAGAAACTCCGTGAACATACAGCCCTGTGGCCACTCCACTCCTCCCATCCCAATACCAGCCAGTGTCGTGAGAAAAATTATGCCAGGTAATAAAATAAGTGAAACCCTACCATCTTCTTTAGGCAGTTGTAATAACTGAATTTTCCAGTGACGTTTTCAATAACTCCGGATCAAATTATGCCTTAATGACTCCACTTTAGTGAAGAAAGCCAATGGATGAAAAAGTGGGATACAGTGAAAAAGATAAAGATACCGAGCGAGGATAATCAACTTAATAAGATTGCAGCAACCAATAAATCCCAAATGAAAATTATTCCACTTGAGAAAAACATTGGCGGAATGTTGATACAGCTTCACATAATTATTCTCCAGGATCTTCAGAATATTAATAATTTGAGTTACCCCAAGATAGACCAAGAACTGTATTCACCTCTCATCCTGTCCAAGAGGGTAAAATTTGGGTCTAATCAGAATTTAACTTATAACCAGCGACTTCTCCAAATGATTGGGCTGCTAAAACTACTGCACTTAAGCCACTTATTGAAGCAGATGTCAAAGCAGCAACATTATCAGCCTAGGCCAAAATGTTGACTTCAAAACGATGAAGTCTTAAAGGCTGTATTGCTTCTGATCGTTTAAGAGGTTGAATAAACGGTTCTATATATGGCGCGAATAACTGAGGGGAAAGATGACACCCCTGCCGGGTACCACAGAAAATTAGGATGGGATCTGATATTAAGCCCGCGCTGAGTAAAGGCGCCTGCCTCTAGATACAAAGATTGAGCTTAAGCCTGTGGACTCCAGGACCCCCAAAGGAAGGGCCAGGAAACTCGGTCAAAGGCCTTCTCAGCATCCAAACATACCATGCAGACTGGACCCTCTCCAGAAGAGACCCCCTCCTGAGCTGAGATTGCTGAATTAACATGTGATGTTGTATCCTGGCCAGGGATAAAACCATGCTGGTGTGGATCTACCAGTTCCAAAATGATCACCGACAGCTGATTGGCGAGAACTCGCATATAGATCTTACCTTCGGCACTGATACAGGAAATTGGGCGGTATGATTCACAGAGTGTGGGGTCTTCCCCCTTTTTTGGAAAAATAACGATATTTGTCATCCTCCACAAGTCAGGAACCCAGTCAGAAGACTCAAAGGAATAAAACAAATCCTTTAAGACTGGAGCAAAAATCAGACAAAAAATTTAATAAAACTCTAATGGTATATAGTTGGGATCAGAAGCTTTCCCAATGTCTAGGGAGCCAATGGCATTTTTAACTTCCATAAGCGTGATAGGTCCCTTTAGTTTGGACCGCTGGATAGGAGACACCTCATGATCAAAATGTTGAATAAAATGAAAAATATCCTCAATGGAAGCATTACAGTCTGCACTAAAGAAGTCCTGGTAGAATTGACAGAAGACCCACAGATTGCAGCTGGATCAGCAATAATACCCCGTTCTTATCCCTGATCTGCTGGATAGTATTAAAGTTAGATCTATCTCTAACTCTGAAGGAGAGAATTCGCCCCATTTCCTCACTATTAAAAAAAAAAAAGTAATCTGCCGGGCCCTGCCATTTTTGACCACCCATGCCCAGCTTTGTTTGCCAAGTGAGCCTCTGAGAACTGTAGAGGGCTCCATAAGCCGGTTGGCCCGTGGCCCATCCTTCTTCATAATGCTATGTCCCAGCTCGAGTTCCAAAGCGCTAAGAGTATTTCTATTAGCTATTTCCTCTGAAAGGGTATATAAACCCCTCCCAATCCCGAGTCGTGGCAGGACTCGCTCCCTGCAGAACAAGCTTCACGCTTCCCAGTCACCTGAACAATCCTGCTGGAACTGAGAAGCGATCCAGTCTCCTTCAAGTCCAAGTGAACCAGTGGTTCCCATGACTCCAGCTCCCTCGTCCCCACTACTCCGGAACCCCTGTGACTCCCTGAGTCAAAGCCTTTCAGATCTTCTTCGAACTTCAGTAAAGTGGAAGAACTAGGATAAGCACTTGATAACAGGTTAGTGCGCACTAATTCTCCTAATGTAGTAATTAGTTCCGAGCATCAATGTCTTCAAAGTCTATAGACTTTTCCTCCGTGCCCTCTCTGTGATTTACTCCAGCTCTTCTTGTGTGTTTATACTCCCGACCCTTCTTGCAACCTTGGCGCTAGAACAGTGATTGCACAAGGACTAAAGACTTTAGCTCTGTGTTTCTCTGACAAACAGTAGCGCCTAGAGACAGCACTTCAGAGTATTTGATATCTCTATGAAACTTGTATTGACATCTGTGTTCTGAGTTTATCCCTGGGAGTGCACACACTCCAATCTGTGATTTTGGAAATTCTGTTCACATGTCGAGCTGCTGATGAACCCTCTAAGTGTATGTCATTGATGTCAATGCATGGGCACTGTATGTAGAGACCTGTTAGTGTACTGATGGTAAGTGCCTCCTCTTGTTACTTCCAGTGTATTGTATATTGGCAAAACCAGAGGTTTTGGTCCGGTGCAGACACAGAAGGTATTTGGAGTGACAAATCCTGTTACACAGTATCGCACATCTGCTGAGCAGATCCAGCACTGCAAGTCTCTCTTTTCTTATTTTATCTCGACCCCTCGTCCTCCAGGGGACAGTGTATAATCTAAGGCTTCAATTCCTTGACATGTGCTGTCCTCTGGAGGGATAGGAGGTCCAGCATTGGCTCCAGCATCATCTCCACGATTGGGACCAGGTGAGTGTATGACAGAAGGCCAAGTCTTGCATGCTTCTACCGCTCGGATGGTGGATGACCAGATACACGTTCAGGACCTGGCCCAGGCCCTGTTTGAAGATACCCCAAGTGTTTTAGATTTAGCAAGGGCTTTAAGGGATGTACAGCTCGAAGTTCAGTCCTTGCAACTGGAAAATCAGTCGCTTCAGGGTGAACTTGTCCGATGTCACCCTCACCATTCCCCATGGTTATCAGGCTGGGGGGATAGGGAGGTTCCCAAGGGTACATGTGCATTTCTGCAACCTTCACACTTTGGAAACTGGGAAATTAAGCCAGCGCTTCTGCTACCGGAAGCGCTAATCCTGTTCATGTCACAGTTACCATTCCAACCCCAGTGCCTTTGGCCCCACCAAAAAGATTTTTTGGGGAAAGTCGCAAATTTGATGCATTCTGGAGTTAGTGCCAGTTGCAATTACTTTGTAAACCTGGAGCCTTTCCCTCTGATACAATTAGGATTGCCTTTATCATATCCTATCTCGGGGGAACAGCTGAACTCATTGTAAATAATGTCCTGGTTTTACATGATTTTAGAAGGTTTAAAGAGATGATGCGCTGTCTCTTTGCTAAGCACACTTTTTCCAGGCCAACAATAATATTTGTTATTTCCTATGTCAGGGCAATAAGGAACTTCTTACCTACATTATTGCCTTTGGCAAACTAATTACGGAAACCCGTGGCCAGAGGAAAAAATGACTTCCCTCTTTTACAGAGGGTTAAGGGATGACTTAAAGGATTAACATGCCCTTTTCGCCAAATTGTATCAATGAATGTTCCATACCCAGTCTGTTGAGGTTCTCGGATATATCTTGTCAACAGAAGTTGTGACCATGGATAGAAAAAAGGTTGAGGCAATCTTAGATTGACCAGCACCGACCACGGTAAAAGAGATACAGAGCTTCCTCTGTTTTTTAAACTTTTACAGATGATTTATTAGCCATTTTTCTGACATTGTAAGCCCCATCACTAGACTCTTATGAAAGAAGGTATCTTTTGAGTGGTCCCAGGAGGCCAATGTTGCCTTTAGCCTTCCTAAATAGAAATTTACAACAGCTCCAGTATACTGAGGAACAGCTAGATTCTTTGACTTGAACCCAGAGTGATCTCCAAGAGCATGCTGGCTTGCCTCCTGTTTTAAGACTCAGGGATATCAAAGTCTTACACCCTGCTCCTGGGCCTGGTTCATTGGAAGTAGATCCAAGTTCTTGGCCGAGTGGACCCAACGCATCCTCTGCTGCATGAAGCAGAATCGAGGCATCATTGCTGTTGTGGGAACAGAACCAGCACATTGCACTTGGAACCAGCGCATCGCCATCAGAACCGACACATTGCCATCAGAACTGACCCATTGACATTTATCCCTACGCCTCGGAACCACCGCCACTGCAGTGAGAGACAATCGACGCATTCCCTGGACTGTGTGGAGAAACCCAGCACATCGCACTTCGGAACCAAAGCATCTCAGAAGCTGCGCTTCTTGTTTGGAACCGATGCATCATCATTGTTGCATGGAGAAAATCGACGCATCGCTCGGCTACACCCCACATCTCATTGTTGCGACCAGGATCAAAGTGCTTTTGTTCAATGGGATTTGCATGGCTCCTGTATCCGTCCTGCGCTCCATCTCAGTCAGCCTGAACTCTTGACTTTGCCCCGGTCCAGCGCAACCAGATAACCCCATAGGCGCTTATTGCTTCTAAGCATTATTTTTCACTTTTAATCTTTAACAATTCATATAAAATTATGTCTACTCATTGGATTTTTGTTGTTTGGTCCACTGTAAGTACCTGTTTAACATTAAGGGGCTTATTACGATGTCGGTCGGAGTTGCCTCCGACCGACACCGTCTCGGACTCGGGACCGACTGACCTCCAGTCGGCGGTTCCGACCGCCTGTTTACGATGCGACCGAACACAGTTCAGTCGCATACTCACTTTTCTCTATGGAAACTTGTGTCACAGCCGTGAACCAGTCATAATACAGGCTCCTTTAGAGAAATGGGTGTGTGTGTGAAACCCTGCACCACCAACCGTAGAACACGAAGGCAAGGGGGCCCTGTTAGGGCCCCCCAAAGTCACTTTCTGACAGCCTTTCCATGTCAGAAAGGCCGGCATGGAAAGTCTGTGGGAAACCGACATTATAATCCCGACGGCGGAAACGCCGTCCATAGGGGATTACGGTATGGTTCCAACCGACTGGAAGACTCCGAGATCCAGTCAGAACTGAGTCAGAATGGTCATCTGATTTACGTTCCGACTGCTGATATCTTAATCGGGCTGTCGGACCGTAAACCGACTGTGTCAGTCGGAGAGCCTCCGACCACAGTCAGAAAGCTTCTGACTGGCAGTCCGACCAACATCATAATTGGCCCCTTAATGTTTACATGTCCTTCCCTTAAATACAATGCACATTGTCTTATGGGCATGTATGGCCAAGCTAGGGGTGACTTAATAATATTTAAAAGGAGAGTGTAGGAATGTCAAAAACAGTTATTTTGACAGACCAAATTCACAGTTTAGACCTGCATAGCCAGGCTACTGGTGGTATGCCTACAGTCATATTTGCATTGCCACTATAAGGGATGACACAGTTAGTGCTGTAGTCCACCTATGACATTTAACCTGCAGGCCGTGGGTACACTGTGGTATCATTGTGGGATCTAAGGTTTCGGTTCATTTACATGTGCTTTCCTCAGGAGGGATAGGTGGTCCAGCATCGGCTCCTCTGCTGTTCGGATCAGGTGAGTGCATGACATTCCTGGTACACCGTTGGTTCTCAGAAAAAAAAAGTTGGCAAAACTTTTTGAACTCCCAGGTTTCAGGAAACTTCAGGAGGAGTACACTTTGACACCAACCAAGGGTCCAGGACCTTGGGGCTGCACTTGTGGGTCAAGACTCCATAAGAGATCAGCAGCAGGGTCAAGAGCAGGTCCAATTGGAACTGGTCAGCTGGGAATGCAGGAAATTGGTCAGCTGGGAATGCAGGAAAAGACCTGTTGGGTCTTGTTGGTCTCTTATTCCCAAACAGGAGGTCAGCCTTATTACCCCTGGAGTTCACTTCTTTGTCCTAGGTACAAGAGGAGAGCAGGTCCAGTTTTCAAGACTCTTCTCAGTTACATTCCTCTTCTGTTCTTCCACAGGTCTTGAAGTGATCTCAGGAGAATGTGTTTTACTGCAATCATTCTCACAGAGCCCCTCTTTGCCCAAAACCAACAAGGCAGAATCTTTTTTCCACCATGAAGATCACCTGGGCCCACCCTGAAGGTGTGAACAGGGAAAGGAGCAATTGCTTCTCTGTGGTCAGTCAAAAACATTTCTGAAGACAGCTCCTATATCACTGGGCCTGGTGCCTGACTAGCTAGCCAGACAAAGGAAGGGGGCAGGTCCAGGTGTTACTCACATCTGGCATTGACAAAGTAAGCCCTTTTGAAGTGAATAAAGTTTCTGGGCGGAGAACGCCTCCCGACACCCAAGTCATTTATCTCACCTCTGGGCGCAAGTTTACACATCATCAGGGAGCTGTAGAGCATGTGGATGATAGTTGGAATCTCATGCATTTGGGCTTCTAGAGGCTTTATACAGGCAACCGGTAACTTTTCTAAAGTACCTGTTTTAAAATATTTATTACAAATCTTACTCTGTCAATGAATTGGGCTCTTAATGAATATTTTAAAAAGTCCCAGCATGAACTATGTAGATGCTTCCTAAGCGGAGATAGTAGAAGTTAATATTATATCCCAATGCTTTCTTATGGGTCAGCTAACGCTGCTACAGTGAAAATAGCCTTTTGGGTCTTTCCACTGTAAGTACCTGTTTAACATTACATGTTTTTTTTTTTTAAACTGTGTTTATTGCTTTTTCTTAGCAAAACATAAAACAATACAGTTACAATATGGATTATGCAGAAATTCGCACACGTTGACCATTATACAGATGTTGTTTCCTCCTCCTGGGAGTAGCTCATGGCTTAAGGAAACGTCCCACAAGTTCGTGATGCCTTTGTTGCCTTCCTGTTGCTCATTTAAGACAGTACATCAGGGTATACAACATTAAATAGCGGTGATTTCGTTTATAGCTACACATATGTCATGAGGACGAGCTAGGAAACATTATCTAAACATCGGTGCCACAATACCATTGCATGCTCTATGGATCATAGTTCTTGGTGTGTCGGGGGGGCAGAAGGGGAGAGGGGAGGGGGGAGACGGAGTGAGATGATAACCCGGGTTGTACATAGTGCGGCATATGTGAGCTCTGTACAGTGGTATATCTATGGCTCCAGTATCGCTGGGGGGGCGTCTGGGTCATCTCCCGGGTGTGTGAGGAGATAATTTCTGAGAGGGTCCCAAATATCTCTTGGCCGGGAAGCCAGGGGGAGCAGTTCCGCATAATTGGTCAATTGTTCCTGGCAATATATTAAATCAGTGAGCCAGTCCTTAAATTTTGGCGCCCGCCCCCTGCCCCATCTGCAGGCGACACGTCTTTTTGCCATCAACAAGGCAGTGGCGGTGTATCGGCGATGTGGTTTAGCAATGACCGCAGTGTAGCCTAGTAAGGCGACTAACAGAGAGCGTTCTAATGATAACATTGTCATCTGGTCTAATGCATTGAAAACCTGATCCCAGTAGTCATGCACTCCGGAACACTCCCAGGCTAGATGAAGGAAGTCTGCCGCTGGAATGCCACATCTATCGCAACAGTCAGTGTCTTTCAGCTTATATTTCCTCATTTTAACCGGAGTGTAGTATAGACGATGCAAAAATTTAAAATGCGTAATGCGCAATCGGCTGCTGGCTGAGATTTGTTCGGTTTGTAGGCAGCAATATGTCCAGTGTTCGTCCTTGAGTTTGTATCCTAACTCTGAGTACCAGTGCGTGCGAGAAGGACAAGGGGGCACTTCCTGCATCGTATGTATGGTGTGGTATAGTGTGGAGACCATGTGACCTGGGGAAGTTGCCCGAAGCATCTGTTGTAAGGGGGCTAATGTGGGAGGCTCTTGGAGGAATCTTGGGGTGATGGAGCACATGCCCTGTCGAAGTCTAATGTAGAGGAAGACATCCAGAGGGGATGGTGGAGTTTCGTGGAACAGTTGATCCAGTGTCCGAAACTGCCCATTATGGTAAAGATCACCCCATGTTTTGACGTGTGTCCGCTCTAAGAGCTTATGAAATCCCACCTCCTGGAGTAGTTGCATGTGTGGATGATGTGATAATGGGAGCAGCGGAGAATAAAGCATGGGACAGTGCAGTAGAGTCCGGATGCGGTTCCAGGCCGCAACTGTGCAGGTTACCGTGGTTGGTGTCTTGTCCCGTGGTGGGGGGGTAGTGCATATTGCGCCGTCGAGAGGTACCGGATCGGCCAGCCACTGTTCTGTTGCAACCTGTGGCATGTAGCGGGGAGGATAAAACCAATAATAAGCGTAATGCGCTTGGGCACATATGTAATAAAGTTCGAACTGCGGGATATCAAAACCCCCTTGTGAATAAGGCCCAGTGAGAATGTTCCATTGCAGACGCGGTTGTTTGCCCCCCCATACTAACCTGATCATTTCTGATCGTAGTGCCTTAAAGAAATGCCTCCCAGGATGGTACGGAATATTGAGGAATAAATACAGTAGCCGCGGGAGAACTGCCATTTTTATCAAGGAGGCACGGCCTGCTAGGGAAAGAGGCAAGGCTATCCAACGAGTGACACTATCAGTGATGTGGGCCAGGGCGGTACCATAGTTGAGGCGCATTAATTCCTCCCTGTCTTTAGTGATGCGAATTCCCAGATATCGGATATCTGAGTGGCACCATTCTAGTGGAAAATCCAGGGGAAAAGGCTGAGCTGCAGAAGTGAGAGGGAAAATTTGAGACTTACCCCAATTTATATGGATCCCAGACAGTTTCCCAAAAACAAGAAATTCTCGTAAAAGTGGGTTTATGTTGTCCTGCGGATCTCTGACATATAGAGTAATATCATCCGCATAGAGCGAAATCAGTATCTGGCGGAGGTTACACCGCAGCGCCTTGTCTTGATGGTGTTGCCGTAGTTTGGCCGCCAATGACTCAACCGCCAGGGCGAAAAGTAGGGGGGAGAGTGGGCACCCCTGCCGGGTGCCTCTAGTGATGGGAAAGGCTTGAGATAGGTGGCCATTAATTAGGACTTTGGCTGTTGGAAGTCGATATAGTAGCTTGATCCATGAGAGAAATAAGGGGGGGAAGCCCATCCGTTGTAAAACTCCTAGTAAGTAATCCCACTCTACTGAATCAAACGCCTTAGTGGCATCTAGGAAAACCGCCGCCAGCGGCAGGTCCAGGTCAACATTATGTAGGATTGAGAAGAAGGTGCAGAGATTGTGTGTGGTCGATCGCCCGGGAATAAAGCTCGCTTGATCAGGGAGAGCCAGTTTCTCCATAAGCAGATTTAGCCGATTGGCTATAACTTTGGCCAGAATTTTAGTATCGCAATTAATGAGAGACAACGGTCTATAGGAGTCACAATGGAGTGCTGACTTCCCAGGTTTGAGTAGGGAAGTGATGAGTGCCTCTCTCATGGAAGGGGGGAGTATGCCGGCTTCGAGAGCATCTTCGTACACTTCTTTAAGGATAGGAGCTAATAGGTCTATATATGTTTTGTAAAATTCAACAGGGAGCCCGTCTAGGCCACGGGCCTTGCCTGATTTCATGTGCATTATGGCCTCTCGTATCTCGTCGAGCTCAAAGGGGGTACATAGAAACTCCCATTGTGAATCACCCAGCCAAGCCAATGCCACGTCCTCCAAGTAATTGTCCAGGTCAAGGGCGTTGCGTCTGTTGGATGTGTACAGTGTGGAGTAATGTGAAGAAAATGTGCGAAGTATGTCGCGGTATCTCTATATAGGACCGTCCCCGGGCCCTCTATCTCTAAGACATAATTGGAAAAGCGGGGCTTACGTATTGTTTTGGCCAGAGCCTTCCTGGGGCGCTCACCTTCACCGTATCTATGGGCCACCAAGTGTTTACCCCTGAACTTCGCCTCTCGATCCGCAGTGTCGGTGTATTCTGTGAGCTTGTCCCGGAACTCGCGGCGTGTCTGTCCATCCGTGTCTGTAGTGAGCCTGGTCTCTAATGCCTTGAGCTCGATTTCCAGCTTTTTCAGAGTTCCCTGTATGTCCCGCAGGACACCTGAGCTCTTTGAAATGCAAAATCCTCGCATTGTGACCTTGAAGGCCTCCCAGACTGTTTCAACACTATCTACAGACCCTTTATTTTTCTGCATAAATTCCTGGATTTCTTGCCTCAGCTCATCCTGAAATACTGCATCTAACAGTGTTAAGGGGGTAATCTCCAAATGCTGCGCAGGACGCCATAACCGGGGGTGTGAGTGCTACTCTCATGGGGGCGTGGTCGGAATAGGTTCTCGCTAAGTGCGTTGCAGCAGTGATCGACGGACCCAGCCCGCGTGTAAGCAGGAGGTAGTCTAATCGGGCCCAGGACGCATACTGAGCAGTGAAGTGTGTACCTTCTGTGGTGTGCGGGTGAAGGTGGCACCAGGCATCTAATAATTCGTTGGTTGTCACTATTCCATGCAGGGCGTGGTGTGATTTGTTGTAATGGTGTGCCGAGGGGTTTGACCTATCTACGGCAGGGTTGAGAGCGACTTTGAAATCCCCTCCCCATATTATGTGAGTGGACCCTATCGCTATAATCCTTCCCCAGAGTATAGTAAAGAAGTCGGGGGAGTCAACATTAGGGCCATAGCAGCATGTCAGGGTGACCGATTCCGCGCCCAGCCTGCCCCATGCAATACAATATCGCCCGTGTGGATCCTGTTCTGACCCGACAAGAACAAAAGGAGTGTGTTTCTTGATAAGTATGGCCGTCCCTCTGGAGTAAGAGGAATAGGAAGAGAATATTCTGTGGTCAGCCCATTTGTGTGCGAAGGTGTTTTTATGTTTGGGATTGACATGGGTCTCTTGGAGCATCGCGATATGGACCTGATGCCTGTCTAAGTATGCCAACACTTGGCGGCGTTTCCTTGGGTCCCCCAACCCCCTGACGTTCCATGTAAGAATTTGCAGATTTTGGGAAGATGTTAGATTAGCCATGAGCTACAGCTGGTGATGATAGGAGAAAAGGTGGTTATGCTGTAGCTATAAAGCAGAAGGAAAAAACAACAATAATGCATCTGTTTGTCACATGTGTCACGTGTGCTATGAATGAATTTCAATACCAGTCCTGATCCCTCCCCCTCCCACTGAAGCAACCCAAACATGCCAGTATTATGTGTCCCACCCCCCTCCCAAATTGCCCGTAACTTCAGGAACAAGCTGCGCGCTACTACGCAGTGCAGAACAAGGGGGAGCACCCTCGGGGGGAACTCCTAGATGCAAGCACGTTCACATCCCACCCTCTGAGAGCTAGAGCGATGGGGTGGTCAGTCTTAGAGAGGGCGTGGGCGCTCAGCGTTAAATGTCCCATAGTCTCAGTGTGTCACTTATCTGATGTACTATGACGAGTGTCCGTCTCCGGAGGAAACTTGCGTCCGATCTCAGGAGGCGCTGTGTCGTGGTGTCGCCATGGTCCCCGCTGTGAGTAATTGTGTCTCGGCAATGGAACCGGTTACTCAATGTCTGGGGATCTCGACCTGGGTGATGAGGTCGGGGAGACTGATGAGTTGTTGTTGCGCTTGAGCCGTTTCAGAAAGTCGTCCACTTGGTGCGACTTAGTAAAGAATATTTGCTTGCCTTGATGCGTAACTCGTAGATGCGCTGGATACAGAAGAGCGTAATCGATTTGAGCCTCTCTCAATTTTTGTTTGGCGGGCAGGAACTTGCGCCTCTCCTCCTGGACGGTTGCTGTAAAATCCGGATAAATAGTAAAGGTGTTCCCTTCAAAAGTGAGCTGGCGTTTCTCCCGAGCTGCCTTGAGGGCGACGTCTCTGTCTCGATAGTTAAGGAGCCGGGCAATGATAGGACGTGGCGTACTGCCCGGGGGAGGCCTGGATCCTAGGGATCTGTGCGCCATTTCGACGATAAATTGGGATGAGAAGGATTCAGCACCAATTGTGTCGCGCAGTAGCCGTTCTATGTACTCCTCCATCTTCCCCGTGTTGGTGCTCTCGGGGATGCCAAGGACCCGGATGTTGTTCCGCCTGCTGCGCGCTTCGAGGTCCTCGTTTTTTGCTGCGATGATTTTCAGCAATTTATCCATTTGCGCCATGTTGGTCTGAAGATGAGATGTGGTGTCCTCGGTGTCGGAGATACGACGCTCCGTTTCTTTGATGCGTTCTTCATGCCCCTCTAGCTTGTGTACAATGCGTCCAGCCGGTTATGCATGGTGTCCATTTTGTCAGCGAGAGATGTGAGACTTTGGCGCATCTCTAACAGCAAAGTTTTCATGTCTTCGTCTGGTGTGGGTGATGCCCTGCTCACGGACCCGCTTCTGACTGCGTCTGGTTCATCCTCTTGTAGACGGCTACTCTTTTTGGTTTCGAACGTCAGCCGCACTTGTTTTACGTCTGCTTTCCCCATGTTTGATGCGGTGAGGCCCCCAAGAGTGAAGCCAGCCGTTACGTGATTTGTACTCAGTCTCCCCCAGTGTCGCGGGTTGAGTTCGTGTACCCTCCTCGGATTCGCATCAGCTAGGTAGAACAACACAATGGGTGACTCCTGGTGATAGGCTCGAGTAGGGTGCCTGATGATGGCTAGAGGAGGGCACAGCTATTATCTGTCAGTGGTGTGACCCAGCGCCTAGAAAGTTTGAAATGTTAGCCTGCATTGGCGCGTCACTTCGCAGTGCCGGCCATGCACCGGAGTCGGCGGCCTATGGGGGAAGACTGGACTGCGGTCTCAGTATGTGAAAGTATGTAAAAGCCCTGCAGAGGGGGTGGCAGGGGGGGGGGCCCATCTGTCAGTTCGCCCCTGTCAAGTGTGAGCTCCGGGACCGTTCAACGTTTGACTTGGTGTTGTAGCGCAGTACCACCACGCGGCAGCGGAGTTGCCGGCAAGTCACAGGATAGTTTCCTCAGTGCCCGGAGGGCGTGCGGTGCTTTGCCGTCTGGGGTGATGTGATGGTGGGGCAGGTCCAAGGACCTATGGCTGCATGGCCCCGGTACCTGCACTGCGGTTGGCTTATTGTTGGCGCTTTCTGCTTGTAGCAGCTCCCCGGCTGTAGTGGGGATTAATGGCGGTTCAGCGCTTGTGGGTGAGGCAGGATGGTAGTGGCGGTAGCAATGTTGCATGGATTCGGAACCTCTGCCATTACAGGCGAGCCGGGAGGCAGTTTAATTGATGAGCGCTAGCGGTGGGGGATACTGGCACACTCACTGCAATCTTCAGCCACGCCGAGGCCCGCCGTCCGCCGTTGCTGTGAGGCCTAGCCGCCTCGTAGGCGCCGCGGCCCTCACGTGAGTGCTCCTGCCGGGCAGTAGTTCCAGGCGCTCCGGTCTCCCGCAGCGGTGCTCGTCAGGCGGTGCTGTAGCGGCGGCCAGCGGAGCTCCCCACGCCTCAAACTCACGACGCCGATGCGTTAGGATGTAGGCACTCCGTTGCTGTGCTTTTTAAGCAAGTGTGACCATCTGGGCAGGATTTTTGGGCGGATTACTGCACCGAGCTGCAGGTGCCTCACTCCCGTGCGGCCATCTTGCTCGTGCGCCACCTAGCGCCCCCCTACATTACATGTTTACATGTCCTTCTCTTAAATACAATGCACCTTGTCTTACGGGCATGTATGGCCAAGTTAGGGGTGACTTCATAATATTTAAAAGGAGAGGGCAGGAATGTCAAAAAGAGTTATTTTGACAGGCCGAATTCATAGTTTAGACCTGCAAAGCCAGGCTATTGGTGGTATGCCTACAGTCATGTTCGCATTGCCATTCTAGTGGATGGCACAGTGAATGCTGCAGTCAACCTATGACATTTAACCTGCAGGCCCTGGGTACACTGTGGTATCATACATTAGAAACCTATAGATAAGTTACCTATGCCAGAGTTATGTCAAGTTCACCATGTCAAAAGGGGGACCACAGGCACGTCACTGCCGGTTAGCAGGATTAAAGTGCACAGAGTTCTATAGCCAGCAAAAATAGACAAGGCATAAATATAGGGTGATACCACACAGAGGATGGTCATCTCCAACAGTCGTACTTATCCTGTGAGTTAAGCAATGAAATATCATTCCTTCAACTATTTGCAAACGTATGGAGGGTTTTTGCAATGTTTTGTTCACTTGAGGCCAGAGCTGATAAAGCTAAAATACAATCTTGTGCCACCAATTTTTATTATGTGTTGGCATGAGGCAATAGGAGGACTGGTGAGCATAGAGTGACCACCTCACTCCAGGTCATTACTGACACTGTGTCAAGTACTGAACTTTTCACCTTCAAATAATTGTTTTCGGGTGTGTAAGTTGACTCAATAGAAGCAAAACGACTACAACACCCATAATGCATTAGGTGATTTAACGAAAAATCAGTACCGGAAACTGTCAATAACGTCCTGAGATGAGGTGGTCACCCTAGGCGATCACAACTTCCTGAGTGAATCCTAGTGGCATAAATTCGATATGCAATTATCTGCAGGATGAGTAAAGCAATAATAAAGATAATAAATTAGGCATACTTAATTGTAAACATCTGATCTCAGGTTTGAGTTGCTGACCTATGCTTTGCAATTACATTTATTATTTCCTTGTTGTCTGAAGCATTCCTCTCTTTTTGCAAGGAAAAACCGTAAAAAAGTCTCACCAACCGATTGCACTATTGATGTTGAATTTCATTAGCAATGCACAAAAATATATGGGCTGAATTCGCAATGCTCCGTTACAAAATCTACACCCAGATTTGTTTTCTTAAGTTTAAAATAATTTTCTGCTTTCATAGGAGTGAGAAAACATTCGATGCAGTACTCCTTGATCTCTACAAAAGTCATAGATTTGCAGAGGTATTCATCCCTTGTACTTAGGCCATCTTTCTGAAAGCACCAAATTCACTGTGCAGTAATTTCACCAAAGAGAAAAAGGATTATCACGCTTTGGTCTATACTCCAATTAGATTTAAAGGTGGTTCAGTTCCCATCGTATCTGTAAACAGTTGCTCCAAGCTTTTTAGAGGCAGTTTCACAAGTGTTGACAGGGTGGATATCGTTCAAGTGAAATGTTTCCAAATACAAACAACTTTAAGCGTATCGAAATATTGTATGTATTTTTATTGACCTTAACATGCAGTTTTAACACAAAACTAGCAAACATAGGTTAAAAGATAGATTGATTTGTAATCAAAAAGGAAACATTGCCACAGTATTCCATGGCACTGACACGGAGTCCTTTTTGTGTGGATGTGCTCCTTGTGGTATGACAGAATGCTGTCCCTCACTGTAAACAAAGGTTAGTCAATCAATGCCTCAACTAGGCTGACCCATTGCTTTCAGCAATGTACTTTAGTGGGAAGAAATAAAATATGAATAGCACAATAACAGACCAAAAGTCACACTGTTAGTTTTTTCTTTGTCGTATGTGCAATTATTAGTCCTAAAATCCCACTTATTCTGATTTTGTGAAAATAGAAATGAATCTAACCTGGTGTAATGCAACTGGTGCTCATGTAAACTGCTCGAAAGGCCCAGGGCGAGTTCACGCTAAATAAAACTGCAAAAAACAAAACAAACAAAAAAAACAAAGAAGGCTGTCTTTTTTTACATTTACCACAGAATGGATTTGCATAAATGTCATCACAGCGAATGTACACATTAGTTAAGTGATGCTGTGCGTCATTGCCCAAGGTCCCCTGCTAATCGCCATCCTTGACTGTTCATTGATTCGGAACGTTCATTTTTCAGCTGCTTTATGGGCAATGGAAAGTTGCAAAGGTAAACACTTCTCTGTAAAGGGATGCGATGGCACAGGCAACATTGGGAGTTCCCTGCCTTATAGTGCAACTCAGATATGATACACACAGAAAGGTGCATGTAAAACAGAATGCGAAAGACTGTAAAAATGGGTTCTTCACATTTAAAACCAAGGCCTGATTTTGATGTTGGGCGGAATTCCTTCGGTCGAACACCCACTCGCTCCTGGGACTGACTGACACCCAGTCGGCGGTCCCGACCACCTCATTAGGATGCGACCGAACACTGGGGCTCATTATGATGGCGGAAGGACCGCCGGGCCGCCGCTCCTGGGACCGACTGACACCCAGTCGGCGGTCCAGACCACCTCATTAGGATGCGACCGAACACTGGGGCTCATTATGATGGCGGAAGGACCGCCACCGCCGGGCCGGCGGTGGCGGTCCTTCCGCCATCATAATGAAAATTCCCACCGCCAAATTAGGATGGCGGTGGGAATCATAATGGTACCGCGGCTGACGGAAAGTCCGTCCGCCATGGTTCCGCAAGGCTGTCCTTTACCACCTGCCTTGCGGAACCCGGAACCAGGGCAACATTGCGGCAGTGCCGTGCAGGCACCGCCGTAGTGATTAGGATATGGCCTTCCGCCGGTCTTTTTGCGGCGGATATCCTGCCGCAAAAAGACAAGGGGAGACTGGCTTTGGGGGCCCGCAACGTGTGTGGGGGGTGCACTGGGGGGTAGTTCCATGCACCAAGTGGCAGGCACCGCGTGGTGCCTGCCACGTGGTGCAGGGAAATGCTGTGCATGCTCTTTTGACATTGCGGACGGTGCTGCAGCCAGCAGCACCGTCCGCAATGTTAAAAGGCCAGGATGCGCCCACCAGTATGGCAGGCGCATCCTAATTGCACTGGTGGGACCGCCGCACGTCTGGCGGGCGGTCCCAAAACCGTTATGATGGCGGGCGGGCGGACTGATGTCCGCCCACCATCATAATGAGCCCCACTGTTCGGTCGCATTCCTATGTATCACTATGGGAGCATGCGTTAGGGCCGTAAACCAGCCGTAATGCATGCTCCCATAGTGAAATCGGAGGTGCGGTTCATCCCTGCACCCCGTGGCAGGCACCTCAAGTGCCTGCCACAAGGTGCATGGAATGCCTGGCCAGTATTCTTTCCGACCTCCTCCATCATAATGAGACGGTCGGAAAGGAAACCGATCGGCCCATTATGATGTGGCCCTGAAGCGGGCAGCATCGTAATCGGCCCCTAAATGTTTGTTTGGAACCTGATATGCAAACTAGGTCTGAAATGCGAATCAATAGGTAAAACTCATTTTCATATCAATGTATGAAACAGACAAAATAACGTGTCTTTGTGTAATTAACCATGTCCTTTTAAACTAAACATAATTGGACTTGTTTTGAATGAAGATATTTTTAACCAGTACCTTTAAGCACCCTGGTTCAGACAACTACACTTAAGACTTCCCTACAAAGAAATGTTTCCCTGAGTTAAATACACTGACACCTTGCAGGATAAAAATGGAACATAAAGATTGTTGACATATTCTGTAAATTGTATGTAGAAGCACTGTTAGAGCAAATTTTAATTATACAAAAACGTCTAGCAGATTTAAAATACAAAGCACCAAGAGACACATGTGGTGTCCATCTGCTCAGTATATTGAATTGACATTACATGACCTGACATGAGGTACCTATAAATGAAATTACATGACCTAATTTAAAGCAGAATATTTGTACTAGCACGGTGCCATTTGGAATTGCCCAAGGAAATAACGACTTCTCCCAGTACCCACGGTGCTACCCTTCCCAGCATAATATACTTGAAAGATGACAGGTGTCTCCTTTAGAAGGTCACATCTCCGTGGAAAACCCCAAAAAGGAAAATAAAACTCATGTGGAAGTCTATGAAGAACGTGATTCATGAAGTAAATTACACTGGCAATAATCAGAAAGGCACCATACTCTTCATGACATCAGAAAGGAGACCAGAGCTAAGCAGGATCATAGGCCCAGAGTCAAATGATCCACATAAAAGTTTATCCAAGCTGCTTAGATGAAAATCTATTTGGGAGAAGAGTTTGCCTAACGGCTAGGGTGGTCGACCTCGACTCTGGGGAACCGGGTTCGAGTCTCGGCAATGACGCTGAACATCCTGTGATTCTGGGCAAATCACTTAATCTCCCGGTGCCTAACAAAAACGAATGTGTCCTCATGTAACGCAACTGGTGCTATGTAAAGCGCTCTGATACCCGATGCCTTCGGGTCAAGTTCGCGCTATATAAAACTCTGTAAAAAAAAAAAAAAGGACATCAAACTAGCAAAAGCTACTCAAACAACAGAAATTCAAAAGGAAATATGCAATTCTGCTGAGAAAAGTCTGGGTGAGAAATGTATAGCAAAGGGGCGTTGACCACAAAGAAAAATCAGGGAATGAAATGCGTTGCAACACATCCACCCATTGCAAACCATTCTTTTTACATTCCAAAAACAGGAACTTACTCTGAGAAATAGATTCTGCCACATCTTGTACTGGGAAGTGGTTCCCCATTGAGAGACTCACCGCTTTGGATTAGACACTATATGGGGTCATGCTCCTCCTTCTGTCAGGAGTTAATGGCATCTGAGATCGCATGAAGAAGCCCAAGGTTGGCCTTCCATGCACCAGTCGGTTACCAGAGGCCCACTGCTGTCTCCCACACTCTGTGCTTTACCTTACTCACAAGAAACCCCTCTGAGCTCTCTCGAGTGAATATGCACAGGAGGGACTCTCATAAAGAGAAAGCCCTGCTTTGAACATGGTGCGGTGAACAGGAGCACATCCAAGAATTCATCTATTCTGAAAGCTCAACGAACTCAAGTTAGGTCTAGTTCTTTGTTTGACTCTGGGCATGAATATCATAGTCTTAAGTAAACCACTACATCTTAAATTTAAGATCTTCGCAACTTTTGTAAAAGGCAAAGGGGCACATGCATCAAGGTATTTTGCGATCGCAAACAATGCTAATCGCAAACAATGGCTGTTTGCGATCGCAAAATAGCCATAAGCAATGCATCAACCAAAATGGCAGACTTCCACTTGTATTCGCAAAATATAGCGATTACCTATTTAGCGAATACCAAAATAGCGAATCGGTATTAGCGAATCATTATTTGATAAACGCAAACCTATGCATGAAAATTTGCAAATTGCGAATGGGCAAGAAATCGCAATGGTGCACTCGCAAAATAACACAAATTCAAATCAGGTGTTAACCATGTGAAAACTATCTAATCAGGTGGGAACCATTGACAAAGTATTTCAACAGTCCCAGAAGGCCTCAGAATGTTTCACAATGGCAGCGCTCTATGTCATGGCGAGGACGATGAGGCTACGAGCAGCAGCCCAGAGAAGAAGGAGGATACAGGAGCGCATTTTAGAGTGCGCTTTACATTGCTGGGGCAGACAGAGGAAGAGATATATGACAAATATACGTTGAATGCAGACATGATCTATGATCTGATAACTGAATTAGATCCCCAACTGCAGCATCAAACCCGCAGGACACATGCCATTCCCACTCATGTGCAGGTCCTATGTTCACTGCACCTCCTAGCGTCAGGTAACTTCCAAGGTGTAATAGCTGCAGCTGGAGGGGTTTCCCAAAGTGCACTATCATGCTTTTTCAACTCATTCCTAGAAGCCATGTTGCAGAGGATACACCACCACATAAGGTTCCCTATAAAACCACATGAATTGCAGCAAACAAAATTTGATTTCTATCAGGTAGCCCAATTTCCCCACGTAATTGCATTGATGGGATGCATGTAGCCATATGTCCCCCCTCAGTGAATGAGAACATTTACAGGAACAGGAAATCATACCATTCACTGAATATACAAGTCATCTGCAATTCCAAACACATAATTACAGACATAGTGGCTAGTTTCACTGGCAGTACACATGATTCCTACATCTTCAGACACAGTGGCATACACACTAGTCTCCTTGGGGGTGAATTTGGCGAAGGATACCTGCTTGGTAAACATATGTAAACATGTTTTGCAGACCCTTTGGGTATGGTGATACATAGCAGTGTGTAATCTGTTGCTCTCTAACCTGTAGGTGACAGCGCATATGCTGTGCGCTCCTTCATACTAACGCCATACCTGAATCCAAGTACCCCAAGTGAGCAGCGATACAATGCAGCGCATATTTCCACCCGCAATGTGAATGAGCGGACCTTTGGCTTACTTAAAAGTAGGTTCCGCTGCCTCCACATGACTGGTGGGGCATTGCAGTACAGGCCAGATACCTGCTGCAAAATTGTGGCCACTTGTGCCATGTTGCACAACATTGCAACTTCTAGAGGCATACCCCTGGAACTCTCAGACAGCGAGCCGGAGGAAGACAATCAGCCAGGACAACCAACACCAGCAGCACACGGGCGAGCGCAGCAGAAGGGAGACAGAGACGTGCAGAAATTACACAGCATTATTTTTAAGGGGGGTAATGATGAGACGAGACACTACATGCTTCAATTCTTTGTGATATTTATTTTGTAGAAAATGTGGTTGTGGAAATGCACACATACCATGTGCAAACTTGCATTGTGACTGTCAAAATTAGAAAACATGACATTGGCATGGTACTTAAATGTCAGCCCTGACAAATGGCATGAAACTGGTTACCTCACCAGATTCTAGTTTGTCTCCCAATGCCACACTACTTTCTGCAGCCACGCACCCCCGTGGGCCGATCTGTGGGCTCTGCCACATCCCTTGTAGAAAGAACAATTGATGGACAGAATGCAGAACAATGTCATACATTCACCCCAGTACAGAGATCTGGGCCTAAATCCATCATTTTTTTGCTCACCATGCCATTTCAGTTTGGACCCAGCCATATGCAAATCAGTCTTGACCCTGCACCCAATGGGAACAGTCCAGCCCGAACTGCCAGGCCAGGTCCTCCCTGGACTGGAGACGAGCATCCTAGGACCGGTTTCGGGCTTTCAGCCCTCATCAGCCAGGATAGCTTGACTCCAGTGGCATGGAGAGCACGGGACCCACGTCTGGGCATACCTATCACACTCGGGGTGACAAATGCAAAAATAACAATTGATGGACAGAATGCAGAACAATGTCATACATTCACCCCAGTACAGAGATCTGGGCCTAAATCCATCGTTTTTTTGCTCACCATGCCATTCCAGTTTGGACCCAGCCATATGCAAATCAGTCTTGACCCTGCACCCAATGGGAACAGTCCAGCCCAAACTGCCAGGCCAGGTCCTCCCTGGACTGGAGACAACCATCCTAGGACCGTTTCGGGCTTTCAGCCCTCATCAGCCAGGATAGCTTGACTCCAGTGGCATGGAGAGCACGGGACCCACGTCTGGGCAAACCCGTCACACTCGGGGTGACAAATGCAAAAAGAACAATTGATGGACACAATGCAGAACAATGTCATACATTCACCCCAGTACAGAGATCTGGGCCTAAATCCATCGTTTTTTTGCTCACCATGCCATTCTAGTTTGGACCCAGCCATATGCAAATCAGTCTTGACCCTGCACCCAATGGGAACAGTCCAGCCTGAACTGCCAGGCCAGGTCCTCCCTGGACTGGAGACAAGCATCCTAGGACCGGTTTCGGGCTTTCAGCCCTCATCAGCCAGGATAGCTTGACTCCAGTGGCATGGAGAGCACGGGACCCACGTCTGGGCATACCCGTCACACTCGGGGTGACAAATGCAAAAAGAACAATTGATGGACAGAATGCAGAACAATGTCATACATTCACCCCAGTACAGAGATCTGGGCCTAAATCCATCGTTTTTTGCTCACCATGCCATTCCAGTTTGGACCCAGCCATATGCAAATCAGTCTTGACCCTGCACCCAATGGGAACAGTCCAGCCCGAACTGCCAGGCCAGGTCCTCCCTGGACTGGAGACAAGCATCCTAGGACCGGTTTCGGGCTTTCAGCCCTCATCAGCCAGGATAGCTTGACTCCAGTGGCATGGAGAGCACGGGACCCACGTCTGGGCATACCCGTCACACTCGGGGTGACAAATGCAAAAAGAACAATTGATGGACAGAATGCAGAACAATGTCATACATTCACCCCAGTACAGAGATCTGGGCCTAAATCCCGAAACCGGTCCCAGGATGCTTATTTCCGGTCCAGGGAAGACATGGCTTGGCAGTTCGGGCTGGACTGTTCCCATGAGGCACATGGTCAGACTGATTTGCATATGGCCATGTCTGAACTGGGGTGGTGGAGTGAGCTAAAGAATGATGATGGATTAAACCCAGATCAGTTGACTGGGGGTGAGTGTTTGATTTGCTCTAACGCTCCGTCCATCATCCCCTTTGGTATCGCTTTGTACATCCCTTGTAGAGCCATCTGATGCAGAGGTGCTCCTAGTGCTGCAGCTCCTGCACATGATCACTGGTGCCAAGAGACTACTAAGGCTGGAGGCCTCCTCACTCTCCCCTCCACCCAGTACATTGTTGCCCACAACTGATGCAGTCTGTAATTGCTCCACAGCATTGGTGACCTGTATGAGTCCCCTGGCCACGTCCCCACAGCAATGGGTCATCTCCCCCTGCATGCCCACAGCACGACGGGACAGCTGAGCTGTGGTTGTGCTCAGGCGGTTGATGACCCTAGTGTACCCATCTAAGCGCCCTATTAAATGATGATGCCTTTTGCGTTGTGACACATGGTCTTCCTGCATCAACTTGCACAACTCACTGATGGCTTGGCTGACATTTGTAAAGTTATTATTCAGTCCCTCTGTCCTCCCACCACTGCTGTGGTGAGCTCCTTCATGCTGTCCCTGATCCCTGCTATGTTTGTAGCCAAAGAATCAAGTTGTGCCTGCATTAATCGCATATGTTTGCATTGCAGGCTCTGCACCTTCAACATTTGGCTCCCCAGCCCGCCCCAGACGACAGAAGCATTATCTTCAGCAGCTACCACGTGAGCCCTTGCCCTGCGCCTCCTGTTGTGGATGTTGATGGGCCGCATCTGTACTTGGGGTCTTGGTGTGGGGGTATGCCCAACCTGTGATGTTTGAGGGTCTGGTTGGCTCTGTTTCAAAGGCAGGTAGTGGTGCCACTGTGGTCCTGTGTCTTGTGGGTGCAGGTATTGGGTTTGCTGGGGCCACTTGTGTCTCCCCTCCTGACTGGGCCTGAGTCTCCTGGATGTCATGGCCTTCACCTTCGTCAGACTCCTGTGCAGCTGCATCTGTGATGTTAAACAGTGAAGTTCAGTATTATTTTTTTAAATGTATGTCACATTGCGCAGGGTATTGTTCAATAAAGTTTATTGGTGACACACAGTGTCTTGATTTTTAACTTGCTTGTTGTACTTGTAAGCCCAAATGCAGTTTTGATCCATCCTTGCCTTTACTATTGGGGTTTGCTGTATGCTGATCCCATAATGCATTTTTGTGTAGCAAGTAAAATGTGGACTGGAGTAGGATTTGCAACACTAATCCGGATCTAATTTGAGGGGTATTTTTTTCGATTTAGCATTGATTGGTAATTAGCATGCATCTTGCCTTGTGAAGTTCTGGGCTGTGCCGAGGTGTCGATCTGGGTGACTCCAACTACAGCTTCAGGCTGCAGTGTTGACTCCACCAGGTCCTCCAGGGGTGTATTTTCATTTGGGTCGATGGTCCCCCTCCAGTCTTCTTGGCAGGTCATACCAGCGCTTGCGCAGGTCTTCTATGGAGCGCTGTATGACCCCCACTGCATTGATTCTGGATTGGATTCCAAGCCAGATTTTGCGTTTCTCCAACTCAGGGACATGGAGTGACTGCTTCCCAAAGAGTTTGTTATGGCTCTGTACAACTCCCTCGGTGAGGACTTCAAGCTCTTTCTCGCTGAACTTCAGCTTCCTCTTACGCTGTGCTGCCTTGTTCTCACTTGTTCCAGAAGCCATGCTGATGTCCTTACACAGGGTATTCTGGTCTCCAAAATTGCTTCCTTCTGCTGTGCTCTAGCTGTCTGCCTCCTCCTCTGTCTCTCTCAGTACACAAGTGACAGCATATCCTGCATCACTTCCAGGTTGTGATGTCATCATACTGCATTGAAAAACAGAATCGTTATTTGCGATTAGGTAATTGCGGATTCGCTCTTTTTGATTCGGCATTTGGCAATCGCAAGTAACGATTGCGATTTTTACCGATTCGCTAATATTTTTGCGATTTTCATGATGCATGGGCATTTGCGATTACCAAAAAGCGATTCCTTAAAACTCGCTATTTGGTAATCGCAAATTGGAACTTTGATGCATGTGCCCCATAAATTGGGATATTCACAAAACTTTAATTTCTGCTTTAAATGTTATCGGCTTGTCTTTTCTCATTTTAGATAAAGAAGAAAAATAATTCCAGAACTTTGCCTCCCATTTGTTTTCACCTAGCTTCTCTGAGGTCCATGATGCAGGGTGAGGTTTTGAAAACAATGATTCTGAATTAAGAGACAGCAGTAGATTATTCTGCTACTTTTCAAAAGCCTTCAGATGCATATATTAAAACCAATCATTCATATCAATCACAGTGCCAAGCTGTTGGCGTACCAGGCTCTGACACATATCATGTCACAGCCATTTAGGACTTTGACCTGCCATGGTATTCCGTTTTATTTATTTCTGAGATTAACTCACAAAAATGGGCACTCAATAGTTCACCCTTCATTATTGATGACACCAGTGGAGGTGATGGCTACATAGCTTACCAAACATGGAAAATATAATTGGTTTACAGGTTTTGTGCCACAATTGTATTGCTACATTATCTACAACTTTTATTTTTTAACAAATGTTATTTTCTCTTTAGTAAAATTAACCATAACTTCCCTTTAACAATTTATTTTCAGTGATTAGTTAGGCCTTTATCCTAGGCCAACGATTGAAGTTACTAGGGCACAGTTTAGACAATGCCATAGCTCCATTGTCCTCACATCTAAAGATGGCACACATTGGTGTGTGACCACACTGGCACCCTTTCCCCAGAATCAGATGGACACAGCCATGAGGCTCTGAGCATACCAATCAATCAAACAGCATTTGTAAAGTGCAACACTGTCACCCCTAGGGGTACCTGGGTGCTGTGTCTCCGTCAAAGAGCCAGGTCTTGAGTCTTTTTCTGAAGTCTGATAGCAAGGGAGCTGTCCGGAGCTGGAGGGGAAGGATGTTCCAGGTCTTGGCAGCGATGGAGGAGAAGGAGCGGCCACCATTGCGGCTGCGATGGATGCAGGGAGTTTGTGCGAGGGCGAGTGAAGAGGAGCGCAGATGTCTAGAGGGTTGATGGAAGTTCAGTCAATGGTTGATGTTGGCAGGTCCTAGATCATGGATGGCTTTGTAGGCGTGTGTGAGGATCTTAAACTGGCATCTCTTCTGGATGGGGAGCTAGTGGAGGTCTCTCAGGAGGGTGAGATGTGGGTTTGTATGGGAAGGTCCAAGGTGAGTCTTGCTGCAGCATTCGGTATGGTCTGGAGTCTTCTGAGGAGCTGGGTGGAGATGCCGGGATAGAGGGCATTGCTGTAGTCAAGGTGGCTAGTGATGAGGGCCTGGGTGACTGTCATTTCATGTTCAGTTGGCTGTTGAGGATGATGCCTAGGTTGCGTGCATGGTCAGTCGGTATGCGTGTAGGTCCGAATTCTGCAGGCCATCAGATGTGGTCCCATGCGGAGGTGTTCTTCCCAAAGATCAATACTTCAGTTTTGTCAGAATTGAGTTGGAGGCAGTTGTCTCTCATCCATTTGGCTACGTTGTTCATGGCATTGCAGAAGTTGGTTTTGGCATTGGAGGGGTCCTTGGTGAGTGAGAGGATCAGTTGAGTGTCATCTGCGTAGGAGATTATGTTGAGTCTGTGGGATCTTACGTTGTTTGCGAGGGGGGTCATGTAGATGTTGAACAGGGTGGGGCTGAGGGATGATCCTTGTGGTACGCCGCATATGATGTGTTTGGGGGAGAAGGTGAAGGGAGGCAGTTGGATGCTCTTTCTGTATCCTGTAAGGAAGGAGGCAATTCACCTGAGGGTGTCCTGCTGTATGCCTATGTTGTAGAGTGTGTTGACGAGTGTGTTGTGGGATATGGTGTTGAATGCCGCTGAGAGGTCAAGGAGGATCAAGTCCACAGTTTCTCTGTGGTTGAGGCATCTTCTGATGTCATCAGTGGTGGCAATCAGAGCGGTCTCAGTGCTGTAGTTGGCACAGAATCCTGATTGTGAGGCGTCCAGTAGGTGGTTTGGTTCCAGGAATTTGGTGAGCTGCTGGTTGATGGCTTTCTCAAGTACTTTGTCTGGGTAGGGGAGTAGGGAGAGTGGAGGATAATTTTTTAGATCGCTGGGGTCGTGGAGGCTTTCTTTAGGAGGGGTCTGACGTCTACGTGTTTTCATCTGTTCAGGAAAGTTGCTGTGGAGACGGAGGTGTTGAGGATGCTGGTGAGTTGTGTGCTGATTGGGTTCATTTTGAGGTTGTAGAGGTGGTGGGGCAGGGGTTGGTGGGTGTCCTAGAGTGGATGGAAGGCATGATTGCTGAGGTGGTTAGGATGGCGAGTGGATAGCAGGTGATAATGGTTTGGCTGATGTTCACTGGTTGGTTAAGGTCGTTGGGGTTGAAGGTGGCAGGTTGGAGGTTGAAATTCTTGTAGATGTTGTTGATCTTGCTGTGGAAGTAGTCTGAGTGTTGCAGAGTTCCTGGGAGGGGTGGATGGTATTCTCTATGGGTGTTGGATTGGAGAATTCTTTTACTATTTTGAACAGTTCCTTTCTGTGGTTGACCGCGGAGCTGATGCAGGTGTTGATGACTGCTTTCTTGGCTTCCTTGATGTGCCGGTGATATTTGCTTGCTGAGGGCTGTTTTGTGAGCCACTCTGTCGGCCGGGTTCTACGTGACACACCATCGTTTCTCCAGTTGATGGCAGTAACGCTTGGTGGTCCCGAGTTCTAGGGAATACCAGCTGGCATGTTTGGAGGTCTTGTTGGATTTTGAAGGTTTCAGTGGGGCGACTCTGTTGGTGCTATCGGTGATCCAGGCGGCAACGTTCTGGACGGCCTGGTCGAGGTCTGTTGAGGCCTCGGGTTGGGAGGTGGTGAGGGCCTGTGACCACTGGGTTTTGGTGGCCTTGCTTCAGCTGCGGTGGGGGTGGATATGATGCCTGGTGATGGTGTGCTAGGTGTCAGTGATGGTGAAGTGTACAATGGTGTGGTCAGTCCAGGTGAGTTCTGTGGCGTGGCTGAATTTGATTTGTTTACTGGAGGTGAAAATTGGTCCAAGTGTGTGTCCGGCTTTGTTTGTGGTTTTGGTGACCAATTGGGTGAGGTCGGTATTGTTCAGGTTCTCCAGGAGTTGGCGTCATTGGGGTCGGCAATGTGGAAGTTGAGGTCACAGAGTAGATGTGGTGGTGAGAGCCGATTGCTAGGGGCGACCAGGTTGGGGATGGCTTCGTAGAATGTTGTTCAGGGTCCAAGGGGTCTGTAGAAGATGATGCTTCTTATTGTGGTCTTCACGTCAGCTTGTAGTAGGAAGTTGAGGTGTTCCATGATAGGTGTGGGTTCGTCGTTGGTGATGGAGCAGCCTTGTTTGTTGGCATGATCTATGTGCTCATCTTGTAGCCTTTGGAAGTGGCGGTGGTGATGTCGAGGTTTGAGGAGGTGTTGAGACATGTTTCAGTGATGGGATCCCAGATTTCTGTGGTGTGTTTGCAGAAGGAGTGGGCTTTGAGCAGGATACAGTGGAATAGTTGCGGGGTGCCCTTGGTCTTGTGGGCAGGGGTTGGGCGGGATCTTTCATAGGTTTAGTCACTGGAGAAGTCTCAGTGTCAGCAGGTGAAGGGTCCTTTGGTGGATCGTGGGGAGGAGGAGACGCAGCTGTTGTTTTTGTGTCCGAGGTCCAGGAGTTCCTTGGTAGTGTACCGTTGGGTGGTGGGAGGGCCCGGGGTCCTGGAGCTTGGCATTGTCCAACTTGCGGGTGTTGGTGGCACGCCCACTGAGCAGGTCCACTGCGTGGCCATGTGGCCGCCTCCATTAGCGGTCCTGGTGGGTGATCCTAGTGGTCCTGCGCATCGGGCAATGACCTGGGATGGGACAGCGCGGGGTCAGGGACAGCAGGCAGTGCAGGGACAGTCAGTATGGGGTCAGGAACAGCAGGCAATGCAGGGAGATCAGCAGCGCAGGGACAGCACAGGGGGAGCGGCAGTGCAGGGACAGCAAGCAGCGCAGGAACAGCAGGCAGTGCAGGGTCAGGAGGAGCGGCACTGCAGGGATAGCTGACCATGCAGGGACAGCACAGGGGAAGCATCAGTGCAGGGGTAGGGATAGCAGGCAGTGCAGGCACAGGGACAGCAGGCAGCACAAGGACAGCGCAAGGGGAGTGGCAGTGCAGGGAAAGGGACCGCAGGCAGCGCAGGGACAGTGCAGGGGAAGCGGCAGCACAAGGACAGGGACTGCAGGCAGCACAGGGACAGCATAGGGGGAGCGTCAGCACATAGACATGGACAGCAGGCAGTGCAAGGACAGGGACAGCAGGAAGAGCAGAGACAGGGGGGTGGGCACAGTACCTTAAGCTGGGGTCAGGCAAAAGAGGGGTGGCCCAGCCTCCTCTGGGCTCTGACAGGAACGATGGGCCTGCCCTTGGCCCGGGCTTTGCCCACGCACCTCCTGTGATACAGGAGCTGAAGGGGGCCTTTATTCGGTGCAGGGAGGTGAAAAAATCTGAGAACCAGCTGGCCCTGCCTCTGGGACTGCTGTGAAATGTAGTCTGGTGGTAGGTGTAGTCCTAGGGTGCTCTGGAGCGTGGTGCAGTGGCAGCAACAGGGGGTGATACAGCTTGTGGAGGGAAGGGTGGTCAGGCGGCTTCCCTTGTAGCATTTAGGTATGGCTGACATCCAGCCATTTTGGTTGAAGAACCCACTACTCTAAGTCTTGAGCTCTATGGAGTGGGAATTAGGCACAAGCTTTGACCTTGGGTCACAATGTGTACTTAGCCCCATTTGCCCAGAATTTGCTGGGAACAGTAGTTTCCTATTTTCGGCCTTAATTTTTGCAACATCCTATGTTCACCATCTTTGACAGCAGCACCAGCTGCACAAAGACTTGATCCCATATCAATATGCAACAGATTATGCTTTATGGGAACTTGGTTTAGTTCCACTTATATAAAGACAGAAATATAGAAACACTGATAAAGATAGAAAAAGTTATACTTTCAAACCAGTATGAGTTGCTCTGTAAGACCATTATCTTAGTATTTGCTTGATTTTCTTGGTTATATTTTGATAATAACATCATCATCACTTGAGTTTACGTTTATTTTATACAATAAATTATAGATAAAAGCACATACAATTTAGCAACAAACTATGATTAAAATAATTTGTACATATATATTTGGCACATATTGCCAAAGGAGAAACAAGAAGAATGCTTTCAATATTTTAAATTGTAAATTTGAAAACGTTTGTCAAAAAATAACCTATAACTGTCATGAACTCACTACCCTATACCAATCCAGAATAAAAAATAAGCAACATGAACATACATACGTGCATGCATAAAAAACACATATAATGCCATGTAAAACCCTACCATTATAGAAATAATTAATATTTCCATATTACCAATAATAATAACAATAAAATATTATCATTGCTATCATTATTATTACCATTATTATTATTATTATTATTATTATTTGTATTATATTATTACTACTAAGAATGATAATACTAATAATAATAATCTGATTTACTGACTGAAACATGAAAAAACAAGAGCGCTGAATCAGCCGAAATGTAAAACATCCACCTATGTATGCTAAGGTACGGGGTCCACCACTGAGCTCAGAGATCTATAGTCTATAACCCCTTAGCTTTAGAAGTGGGGGATGGTTTAGGCAGACCTGTCAGATAAGATGACAGGGCTCTTTATTGTGTATGGTTTATTAACCATGGTGATGACATTATTGACATGTATCTGTTTCATAATTGTGGCACACTTATTGCATCTTAGAGCACAATAGTTTGAATAAAAATTGTAAACTTCCTTCTTGTCTCTTTTTATCTTATTGTGGACAAGTATCGAGTGAAAGAGCGAAAGGGAGTATCCTGTTACCACGGTCCCTGTGAGGGTCGAGAGTGTTGTGTTCTGGGGTGCCAAATCACTTGTCTCTCTGGAAAGGTTAGGAGGGCAAGTGAGACATTATAGCTAGTCGGACTCGGGCTCATAGATACTGAGGTGGTATGGTGACTCAGTCCCCTACATACTGATGATCTATGGTCCCAAGAATAGTTTGGTTTCTGAGGAGAATCCCTACAACAATTTCAATAGCTCACTGTTGATCTTTGTATAAATAAGCTTTAAAGACACGTAAATCTAAAATTTGCTAAGAGTCTTGGAATAATTTGGTCAGAGCTAGTGAATTAAAAGGCTCTTTTGATCTATCTATACCTCTCCATACTTTAGGGAGGAAAACTACCCCTTACTAGAACAGGGGGTTCCAGAAGGCCAGTGGATAACCCATTATAGAAAAATCTTCACAGCTGACACAGATGTGGGAACCTCAACAAATGACTAAAATAATTTGGCATCGCATGACCCTAACCTAATTTATTGCATTGAAGAAATTCAATTGGCACTAAGTAAAAGCTGAGCATGCAAAGCAGTGGACCTTGATGGGGTACCAATACATTTGTTTCAAGATAATAGTGCACTTTAGGCTCCATTATTAACTAAAGTCTTAAGTGCAGTTAGCAAGGCTGGGTTCCCTTCTAATGGTCTAAGACAGTGATTGTTCCTGTAATTAAGAATGGGGAAAGATCTGACCCCCAGTGATACTGCCGACTTTCTTGGCTAAATAGTTCAGTAAGTATTTTGGGTAGGGTGCTTCTAGAGAGTTTAGAACCCTGGGATGAAGAACATTCTGTCATTTCAGACATACAGTATGACTTTAGACAGGGCCTTGGTACCCTGGTACAATGTTTCCATTTGAAATTTCTAGGATCCGATTCACAGAACTAATCTGAGATAAAATCCTAAACGTATTACTTTTGGTATTCACAGAAGGCATTTAGTAGTAGTAAAGTTAGGACTCCTAACTTTACTACTACTACTAAACTGAGACAAAATCCTAACTTTACGACTTTCGGTATTCACAAAAGGCATTTAGTAGTAGTAAAGTTAGGAGTCCTAACTTTACTACTACTAAATGCCGTCTGTGAATACCAAAAGTAGTAAGTTTAGGATTTTATCTCAGATTAGTTCTGTGAATCAGCCCCCTAGTGGGCAAATACCCAAAGGTTAAGAAAGGTTTTCTTATCCTAGCATTCATGGACCTTAGCTCCGCATATGTTTGTGTCAATCACAATAAATTGTGGCAGATTATGAATTCAAGGGGAGCTGATCCTCAAATAATACATCTGCTGAATTATCTTTATTAGAATGTTACTGCCAGAGTGTGGTACGGACCGGGAGGCAAATGTACTGGATCTTTTTGGGTGCAGAGGGGTGTAAGATAAGGGCGCAGAGGGCTCCATTCTTGTTAACATTGCATATAAAGGGCGTTGAACAAGAACTTCTGCATTCCACTACCAATTTGCCAAAGATATGTACTCGACCAATACCTGTTCTGTTGTATGCAGCTAAGGCACTGCGAAATGGTTACAGTTGTTGCTAAACTCATTCAGGATGTATATAAAAGGGTTAAATTTAAACCTTAATAAAAAAAACCTTTGTTATGATTTGTGGACAACGAGTCCCTAAATCTAAACAGTTTCTTATTAAAAACATTCAGATCCCTTGAGTGTCTACATTCTGTTACTTGGGGGGGTCCTATTTGATAATGACTGGAATTGGGCACCCCAAATTTGTCTTAAGACCCAGCAGATAAAGAAGACGGCTATGTCTGTCTTCCCGTTTGCTTCAAAATTAATGTCTATTCCAATAATAGAGATGCTTGCAATATATACTTGTAAATGCATTCGACTGCCACTTAAGACTCCAGTATTTGGGGTTTTTCAATTTGTAGAGCACTGCAACAGACTGAGAACATAATTCTCAGAAGATTCTTAATTGCCTCCCAAGCCACTCTAGTGTTTATTTGCCATAAATATTTGGGTCTTCCTTATATTGAGGATACCAGTAGATCAAGGCCAAAGCAGCTCTGGTATTCATTCTGGTCAAAACCCAAATCTACCTTAAATAGGACTCTAATCATCAACTGCCTATCCCTGGATTTTTCCTACAACATTTCTTGGTTAGAGCTTATTAAATATAGCTATGAAATTTTAGGACTTAATCTCAGTAAACAGAAGGTAGTATTTCTTCCACCTTCACAAAAATTACAAATCCTGATCTTAAGCAGAAATTGAAAGGACTGGCAAGTGAGACTAAAAAGAACAGAAAATGACCGAGAGTTCCACTCCAGCCAATGAATTTGTTCCTTCATATCAAGGCCTGTAGTTTTATTTGATGCATGTTTTAAACAGTCATTATTGTTGCATTTTCATTTGCTTTCATCTAGGTACAGTCCATTTTATGGTGGTACATCCTATATCGGGGCAATGGTTTAAAGGAAATAGAGTATGCCCATGCGATGGATTGTCTGCACAAAGCACTTTCCATTTAGTCTTTTTCGTAATTTCATAAATATCCTACAGCACACTTTTTAAAACAACTTGTTTTAAATTTTAACCAGTGCAGACCTGCTGTTTTATATTTACAATCCCTGCAACCTCTATCCATCTGGTCTACTGTTTTGAGATTCATAATCGTGCTGTGAGGATTAGAAAAACCTTACCTGACATGCATGCAGAGTGAATTTGATCAGATAGTTTTCCTTTTTAACAAGTTTTTTGTATTTATTATTTTATGTTATCCTTTATGGTTGTGAAAGACTAACAGAATAAAGATTATTGAACTGAACAGAAATAGGTTTGAGTACAAAGAATGATTGTTTAACAAGGGGCCAGTTGTGTTAAAATGAATCACTATGCTCAAGTCTAGATGGGTTTAAAAAACACAATTCTAGGTGGAAGCAAAGTGTTAGGTTGAAAATGCAGAAGAGCACTGAGTGGCTATTTGGCCAATGTCAAGTAGTCCCAACATATTAGCAAAGAGAATATTCTGAATGGTGAACCAGCAAACAGTGGTTGATTTTTAAAGCTGAAAACATAAAAATGTGGCCTCCAAAGGGAATTTAAAAATACAAGTTTTTGAAAGGTCACTTACCATTATTTACTCACATTAGGAACGCAGAAGAAACAGGAATTATATTCTGTTTCTTTACTATTGATACAGAAAGTAAACTGAGTTGATGTAGCAAAAACAACACTCTCCCACTCCACCCTGAGTTATTGGTGAAGGATGCTAGGGGAAGAGTTCCAAAAAATCACTTCAGATCACAATTGAAGGTTAATAGATATTGCAAGAACCAAGACAAATGTCTTCAATTGGATTATACTGTAGTTATCTGAAATGAATAACATCAGTATAATCAACTTGAAGACCTTTATTCATTTCTGTCACCTTCTATTGTAACTCAATTGAAGTAGTGTTTTAAAAGAAATCACCACTACACTTGAGAACTTTTTCATTTGGATCTACCTGTCTTGAAGATGGTCTTGCCTGCATTTGATGTTGTGAGACCCAAATGTCAAAACAAAAGTTATTTTTTATAGCCTAATAAGAAACAGACTAATGTTCAGCTGAGAACATCCTGTAATGAGCTAGAACAGCTATTATTTGATTTAACAGCATTTCAACATATTATTTTCTGGACTGCTGTTATTTTGATTGTTTTTATTTGTTTTTAATATCTGTGAATGTATGTCGGTAGTCATTGTCTCCTTCATCCATCTTTGTGTTCAGAACATTTATTATGCAGTAAAATATTTTATAGTTTTTTATTGTATGATAAAATAGATAATTTGAGATAATTGTTGCTCGAAGATGAGATATTGAATTCATTACAACTGAGTTGTTGTATGGATGGTGATATCACATTTAAAAATAGTACAAAGAAATTACAAATACGTTTGTAAATGAATTCTCCAGGAAAATGTTTTCTGTTCAGTTGGCATTACCCAGCCACTTGCGGACTGATTGGATATCCCTATGACTTTTATTGGTTGCAACACTGAAAGTAGTGTGCAATTAAATTGGCATCTGAACATATGCACTGCTATTGCAACACTCCTTCAGGAACAAAAGAGAGGCGAAGAAGAACTTTATTTTTCTTGCTGTATCTATTGAGAAGGCAGAGAAATATGATGACATAGGGCCTGAATTAGATTTTGGTGAGCGGGTTACTCCATCAAAACGGTGACGGACATCCCGTCTACCGAAATATAAATCCTGTAGGAAATTATGGGATTTATATTTCGGCAATAGAATATCTGTCACGGTTGTGACTGAGGGCCAAATTACAATGACGGTGGGACCGCCACGACAGCCCGTCGGTGGCGGTCCTAAGCCATCGTAACAATGTTTTCAGCCCGCCACATTAGGGTGGCGGGTGGATGGGTGGCGGTCGGAGAGTCTGACCGCCACGGATCCGATGGGCTCAAGGAGCTGGTCGGACCCTCGGAGGAACATCCAATCCCTACAATGGTGGCGGTGCCTGCCAGGCACCGATGTAGGGATTATGATGTCCTTTTCCGCCCACCTTTTCATGGCGGTTTACCCGCCATGAAACGGCTGGCAGAAAGGGACATTGGGGGCCTGTCGGACCCTCGGAGGGACATCTAATCCCTACAATGGTGGCGGTGCCTGCCAGGCACCGCTGTAGGGATTATGATGTCCCTTTCTGCCCGCCGTTTAATGGCAGTTTACCCGCCATGAAACGGCTGGCGGAAAGGGACATTGGGGGCCCATAGCGGGCCCCCCTTCCTCCCTGGCTCTAAGCTGTGGGTTTTGGGGGGCACCTATGGTGCCCCCTACATATCCCTGCACCATGTGGCAGGCACTGCATAGTGCCTGCCACGTAGTGCAGGGATTTGTAAAGTGTCCCCATTTTGCACTGCAGCGTGTGCTGCAGCCAGCAGCACCCGCCACAATGCAAAACATAGGCATTGATGCCGCTGTGGTGGCGGTCGCATCCTAATGCCTCTGTCGGGATCGCGGAAAGCCTGTCGAAAGGTCCCGTTTACGATAGGGTGGAGGGCGTACCAAAGTCCGCTTGCCATCCTAATCAGCCCCTGAGTAACCTGCCCAATGAAATCTAAATCAGGCCCATAGTAATTATTGAGCAGGTGGATCGTGAACCTGCTCATAAAAATCCTACTAATTCAACTGAGTGGTGTTTTTTTACTGTTTGAATTAGAAGAAAAATAATATGGCTATGAAGACATAGGCACATGTTGAACCAAAAGACACCTGCCATTTGTTCATTTGCAATTACAGCATGCAAAACTTATGGCAATGCTGCTTGCATGCAATCTTTCATTTATAGCTTCGTGATGAAGAAATACGATGTGAAGGGCTTTCTTCCTAAAGAAAGGTCCTGTGCATTAGTAGCCTCCATGGGACCAAGACATTGACTTAATGATGCTGTATGGATGTTAACCAACAAATCAAGAGAAAGGAGGAAGAAGCAGTGATTTGTACTGCTTCCATGCTTAATAGTTTATGATCAAAAGAGAATGATCCACATATCTTGAAAAAGCCAGGGTCTATAAGTGTTGTACAAAGGCCCTCATACACTCTAACCCGTGGGCAGCGGTTTATCTTGGTTCTCTGCTTTAGAAGGTTAGGTGATTGGTTTTATCATTGGGTCCTTTTCCAGCTGAGTTTCCTGTTCTCCAGGCAGCCAAACTTCCTCCACCTGGAGGGAGACCATCTAGTTCTTTGACGGTCATGATTTCGATAGTGTTAGCGGAAAAAAGTGATAAATTAAAAATACCTCCTATCCTGTACTCTTGTTTTATTCGTCAGGATGGGGTAAGATTAAAAACAGTGTGTGGTGCTCTGGTGCATGTGCGAATGGTGCACCGCACCTATATAATGATGATTTCAGTGGTCGACATGTTTCAGTCTATGGGTGTCTCTAAAGATTGGTGGACTTTCATCAGGAACTTAGTCATAGCGATAACGTGATAGATTGCTTTGAAACATTGGGTAAGTTAATGTCACTTACCCATCTTCATCATTATTTCATGTAATTGACTGGTTTATAGGTCATGGTTCTACCTATACCTTGGAAAAGAAAAAGAAAAAGGGGAAAAGGAAAAACATGCATATTGTTGCTTTATATAGATTTCATATAGTGTTGCCCAATTAGGTGCTTGGATGTGTAATGCTACTTGCATATGTGACACAATTTGTGTGCTGTACTCATGTAATTTCTCATTACATATGACAGTGAAGCGTTAATAATCAATCAGAGATCGATATCAAGAAGGCATGCAGTTATATTTGTTGGCATCAAAGGCTTACAAAAGGACATAATAATACAGTGATTTGTGCTCGGTTGGTAAGAAAAAAAGTCTATGGCTGTTAAGTCATCATTAAGTTAGTGTGAAGCATACCAATAATTTTACTCCTACTCTACACCATAAGAGCCTGCGTTGAGGATGTAATCAAACGTGTGCTCAAGAACATGTCCAATAAACGTGTCTAGAAAGATTATCACCGTGTTGAAATGGTTTTTGAAAAATTCTCACCCTTCTAAATATTTTTACGGGGAGAGAAGGAAAGAAAAGCATGCTGTACAAAAAGTATTACTTTAGCCTTAACGTTCATATCGTTTTATATTTGGGGCTTTGTAATTCAAAAGGAAAACATGCAAACGTTAAAAAACTTAATGGTACATTTATGGGAGTTTAATTAAAATCCATCGGGTGCTGCAGGAGCTCTACATTAAGAAATGGAAACAGGCGTGTCAGTGATAATTTCTTTCCTCACATTACCTTGGGTTGTTGGTGTCATTTCCTTCTCAGTTACCTCTAGAATGCTACTTGCATGTCCTTGTTGTAGCTTCTTACCGCGACCCGGAAGTTATCACCCGCGGTCCGGGAGGAAGTGCACCTTTATAGTGATGATGTGGTATGGAAACTGAAAAAAGACTATTCTAATGCCAATTTCGAGATAAAGACAGACTTGAAAATTCTCTAGGGGGCGTGAAGGTGTAATTGTTCCTATGTGGTTTCATGTGCCCTCTATATTAAGTGCTGTTATAAAATTACTGTTAAGAGGGCGGTGTTAGGGACAAAAGGCGAGTCTCGATGTTGCGCTTCATGTGGTCAATGCTGTTATAATGGAGGAACGGTGACTGCCAGGTTTATATGCATAGGCTGTCATTAAAAGAAAAAAGGATATGTTTTCCTGTTCTTACTTGTACACTAACTTTTTGAAGTAGAAGTTTAAAATCAAACAATTGCACAAACAATTGTTTTTTGCTCGCAAAGTGTGCAGTGAACCACAACTTCAATTACCTTTTTAATAATTACATTGAGGTCAACAATTAGCTGTGAGGCAACAGAATCTAAGTCAATCTCTTCTTTTGTTACCTAATCTTTGACATTTTCTACCTCATTCATGGCTTCAGCTTCATTGTGACTACTTCCCTAGTGGATCTTTGTTACCTGCATCTCTTCATTCTGTATTTCTTGCTCCAACATTTTAAGAAATGTTTGAAATGTTTGATTCTGAATGTTTTTTCGCTAATTATAAACAGTCTTGTTGTGTTACCCCAATATATTTTGGGGGTAGCATCTAGTAGATTTTCAAAAATCTTCCAAATTTTTTTTATTTCTAGAAAAGGAAAACTGGTAGGTGTCATTCACCCCTTCAATGAACAATGCTCTTGAGGAGCAGGAATGTCAGGAGTCACCCAAACTGGTCACAGAATCTCTTACATCTTCAGGTGATATAGGATGTCCTCCTGTGAACCACTGAATTTGTATAGACACCCACCTATATTGGTATTATATAATGAATTAGAATTTTTTTTGTAATATTCTTTTATAAATCAGTGGATACAAATGTGCATCATCATAATAAGCATATGGTCCATCAAAAGTTAAGGGTGAATGCGAATTACACCCTAAACATTGTGCAACACACAACAATAACCTATTAGTAAAATCCCTAACTATATTCTAATTAGGAGTGTGTAAAATGTGCATATTTTGCATTTGCGCAATTACATGAAATGTCAGGAAAACTAAGTTATATTATGCATTATTATGAGAAATGCCAATCTGCCATTTGGTGCTACAGGTTTCATGTCTATTTTTAATGGGAGGCAATATCACTAAACAAATAGAGCAAAAAACAAGAGAGCAGCACACAGCACCCACTCACATTCTTGTACCTTTTGTTGTTCTCCAGAGCTCAAGCACATTTGTTTGCTGCAAACAGTGTACAATTATGCAACATCCCATCATAGTGTAATTAGAGGGATTTTGTATAAGAAGCATAACGCAAAATTAACAAAATTACACAAGATTTTTGTGGCATAGTGGACATTTTGCCTGATAATAATTATAATTAACTCTCTCATGAGCTTGATGTATTTGACTGAAATATATCATAATTTCAGCTGAGAAATAGAAAGCCCACCACATTCCTGCATGCCAATAGGTCTAAAGTTGGAGCCCTGGTTTTGAGCATCTTGTCCCAGTCAGTGTCAACTTGTCAGCCTACTTGTGCTGCCCTAATTGATATGCTCTTTTATACTATTTCAATGCATTAAAGTCTGTAGAGCAGGTGAGGACCCGTCTCTCTTGGATCCTAAATTTGCTTCACAGGACAGAAGGTAATTGCCTTGTTAGATTATTAGAAATTATATAGCAAATACTGCCAGGCTGGAACTCATGTGAGGTCAGTCTGCAAGCAAGTTTTTAGCTACCATTGAATGCTGCAGAGTGTGGAACAATATTTAAGTGGATATTACAACATGAGCAGCAAAAATATCTGATCATTTAGCACTTACGGCCTGAGATATATTTAGGCAGGGCCTGCCATTTCACCATGGGGACGGAGTAAATTGCTCTGCCCCTATTGGTGGAAAGGGTGCCCACCTAATTTATAAATCATTGCCAAGTAGGCGGTCATTTAGAAATGCATTAGCAGAAACCGCCATCACTGCGGTTCCTGCCTATGGATTTTACTTTTTCCTATGGGGCTGCGTCGGAAGGATGCAGCCCTGTAACAAACAGTATTCTTCTTTTCATTTAAAAAATAAATTCCCAAACAGGATTTTCTTTTTGAAAAGAAAAAATAATGCTCCCTCACCATGAGAGTCTTCTCCCATGGCAGGGAGAGCATTATAATGTTTTTACTGTTCCGTCCTGCCAGGTTTAACCTGACGGTAGGAAACAGTAAAAAAGATTGTACATGCCTGCCCATTTAAATTGGGCGGGCGGATATGTAGCCATTTCTCCGACTGCCCTTAGTCCACAGGGCTGTCAGAGAAGTTTGGCCATGGCGGAGACAAAGTAGTCTCCGTTGTGGCCAAACTTAAGGTCCGCCCACAAATATATTTGGCAGAGAGGGAACTCTGTCATCATTGCAATGGAGTACCCTCTCCACCAAGATATGAATCGGGCCCATAGATTTTCTTTTTGCAAAAATGAAGCTCAGAAGTCCAAGGTTATGAAAACCTGACCATTAGGTCTCACACTTCTGTCATATACTCAAATCGAGACACTGCTCAAAAAGGACTGTGTTAACATACATTAGGCCTGTAACACTTTTAACATTATCAAACATGTTAAAAGCTTTCCAAAGATGACACCCCATCATATCAGCCAATTTTCAGTTCGCCAGTATTAATTATCTAGTATGCAATCATTCCTTTGCAACCTTATTGTTATTTTCATTAACTTATGTGTAGTGTGAGTGAGAAAAATCTGAATGGGCTTGTCTCGTTTTTTCAATACATACCAGTTCTCCTGGCATTATAAGTGTGAATTCTTCAGTGCGTGAGACCAATCAATTATTTTTGGTTTCATTCTTCTGTGAACCATTAATCACTGACTTGTATTCTGGATGCAGGCTTGCATGCATTTTCTTTCTGAATCAGCAACTCAAAAAAAGAATGACTCATTCACACAGTTACATTGTTTCTTTAAGCTCAATAATACCAGTACTTCATTTCAGGAACTCAGTCCATGTCCTACATTGGGGCAGCATTGGTACCCATTCTTCTTCTTCCTCAATTTCTTGGTTTAAGTTCAATTAGCTCTTTGCTACACTGGATTGTATACTATTATGTTTTCTAAATTATTTACTTTATGAATAGCAGTATGATTAAAATTCATTCATCCAAAACATTTACTGGAGTCAGCCAAGAAAAAATAGTTGAAAAAAATATCCTAATGCATGTAACACTGATAATCACATTTAATAAAATCCGTTCAGCAACCCATAACTATCTGCCTTTAAATGTGTACCAAATACTTGAATCAGTGCTGCTTTATAAGCTAGTTGAAATAATTGTTTCAGGCATGTTGCACTCTATGCTACCTATAATAGTCAGTGACAAATGTAAATTATGTGTTTTGTTTCAAAAACATAAATCTATGCTACTGCTATGTTCAGGTTTGCATACAAGAACTTGTTAGTCAGTGGCCAATAATGAAATATATTGGGTTTTTAAGGAGGTCATACTAACTCATAACCACAAGATAGAATTTGCTCATTCGCATTGCCTATATAACAAACCCCTTCTTTCAAAAAACAACATGTTTTGTAAGCCAAAATAATTGTGACCTATTCCTTAAAAGTATGTATACTTCAGAAATTATTTTGGTGTTACAATAGATTAACATGTATTTGTTGCAGTCATCAAGTTGCACTATGACTGTATAGTAATTTGTTTATATATTGATGAAATTTGCAGCAGCCTTCTGCATTCAGCGGTGTTCAAAGTCAGCCAATTTTAGATTATACAAGGATACTAAGCATAATTTGACTGAAATAATATAGTGTCATTTTCCACATTACCATACCATTAATTTATTTATATGTATCTATTTATGTATGTATGTATGTATGTATGTATGTGCATACATAGGTGTGTATGTATAAATGCATGCATGTAGGTTTGTTTTGCTCAAAACAGCCTAAAATCATTACCTTAGAGTATTTTTTATTAAATTATTTCATATATCATCCAAGCAACACTATGCTCTTCGCATGGTGAAAGAGGGTACAACTCAAACCCTGGAACTGAGATTAAATTATACATGGAGACTCCAATTTATAGTCCATTGTTTATAATTGATTTCATAAGGCTCAAATTTGAATGTGTGATTGAAAAGGAACCTTGGCTACATATATTTTTTCATTACCTTTAAAGAAGTTTGCAGTGCAACTATCCCTTTATAGCAGTCCATTCCACATGTATTCGCTTAGACTCATCAGTTACTTTATGAAATGTACCATTTGATAGCAATGCTTTAATCTCAGACCATCCCAATGGTGTTCCCCACTTCGAAGCTGGAAAATGTGAATAACGTTGACATGGTGTTGATGGTGTTTTGAATTCTCTAGCACTAGCAAAGCAAAAATCTGTTGCATATTATATGGTTTCATTGAAAAACACTATATAGGGCTAGATGTATGAATAATAGTAATAGCGATGATCAAATAGCGATTTTTTGTGAATCGCTATTTGGTGATCACTAACGTACAAAGAGGTTACTTAGGGCCACATGTATCAACATTTGGAATAGCAATTACTTAATTGCGATTTTCTGTGAATTGCAATTAGGTATTTGATATTCCTAATGTATGAAACTCCAAGAGTTTCATTTATTGATTCCTAGGGTGTCACAAATCGACCTACCTCATTAGTATTAATGAGTTAGGTCGTAATTTGCGACCCTCTATGATTCGCTTAAATTCTCGGGGATTGTGGCATGCTTGGGTCAGCAGACCACTATTTCCGTGACTGCTTTTCAATAAAGTAATCTTTTTTTTATCGTTTTTTTTTAAATGCAGCCCGTTTTCTTTAAAGGAAAACGGGTTGCGTTTAAAAAAGAAAAATGAAAAGTTTTCTTTTCATTTTTTAAGAGCAGGCAGTGATCTGCTGGACCATTGCCTTCTCTCAAAAAACGTTTTTGCCACCATTCCCAAAGGGGAAGGGGTCCTTTGGGTTCCATTCCCATTTGCGAATGGGTTACCACCAACTCGAAGTTGGTGGTAAAATGCTAATGTTTTGCAACCGCATTCACGGTCACAAAACATTGATACATACCATTTCGATTTGGTATCTAGAAGGGAGGCCCTAAACACGCCCATTCCAAATACCCGAATCGCAAGCCCATTTTGCAATTCGGTAACAGGTTGCTGAATCACGAAATAGGGTTTCATACCTGGGAAATGCCTTTTTTGCATTTGCAAATGGGCCGATTCTGCGAATCGGCCTGATTACGAACGCAAAATTGCTTGATACATGTGGCACTAAGTCCCTATTCCTAAAATAGCGAATCGTAGTGGATCGCAAATAGATCTACCTCATGAATATTAATGAGGTAGGTCACAATTTGTGACCCACTACGATTCGCTGCCATCACAGGGATGGTGACCTGCTGAAGTCAGCAGACCACTAATTTTTTAAGAGCAGGCACTGGCCGCTTGGACCACTGCCTGCTCTTAAAAAATTATTTTTCCACCATTTTCAAAGGGGAAGGGGTCCCTCAGGGACCCCTTTCCATTTGCGAATGGGATTGGTCAGAAAACATTCATACATACCAATGCAATTTGGTATTTGGAAAGGGCACCCTAAACAAGCCCTTCCAAATACCGATTAACAAACCTATACTTGAGATTCTGTAATATGTTATCAAATCGCAGTTTGGGCATAGTACATAAGAAAAGGCATTTTTGCATTCACAAATGGTCGATTCTGTGAATCTGACTGTTTGCAAACGCTAAAATGTTTCATACATCTAGCCCAAATTCTTTGGCATATTAGAATGAAATAGTGTGCCAACTCTTTGGATTTGCAAACACAAATGGGGCTACCCCTAGTGGGAAATTTCTACAGGTCTTCTCAGAGATGCATGTAAAGTAGGGGCATCTCACAAAAAGTGTAGGACTGGCCTCACACCACCTGGTGTCATGCTTCATCATAGGCCGTCCCTCGCCCTCTAAAAACTCGGTTTGATAGAGGGCGGGCATACACCTGATGACAGGGATGCACTTCTAAAATAAGTGGGGGCCCGTGAATAGTGAAAGTGATTTAAAAACCATTACAGTTGTCGTAAAGACTGTTTTTAATTAATTCGGCAACTGTATGGTATTAAAAGAAGTGAGCGGTGACTTGGGAACAAATTATCTCTTCACCGAACTGATTGTGGTCAACATGTTTCTGCTAAATGTCCCGAAAGTACGTAGCATTCATCAGGACCATGTATCTAAGGGCTCCGTCTTTGTATCTAAGTGTAAATAAAGATCAACCACTAACTGGGGTATATATTGTCACTATCCCCGCTGGTATAATAATCCAAAATTGCCCTAGGTAATTACCCTACTTTCTCCATGGGAGGTCGGAGGGGAAGGCCCCTACACTGACATTTGTCATTAAGTGCGCCTTCCGCCGTGTAGCCTACAGGTCTCTGCCACCGCTCCCCGTGCGGGGATAGTGACAATATATACCCCAGTTAGTGGTTGATCTTTATTTACACTTAGATACAAAGACGGAGCTCTTTAGATACATGGTCCTGATGAATGCTACGTACCCTTCGGGGACATTTAGCAGAAACATGTTGACCACAATCAGTTCGGTGAAGGGATAATTTGTTCCCAAGTCACCGCTCACTTCTTTTAATACCATACAGTTGCCGAATTAATTAAAAAACAGTCTTTACGACAACTGTAATGGTTTTTAAATCACTTTCACTATTCACGGGCCCCCACTTATTTTAGAAGTGCATCCCTGTCATCAGTGTATGCCCGCCCTCTATCAAACCGAGTTTTTAGAGGGCGAGGGACGGCCTATGATGAAGCATGACACCAGGTGGTGTGTGAGGCCAGTCCTACACTTTTTGTGAGATGCCCCTACTTTACATGCATCTCTGAGAAGACCTGTAGAAATTTCCCACTAGGGGTAGCCCCATTTGTGTTTGCATTTCATGTTGGAGGCTGGCTAACCCCTAGGCCCTGTGCCTCTAGTTCCCATCCCTGGTTAAATACCAGGGCTAGTGTGTTCAACTCTTTGGATTTGCCAGGCTTCTGCTACCCGAAACTCTGCAATGAAAATGTTAAACCACAAATTCAGTTTTTAGGAATGTCATTTAGAAATGAGGGCGCATATATCATCTTTTGCCTAGAAAGGATATCACTCACATTTTGATATTTATGCGTATAGAAATTAATGTTGGAATCAAACCAGTGTTTTGATGGGGCTTTCAAACAGTGGAACTTAGGGGCTCATTACGATGGCGGAACGATTGCCACCGCCGGGCCGGCGGTGGCGATCATTCCGCCATCATATTGAGATTTACCTACCGCCATATTAGGATGGCGGTGGGTATCGCAGCGGTCGCAAAGTCCGTCCGTCGCTTTTCTGCCGGTGGCAATCGCACCGATTGCCTGGCAGGCGGAGCAGGGCCACTAATATGGTGGCGGTGCCTAGCAGGCACCATCTGCCATATTAGGATGTGTGTGGCCAGGCGCCTTTCCATGGCGGCGATGCCGCCATGGAAAGGGTGGCAGGGATTGGGTTTGGGGGCCTGTTGCAGGCCCCCCTTATGTGGGGGGGCATCGCTGCACTGGGGGGGTACGTATTTCCATGCACCAAGTGGCAGGCACCGCGTAGTGCCTGCCACGCGGTGCAGGGAAATGCGGTGCAAGCACTTTCAACATTGCAGACGGTGCTGCAGCCAGCAGCACCGCCCGCAATGTTGAAAGCCCAGCATCCTAATTGCAATGGTGGGACCGCCGCATGTCTGGCGGGAGGTCCCAATCACCGCTACGGTGGCGGGCGGACCAAGTCCGCCTGCCAACGTAATCAGCCCCTTAGGGCCTCATTACGATGTCGAGCGGAAGGCCAACCAACAGCTTGTCGGTGGCGGTCTGCCCCACATCTGAGGCATCTGTCCGACCGCTGTAATTTGATACAGTCGTCGGACCGATGCCTGCGGGGGGAATCCGCTACACATCGGGCAGGCTCAAGGAGCCTATCAGGGTGGCGGGCGGATCGTAATCCCCAAAATGGAGGCGGTGCCTGCTCAGGCACTGCAGTGGGGATTACGATACACTTTTCCGACAGCCTTTTCATATCAGTTCTTCCACCATGAAAAGGCTGGTGGAAAGGATCTTTTGGGGCATCTAGCAGGGCCCCTGTCCCTTGTGGCCTTCCGGTATGGGCCCTGTGGTGCCCCCTAAACATCCATGCATCATGTATCAGGCACAGCATGGCGCCTGCCACATGGTGCATGGATGCTTAAATGTGTATTTTTCCTATTGCGGCTTGTCCTGCGGTCTGCAGCACAAGCCAGAATAGGAGAAATACACTTTCCAACCGCCGTGAAGGTGGTCGCATCCTAATAATGGTAGCGGGACCGCCAACTCCTTGTCGGGCGGCCCGGCATCATAATGAGGCCCAGAGTTAGGAATTCAGGTCAACAGTCCAAGCTAGTAAGGCATACTGATTATTTAATTCAGCTTTATTCTGAATATCCAGCACTTCCAGCACAGGTGTGACTCGTGGTACTGCCAGTCCTACCACAGCAAAATTTGCAACAGACTCCCTTTCACTGTCAACCACTACAGCGTTTGGTTGCATTTCAATGGGGGTGATATCTGGCATTGTCCTGCCTGTATTTGTTTTGTTTCAGCAACACTGGATGACTATGAAGAATTGGGCACATGGTACTTCTTTACTGGGTGAATTGACACTAGTGTTGTGTTTTTTTGGCCCTTGTGAAGGTGGCGGAATTTAAGTTTGCAAACCCTCTCTATCTGTGATTAGTACAAGTTCCTGTAAGCTTGTCAAAATTCTTCTTTCTCAGCGAATTGCTCTGCAACCTGGTCACCAATCTTTGGTAACGAGTCAATAGCAAAAGAGACTTTGGGTATGATTTAGAAGTTGGTGGATGGAATACTTTGTCACAGCCATGATGAACATCCCGTCCATCGTATGGCAAGTGCCATGGGATATAATGCTCTTGTAATATGGTGGATGGGATATCCGTCACGGTTGTGACAGAGTATTCCATCTGCCAAACTCTGAATCAGCCCCTTTGACAGGTTTGCTGAAAATCCTGTAACAGATAAAGGAATGCTAGATCATGAGATTGATTAACCCCCAAAAGGCCTGGCTCATACATTTTTATGCCACATAATATTTAATAAGGTTTAGGGCTAAGCACTACATGTATTGGCAAAATATTTAATGCTATCTGTGGGCTCTATTGATTATTCAACCAGTATGCATCAACACTTAGGAACCTTCTAGTGAAGGTTTACTTAAGTATTCCGCTGCTTTTCATTACCACTGTACCCAAATTTGGTTTAAAAGAGTTGGAGAAATGAAGGTGTACTCCCACCTCCATAAGTGACTCTGCTAAAACATTTAAAGTAAAAGCTGGCCCTTGACATGAGTGAACAGTTTATATTCCACCCATTGATACTAAGCACATCAGCGCTCATGCCACCAGGACTGTTCTAGAGACATTCATTATTTCCAAATTCTGTATGTGACTTTCTTGGTGATTTTTTAAATTATTTCCATGGCAACGTAACATTGCTGCTTCCTCTTTCTTAAATTCAGGACCTGCCCACCTGTCCAAACATTGGTAATTTCATGACCATGGCTGTTCCTGAAGCAGCACTCCAAGGCCTCAAGACACACTGGGGCATATTTACAACAACATTTTTAAAACGCAAGGATGTGCCGTATTTACAAAAATACGGTGTACCACTGTTTTCGCCCTAGCACTGGTGCTAATAAAACTACCTGGCGCCAGTGCAGGACCCATGCTCCATGTTGAAAGGGTGCCTGCACTGCAGGGGTGATTGTTTAAGTGCAGGAAGGGACACTTTCCTGCACATAAACAATCTTGAAAGGTGATTTGTTCTTTCTATGTGTGCTGCAGAATGCAGCACACATGAAAGAGCAAAAAACGAGGAGAAATTAATAATTTCTCCTTGTGTTGCCAGTCTAAGACCAGGTATTCCCTGGTCTTAGGTTTTTGTACTGCCCCAGCCTTGCAAATATGGAGCAGCGTCAAAAGCAATGGGTGTTTCAGCATAATGCCCACGGCAACACCCACTGCACGCCCTTTCACGCTAAGTAAAGCGTGAAAAGGGGCCTTATTAACAAGTCAGCGTTAAGCCATGTTACAAAGCTTAAAACTGCTTTATAAATAAGGAGAAGGGGATATCGCCACCAGAACATCCCTAAAAATTACGTTCTGGGTACGAGATCCCCTTGTAAATATACCCCAGACTGTTTTCTCTGCCTGTATTCACCAAGCACCCAAATATGTCTTCCACTTGCAAGATGTGTCCACAGGGGTTGGTGGAGCCCACTCCAAGGATACCCACAACCAGGACCAGTCCACAGAAGTCCAAGTGGAACTCATCAATTCATGGTCCCCAGTAAGTCTTCCTTCTACTATACCTGAGAGGAGACAGGGAGCTAGTGCTACAAGCTCTCACGACAGAGTCCAACAAAATTCCAGTGTTTTGCCTACTCATCTTCTGTTGCTGAAATTAGTTTTTGTTGGCTTTAGGACTTTGTGCACTTTACTACTGCTAACAAGTGCTAAAGTACTTGTGCTCACTCCTGAAAATATGGTAAAATTGGCCTCCACCTGATTTGCACATTTACTTATAAGTTCCTAGTGAAGTGGTACAACATGTACACAGGGCCTGTAATTTAAATGCTACTAGTGGGCCTACAGCAGTTAGTTTGCTGCCCACTTACATAGCCCATTATAACACGTCTCATGCCTGCTACTGCAGCCTGTGTGCAGTTTTAAACTGCCAATTCGACCTAACAAAATAAACCTTTTGCCAGGCCTAAACCTCCCTTTTTAATATATATAAGTCACCACTAAGGTAGGCCCTCAACAGCCCACAGTGCAGTGTGCAGGGTATTTAAAAAGCTGGACGTGTGACCCCCCCAATTTGTTTTTCACTATTGTGAGGCCTACCTCTCCAATAGAATAACATTGGGTTACCCTTTTACATTTAATAAGTAATAACTTTTGATTGGGAGCAGGTAGGAATATCATGTTTGCACTCAAATTAATTGTAATTTAAAATCCTCTTTAATGGTAAGGTTAGATTTTAAATCACAGTTCTGAAAATTCCACTTGTAGAAAGTTGACATTTTCTTGTCCTAACCATTTAATGCCTGCAGCCCGTGTCCTGGGTCACACAACTCTGTGTACTTGGCTGTTGGCCTTTGTGTATTTCTCCCAGTGAGACAAAGGAGGACTAGTTGTTGGCAGGATGGGCAATTCTACCAGGATGGAAGAGGTAGAGTCGTTCCCTGCGCCACTTACAATTTAAAGGGGCTGCCTCAGCACACTCATAAAGAACTCTACACATGTTATGTGTCAGCCTAGGCCTCTTGGAAGCTGGGTAGGGAAGGAAGGAAATTCCAGAACCAAATGTGTGGGGAAGTCCAGAAGTTTCTCCCACTTCAAAGGCCAGCACTAGGCATAAATATTGGACCCTCAGACCAACTCCTCAGTTCACTCCTGGACCTGTGAAGGACCACTAGAAGTATTGTCTTATACTTGAGAGGACTTCCCTGCTTCTTGAGGCCTGCTTTGTGCCTCAGAGGACTTCCCTGCTACTACCAGAGGACTGCCCTGATGCTTCAAGCTTTCATTTTATCCTCAGAGGACTGCCCAGCCCCTTGAAGCCTGCCTTGCTACTTGATCCTAGGACTGCCAGAGTGACTCCAAGGGACAAGGGGCTGGCCTCCTGTTCTGAGCTATAGAGAAACAACAATCTCCAGAGGCCTCCCTGAGCTGCCCCTCTGACCTGCTGGACTGGACCTGCAAGTGGACCTGCAACTGGACCTGCCTGAGCCCTACTGGCCTCTGCTGGTGTGAGTTCCTGATTGTGTACAATGTGGGCCGTAAGGCCTACAGGGTAGAGAGAAGCTTCCACATACGGGAAGTGGGAAAGGATACATCCTCCCAAATCAAATCTTTCAAACAAAAAGTATCCTGTCCAGGCGAGCTAGAGAAATTAGGAAAAAAGTGGAATGTGGGCACAGTTTTCAGTTAGAGGAGTAATGGTATGCTTCTACCACTATTTGGGAGCAATACCTTTTTGTATAGCAACCCTCACACACTCTAGTAGTGTCATGCTTCATCATCGGGTTCACCCTGGCTCCTAAAGGCCAGGGTGGGCTCAACCATGTTTCAGGGAGCTCCTGGGAGAAAAGACAGGGGGGTTAAAGATTAAGAACCCACCATACACTCCAGGTATCCCTTTAATATGGAGATATGGTGGGTATTAAAAACAAACACAAGTAGGGTGATCCAAAGGTACAATGGTCCTATGACCCTAGAAATATGCCAACATGTTTCAGCCTGTAACCGGCCCTATGGGTCCACAGCTTTCTTCAGGGCAAAGTATAGTAACAAATCCCTCCCTGGAATTATAAATCAAAATTCACACGTTTAAAATAAAAATATTTTTTCAATACTTTTCCAAACCAATACGCCCTCTGTATATACTCATCCTTAGTGTGGCGTCTATGTCCTCAAATCCGTCAACCTGTAGGGAAATATAACAAATTACAAACATTCTTGTATCTGTATTGTATATTCCAAAAAGGTGAGGGAAAAAGGTGCCTTATGCAGCATGCAAGCCCACTTCTCCTTATTTCTCAGGGTGCCGCATTGTGCATTAATCACAAATGGGAAGGGGGTAAACGAATTCCCCCCCACACATCAACAATGCCACATAATGTGTGATTCATAGGTACTCACTATGTGTATTTTTTCTTTTGACCCTGACTCAATTCACTCGAAAGGTATATAGCGAGAATTTCTTTATACCCTATGTAAATCAGGGGCCCCCCAGAGGGTATCATCTGTCTGAGTTAAAATGTCGTCGTCATCTACAATTTGCTTAATTCAAAATTGTTTGTATCAAGTTAAAACCACATCATCATTCCTCCAATCCCTCTCAATTCATTAACAACTTGTGCTTATATGTCTCTCACCACACGATAGGAACCAAGGAGACCCCAGTGTCAGAGCATATATTCGGGTCTCTGGCCCACATGGTACTCGTGGATGAAAATGCCATAACTGGGGTCTAACCCAATTTAGTTAGTCCACGAGTACCATGTGGGCCAGAGGCCCGAATATATGCTCTGACGACATTTTAACTCAGACAGATGATACCCCCTGGGGGGCCCCTGATTTACATAGGGTATAGGGAAATTCTCGCTATATACCTTTCGAGTGAATTGAGTCAGGGTCAAAAGAAAAAATACACATAGTGAGTACATATGAATTACACATTATGTGGCATTGTTGATGTGTGTGGGGGGGAATTCGTTTACCCCCTTCCTATTTGTGATTAATGCACAATGCGGCACCCTGAGAAATAAGGAGAAGTGGGCTTGCATGCTGCATGAGGCACCTTTTTGGAATATACGATACAGATACAAGAATGTTTGTAATTTGTTATATTTCCCTACAGGTGGACGGATTTGAGGACATAGACGCCACACTAAGGATGAGTATATCCAGAGGGCGTATTGGTTTGGAAAAGTATTGAAAAAATATTTTTATTTTAAACGCGTGAATTTTTATTTATAATTCCAGGGAGGGATTTGTTACTATATTTTGCCCTGAAGAAAGCCGTGGACCCATAGGGCCGGTCACAGGCTGAAACATGTTGGCATATCTCTAGGGTCATAGGATCATTGTATCCTTGGATCCCCTACTTGTGTTTGTTTTTAATACCCACCATATCTCCATATTAAAGGGATACCTGGAGTGTATGGTGGGTTCTTAATCTTTAACCCCTGGCCTTTTCTCCCAAGAGCTCCCTGAAACACGGTTGAGCCCACCCTGGCCTTTAGGAGCCAGGGTGAACCCGATGATGAAGCATGACACTACTAGAGTGTGTGAGGGTTACTATGCAAAAAGGTATTGCTCCCAAATAGTGGTAGAACCATTACTCCTCTAACTGAGAACTGTGCCCACATTCCACTTTTTTCCTAGTTTCTCTAGCTTGCCTGGACAGGATACTTTTTGTTTGAAAATGAGTTCCTGATCACCAAGAGGTGCGTACCCAGGCCCTGGACCCTTGGCTGGCATCAGTTGAGGTCCTATTGTAAAGAAAATGAGAAATCCTGATGTTTTGGGTTGTTCATGACCATGAATGGTCCCGTTCACCATGAGATCTTGCCATCTGCGGTGACAGTTAACACGAAGCTCTGGTGAACCCAGCTCTTTGAGCTACAGAGACCGCCAGAGACAACTGCCAATGCGAGATCTGCACTTCAAGCTACAGCAATGACAGCAGTGCTGACCACCAACGAGAAGCTCTAGCAACAACTATCTGCGAAGTCTGACAGGATCTTCTTGTGACAGTGATGATCGTCCACAATTCCTGGCCTCCTCTACATGCTACATCAATGACCATCCACGATGCACTCCTCACCCTCCAAGGCCTCTTTTATCGTGATCTGTACTCTTTGGCCCAGATTCTCAAACAAATAACAGAACATAGCACAGCAGCCAAAAATGCTGTACTGCATCTGCTTGACGAGGAGGGAGCAGGAGACCAATATATCTACAACGATATGGCTCTCTCCTCCGCACTCCCTTGTGCCGGCACAGCTTTTCGCTGCCGAGCACCAGGCACACACCTTAGTGACATAGTGCTGACGTGCGTGCCTAAGTCTACCATAGGTTTTCTACAGGAAAGGTACCCTTCCTGTAAGAAATAATATAGTTAGGCAAGTTTAAAACCTTTTCCTATTTTGTAGTGTGCTGCACAGTGCAGCACACACGCAAAGTTAGAAAAGCAAGAAGAAATTAAAACATTTCTCCTTTTAATGCCTGCTTTTTCAGCTGCATTAATTTTTAGTGCTAAACCCTGTCAACTAATGTTAGTAGATAGGGTTTAGCGTCAAAAAGCATGGGTGGTTGCATGGGAACACACATGTAGCACCCATGTAATGCCACCCAGACGCTAATTGATGCAAAGCAGCATTTCGTACTGCTTTGTGTTACTTTTCTATACAAACCAGCACAAATACAAATTTGCGTTGGTTTGTTAATCGCCAAAAAGATTTTGCATTGGTTTAGCATTAAAAAAAGTAACACTAACTCAATGCAAAACCTTTGTGTATGTTGGCCCTGATGCCAGACTTTAAGAAGGTAATTTTTTCAGCAAGACTAACTGTATTTCTTTATCCGTCCCATACTCAATTGTGGTCGGCCTGAACTTGTGACTTTCCCCTGGTCTAGCACGACCAGATGACTGTGAGTGGCATTTTGTGCTTTTAGGTGCTGTACTTACCTAAATCTTTGAAATTGTATATCTCTGGTTCTACTGATTTCATTTTTGTTGTTTTGGTCTCATTTTATTTATTGAAATTGTCTCCATCCTTCTACATTAGTGTAGGAATTTTCTTGTGTTGTATTTTACCCTTTATTACTGTTTGTGTGCTGCATAAACACTTAACACATTGCCTCTAAGTTAAGCCTGACTGCTTTTGTGCCAAGCTACCAGAGGGTTAAGCACATGTTAATTTAGTGACTTTTGTGGTTCACCCTGACAGGGATTGTGGTTTTCCTTGAGAATGGTCTTCACCCCCCCAATCAAAAACCCAATTTCCTACAGGGTTCATTCATAGTGTAGGTATTTTGTTTTTCTGTACAGATTTTTAAAAATCGAGGTAGAGTCCTAACCTAGTCCAGACATGGCACATCACCCCTTTAACCCTAAGTGCCCAATCCCCTGCATAGTATTCTGGGAAGAATTGTGATGGTAGCTTAAAGGGACTTTGCAGCACACATCTTTTCTGAGCCAGGCTCTACCATTCTGGCATGATCACTTACCTTCAAGTATTGAGAAAAGCCTTATGTTGTCACTAGAGCCAGAGTCCTGCCTGTCCACAAGCTGTCCCCTATAAGAACATCTGCTAATGCTTATCAGAGAGAAGCAGCTACATATCTTTTGAAATTTCACCCTATCTCTTTCCTCTCCTAGGAGAAGGCTAAACTCCTAGGATGGGTTTATTGTTTAGGCGAAGCTTAGAACTGTCAGCTGGTCAGCAGGGTAATTAGCTTGGCCCAGGAAGACAACATTCATTTAATTAAGGCTAACTCAGTGAACTACATTTCACAAATGCATAAATGAATGTATATACAGTAAAAGTAACTTTGGACATATGCTTGTGACCCGGACTTTAAGGACTTACATCTATGACTTTTCTATCTCATACTAATCAAAATGTTTGGTTTATCATACTTTAATCAAAGTCTAGAATTATTCTAACACTACATATTTTACACTTCAGCCAAAAGAAAGGGAATATTTCTTTTTAGAATTCCAAGTGAATTATAACACCTCAGCAGGTCATAATCAATTTACCCTGGGTCCCAGCTGCCCAGCTCTATCTGTGCACATATATCAAGCAAAGTAAAACAACAGTCTTCCTTGCTCAACTTGCATACATGGGCATATCCCTTTGTGCATACATTCAAACATCACTTGCTCAGATTTGCTCAGAGATTCTTACCACAGGTGTGTAACAGATGTCCTTGTTTTAAAAGGTGGACACAGGAGGGTAAAGCACAATCCATGTTTTATAAATGTTTACACTGGGTGAGACTCCAATTGGGCATCTCGCCCACAGAAAATTCCAAAAATAAGAGGTCCGAAACCAAAAAATTAACTAGTGACTCTCAAGGGCTAGAATTTGCCTCCTTACGTTGACAGTTTATTTTTCTGCTAGATTTTGCATTGTTGAGTTGTCTTGGATTTTAATGGCCACCAATAACACTCATGTAACATATCCAGACTAGTAGCAGAAACTCCAGCATGAGCTATCCCCATTCTTTCATGGGTGTCTCTAAATAAATTGCACTGGGTGAAGAGTATTTGGAATGGTGCACCATAAGCGTTCTTGTCCAAAGTCAATAGAAATGAGTCCGGCAATGTGTTCTTTTTAGACATCTCTTTTATTAAGTCAACTCAAGTTCATAGCATCAACGAACATCATCCAGCCAACGCGTTTCGTTTAGATATTACTTTAACTTCGTCAGGGCTCATGGAATATCGATAGGTTTGGGTATCCAATTTGATCCCAGGCCTCTTCAAGTGAAGAGTCTGACCCGGTTGGTTTTTAGACGTGCGGTCGCTGTTAATAGGCGTATTTTATGGGCTATCAAACCCGTGGCCCAAATATGAGGCCTTGCATTTCAATACTCGCCAGCTCTGTATTTGACGATTGGTGCTCTCGAAAGTGACGCATGTGCCACACCCTTCACTTGAAGAGGCCTGGGATCAAATTGGATGCCCAAACCTATCGATATTCCATGAGCCCTGACAAAGTTCAAGTAATATCTGAACGAAACACGTTGGTGCACCATTCCAAATACTCTTCATTTCTGTTCTGCGTTTGCAGTTGCACCTAACAACGGCGGATGCAGGAATTGTTGTGCACATCTATTTGGATAAAGAAGAAACGGTATAGCGAAGTGCGGCTCTAAAAGTCCGCCGTTGTCGTGCTTGATTACAAATTGCACTGGGCTGTTTCATTTTGTATGTCATGTTTATCCACACCAGTAGTGCCCAGAAAATAAACATGACTTGAAAGAGGTGGGGCTATTTTATTGCATGTTTACTGTAGAACCGAGATTATTTTTGGGTCATTTTTAGTCTTTGCCCACGTTACTGCTGCTAACTAATGCATATGAGCTGCAGATTTTGTAGCTAGATTACCAACAGAATTGCCTTCCAATGGAAGCTGTCTCTTAAAGACAGCAATCCGTACCTTATAATTTTCATTTGTGAATGTTGTTATTCATTAGATTCCTACTAGGTTAAATCTACATTGTAACACTGAAAACCAGCAGAACAATTAGAAACAATGAGTGTTGGTTTTCAAGGGTCTGGTTTCTGCATTAACTCTGCTTTTCGTGCATTTGGATCCCCTAAAGGATTCACATTTATGTGCCTAATAATATGTGCCTAATATTAAATGATGTGTCCTCAAATACACTTTCTACCATTCCACAGGTAAATGAGCAATGTTGTTTTGTGCCCACTGCAGGCTGTGATGATCCTTCAGTGTCAAATACTGAGAGATATTCACTCAATAAACTAGAATCCTGGGTTCTCAGTTTTGGATTATATTCCAATCACATACCAAAATTCACTTTATTCAAAGCCCATTGCAGCAATTTAACATATAATGCTCTAGATTTTGTTATAATGGCTTAGAGTAGGTACTAGTGACATGATGATGATCACTTTACACGTTTCTTTGGGTCCTTCTTCGTTTATAGCTGTTTGCAGTGCAGTGAGAATGTTCTCTACAGGAAAAAAGCACCGTCCTGTTTACGAAATTTCATTTGTTGTTACATGCCCGAAAGCAAGCTGAGGCAATAAGGTCTTCATGCAACTTCGTAGGTATACAGGCATGCTCTTTTTTTCGGAACATTTACTATAAATGTGAGAACTACTAGTTGATACAATGGTTTAACACTTTTTACATAATGTCGAATATATGTTCATTTAAAGTGCAGAAAGCCCATCAATACTTGTACCTTTTGGAGTGTGTTTGGAGGATTTTTTCCAAGAATACAATTCTTGATTTTTGAAGATTTTCTTTGGAATCTTCACTAGAAAGTATGGTGATCATTCTGTCTCCATGTTGGAGATGATCTTCTAACTCATCATCAGCAAAGTATATATAATTCTCATGGGACACAACATTCACATCCGCCTGTAACAACTCCATGATATACGCTGAGAAGCCACTGACCTATTATTTTATGCTGTGGTAATCAAGTTAGTCCACATAAAGTCACTCTAAATATCAATGCAGTTTTTTATTGTGTCTCATAGGCAATTCTTTATTTGCAAATTCCATTTGCTATGTCTATTGTGTATATTGTATGCATTTGTTGCATCATTAAGCCTGTACTGTGAGTAGTTTGTACTGCCTATCGTTTGCATTGTTTTTTGACAAGTTTGATAATTGAAATGGTTTTTAGAATAGGAAACATCATGAATTCATGGTAGAGGGGCATGGGGCAATTTTGCTCTGAAACTGCTACTCACCTAAAATTAACTTTAAATATATTTTGTGCCTCAGGCCATTTAGGGTATTGTACTTGAATCTGCGGTTAATCTCATGATGGAATGGCATACAGAATTGTTTTCACTGAGGCAACTTGCTTTATTTGTTTATAGTCGTGCAGCCATTTTTGCAGGCATACTGGTGGTAAGTATTTTGGACACTACAGAAGAAAAGGTTTTCTCACATGTTTATTATCAATTGAACAAGTAATCTAAGCCTAAAAAAACACTTGCATTGCCTGCCTATCTAATCTAAATCTGAGTTTTATAAATTATAGAACATTTGCCTTTCTTATGACTGCCGGCAATACACAAATAGATTCTTGGCAGACATACATAGTTTTATGCGCACCATCATCTCTGCTACAGTTGTGAAGAAATTCACATTTGTAAATCTCACTCAAGGGGTGGGAAGAGGGCTTCCAAGGCGTTGCTTGCCTTGGAAGTCTAAGAATGCCAACAATCATGGACAATTGCAGACCTTTCCAAATTCCTATATGACCCCTTCTCACCTTGGAAATGACTGGAGATTTACTCCAGCCAAGGGGTGGACCAAGGGCCCTTCCACAATATGAAGAGGAATGGTTCAGCTCCATCTTTGATAGGGGTGTAACAGAATAGTACTCTCCGCGGGGAAAAAAAATTGTCTGTGGGAAAATTGCACAGGGGGCTCCCTTCTGCAGGTACAGGCTCCTTCGCTCTGGAGAATGCCGCACTGGGGCAACAAACCCTTGACTTTCCCACTAGAATGCCTGGAAACCTGCACTTGATGCAGCTGTTCAGGGGTACTACTTTGAAAATAGATACATAGTTCATAAACATCACTGCCAATTAGTTTGTATATATGGTGAAAAGATGATGAATGGCAATCTCATTTTATCAATATTTTGATCAAAATGTTGAGTACAGAATAGGGTGGTACCAAAGCCATGCTAATGTAAGATGCATGCTACAAATTGTAGATCAATGCGAACACAATCAAAACTCTAGATGAAATTCATTCAATGGATTTGAGCAAGTGTGTAGTGTGTAGAAGACTAATTTTGGTGGACAGGTATTCAATGTGAAAGAACCGTTCATAGCGACATGGTAATGTAGATAAAAAGGGACTTGAAGTATGTTGAAAATTCATTTTTACGACTTTTTGGATAGGGCTTTAATTATGATTCTGCAACTGAAGTTTAAAACATAGTTTTAAGGTCAACAGTGCTGTTGCCTTATACAATTGAATGTGCAAAATGTTATTGATGCCACAATAGGTGGGCTGGCTGACCAGATGGCCAGCGGGCTGGCCTGCTAGGTCTAACTCTGACTTTTGTCTCCCCATGGTTCCGTAAGCCCCCACTTTATGGGGGTTTAATAGTCAAGGATAATTGGCTTCCCAAGCAGGCCAGGGTTCTGGGTCCTTGATCCTGGATCTTGGCTCCTGGGTCCTGGGTTCTGGGTGATGGGTCCTGGGGGCTGGGTCTTGGGGGCTGGGTCTTGGGGCCGGGATTCTGGGTCCTGGTGCATGGGCACCCTTGGTCCAATTAGAGGTGGACTGCTTAGCCAGCCTTGGCTGTTGTTTCAAGCAAAGAGCTTCCACCCTGTCAGGGCTCAAGGGCTTGCCATTCGCGGTGGCCCTACCTGGCAGAGTGAAGGCCGAGCAGCCTTGGTAGTTTGCGCCCCCTAGTGGTCTGACCAGAGTGGAAGGGGTCCGGTGGTGACAGGCCCCAGATTCCTCCTGGTAGACAGGGCCCCCGTGCCCCATGCGGTCACCCTCCCCCACCTAGCGCATTTCCACAGCAGCTCAGAACGACCATTCTGTTGAGTGTCCCCACCACCCGGGCCGGCACCCCCATGTCTCACTCAGGCTACACCTCGGCCCACCTCTCCCTTCCGAGGAGATGGCTGGTCCCGCCAGTGCCCATGTTACTATGTCTGTCCCCCCAGCAAGCCCGTCAGGCAGGTGGGATTCCCCAGCTGGCTCCAGAGTGGTGTAAAGCTCAGTCCGGGGTGGGCACGCGGCTCCCAACCCCATCCAGCAGGTGCGGTTACCTGATTGATCCTGCCAGTAGCATATGCTTGTCTCAAAGTTTAAGCCATGCACATGTGAGTACACACGGTACAGTGAAACTGTGAATGGCTCATTAAATCAGTTATGGACGAGCGCTGATGTCCTGGGATGCATGCATTTATCAGACCAAGACCAACCTGGGCTCGCCCGGCTGCTTTGGTGACTCTAGATAGCCTTGGGCCAATCGCACTTCCCCTTGACGGCGATGATATATTTGGATGTCTGCCCTATCAACTTTTGATGGTACTTTCTGTGCCTACCATGGTGACCATGGGTAATGGGGAATCAAGGTTCGATTCCGGAGATGTAACCTGAGAAACAGCTATCACATCCAAGGATGGCTCGGGGAGGTAGTGACGAAAAATAACACGACTCTTATGAGGCCCTCTAATTGGATTGAGTCATCCTCGACCCCACCCTCTCCATGACTAAGCAGGTCAACGCCGTTTCCTCATCCTGCTTCAACATCCTCCGAATGCTCCGCAGGATCTTCAAGTGGATCCCCACCGAAACAAGAAAAACAGTCACCCAGGCCCTCGTCACCAGCAGGCTGGACTACGGAAACGCCCTCTACGCAGGAACGACGGCTAAGCTCCTGAGACGGCTGCAACGCATCCAGAACGCCTCTGCACGTCTTATCCTCGACATCACCCGACGCAGCCACATCACACCCCACCTGAGAGACCTGCACTGGCTCCCTGTCAACAAGAGGATAACCTTCAAGCTCCTCACCCACGCACACAAAGCACTCCACAACTCTGGACCAGCCTACCTCAACAGACGACTCAGCTTCTACACCCCCACCCGCCAGCTCCGCTCGACCAGCCTCGCCTCGCCACAGTCCCCCGCATCCGGAAACGACCGCCGGCGGCAGATCCTTCTCCCACCTCGCCGCCAAGACCTGGAACACCCTCCCCACCAACCTCCGACAGACCCAAGACCTACTGGCCTTCAGAAGACTCCTCAAGACCTGGCTCTTCGATCAGTAGCAGCACCACCCCCCTCTTCCCCCAGCGCCTTGAGACCCTCGCGGGTATGTAGTGCGCTTTACAAGTGACATGATTGATTGATTGACTTTAAATCCTTAAACGGGGATCCATTTGAGGGCATGTCTGGTGCCAGCAGCCGTGGTAATTCCAGTTCCAATAGCGTATATTAAATTTGCTGCAGTCAAAAAGCTTGTAGTTGGATCTTGGGATCGAGCTGGTGGTCCGCCACGAGGCGAGCTACTGCCTGTCCTAGCACCTGCCATTCGGTGCCCCTTGATGCTCTTGACTGAGTGTCCTGGGTGTCTGAAGCGTTTACTTTGAAAAAATTAGAGTGTTCAAAGCAGGCCGGTCACCTGGATGCTTCAGCTAGGAATAATGGAATAGGACTCCGGTTCCATTGTGTTGGTTTTTAGAACTGGGGCCATGATTAAGAGGGACAGCCAGGGGCATTTGTGTTGTGTCGTGGGGTGGAAATTCTTGGACTGGCACTTGCATTTGCCAAGAGTGTTTTAATTAATCAAGAACAAAGGTCGGAGGTTTGAAGACGATCAAATTCCATCACAGTTCCGACCATATTCGATGCCGACTAGTGATTCGACAGTGTTATTCCCATGACCCACCGAGCAGATTCTGGGAAACCAAAGTTTCAAGAAACTTGATGAAATTGACAGAGGGGCACCACCAATAGTCAAGCCTGCTGCTTAATTTGACTCAGCACAGGAAACCTCAACCAGACAAACACAGAAAGAATTGACAGATTGATAGCTCTTTCTCAATTCTGTGGGTCGTGGTGCATGGCTGTTCTTAGTTGATGGAGCAATTTGTCTGGTTAATTCCGATAACGAACAAGACTCCTCCATGCTAACTAGTTCCGCAACTCCCAGCTGTCGGTGTCCAAATTCTTAAAGGGACAAATGGCGTTTAGCCACAGGAGATGGAGCAATAACAGATCTTTGATGCCCTTAGATAGCCGCACATGCACTACACTAAATGGATCGGGGTGCGTCTACCCTTTACTGACAGGTGCGGGTAACCCACTGAACGCTGTTTGTAATAGGGATTGGGGATTGCAATTAGTTCCCTTGAACAATGAATTCCCAGTAAGTGCGGGTCATAAGCTTGCGTTGATAAAGTCCCTGCCCTTTGTACACACCACTCATCGCTGCTACAGATTGGATGGTTTAGTGAGGTCCTCAGATTGGGCCGCCAGGGTCAGCAACAGTCCTGGTGGAGCGCCAAGAAGACAATCAAAATTAACTATCTAGAGGAAGTAAAAGTCGTAACAAGGTTTCGCAGGTGAACCTGCAGAAGGATAATTAATGACAGAGTGGCCCGAGCGACGGACAGCGCCAATCCGAAACCCTTGGCTATCTCCAAGACGGAAAGCACACCGTAGGCACAGGGCCAAGCCCTCCCCTCAGAGGCCCTGTCCGACGGAGCAGTTAGTGGCCTCCAGGGCGCTTGGGCAAGGACCTCCACCCAGGAGGACTTGACCAACACATGCATGATGGACGGGGCAGCCCTGGCCCCTCTGGGAGCGGCACAATAGGAAGCTCTCCCGAGACGGAACCTATGCTCACCCAGCACAACCCGGGGGGGTGAACCATATGGCAGGGTCTTCCCGGGCTCAGACCACCCTGAAGACCCTGCTGCCATGGTCTCTCCTGCGCCTGAACCCGGCCCGAGCGGGTTTAGGGCAACTTAGGAGAGGCCCTTCCTATGCGGAAGGACAGGCTGGATGAGAACGAGCCAGGGCTGTGATGGGACCCCTGGCTCCTCTTGGTGGGGGCGTGCAGGATGGGGGAGCAACCCTGCTCTTCCCTTCCTGTGCCTTGGTCAGGGGGGTGGGCTACCCCCCAGCCTGCCGGCATGGCTCAGGCTGCAGCCCAAGTCGAGGGCTCTTAATGCTGCGGGGGTCAAGCCCGATGGCAAATATGGTGTATGTGCTTGGCTGAGGAGCCAATGGGGTGAAGCTACCATCTGTGAGATTATGACTGAATGCCTCTAAGTCATCTGGTCGCTGGGTCATCCCAGGCCATCTGGTCACCGGGCTTGCCATCCATATGACCTGGGAGGCTGGCCGACCAGATGGCCGGCGGGCCAGCCTGTGTGGCTAACTCTGACTTTTGGCTCTCCCCAGGGCTCTGTAAGCCACAATTCATGGGGAATTAATAGTCAAGGAAAATGGGCTTCCCAGGCAGGCCTGTGGGTAGAGGGTGTGGGGTGGGCTGGACTTAACCCTCCTTGGCTCCTTAGGCCTGGGATCCAGGCTGGCACACACTCAAGGCAGCACCCTGAGCCCACGGTATGGTGGTGACTGTCACTACCCAGGGTAGGGTGGCCGCAGACCAGGGAGAACTCTCTTGGGGTAAAGAGCAGAGACCAGTCCTGCATGAAGGCCCAGTCCACGGGGCACCATGCTGGAACACGAGCCCGGGAGAGCTCTGAGAAGCCCTCAGCAGAATAGCAGCAACTGTCATTGATGTACCGCGCCACCCAGGAGATACAGTCGGTGGACCCCGCCCAAGGCTTACCGTTCTCCTAAGAACGAGTGGGGCCTAGCATAGGGGGAGCAGCAGGCCCAGGAAGCCCCCTCCCCCTTCTTTGGCAGGGAGGGAGCTGTGGTCATGCCCTCGGTCAGAGCTCTGGGGGGGCCCTGGCTCCATGCGCCTGCCCATCATGCCACAACATGCACGGTGGGGGAAATGGGCTCTGCGGTCATGGGCAGGTTGGCCTGCACAGGGATGTTCAGACCAGAATCTGGTCAATCGGGTATAGTTGGGCCTACTTGGTGACTGTGGGCTGCTTGGTTGGCTCCGATTGGGGCTTCTGAGCCACAGAGCAGACAGGACGGGGCTCCACAGGGCCAGGGAGCTGGCAGGTTTGGGTCTGAAAGCTCACCAGGGCCCTGGGCTCCCTTCCACAGCCCGCTGTGTCATAAAGGGGATGCTGCCCCTCAGTGGCTGGGTGCAGGAGATGGGTGCCCCCGTCCAGGGCTCCATCCTCTAGCCTGCCACTTCACAAGGGGTCCCGGACAGGAGTCCTATGGGCCCGAGGAGGCTTCATCTGCTTGGCTGGGCTCAGAACACGCACCAGGGCTTCGGTAGTTTCTGGGGTGGGATCCCCCGTCCTGCAGCCTGCCACATGTCCAAGCACCCGTGATGGGGTCCGGCAGTGACGGGGAGATCTCCCCTGAGTGTTCAGGCTCAGAAGCGCCAGCCGGTCCTTGGGGCCGGCGTTCCCTCTCTGGGCTCTGTACTCCACAGGCCTTGAAAAATCATAAACATTTTACTAGATCCTAGCTCCTTCAAACGTTATGCTCCACTTAGCCATTTACAGTGATGTGAAACCTTTCTTATAGTCTCAGATATATAAATTAGCTGTAGCTACCAAATTAAAAGCCTAATGAAAATCCTTCCTATATTTCCATTGAACATCTTATTCTCATAGTCATGGACTCTGTGCAGTTACGACTTGACTGTGGAAACTCCATCCACCTTGGCCTTCAAGAAAAACTAACAAGACAGCTACATTTGGTGTAAACTGAAACAGCCTGAATTGTCAGTTGTTCCAGACATCAAGAGTAAATCACTCCAGTCAATAGATGCCTCTTTTGGTTTCCAGTTAGAAAACAACTATATTTTAAGGCCTCGGTGTGGTTCATCAAGCAATATGTAGCTCTTCCACATCCTCAATACTGCTTAAGTTCCTGGGGCCAGGTCCAACTAGATGTCCCCAAGTCTAAAAATGTATCCTTTAGTAAGAGGGCCTTCTCCATTGCAGCAGCAAAAGAGAGGAACAATCTTCAATGGGAGCTCCCTTTCCCACTCTTACTTTAAAAAAACCCTCAAAATGTGATGTTTGATCAATAAAGTTGTTTTTAGTTTGTTTGTTTGAATTGAATGCAGGTTATATTATTTTTCCTGTGTATCACCAAGAAACTGTGGTTCATTTGTTCTCTACAGTTACAAATAACATAACATATAAGCAATGTACTCCTTCCTCCCTGTCCAAAATGCACAGTACAAAATATTTTTCTTGGCACATCTGGTTGAGTCTGTAAGTGCAAAGGATTAATCATGGTTTTGTACACATATATCTTTCACAGTGCGAGTTTTTTTTTCAAAATTGGCCCAGTTCTTCTGTACTTTCATTATCTGTCTAAAATTGTAAGCTGTTTTTTTATGCTGATATCTGCATACTACTCACTGTGAGTTTTTAACCACAGAATTTCTTCTTAGACTTTTGTGAGATCAGCAAATTGTTACAGCTTTTCTTGTGTTTTATGGTTACACTATATAATGGTAAATGCAGAGAATATTCTAACTTGGGGCGTACATCAAGTGTTTCAATATTCTTTCTTTTCTCTCAACTCTTCCAGTAATGATGTATAAGATAAGTGATGTTGTGTTTTTCACTGCAAGCAGAAAATTGCCTTGAACGCATTTGCACATTGTAATACTATACTCTTGTATACATATTCAATTGCTGGAGAGCTTCAGGAGCTGGATACGTTTCTAATTTGTTGTACAGAGACGTAGACAGCATTTTTTCATCTTCTAATTCAATAAAACAGTACATCCATAATCAGTAATGCAAACTATAGCACCAAGTCCACTACAAATATGAACAATTAATTTTATATTTTGAAATTGTGCTAACAATCTTCGCTGAACTGGTTTCAAATAAGGTCAGCAGCTTTCTTTAACTTGTACTCATCAGCTCTCCACTAGAGATCTTGTTACATGGACAGAGACCTGTCAATCAGCAAAGCTTATCCATGTTAATTTGTCCGTTTCATATGGACAAAGGGTACAAACAAGGTTTACAGATACATAATTTAAAACGAGAGGGCCTAATTCAAAAAGGTAACATACCTTTTTAAGTAAGTTTACTACTTTTCAGGTATGCACAAACTGCACTTTTGTAGTCATTTACACTGGAGTTGGGGACTTAAAATAAAGTCCCCATGGGAAATAACCTTAAATTAAAATACTTAAAAAATACAAAATATAAATGAATACAAACTAATGTTGAAAATATATAAACAATAGTACACACTTTCTAACATTAATTTATATTTATTTATATTTCTAACTCTTTTAAATAATTTAATTTAATTTAATATGTTTTCCTATTGAATTCTATTTCCATTATTTTCTATTGGAGGGTGTTGCAGTACCAGTGGTTGACCATGTGGAGTGTAAGTATCTAAAAAGTTCACTTTGTGAATACTGAGAAGCTGTAACCTTTCTCAATAGTATACACTTACTCAAAAGTGCAGTTTGTAAAAGAGGCCCTAAGTGTCACTTCTAGAAAACAATAAGGGTGTGTGGATCCCAACCACATGACAAAAGATAGTAGTATCCTCAAGAATATTTGCAAATCATTACACATGCAGAGGAAGAGAAGTGGAAAGAAAAGATACTGTAGAATAGGACACTGCTTCCATCAACCAATATCTCTTCTTTTCATTTACCTATTTCTACCTAGATGTCCTGTCATATTAGTGATTTTAATAAACTAGGAAATCAGTTAATTTTCCCTAGTAATAAGTCAGTTATTTCAACTATTAATTTAATGGATGCCCAAAGTATTTTTTCTGTTGCAAATTTTAACCTAGGCAGTCATAACAGAAGATTTATCAACTTTGGTTGTGATTGTTTAAGAAACAAATCCCTAGGCAACCGTTGTTCTAAACAATATATAAGACCATGATTCTAACATGATAGGGAAAGACTCAGTGTACATGATTTATATTAAAATTTTATTTTATTTATATGTAGAAATGTTAAAAAGGCTACAAAAGATTCTATGGTTCTGTATGAAATAAACATAATATCAACAATGACCTCACAACAAAAAAAATAACAAGTTGAAAAGAGATATTTGTAATTGCAATAGCTCATACAGCAGGTGCAGCTGTATGTACCCTAAAGGTGGTTAATGTAGGGAAAACTGCCTTATCAAACAATGAATTAATCATACAACAAATGGATAATATGCTAATCAAACAAACAAAAACAGTAAATCAAATATACAGAGTAAAACAGTACAATATGGTGGCTTTTTAATTTTTTAAATGATGGATCTTCAATGTGTCTACGTGCGTTTCGGCGGACATAATTCCTTCTGCAGGAAAGCCACAAAGGAAAAAATGCCAAGACCATGAGAGTTACGGTCAACCAAGTACATCAAAGGAGCCAAGGAAATGCTCTCAGCTGTGGAGAGTGAATAACTTTGTCAATATGGAATGAAGACTTAATGACTAGTCCAGATGTAAACACGATATGTAAAGAAACAGATAAGATATAGTATAATCTTTTCAATATAAAGCCAGCGTATAGGATAGAGAGAACATGCCTAGATTTCCTATTCAATGCCGGCAAAATGATCACTTAATAGACGATAGCGCAGATAGCCATCATAATGAGCCAGAAGGTAGAAGCTACCGCGGACTTTGGTTGTGTTCATTATAAAGATTTATCTACAATTAAGGCTAACCCTGTATTACATTTAGGGGCCTATTATGACTTCAGTCATAAGGCCTCCAACCTCAGGCCGGAGGCCTTATGACCGACATCATCGGTCTCAATTCCTACCGGCTGATTTTGATTCAGCTGGTAAGAATTTAAACCGGCCGGTCATTCCGGCTGGCTTTCGACGGCCTCAAGGAACCAGTCAGCCAGTCGGAAGCGGCCCTTAATCCAAATGGATGGTGGTTTACACCGTCTGGATTACGATGCACAGTTTCCGGCAGGGTTTCCATGCTGGCCTTTCAGGCATGGAAACTCTGTCGGAAAGCATGTTTGGAGGCCCCTAGCATGGCACTCTTTCCTTTGTGGCCTCGGGTTGGTGGCCAAGGGGGCACCTATGGTTCACCCCTGTTAATCCTTGCACCCCATGGCAGGCACCTTAAGGTGCTTGCCACGGGGTGCAGGGATTAACACCACCTCACATTTCCCTATGGGAGCATGTACTACTGCCGGTTTACCGCCATAACACATGCTCCCACAGGGAAATGTAAGAATGCGACTGCACTATGTGTGGTCACATCATAATTAGGCAGTCGGGACTGCCGACCAGAGGTCGGTCGGTCGGTCCCGTTTCCGAGACAGTGTCGGGAGGCGCAAGTCCCCCCAACATTGTAATAGGCCCCTTAATGTGAATCTTCAGAAAAGGACTGTTTTATTCTCTAAAGAGGTGCTTTTTGTAATCCAAAAGGTGCTGCGTGGAGGCAATATTAACACAGATACATGATTGTCATTCATGGGTTTGCACTTTGGGGAAATATAAAAAGTTTGAGAGAATTTTTTATCGAGAGTCTTTATGACCCAGCATCTCCACACTAATAATAATCTTGTTTCACTGAAATGATCTTGTGTCATGTGTCAGGGATTCCACACTTTTCAAGAACTCCATCAACCATTAGCAGAGTTACACTCTGTAAATACTTGCACATATATACATACCTACAAAGATCAATGTAGCAGTACAGATATACATTACACAGTGGTGGTCAACATTGTGCAGTTATAATTAAATAAATGTTTCCATCGGGAGAGCATTTTTTTGTTTGACTAATAATTTTGGTGCCATTTTGATTAACCTTCCCGAAACTTTCCCCAAAAATATTCATTCACCACAACTCCTACCTCCAAAGTTTCAGGGTGATTGGTCAAGGAGAGAGCAAAAAAAGTAGGGGGAGGGTCCCAAAATACTTTTTCCCCCATGCAATTTCCATGGGGATATTTAAGAAAGCACCACAGCTAAAACGAAAGAATGGAATTGCACCAAACTTGGCTGAAAGCTAATTCTTTAGCCAGAAAGCAAGCTTTTTGTAATTTGGTGTAAATATGTTTGGTAGTTTTGGAGAAATTAATGTTCAAAATTAGCAATATTTTAATAGTTGGGCTGAAATTAAACAATTCAATGATTCTGCACCACTTAGTACATACGTTCATATGTGAAATGTTGTACTGGTTTATACAGTAATTTGAACAGCAGTAGGTTGGATGGTGTAACCAGTGATGCCCTCAGTGACGTCACCAGTGATTTCATCAATTATATCGTTTGAAAATTCATCAGTGATGTCATAAATTTTATAATTGAACATGTCATGAGTATTGTAATATGTGAGATCATAAACAGTGCATGACGGGGCGCAGCTAGTAGTCAGTTCACTGAAGTATAACTGGTGTTCTTTTGGTTAAAATTAGTTATTATTGGCATTGTGTCCCTTTAACCTTTGGCTTTTTCAGTGAATTTCTAAGGGTTTTGTTTTAATGTTAAGTAAGACATTAGTAGCCCACTTAACTTTAACATCACTTTTTCTTTACATTTTCACTTACTATACAGACGGGTCGAAATAAGAGTTCATAACAATAAGAGTTGAACCCATGGTTCTAAAGATGCATGTTTAGGTGGATATAACAGTACATTATGGATAGAGATAGATCTTGATGAAAAGATATAGTTATATGTAGAAGAAGCAGTATGTTTATAATTGAGGAAAGGCATAGACATTTAGAGGCATGATTATATATTGACATAGGTAAAGACTAAACCTCAGATTACATGAAAATGTAGGTTTTATAGGTATGGGGATAGATAGAGGATGTTTGTTAGATAGATGTACAAACACATAAAATTGGAATGAGATTTTCTGTTCAGAATAGAAGCATTGGTAAGGTAGAGGTAGCCATATGAGTCAAAGTTGTAAAAATAGAAATTGCTGTTCATGTAATTATGTTGGTAGATGTCAGTAGAGCAGAAATAAATATATGTAAACAAGGATTATAGATAATATTATTCGAAGTGCCATCCTCAGTACCAGTTTAGTAGAGGGGTCTCAATTCTCAGAGCCATTTAAAAACCTAAGACAAATATGGTTGCACAAATGGTTTCTATTACATGAGGAATCTCCAGTATTAGTAATTCTACATGTTGGTAATTGTGATCAAATGAATAAATGCATGCCTCCCCAGAGTGGCATTCCTTTAAACATCAATAAACACTCACAAACCTGAAAGACTGTGAGTATTTGCAAAGATTTGAAAGGCATATTCATACCCTACATACATTTAATAATATTTTTGTTTGGAGGGAAGAAATAAATCAGTCACAATAGTGGCAATGGGCAGGGATCATCCAAGTAGTGTGGATGTAGGATAGTAGGTGTTTCCAAAGGGGACATATTTTAAAATGGAAATTAATTTTTCTGTAAAGTATTTGCTCAGATGAAAATGCTGTTGTGTATTAGAAACTTGAAATTCACATACAAAATCAGCATTATATCAATCCAAAAGATATTTACAATGCTGTTACACTTACATTAACCTTGCAATGCACATCCAAAAGAAGCAATTCTAGTATCAGCAATTCCCTGAGCCATCTGACAGCCATGCACAGAATATCTATGCCAGTCAGCAGTAGATATGGGAAAGAGGAATGGGACAATAATTAGAGAAATTAGGACATTAGATAGCTTCACGTTGCCTTTTGACCTTTCTGCTCTTGACCTGCTCTGCAGAAGCATTGATAGCTACAAGAAACACAGTTACACTAACCGAGCAATCCAGATCCAAAAAGAGCGATGCTAGTATCTGCAATTCCATGAGCCCTCAGACAACCGTGCAAACAATATCTATGCCATAAAGAAGTAGGTCAGGGAAAGTGGAATGGGACAAGAGAAAGAGAAACAGAGACATTGGAATGCTTCACCTTGCCCTTTGACGTTGCTGGTCTCAACCTGCACTGCAAATGCATTGATATGTACAAGAAACAATCATTCAATAGTTGTTCAACAATAGTACAGATCACTTTTTCTAATAGGACGTCTCATATGCCTTGTGGCAATCTCTGGATAAACCAAACTCTGTGGTTGCTAGTAGCTCTAAGACTTCATAGTACCTAAAGATTTAGAAAACATGTTTAAACAATATGTAGATTAACCTACTCTGCAATACACACTCATATACCTAAACTACTTTCAGCAAGTTAGAAATTAAGTTAGTGTTTTGAATGATTCTCAATACATATAGTTCATTTACTGTAGCATAATGAACACTCATTAGTATTATCCTTTCTCTCAATAATGTATGTTCACGTACCCACTACTGGCAATATCTTAATACTGTGACAAAATCAAAGGTCCTGATTTGAAGTTGGTGCAAATGTTACTCTGTCACAAATGTGACAGATATAGGGGCATGTTATCAAGAACGGCGTTAAAATTATCGCCGGTTTAGCGGCAGAAAACTGCCGCTAAAGCGGCGATAATGGGCTTGATAATATGCCCTTGAGAATTCCAATAGAAGCCCATGTTCTGGTGTAAACATGGGCTTCTATTGGAATTCTCAAGGGCATATTATCAAGCCCATTATAGCCGCTTTAGCGGCAGTTTTCTGCCGCTAAACCGGCGATAATTTTTAACGCCGTTCTTGATAATATGCCCCATAGTGTCCACCTTATTACAAGTCCATTATAACCTATGGCACTTGTAATAAAGTGAGTGGGATATCCATCACATTTATGATGGCGTGACCCAGCTTCCATACTCTGAATCAAGCCCAAAGTCTGAACAAATGGATGACTCAAATGTATAGAGTTTGTAATCCATGAAAGGATGATTTCAAAACTAAAGTGCAAATCAAAATTGTAATCCTTGGTCACAAAAATGTGTCCAGAGTGAGTGTCTTAGAAGAAGGTCCTTGAAAACTCTTGATGAAATTGAGAGCATTTCCAATCTCCTAGTGACAAGATTCTGCCTCCAGCAACTAAATATCATGATTGCCTTGTAAAGAACAATCTGAACCATGAGGAACTTATATTAATGGATTTAAAATGACTATTACCATTGCAATTATCAAGGGAAGAATCCTGTGGGACAATGAGAAATATAATTTGTCCTGACTCTACTTGTATGCATTGGGCAGTGCAGGTGTGGTAGCTACAAAGCATCACGCCAAGCGGAGCATACGCTTGGATCTTGAGCAACAATGAAGTTCGGAGGAGTACTTTTCCATGCGTGCCTGGCATACATAGATCATAACAAATGGCCATTTGGCATATTAAAAAAATATAGCATCAGTTTTATTGCCTTTATTGCTGAACCTGGAATGTTTTAGGTATCAAGATAATTCATCATGTCACTACGCAGAGAATTTCTAGCATATTTAATCTGATAAAAAGGCAGTTTGGCTTAACCATCAATCACCAAAATCAATATATGACCCATGATGAAGTTCCTTGGTCCTATTCACAATCTTTAGATGCAAATTAGAGATAAAAAATCTCAAATTCAGCTGCTAGCTTAAATAATCTCATGTGAGAACAAGATACATCTATTATTGTCTTTGGTCAAGAAGTTGACACTAATTTATGGAGACGAAGATGGACTGAATTTCTATGTGCTGTAGGAGTGACTGACATTAAAAACTCTGTATATCAGTTTCTAACCAGAAGTTTAGGGGCATATGCATATTTGTTTAAGGTGAATCATAACAAAAATTGTTGATGTTGTTAAACTCCATTGGTTAAGCTTAGCATCTTTTAGAAAAATCTGGGATAATAAACTTATTCTGAAGATATTTTTTCACTTACTGTGACTACAATTGTGTTAAATCTACTGTTCTTGTTTCAATGTTCAAACAAAGAATTCTAAAACCCCTGCATTATTAAGTAAAACATTATCGAAAACTAAAGTCTTTCTGCAATAACGCTCTTTATTGGTCTTTAGATGCTAAGAGGGTAGCATATTGTGTTTGTGCCTCTTCTGTTTGTGAGCTGGACCAGAACCAAGAATTTAGCTCTCCTGTTTGAAATGGTTCCCTTTGACCATGTGGGTTTGGCCTATCTACCTGCATGACGTCTCTTGCTCTAAAACCAGAGAGAAGAGTTTCTGCACTCAGAGTCAGCATCTCCCACATACGCAATTTCTGTGTCTTTAGTGATTGCTTTCCTAATGATTCTAAATCCATTGTAATTCAATCTGAGTCTCTTTTCTTCCAGCACCTTTAATTTTGTAATTATAACTATATTTTGTCTATCACTGTTATCTCCTTTCAAACCACAGATGAACCATTGCGGAAATGACTTTTTGATTTTTTTGGGCACCTTCTTTTCACCAAATGAATGAATGAATTTAGTTGCACAAATGGTTTCTATTACAAGAGGAAACAACAGCTTCCTATTTCTTGTCACCTGCTACTTCTAGGATGTTTTTCACCACTAAATATATAAAGGGCTGGGTTCAGGTGTACAGTGAGTCTCAACTCTACCTGTTTGTCAGTCAGTTGCTTGGTCTGAATGTTCTGGTGCTTTTCTGCTTCCAGCCTTCCATTCTTCTGTTTTGGACTTCCTACAGCCATTGTAGAATTCAGAGATTTGAATGCTCTTCAGGCTAAACATTTTGGTATGTTGAAACTAGCTGCTATTGTTCTATTACACAAACAAAATTGAAAGAAACATAGAAACATGTTTTCTTTGTAATGATGAATCCTTTGTGTACCACAGGTAGATTTTCTCCTTAGTTAAGCACGAATTCACTGATGTTAACACTAAAACCTTTAACTCCATACATGAAGCTTCCCCTATAGATTTCAGGATGATATACAGGCCAGCAGGGATACTTTTAATTCTTCAATCTCATCTGCTTTGTGCTATGTTGACCCTATAAAAACAGTGGTTTTTCATTTCAAGAAACCTTCTGCCTCCAGTAAGCTCCCACCTTGTCATCATTCAAACAATTGTAAGCTTCTACAGAGGTCCTGTCCCTAAGAAAAACAGCAGGAACCTAAAGCTAAATATGCTGCTGCAATTAGAGCTTTCAAAAGGAAGTATCTCTTGGCTTGTTCTCAGCTTCACACCTCCAATTTCCCATCAAGCTGAAAGGTTTACTAGAAATTGTCACCAATGTAAAAGAATTCTGCAGTGTGGTTAGTTCACAGTTAACAGATTGTCTGACTGCTACCCTCTCTCTATAAATCCTTGTCCTAATTTTTAGAGACAAGATAAAATTCATTTTTCTGCACTTCTTATTCATAAATTCAGCAGACTTATCTACAATAGAAGATAAGGTTTGCAAACCGTAATGAATGTGGTTGCTGGTTGATGGTGGTAGAACCCCATTCAAGCAAAAACCACAATCCTTGTCAAGGTGATGACACAAGCAACACAAATTAACCTCTGCTCAACCTCCTGGTAGCTTGGCACAGAGCAGTCAGGCTTAAGTTAGGGGCAATGCATAACGTATTTGCACAACATTTGAAACAGTAACACAGTAAAAACACACCACAAATGTATCCCACACCAGAATTAGAAAAATGTATTATTCCTTAATAAATAAAACGAGACCAAAACAACAAAAATCCAATCAGCAGACCCCGAGATATGCCTGTTTAAAGATTTCAGTAAAAATAGCACCAAAAGCATCCAAAGTGCCAACTGTGGATATTTGGCCACGCTGGACTGGGACAAATTCACAAGTTGAGGCCAATCGCGATGGAGTGCAGGCTGGCTACCGGGACCCAGTGAGGACCTCTGAACAAGAGTACCTTAAATCCATTTGCGGAGCATTGTGAGGTCTGCGCTGAGAATGCGTCACGCAGCTGAGAAGATGCATAAGTTCTGAGGAGCTGTGATGCGAGGTCCTGTAATATCATCAAGGATACTGTTAGCAAGGGCCTGCGATGTGAAGTTCGGTGTTGAGGATGCGTTGCGCAGTTGCGGCAACGCAACGCAATGCTTCAGTGGAGCTGTGAGGCTGCGATGGAAGAACCTGCATCATCGTTGCAGCTGCCATTGATGAGAGATTTGCGATGTGAGGCCCTGCGTCGGGAAAGCTTTACATAGGTGGCGGTTGCGATACAGGTTGCGCGGTCGAAGTGAAGTCCTTTGCGTTGGGAGAACCCTTGCAGCAGAGGCGATGCATTGGTTGTGCTTGGGTGTACGCTGTACAGCAGAGTAGATGTGTCGGTTCTGCTGGGTCCACAGATGGGCTGGCAGAGTACCTTAAGGCTGACTTCCAAGGGTCCAGTACTGGAGTGGCAGCACTTGGCAAGATAGGACTCACAGATGGCAAAGCCCAGGTGCTGGGTTCAAGGTTGTTGGAGCTTTCTGTCCCTGATGCTCTAGTCAGGTGGCAGCCACTTAGCCTTTTGAGTCACTTTGGGTTCAGCTGATGCAGGTCTAGTCCTTCTCACCCAGGCAAGATGGCAGCAGGCAGCAGATCAGCACAGCTGGGCAGCAGCTCCTTCAGAACAGCAGTCCAGCAAAGTAGCAGTCCTCTCAGCAGCATAACAGTCCTTCTTCCTGGCAGAGTATCCACAGGTCCATAAGTGTACTGAAGAGGTGGTGTCTGAGGTCCAATATTTATACCTGGTGCCCTTCCTCTGGAAGGTGGGAGAAGCTTCTAGAAATTCTCTTTGAAGTGCAAAGGCTTCATGTCTTCCCTGCCCTAACTCCAGACTAACTACAGGGGTGCATACAGTGTGGAGGCAGGACACAGCCTATTCTTTTGTGAATAGTGCTGAGCCCAGGTCTTTCCATCCTGCCAGTAATGGCCTATCCCGGCATACCTAAGCTCTCTATTGTGTGTGGCTGTCTAGGAGGAATACACAAAGCCCAACTGTCAGCTGCACCCTGTCATGTGAACCAGGGATTGGATTTAGGCTCCAAATAGCTAAGAAAGAAAAACGCTTTCTAAAAGTGTCATTTTCAAAATTGTCCTTTTAAATCTGACTTTACCATAGAAGAGGATTTTTCATTACAATTCCAAAGACACCAAACATGAACTGGTTGCCTGTTTCCATTTAGAAGTTACAGCTTATTAACTGTAATGAGGTAACTCCAATGTTATTCTAGGGGAGAGGTAGGCCTTGCAATAGTGAAAAATGAATTTAAGAGTTTTTCACAACCAGGATGTGTAAAACCTAAAAGGACTGGGCTGTTCAGGGCCTACTCTAGGGGTGACCTGTATGTATTAAAGGGAAGGTTTGGGCCTGGCAAAAGGTTTATTTTGCCAGGTCACAATGGCAGTTTAAAACTTCATCCACAGTTGCAATGTTAGGCCTGAGACATGTTTAGTGGGCTACTTAAGTGGACGGCACGATCACTGTTGCAGGCCCACATGTATCATTTAATTTACAGGCCCTGGGTACATGTAGTACTGCTTTACTAGGGACTTACAAGTAAATTAAATAGAGCAATTCAGGATAAGCCAATGTTAGCTATGTTTCTAAGATGTGATATGCACTTTAGCACTGGTTAGCAAAGGTAAAGTGTGCAAAGTTCTTAGGCCAGCTAAAATGAGATCAGAAAAAATAAGGGGAAGAAGGCAAAACAAGTTTGGGGGAAGACCGCCTTAAGACTGACAGGGCTACCAGGAACCTGCACAGATTCTATCAACGTGTTGATCATTAGCCCTTGAGTGAACTTTAAAGATTATGAAAACCATTGAAACTGGCTTCATAGAGCAGCACCCCTGTCGAGCTAGTATACCACAACTGACAGTTACCACAGCTGCTCCAGCTTTACATATATTGTTAAATTCTTCCCCTAATTCTGCCATTCTTCCTTCAGACTGGAAATGGGCATGTAGCATTCCCTTTATACAGACACTTTCCTTAGATACTTCTACACTGAGTAACTATCACCCTACATGTCTCCTGCCTTTCAGTGCCAAGCTCTGCAGAAAAAGAAGGTAACACCCAGTTTTCTAAGTTCATTACAGATAATGAATTACTAAATCCTACTCCAGCTGGGTTCTGATCATCGGGATGGTGGTCAGATGCTTTGCATTACTGCCCTCCTCCACCAAAGGCCATTTAAATGTAATTGGATTATATAGCACTTACTACCCCTGATGAGGCGTTGAAGTGCTTTGTGGTTTTAAAGAGGAGAGGTTGTGATCAATGAAAGAGCTACCAGCCAATCACAGAATTACAATACAAAGGATTGGTGCAGGCAGGTTTGAGACTCAGAGGAGGCTATCCTCAGAGCTAGAAAGTAAGCAGAGAATGAGAGGTAAAAAGACGGGTCACCCTGAAGAAAGAAAGTATGTCAAGGTAAATTTTTCATGCAGGGTTTTAGGACTATAGTGGGAGAAGGCTTTCTGAGATAGCAAGTAATTGGAGAAAGTAAGCTGTAGAAAGAAACAGCGTTATACAAAGTGCATCATATCAGGGGCAGAGAGCTTAATAATGTGAATCGTAGTGTACACATCATTTAAATATTAACAGCCCTAGACTGTTGTGTGCCAAGCCTTATAAAGCTCTTTTGAACATAGTCTAGAGAATCCCAACCTTTGGTACAGGGTCTGTACGCTGAGCAAGGGGAGTTGGCACAGAAGAAAAAAGAAAGATCCCATTTAAAGCTCTTTCCTCACTATTCTGTAAATTAACCTCTTAACTGCTGAGCCATCCCCCTCTCTGTGCCCTTTTTGGCTTTTTGGGGTAGTTTGAGCTTAGGGCTTATAACTTTTTTTTAACATAAGATATCCACACCAAATATGTGTCTTTTTTGTCAACATCCTAGGGTTCTAAAGGTACCCATGATTTGTTGATTCCCCTGGAGGGGACCGAGAAAATAGGCAAAATGTAGCTAAATTCTGAGTTTTTTTTTAGAACAACAGTAAAAATGTGCTCTGGATAAAAGTGTCTGTTATTTTTCTCCTAAACACTCCATCAATTAACGGTTTACTGTGCTAAAGACACCATGGGGCAGATTTGCAAGCCCCTTGCGCCACTTTTGCGTCATTTTTAACATGGGAAAAATGACGCAAAAGTGGCACAATGGGCTTGTAAATCTGCCCCCATGTTTCCAGCTTTCAGGGACATGCAGAGCTGAATAAAAAAACGATTTTTTTGCCACAGTTTTGGTATTTTTTAAAGAGGTAGCCAATTTTTCCTATTTTTTGTGTTCTCAACCTACTTCCAGTTTGTGGTGGAAACCAGTTTCAAACCTATAGGTGATCCAGGAAAGCTATAGATTTCTAAAATGTAGACAAAAATCCAATTTCAGAAAGGGATCAAATGTGTAGATCCCTCAAGATTTTCTCAAAGACACTAACTGTTTCAATTAAGAAATATTGAAAATGAGTAGGAAATAACAGCCATTTGTAACAAAGTTTTCATCTGTAACTTTTGTTACAATTGCTGATTTACCAAAGCAATGTACCATTATGTCCACTAGACCCTTCTGGTTACGAGGATATATACAGTTTGTAGATTCTCCAAGAACCCAAGGTACCCAGAGCCAATTACTGAGCTGCAACGTACAATGGCTTTTCATTGTGTACCGGGTATAGACCAACTTATATGGTGAAATATGTAGAGTGAAAAATGGTTATGAAGGAAGCCTATGTATTTCTGAAATGTGCACAAGATATGGAGTTTAGGAGCAATGATTAATTGTACATCTTTGAATTTGTGGGTTCCTGTACTAGCATACGATTTAGAGGGTACAAAAAAAAATCACATTTCCCTCACATTTCTGTGATGGAAAGCCCTGGAATCTGTGGGGTGTCCCAAACTTCCTTCCATCCAGCACCCAGGCTAGTTGGTGGGTTCTGGGCTGTCTGCAGGGCTCCGTAATTTACTCCCTGCTTCATCAGACTAACTTGGATTTTGATATCCCTATTGCCTCAGCAACTACTTTTAAATGGATGGCCAGCAACTTCTTAAAGCTGAAATTGTACCCACTGGAAATAGACTATCCAATGGGAACTACACCTCAAGGCCCCATCCAGGGGCATATTTTCTGACCCTGTAGGTTTTGCATGTAATTTAGGCAGTAGTATGGAACCCCAGGAGTCCACAAAGTCCTAGAGCTTAGCTGTAACTAAATCCTGCATTTATCATCTCAGAACACTGAGGAGGATGTTTCCATTGCCATTATTCCTCATAAAATCATGGTTGCCAATGCATCTATTCAATTAAAACTTGAATTTGGCAGCTTTTTATGTCTGTGTTTCTAGTAAAAAACATAATAGCTTCAATGCATTCAGAATTCCATCATTAGGATATTCTTCAACTTTAAAAAATTTGATCACGTTTCAGAACATCTTAATCAGATACACTGGCAGCCTGTAGCCAAACATATTTAAACTGACATCACCCTGCATACGTCACATTGTATTCTATTGAAGATGTGGAAAATTGCTTTCTTAGAAGTTCAGGAAATACTCTCCTTCCTGCCTTTTCATTGTCAAAGAAACCAGATGCAATGTAATGGAGGTAATGGAGGTGCAACAAAATTACAGGCTGTCAAACTGAGAGGCAGATCCTTTCAAATACAAGGCTCCAAACTCTGAAATTCCTCAACATACTTAAGAGCTGAACCTAATCTGCTTACATTTACAGTATCTTGAAACCTCACTCCAGCAGAGCTTCCATGTTGGCTCGGTATCGCCTCCAAAGCGATGGAGCAAAGCACAAACCCAGCATACTGAAGTCCATTTCTCATTTATCCCTTTTTGCACCTCAGACAAAGTGTGAACAATTGTTGGTACCAGTGTGCTAAATACTAACTTGGGACCTTTTAAGGTGCTAAAATGAAAATTAGACCTCTCCACAGAACAGGGAAGTTGGAGGGCAGTGAGGAATCTGAGGTGAGATAGGGTATCCCCTAGAAAGAGCATTGCATAAGGTAAGTAACTCGTTCTTCTGATAGCTATTTCAAACCGCAGATTACTCACCTTGTGAATCAATACCAAAGCAGTACCTCCCCAGGTGAAGGATCTGGACAGTACTCAGACCAAAAAGTCTTCTAGGACCAAGCAGGTGAAATGTCATACCTACAGGACCTAGCTGTCAAGCTAGCACTGCTTCGTAAATTTATGGACTGATGCCCATGTCGCAACTAGGGGTGGGCAAAATATTCAGTTTCTCCGGAGGAATTGCAAACATTTTGGTGACTCCGCATTACTCTTTAACACGGAGTTCCGGGCAAATTCTGCCAATCACCACGTTTCTGAATTTTTTCTCGGGCATGCACCAAAACAATAGGTTGCCGAATGAGATTTGTCGTCCCCTAGTGCAACTTTTGGTCGCTAGGAGGACATATAGTGAGATTTTTCCAACATGAGAGGTCGTGACCGTTCTCGGTCAGAAGGCTGCCACTATAGTAGAAAATCTCCTCATGCGTCAGGAAAATCAACAGAAGTAGCTGTGCCCTCTGGTATGCCAGGTGGTACCGTTCGCATTGATTTTTCAGCGTGGAATGCTCTCCTGGCGCTAAATCACAGTGTAAGCAGAGCAACATGCCTATTTCCACCCGTTAGCAGAACTCTGTGGAATTCCACGAAGTCAAATTCATTGAGGTCTGCCCACTCTTAGACGCAACCTGTGAGATTTCCAGGACAGGTACTCCTCATGCCAACACAGTGTAGTAACCTTAGCCCTGGTGGAATCTGCTCTCAGACCTTCCGGAGGCTGCTTCTTGGTCAGCACTTAGCATGTCTTAATGCAGAGAACTATCGACCTCAACAGGGTCCTATTCTGAAAATCCTTCCCTCCCCCAGCCCCAGCTGCCCTCTAGAGAACCCTACAAAAAGCTGATCATCCACACTTTGTTCCTTGTTACAATCAATGTAAAGCATAAAGCCCCTTCAGGATCCTGCTGATAGAGCGTGTCCTCCTGTTTTGATGGGGGACAAAGAACCCTGGTAAGGTGGTGTACTGTCCAATGTAGAATGGAGTCACAACATTAGGTAAAAAGGACACCCGAGTCCTCTGAACCAATTTGTCCAGGAAAATGGTGGCTTAAGGCGGTTGCATCAACAGTGCCTGAAGTTCACTCACATGATGAGCTGACGTAATCGCAAAGAGGAAGACTGTCTTTAAAGTAAAGAGACGCAGCAAACAGCTAAGCATCGGTCCGAAAGGACATACACATTAGAAATGTCAAGATCAATGTTAAGGTCCCCGGTGGCATCATTTATCAATTTCAACACAATTGGTGATTTTAACCAAGGATGGTTGGTCGGGCAAATGCAGAAAGGTCAAAAGGAACAACAAATCACCTTTAACAGAGCCCACTGCAAGGCCTTTGTGGGCCAAAGATAAAAAAGAAAACAACATCTGATTGCTTTGCTTGTAAAGGGTGAGTCTTATGGAAGCCGCAACAGGACACACATTTGTCCCAGCACACAGCATAAAAGGACTTCATGGTAGGGCACCAGGCAACAAGAATGGCATCCACACCACACTTCAGGTGACAGATCAAACATAGTCAACTACCACTGTTCTATCACCATAAATGGAGGTGTAGATTGTGCAAATATGGGTGGAGGGCCCCGCCCTGCTGCTACAAGAGAAGATCCTCCTGATTTGGCAACCTGATCGGAGTACAGATAGTCATGCCAATAAGTTCCCTATTCCACAATCTCCTGGCCCAATCTGGGGCCACTAGGATGGCTTGGGTTCGGTTGTTCCTGATCTTTTTCAGAATTTGGGCATGAGAGGCAGCGGTGGAGAGGAGCACAAGAGTACCATGTTCGACTCAAGCTGGAATTAATTTTCTATTGAGTATGCTTACGGAAGGTACAAGTTTTCAGTGGTGGCGAAATAGTCTACCCACTGTTGGAAGGTACCCTGCGCCACCTCATTATTCAGACAGCATTCCTGACTGGCAAGGCACCGCCTGCTTAGTTCACCCACTCTGGCATTTAAGGACCCTGTCAGGTGCTTAAAGTTAAATGCCCCATTCTGCCCTGCTTGCTGCAATCCCACATGACAATTTTGTCTGCAAGAATATGCATCAGACACCCTTTGATGGACAGCAGGAAGGCCTTCAAAGCCAGCTGAATATCCTGCAACCCAAACATATTGATGTGGATCTAGGCTTAGATTGGAGACCAGAGTCCTCTCACGCCCAGTTCCCCCAGTGTACTAGGGACACATCCATCAACACCATCATGTCTGGGTGGGGAAGGGAGAGGGGCTTGTTGCTGGACCAATTGCATTTAAGAAGACTACTCACTATATACAATAGTGGCTGCTCGAAGTTCTGGATGACATCTATCAGACATCCTTGATGCTGGGTCCATTGGAACTTCAGATTTAATTGCAGAGCCCACATGTGTCTTCTTACAAAGCCAATGAGGAGGATGCAGGAGGCTAAGGGCCCAAAAAACCTCAGAGCTGCTCAACAAAATCCAGGACCATGGCTGAAACAGCAGTGTCATAGCCCAAATGTCCTGTACTCATTGCATTGGTGGAAAGGCCTTAAACAGCATTGTATCCAGGTCAGCTCCTATGAATGGCAGTCTCTGCAAAGGAGTCAGGGGTGACTTCCGCTTTTTGTCAGTGGACCCCACTGATGTAAATAAATTCATCATCATCTGGTGGAGATCTACAAGTGACTGGTGGGCTCCTATTTAACAGGCAGTCTTTGAGGTAAGGGAAAACTGGTATCCCCAACATCTAAAAGTGAGCAGTGTCCACCGTCATCATGTTCGTGAACATCTGAGAAACAGTTGTGAGGTCGAAGGGAGCAGAGCTAACTGAAAATACACTTGGCATACCTTGACCCACTGGAAACCTCAGTGAGACTGCAAGGCGCATATATGAAAATATACATCCTGCAGGTCCAACACCACCATCCAGTCATCCAGGTTTGGAGTAGATAGATCTAGGCCAGCATGATCATTTTAAATTTGTCCTTCCACAGGAAGGCTATCAGAGGTCGAAGGTCAAAAATAGGCCTTCTTCAACACATGGAAAATGCTAGAGTAACAACCCTCTCCTCTTTCCAAGTCTGGAATTGTCTCAATCACACAATTGGAGACTAACACTTGCACCTTTTGTAACTGAATGGAAATGCGCTGAACTGATGGGGGGGGGGATTTGGTGAGGCAAAAAGAAATATAGAGCATAGCCATACTGAACGATCCGCAGGACATGATGAATTGCCACTGTGGGATGAAAGGATGAATCCTGCCACCCAAATGATGGGTCTGAGCGATTAAAAGCAAACTAATACAGGTTTGTGGTTGTTGCTGTAGGGGTAAGGGGAAAGGGAATGGGAGTATTGATGCCCCAGATGTCCTGCGCACAGCCTGCCTGACCCATATCTATGTGTCCTCAAAAGACCTGGGGTGACTACTGCACTGGTTGGGGAGCTAAACCAGTGCTCTGGAGAAAACCCTGGACTTCTTTAACTGGAGTATGAACTGTTTAGCTGGGGTCAACAGACACAGGGAGCATGCTGTGGCCCCACTTTCTTTCAATTGCTCCAAGGAAGAATCTGCCTTTTCACCAGAAAAGCCTGAGCCATCAAAAGGCATATCCATGAGAGGCACTTGTATATCCCCAGAGAAAACCATAGAACGCATCCATGAGTGTTGACGAACTACAACACTGGTACCAACTGCCCTCCACAAGTGATCGGTATTATCTAGGGCAGGAAGGATCACATATTTTGCTGCTTCTTGTCCATCATGAATTGCCTGGGTCAAAGAGGCCCCAAGGTCTTCCAAGATCACCGCCAAGATCTTGCTGTTTATGTCCAGTCAGGCATATATCTAGCAACATACGACATTTACTAACCAAAATGCCTGGGCAAGCTGTCAGAGGAAAACATTTGTTTTACAAATGCTTCAATTCTCATGGGCTCCCTCTCTGTGGACACACTGGGATTCCCCTTACTGGTTGAAGTTTGAACCGCAAGACTTTCTTGTTTAGTAAGAAAATCAGGTTCACTAGGAGCCAGTCTGTGACAACTGGCCCCCTGCCTATTCAACAGTATGAAGGAAGAAGGTTTTGACCTAGTGTCTATCAAGGTATTGGTACAGGCTTCATTAAAGGGGAGCAAGCATTCAGACCAGCCTGACCCAAGCTGCAAAATTACAATAATGATGTTTGTTTTGTTCTTGACTGGAGGTATCAGTAAATCTAGTACTTCAGCTACCTGCTGGACCAATCCTGCACATGAGGCACTCTCCTTCATTGGTGGCCCAAGTGGAGAGACAAACCCTGTCTCAGGGGAGCTATAAAGCCCACTGACCACCTGTAAATTAATGTAGAAACGTTCATCTGTGTAGTGAAAGGGGGGAAAACATTCCCCCTTCCCACCATCATCCCAATCATTTGGTGTTCCTTGTTCAGAATCAAAGACTACAAAATAATGGATCCTCTGCCAGCTTGTTGGCCCTGGTAGAGGCACTGGGTCAGAATTGGGCTATATGACAAGTGGCTGCACTTTTGTAATCTCAAAGCATGTCATATGTCGAGATCAGGCCAAATTCAGTTCAGTGTCTGACATCGGAATCAGCACCCAATCGTCTTTGGCCTTCGGTGTAGAAAGGATTGACGCAGGTTTTGAGGGCAGGAATGGAAGCCTGTACTGGAGTCAATGTGGTGCCTGAAATGGGTCCCAAGGGATTACATGGAGCTGAGGACAGATCCACCAGCAGTAATCCAACTGGGGGCCCTGGGAGTTCATTTGGGCCTGAAGGCACTGCTGAGGGAGCCGGATATATGCCAAGCATCTGCAGCATGGCCTCACTGAAGGTCCAATCTGCTCCTGCATTGCCAATGGCCCAGGGAACTCGGGGCATACCAGCATTAGTTGGGGAATATGCCGAGCAACTAAGGATCAAGAGGAAGATCGACTCATGCCTTCTCTTTGGATGCAGAGTGACCGGATTGGGTGGAGTCCTGCTTCGTTTTTTGGTGTTTACGTTTGGACTTCAACTTATCAAAGGACTTCAACCACAAAGTTGACTGCTCATGGAACCGGTCTTGCGGGCAAGATGACGGTAGGACCATGACTTTGCCAGACACAAGAAGGTGCAACCTTTGAGTAAGTCCAGCTCAAAGTACAACTTTGCTTCTCAGTCCTGGATCGCCTTTGGGTGCATAAGGGAGCATTTATTGTACAACTTTGAGTCGTAGCCCAGCCCAGGCACCACAGACATACCTTGTGTGGGTCTGAGGCCAACATCAGTTTTCCACAGGCACAGTGTAAAACTTGTTTTTTTAGGAGGAGAGATTTTCCCCTAACACACTGGATTTTATATGGAAGTCATCGGAAGGCTGATGAGATTGGCAGCAAAGCTCCATATCCACATCAGAAGGCACAGAAAGGAACAGACATCATTCACAGGGATGGCACTTATTCTTACTCTTACTCTTTCGCTACTTCACTTCTGGATTGGTACATAACCTACCCGGAGCCACACAGCGGCATGTCAGAGCATTTGCCGGAGAAAAGTCCATTTAGGCCATGGTTGCAAAAGTTTCTAGTGGGACAAGGAGCAAGGTGATAGAAGGAATGCTTGACTTAATGTTAAGCACTGGCAATTGATTGGGGCCATAATATTTCATCCACTATGCCACTCTAGACAGAGGCCTGCCATATGCAAATCAGTATTAGTCCAGCTTCAATAGGAACTCCAAACAGCCAGGCCAGGTCCCCGCTATACGGGAACACAAGTAAGCCCAGAGTGATGTCAACCGGCTTAGGTCTCATCAGTGAGGTATAGCTTGAGCCCTATGGCATAGTGAGCATCGGGCACATACAGTCTATCGAAGGTCCTTTCCAGGGACATCCACTGAACTCTGTTTGCTTCATGTTATTTCGAACTCTTTTCGTTTTATATAACCCCTGGGTATTACAATGATTTTTATTTATTTTTAATGCATATTTTTATTAAATGTAATTTTAATTACTTCTGGCTATTTACATATGCATGTTAATCTTTTTTTAGTCTTTAAATGTCACCAAAGAGAGTGTTTCAAACACACAGAAGGTGATGGGAAGAGCAAGAGTGATTTGCATGCGGCTGGGTCTATTCTCATTTGGTATCATGGGCAAAAGAACAATGGGTTTTAATGTTATTCTAGGCAACTGCCTTTGTATAGACTTATTGCAAGCATTTCTCCCATCACCTTTTGTGTGCTTGATGTAATGCCCTAAGTGGTCAGGAGTATGCCCAGACGTGGGTCCTTTGATTTTTTTCTGCCACTGAAACCAAATTACACTCAACTGAACAGACCCATTCAGGCCAAAACCAGTCTTGCGTTACTTGTGTTCCAGTACAGAGTAGACATTACTTGGCAGTTCGGCTGGACTGTTCCTACTGGAGCAGAACCAAGACTGATTTGCATATGACTGGGTCTCATCTAAGGTGGGCAGAAGAACGATATGTTGGAATGCTACCTGAGTGATTGGCAGTGGTTACATTTATTGCAAGCATTCCTCCCATCACCTGTTTTCTGTTTGATTAAAGATTGTTAAACAATTTGGCTAGTAAAATTGTGCTTTTGCTCAAACTAAACTAAATTTATCATTTTAGATAGCTCACCACTTTACCTGCCTTTTTTAAACCTAAAAACCTGTCTTTTCTAAGGATCTCGGTGTATTTTCCATTTATGTGTATATGGGAATTGTAATAGTGGAATCGTGGATTGTTCCAAAATAAGACAGTGTATTTTACAAACAAAAGTGTTTTAATTACTTTTATAAATGCTCCATTGGCTCCCTGACTAACCTAAAACCTAAAAATATGTGTTTTATAGGAAACTCAACATATATGTTCACGGATAGCTACATATAGTACACAAAGGGGCATATTCTCAAGGACTTATCACCGAGTTATCGGCACATTAGCGCAGCAAAAGTGGCGAAAGAATTATCGCCCCATTCCCAAGCTGGTGCAAACTGACCACATCGCCAGTTTTCCAGCGATAGCTGCTGCAAAAAACATCGCCATGGATGAGAGAGACAACTAACGCTAATGATATGCAGAGTAGGCGTTCCCGTGCAAAAACACACAAAAACACCACTTCGCGGCATTCACAACGACCAGCCAGATCTGCGATGCGATCCAAAAACAGGCGATAAGGCGCGTTAGCAGCAGGGATTTAACACCTGCCTTTTACTGGTGTTAAGCAGGACGACAAACTGCAGTAGAAAGGGAGCCCAGCCCAGAGCCACATCTGAAGACCAACAGATGCCATGGAGGCAATGATCGTGCAGCCTGGAGATCCAAGAGGGCCACAACACCCACCTCAACCACCCCCAGGCCCCCCGCCCCCCCCTGACTACCACAGAGGCAGCGCAGAACAGGACAGCGGACGTTCCCAAAACCCACCAGCCTCAGAGACTCAACTCCAGAGGAAGTCATTGCCCACTACAGGCACAAAAGGACAACCATCCTCCGCATCCTGACCCACATTGCCCACAGGCTGACGGTACCAACACGGCGGACAACCACCATCCCTCTGCAGACGAAGCTGCTGGCTGTGCTGCACCTGTTGGCCCCTGGTACCTCCCAAACAACAACTGCCAGAGTCAGAGGAGTCTCACGGCCAGCCCTATCATACGTCCTCACCCATGTCATGGATGCATGTCCACAATAGGAACGGCGGGCCCCTGTCACCGCACCACACGACAGTTCCAATTCATAGTGTTCCTGTGCAACCAACCCCAACGCCAGCCGTTGCCAGACGCCACTGTGCCACAGATCCAAAACTGTAGTAACTGAAATGGGGGTGCGCACGGTCATGAAGTCCAGTAGTCAACAGTAGTGTAAAAACAGTCCTTTATTACAAATACAACAATAAACAATACGAAAAGCACAGCCAACGCCCAACGGGGAACTTCATCAGGGCACCGTGTGGATTCAAGTAACTGCATATGCTGGGGGAACTCCCCAATACCATTCCATACTCTGGAAGTCAGTATCCAGAAACCTGTTGGACAAATGGTGACAATGGTCAAGCGTCCGTATAGTCACAAACCTAATCTGGTACTGTGTATAGCACTTGGACAAACCGGAATGCTCACAGGAAAGACAAATCCTGCACAAAAAGACCGTAACAGAAGTACGTGTGGTCGTAACCTTCGTAGGAAAGAAAAGGAAGGTTACTGTCACACTAACTTCTGTTACGGTCTCATGATGCAGGATTACTCATACCTGTAAGCATCACGGTTTGTATCAGCTTGATACCCCTGCACCTTCACTCCCCCCACCCAGCCACGAGGGCGCCGCCGTGACCGGTGGTGCCTACGCGATCCTGTGCACCTGCTGCACCCCAGCCCTGGTCCCCAGACCAGTCCGCCAACCAGCGATGAGTGCCCGCCCCTGCGCACCCAGGCCTCAATGCTCACCTGCCGCCACCGGCGTGTCTCCAAGAGGGCCCACCACGTGCCGGTGCAACCTCCTCAGCCGATCGCTGAATTCCGCGCCACAGGCCCCCAGCGCACCCTGCAGCACCGCGCCGCGGAGGCATGTCTGTGCAGCCTGCTGCCCTCGGCGTACACTGCGGCCAGCTGGGCTCACAATTTAAATCGAATCTTGATTGGCAGGACGGCGTATCGAGGAATACGCATCATCGCAGGGTGCACACCCGCTCAGCTCTGGTGCCACTAACTCAGGGCACCGCAAGTCATCGCCACGTGGAGGTAGGCCCGTGCCGGCCTAAGTGCCTCGGATGCCACCAACTCTGTGCACCTCAAGTCACCGTCCCGTGGCGGTAGGCCCATGCCGGCTTAAGTTCCTCAGATGCCACCAACTCTGTGCACCTCAAGTCACCGTCCCGTGGCAGTAGGCCCGTGCCGGCCTAAGTGCCTCAGATGCCACCAACTCTGTGCACCTCAAGTCATGGGCCCTTTATGATTGAGTCTCATCGTGCGGACGCCATCATGTCACCTCCGGCAGTGGGGAATGTAATGTGGTAGGGCCCTAGGCCCTCATGCATAAATAATGACCACACGGACACACTCAGCTCAATAGTGGAAATGGCCTCGGGCACGTGCGCCCTGCCCCTTTTATTGGCAGGGTCACATGTCCTGTGATGCATGTGCTGGATGGGTGTGGTGTGGGTGTGAACCAGCCCTCAGGGAGTGGCTGTGGCATGCTGACAACTAGAACTGTGATCAGCAGATCACTACAGGGAAGACCTGGGACATGTAGCGTTGGTGTCCCCCCCTGTAAGCGTAAGCGGAGTGGGCTGGCCTGGCATATGCCAGTCCAGCATAGGGGTGTGAACGATGACCCCGGCGCTCTGGGCGTGGTTCCGTTCTGGGCTGGACAAGAAGGTGACTAATGCGTGTGTCTCTGATGTGGTGTCGGCGCCACCCGGTCCGCAATCGGTAATGTTGCACCCTGTGACTCAAGTCCCACAACATGTGCAACATGGACGTAAGGGGGAATCACTGACCCGACATTCATCCATACTTCCGTACTTGAATGATCATAGACAGGACACATCTGTGTGAATTTGATTGTTTAATGCACATACAGTGGAGTGTTGGAGCTGGAGCAGTACAGGGCCATGCAAACCCCACTTTACATTGTTGGCCCGTGGAGGGCCAGCCAGAGTCCTTCAGGGAATGACAAGTACATCGGAAGAGGAAGAGTTCAGTCGCAGTCTGATAGCTGTGTCATTGGTGACCAAACAGAATATGGCAGTCCATGTCGAGGTCCAAGGTGAGTGTCGCAGAGTGCATCGGGGGACAGTGGAAGGTGATGATGCAGAGGGCAGAACCAAGCAGAAACAGGCCATATGGCGGAGAAGAATGCTACCGCTTCCTTACTACCAGTAAGGCAGATTCATCCGCATCTTCGTCCTCTGATGTCTCATGTGCCTCACATGTGGGTGGTGGTGTTTTCTCTGCAGCACTGTGTGGCACTGACACATCAGGGGCCGGAGGTGGATTGGCTGTCGCACTGTGTGGCACTGACACATCAGGGGCCGGAGGTGGATTGGCTGCCGCACTGTGAGGCACTGACACATCAGGGGGCGGAGATGTGGATGTCAAAGCAGCAGCAGCATTCATCTGCGCCAGGCCTTGTAGCAGCAATGCCATGACAAGGATCTGCAGGGCATGGTAGATCACGCTGGTGTGCAGCCATGGCAGCCATTCTTTCCGCCTGCATCCGCTCCCTGTCCTCCATGATCCTCCGCATGTGTCCTAACTCCCGGCTGACATCGCTGGAGCCACTCTGACTAGACAGTTGTCCTTGTCTCTGAGTCAGGACTCCAGCGATGTCATCCATGGTTCGTTGGAGAGCATGGAGCGGACTGTGGGTGTCCGTCAAGGACTGTAAGTGGCCCCTGATGGGACTTAGACACCCACGTATGGCATCTAGTTTGGCTGCCATGAGGTCGAACCCCACCCGCACCTGATCAGCCATCTTCTCCTGGCACCCTAACACACGGCGTTTGAAGGCCATGTGTTGTTCGTGGTGGTCCTGGGAGACAGCCGTGGTGGTGGGTGCTTCCTGCTGTGTCGTCTGTGCAGGGGGTGGGGTTTCCTTGATGCAGCTGGGCTGCCCTGCTCCTTGAGGTGGGGTGCCGAAGCTGTCCATGAGCCGTTGGAGGGCGTCAGTGTCGATGGAGGGGAGGTCCTCTTCATCATCAGTGAAGAGGTGTACCGTCTGCTCTGCAGGAGGTGTTGATTCACCCTCTGCAATGTAAAGGGGAGATGCAGTTTAACATTGTTTTCACATGTATGTTGACGCATTGTGCAGGTCTACATACAAACTGCATGACAATGTACATTGTGACTGTTTGGGAGGAGCTGCCTATTTGATGCGGGACAGTGGACATTTCGACAACATCACGGATGTGTGTTTGTACTTGTGCATGGGTTTGTTGTGAGATTAGTGATATGTGGGGAGGGCCCCCTCTGGGCACATAGTCGACGGGGGCCTACTTGCAGTTTCTAGGTGTGCCGCAGTGTGCCAAGGGGATCAGGGACATGCTCCAGAGTAATCGTGGGTGTGCACTGTGCTATGCTTAATTGTGCATGTATGCCATTGTGCCCATCTCCCCCCATCCCCCTAGTCCCTGGTCGTTACTCACCCTCTTGCTGTTGTGTCGGATCCTGTCGAGCAGTGTCCGGTCCCCCAACTCCTGCCACCGTCTCCACACTGATGACTGTGGAGACCATTTCCTCCATCTCGTCCAGCTCCTCCTGTGGCGCTGGACTCCGACCTCCAGTCTGCATTGCTGCCTTCTGGTTGTTGGCGAGTTTCTGCTTGGTTTTGCGCTTCACATCATTCCAGCGCCTCTTGACCTCTTCCATTGTCCTCCTCAGCACTCCGATTGCATTCACCTTGTCCACGATGGACTGCCATATTCAATTTTTTGTCGCCAATGACACATTGGAGGTGACAAACAGTTGTTGATGGTATTTCATCACCTCCGTTATCAGGATCCTGTTTTCCTGTGGACTGAACCGCGTCTTCCTCTTCTTCCTGTCCTTGCCCTTCCCTGAACCCGAGGTCCCGGCCTGGTCCTCCGGGGGGCTTGTGAGGTTCTGCTCGTCCTCTGTTCCTGCTCCGGCTACCTCCATTGTGCTTCGCAGTTGTTTTGTTTTTGTTTGTGTTTTTTTTCCTGCTTTTGTATTGATTTTTCCCGCCTGACGTGGGAATTGCAAGCCTGGCGCTGCTTGTCGCCGATTTATCTATCGCGGTTGGGCCCATCGCACTTTTTTCACGTTCGGGTTTCCTTTTTTATCACCGTCGCGGTAGTTGTATAACGGACATTTGACGTGTTATCGGGAGACTATCGCATGTTACCGCCGTGTTGAGAATACGACGTTGACACAGAGTTATTTTCCCGCGATAGACGGCGATATGAAAACGTGCGTTAGCCTTTTTTGGCGATGATTATCGCACGTTCTTGAGAATATCCCCCAAAATGTTTATAATATAAATCAGAATTAGTAAATTGTCACTAAATTTCAAATGCCCTCAGACACTTTCTACAAAATAATAAGACATCCTTTATATAAAACTAAATTATTTTATAGTACAGTCATCCACAGATAGATGAATCAAAGCATGGACAGATCCGTAGCTTGGACTATACAGGAACATTATTGACTGCATAGATCATTGGGCCATCTGCTGACCTTTTAAAATGCATAGAACTGAAATAAATACAAAAAAGTATAGACGACACTCTGGACACCTCACATCTCCCCAGACCAAACCCACTGCACATGATCAACCATGGCATAGCCTTTTCTGTATGCGCAAGGTTCTGAGTGTGGGGTGTGTTCTTTGGCCATTGCCTGCATCCTCACCGGTCAACCAAATCCATTGCTTACAGACTTTATCTATTGAGGTATGTTTGACTTTCACAGAAAACCCAAACCTTCACCTGTGACAAAAGGATTGAAAACCATGTCCCAAAGAGATTCTGCAAGGCCTCTGGTTCTATTCAACTGATTCTACCAACTGAGTTCTTGGCGAAGGGTGTGGAATTCACCCACATCCTGTGCCCTCTTTCTCTGGATCATTATCCATATGAGTAGCAATGACTCCTTTTTATTTATTTATTTTATGTTTGCAGATGTCGAATAGGCTTTGAATGAATGCAGTAACTTGTTAAGCGCATCGAGTACCCAGAGGTGACTTGGCACTAAAAAATGACAGGGTCAATGAGGCCCAGAAGACATCTATTGTTTAAATGGCCAGGTTTTCAAAGACTTTCTAAAACTTGAGAGGGAAGTAGTGACTTTGAGGTCCCGAGGCAGTTGATTCCAGTCCAAGGCTGTGCAGGTGATGAAGCTCCTGCCTCACCAGGAAGAACGTTTAAAGGGATAAACAACAAGATTACTCGCGGAGCTGGAATGGAGAGTACTTCCAGGCTTATACCATATTAATCTCTCCTTCAGATAGACTGGGACTTGTCCATGAAGAGCCATGTAGGCAATGCATAAAGCTTTAAATGCTATATGCTGCTTCATAGGCAGCCAGTGAAGCTTGCGAATGGCTGAGGATGCAGAATGGAATCTGGGTACATTCAAAAGCATGCGGGCTGACACATTTTGTAGAGTTTGAAGTCTGTTTAAAGAACCTTTTGGTAGATTTTGGTATAATCCATTGCAATAGTCTAGTCTTGATAGGACTAATGCAATAACAACCATCTTCAGGAGATCAAATGGAACAAATGTAGCAATTCTTTTGAAGGTTCGAAGGGCAAAGAAGGAGGGTGAGGTAACCTTGCTTACTTGATCTATAAAATTGAGTTTTCCATCCATCATGACACAAAGGTTTCTAACCTTTTTCACCGGTGCAGGTAGAGTACCCATATCATCAGGCCTCCAAGAAGGGGACCAGTTCCGGAAGGAATCAACAATATTATTGCAGTTTTTGGAGAGAGATACCACGATCTGTGTATCGTCGGCATAGGATACCAATGATAGACCAAAGGACTTGATCATGGCGGCCAGCGGTGTCACGCAAAGGTTAAACAGAGTCGGACTCAACAATGAACCCTGGGGCGACACCAAATGGCAGAGAGAATGGCTCAGAGGTAAATTCTTTAAGGGACACTAATTGAACCTGATCGATGAGAAACAAACGCATAAGGGCCAATGCTGTGTCTACGATCCCTAAACTTCATAGAAGGACAATCAGAAGGTCATGATTGACTGTTTCGAATGCTGTAGACAGGTCGAGTAAGATAAGGGCTGCATTGCTGCCCTTATCTAAGGCAGCCCAGATTTCCTCTGTGGCTGCTATTAGCGCCGACTTGGTGCTATGGCCTTGTCTGAACCAGAATTGAGTATCATCAAGCAGGTGGTTGGCTTCAATGAAGGCGGCTAACTGCATGTTCAGCTTTGTGTGATCAGGAGTTGATCCACAGGGAAATGATGGACGGAGCACTGAAACTTTTCAGACACTCACCCCCAGTCACAGATCTGGGTTGAATCCATCATCATTCTTTAGCTCACTTCGCCACCTCAGTTCAGACCCAGCTATATGCAAATCAGTCTTGACCCTGTGCCTCATGGGACCATCCAGCCCGAACTGCCAAGCCAGTTCTTCCCTGAACCGGAAAGAAGCATCCTGGGACCGGTTTCTGGGTAACACCCTTCATCAGCCAGGCTAGCTTGAATCCAGTGGCGAAGTGAGAAAGGGACCCACGTCTGGGCATACCCTGCCAACTTAGGGCGAACAAAGCAAACACAAGGAAATGATGGATGGAGCACTGAAACTTTTCAGACACTCACCCCCAGTCACAGATCTGGGTTGAATCCATCATCATTCTTTAGCTCACTTCGCCACCTCAGTTCAGACCCAGCTATATGCAAATCAGTCTTGACCCTGTGCCTCATGGGAACAGTCCAGCCCAAACTGCCAAGCCAGGTCTTCCCTGAACCGGAAATAAGCATCCTGGGACCGGTTTCTGGGTAACACCCTTCATCAGCCAGGCTAGCTTGAATCCAGTGGCAAAGTGAGCAAGGGACCCACGTCTGGGCATATCCTGCCAACTTAGGGCGAACAAAGCAAACAGAAGAAAATAATGGACGGAGCACTGAAACTTTTCAGACACTCACCCCCAGTCACAGATCTGGGTTGAATCCATCATCATTCTTTAGCTCACTTCGCCACCTCAGTCCAGACCCACCTATATGCAAATCAGTCTTGACCCTGTGCCTCATGGGAACAGTCCAGCCCAAACTGCCAAGTCAGGTCTTCCCTGAACCAGAAACAAGCATCATGGTACCGGTTTCTGGGCAACACCCTTCATCAGCCAGGCTAGCTTGAATCCAGTGGCAAAGTGAGCAAGGGACCCACGTCTGGGCATACCCTGCCAACTTAGGGCGAACAAAGCAAACACAAGGAAATGAAGGACGGAGCACTGAAACTTTTCAGATACTCACCCCCAGTCACAGATCTGGGTTGAATCCATCATCATTCTTTAGCTCACTTAGCCACCTCAGTTCAGACCCAGCTATATGCAAATCAGTCTTGACCCTGTGCCTCATGGGAACAGTCCAGCCCGAACTGCCAAGCCAGGTCTTCCCTGAACAAGAAACAAGCATCATGGGACCGGTTTCTGGGTAACACCCTTCATCATCCAGGCTAGCTTGAATCCAGTGGCAAAGTGAGCAAGGGACCCACGTCTGGGCATACCCTGCCAACTTAGGGCGAACAAAGCAAACCCAAGGAAATGATGGACGGAGCACTGAAACTTTTCAGACACTCACCCCCAGTCACAGATCTGGGTTGAATCCATCATCATTCTTTAGCTCACTTCGCCACCTCAGTTCAGACCCAGCTATATGCAAATCAGTCTTGACCCTGTGCCTAATGGGAACAGTCCAGCCCGAACTGCCAAGCCAGGTCTTCCCTGAACCGGAAACAAGCATCCTGGGACCGGTTTCTGGGTAACACCCTTCATCAGCCAGATGTGGGTCCCGTGCTCTGCATGCCACTGGAGTCAAGCTATCCTGGCTGATGAGGGGTGAAGCCCCGAAACTGGTCCTAGGATGCTTGTTTACAGTCCAGGGAGGACCTGGCCTGGCAGTTCAGGCTGGACTGTTCCCATTGGGTGCAGGGTCAAGACTGATTTGCATATGGCTGGGTTCAAACTGGTATGGCATGGGGAGCAAAAACACGATGGATTTAGGCCCAGATCTCTGTACTGGGGTGAATGTATGACATTGTTCTGCATTCTGTCCATCAATTGTTGTTTTTGCATTTGTCACCCCGAGTGGGACGGGTATGCCCAGACGTGGGTCCCGTGCTCTCCATGCTACTGGAGTCAAGCTATAATGGCTGATGATGGGTGAAACCCCGACACTGGTCCTAGGATGCTTGTTTCCAGTCCAGGAAGGACCTGGCCTGGCAGTTCAGGCTGGACTGTTCCCATTGGGTGCAGGGTCAAGACTGATTTGCATATGGCTGGGTTCAAACTGGAATGGCATGGGGAGCAAAAAAACGATGGATTTAGGCCCATATCTCTGTACTGGGGTGAATGTATGACATTGTTCTGCATTCTGTCCATCAATTGTTGTTTTTGCATCAGGAGTAGATCATCATATCTTTTAGACTCTATAGAGTCAACACAAATCCTCTGGAATTAGTAGCACCACATCCTTCTTGGGGTCCGGTCGCCCCTTTGGCCCCCTGCTATAGAAATTATATGTAGTACATGTGCAACTGCATGAAAGCACACTGCTATATGGCCATTAGGGTCATTCTCGACATTGCTAAGTTAGCATGAGCTATGCTGCCATGATGCTGCTTTTGCGCACATTAATACATGACTTTATTTTACAAGACTCTATTTATGCCTTTCACATGAGAACTGTCTGCTTTTCACGTTCTCTGCTAAGTTCCAGGAGTTTAGCCTGAACACGATGTGCAAGGTTGATAAACAATGCTCCTTGTTATTCTGTTCTGGTCAGTCCCTAGCACCTAGACATAACATGCTAAACACAGCTGCATTGCTGGAGACTCGTGCTTTGATATTACGGGGATGCATGTTGTTTTAACAGACACTTGGAGAGAGCTCTTTCCATGGAGAAGAGCTATGCTGTTCCTATGACGTAAACCTTACATCTAGACTTTAAGGTATGGGGTCTGCTGACAAAGCCCAGAGATCTTCTTTTATATAATAAACTTCTTCCAGTCAAGGGAAGGGTGGTTTGGCCTTATAGTCGTTTTTCCACTGTCTTTATATAATGACATCCCCCTTTGTACTCTATGGAATTGTTAAAATGCTAATTGTTCTGAGTTTATGCATTTTGCTGCTGGTAGTGGCTCGTATCCTGTATTATAGAGCACAATAGTTAAAATAAACATTTTGAACTATTACAGTGACTCTGCCAATTCTTATCTGTGGACAAGTACGAGTGAGCGAGCGAAAGGGTATGTCTTGCCACCGCGATTCCTGAGAGAGTCGGGAGTGTTGTGTTTTGGGTTGTCTAATTATTTGTGGCTTTTGTGATTTTGGAGGCGAACGAATGAGACACTATAGCTAGTCGGTTTTGGGATTTTGGGCACTAAGGTGGTAGGTTGGTACACCCCTATACACAGAGGTCCTGTTTTCCTGCGCATAGTTCTGTGTAGGTGCAGAATCCCCGCAACATGGCGCCCAACGTTTGGTCTGGTTCTTATCTGCGAGACTCCTGAGTAGTGATTGTGCTTGTCCACAATCCCCTCACTTCTGTTTCCGGAGACAGCTGTGACGGTGTAGTCTCCTATATTGTGATATATTATAGGTTTTTCAAGCTTGAATTTTAAAAGGTCTTTCTTTTCTTTTAACCCTTTGTTGCGCTGCCACGCTTAGGGTGTTATTCTCTCTTATTCATTATGGCGATTGCCATACCGGCTCCTAACCGCGCACCGCTCAGGGCTTATTTAAATCAATACGGAGTACCCGATGCAGGTGTTGAAGTTATCTTTGTTGTAGAGGCGGATCCAGCTTTCCGCTTTGAGGTATTTTATTCTTGGGTCACCTTCCCGGCAGTCAATGGAACAGACAATTTGTTTCACGAGTATACTGCCACCGCGATTCCGCGGCAATATAGACCATATGGAACTCTTGAGGTTCCGCTCACGGCTTGGTAACACCAGATTTGGTTTAATGGCGCCCCTCCTCACCCAATAACGCCGGTCCATTTAGGCCCTTTATTGATAGAGGGGGCCACATGGCCCGTTTTGGCAGGGTATACCCCACACCTGCGTTACTTAACAACTGCAACGATTGCAGAGCTCCGCGAATTACATACTTCTTTGATACGTGTACATCGAGCTGTCATACAGTTCATGTCACGCAACTTTCAGGTGGGACCACCTGGCGTTGCTGCGCAACCAGCTGGACCTGGTGGTGTAACCATCAGTCCTCTTATGGTTAATTCTGTAATGGGCAAGCGTCCGCAAAATAAGGATGAGTTACCTTATTGGCTTGCTGAGAAATTTGGACAAATCGAAGCTGTTTTTCAGAATACCACTCCTGTGGAGAAACACAGGATATTAACCATAAGTTTGACTAAAGACTTGTTTCCCGAATTAGCTGATTGTAACACCTGGGGCAAGGTGTTTGCAGCGGTATATTCGAAGTGTTTCGGAACTCCCTCCTTGACCGTACTCCCTTCCGTGATAAAACGTGTTCAGGATGAACACGGAGCTGAGGCGGTTCTGGAATTAGGGATGAGACTGGTGGGGGTGTTCGACGTGGTTGCTGATATGATCCTTGCTAATAGCAAAACACACAAGATGATGGACGGAATGTTGCACATTGGCAAAACATTCACCCCCAGTCACAGATCTGGGTCCAATCCATCGTTATTTTGCTCACCACGCCACCCCAGTTCAGACATGGCCATATGCAAATCAGTCCTGACCCTGTGCCTCATGGGAACAGTCCAGCCCGAACTGCCAAGCCATGTCTTCCCTGGACCGGAATCAAGCATCCTAGGACCGGTTTCCGGCTATCAGCCGTCATCAGCCAGGATAGACTGACTCCAGTGGCGTAGTGAGCACGGGACCCACGTCTGGGCATACCCTTCCCACATAGGGCGAACAGCAAAACACACAAGATGATGGACGGAATGTTGCACATTGGCAAAACATTCACCCCCAGTCACAGATCTGGGTCCAATCCTTCGTTATTTTGCTCACCACGCCACCCCAGTTCAGACATGGCCATATGCAAATCAGTCCTGACTCTGTGCCTCATGGGAACAGTCCAGCCCGAACTGCCAAGCCATGTCTTCCCTGGACCGGAATCAAGCATCCTAGGACCGGTTTCCGGCTATCAGCCGTCATCAGCCAGGATAGCCTGACTCCAGTGGCGTAGTGAGCATGGGACCCACGTCTGGGCATACCCTTCCCACATAGGGCGAACAGCAAAACACACAAGATGATGGACGGAATGTTGCACATTGGCAAAACATTCACCCCCAGTCACAGATCTGGGTCCAATCCATCGTTATTTTGCTCACCACGCCACCCCAGTTCAGACATGGCCATATGCAAATCAGTCCTGACCCTGTGCCTCATGGGAACAGTCCAGCCCGAACTGCCAAGCCATGTCTTCCCTGGACCGGAATCAAGCATCCTAGGACCGGTTTCCGGCTATCAGCCGTCATCAGCCAGGATAGCCTGACTCCAGTGGCGTAGTGAGCACGGGACCCACGTCTGGGCATACCCTTCCCACATAGGGCGAACAGCAAAACACACAAGATGATGGACGGAATGTTGCACATTGGCAAAACATTCACCCCCAGTCACAGATCTGGGTCCAATCCATCGTTATTTTGCTCACCACGCCACCCCAGTTCAGACATGGCCATATGCAAATCAGTCCTGACCCTGTGCCTCATGGGAACAGTCCAGCCCGAACTGCCAAGCCATGTCTTCCCTGGACCGGAATCAAGCATCCTAGGACCGGTTTCCGGCTATCAGCCGTCATCAGCCAGGATAGCCTGACTCCAGTGGCGTAGTGAGCACGGGACCCACGTCTGGTACAGATCTCTGTACTGGGGTGAATGTATGACATTGTTCTGCATTCTGTCCATCAACTGTTGTTTTTGCATTTGTCACCCCGAGTGGGACGGGTATGCCCAGACGTGGGTCCCGTGCTCTCCATGCCACTGGAATCAAGCTATCCTGGCTGAAGAGGGGTGAAACCCCGAAACCGGTATTAGGATGCTTGTTTCCAGTCCAGGAGGACCTGGCTTGGCAGTTCGGGCTGGACTGTTCCCATGAGGCACAGGGTCAAGACTGATTTGCATATGGCTGGGTTCAAACTGGAATGGCATGGTGAGCAAAAACGATGGATTTAGGCCCAGATCTCTGTACTGGGGTGAATGTATGACATTGTTCTGCATTCTGTCCATCAACTGTTGTTTTTGCATTTGTCACCCGAGTGGGACGGGTATGCCCAGACGTGGGTCCCGTGCTCTCCATGCCACTGGAATCAAGCTATCCTGGCTGAAGAGGGGTGAAACCCCGAAACCGGTCCTAGGATGCTTGTTTCCAGTCCAGGGAGGACCTGGCTTGGCAGTTCGGGCTGGACTGTTCCCATGAGGCACAGGGTCAAGACTGATTTGCATATGGCTGGGTTCAAACTGGAATGGCATGGTGAGCAAAAGAACGATGGATTTAGGCCCAGATCTCTGTACTGGGGTGAATGTATGACATTGTTCTGCATTCTGTCCATCAACTGTTGTTTTTGCATTTGTCACCCGAGTGGGACGGGTATGCCCAGACGTGGGTCCCGTGCTCTCCATGCCACTGGAATCAAGCTATCCTGGCTGAAGAGGGGTGAAACCCCGAAACCGGTCCTAGGATGCTTGTTTCCAGTCCAGGGAGGACCTGGCTTGGCAGTTCGGGCTGGACTGTTCCCATGAGGCACAGGGTCAAGACTGATTTGCATATGGCTGGGTTCAAACTGGAATGGCATGGTGAGCAAAAAACGATGGATTTAGGCCCAGATCTCTGTACTGGGGTGAATGTATGACATTGTTCTGCATTCTGTCCATCAACTGTTGTTTTTGCATTTGTCACCCGAGTGGGACGGGTATGCCCAGACGTGAGTCTCGTGCTCTCCATGCCACTGGAATCAAGCTATCCTGGCTGAAGAGAGGTGAAACCCCGAAACCGGTCCTAGGATGCTTGTTTCCAGTCCAGGGAGGACCTGGCTTGGCAGTTCGGGCTGGACTGTTCCCATGAGGCACAGGGTCAAGACTGATTTGCATATGGCTGGGTTCAAACTGGAATGGCATGGTGAGCAAAAAAACGATGGATTTAGGCCCAGATCTCTGTACTGGGGTGAATGTATGACATTGTTCTGCATTCTGTCCATCAACTGTTGTTTTTGCATTTGTCACCCCGAGTGGGACGGGTATGCCCAGACGTGGGTCCCGTGCTCTCCATGCCACTGGAATCAAGCTATCCTGGCTGAAGAGGGGTGAAACCCCGAAACCGGTCTTAGGATGCTTGTTTCCAGTCCAGGGAGGACCTGGCTTGGCAGTTCGGGCTGGACTGTTCCCATGAGGCACAGGGTCAAGACTGATTTGCATATGGCTGGGTTCAAACTGGAATGGCATGGTGAGCAAAAAACGATGGATTTAGGCCCAGATCTCTGTACTGGGGTGAATGTATGACATTGTTCTGCATTCTGTCCATCAACTGTTGTTTTTGCATTTGTCACCCCGAGTGGGACAGGTATGCCCAGACGTGGGTCCCGTGCTCTCCATGCCACTGGAATCAAGCTATCCTGGCTGAAGAGGGGTGAAACCCCGAAACCGGTCCTAGGATGCTTGTTTCCAGTCCAGGGAGGACCTGGCTTGGCAGTTCGGGCTGGACTGTTCCCATGAGGCACAGGGTCAAGACTGATTTGCATATGGCTGGGTTCAAACTGGAATGGCATGGTGAGCAAAAAAACGATGGATTTAGGCCCAGATCTCTGTACTGGGGTGAATGTATGACATTGTTCTGCATTCTGTCCATCAACTGTTGTTTTTGCATTTGTCACCCCGAGTGGGACGGGTATGCCCAGACGTGGGTCCCGTGCTCTCCATGCCACTGGAATCAAGCTATCCTGGCTGAAGAGGGGTGAAACCCCGAAACCGGTCCTAGGATGCTTGTTTCCAGTCCAGGGAGGACCTGGCTTGGCAGTTCGGGCTGGACTGTTCCCATGAGGCACATGGTCAAGACTGATTTGCATATGGCTGGGTTCAAACTGGAATGGCATGGTGAGCAAAAAACGATGGATTTAGGCCCAGATCTCTGTACTGGGGTGAATGTATGACATTGTTCTGCATTCTGTCCATCAACTGTTGTTTTTGCATTTGTCACCACGAGTGGGACGGGTATGCCCAGACGTGGGTCCCGTGCTCTCCATGCCACTGGAATCAAGCTATCCTGGCTGAAGAGGGGTGAAACCCCGAAACCGGTCCTAGGATGCTTGTTTCCAGTCCAGGGAGGACCTGGCTTGGCAGTTCGGGCTGGACTGTTCCCATGAGGCACAGGGTCAAGACTGATTTGCATATGGCTGGGTTCAAACTGGAATGGCATGGTGAGCAAAAAAACGATGGATTTAGGCCCAGATCTCTGTACTGGGGTGAATGTATGACATTGTTCTGCATTCTGTCCATCAACTGTTGTTTTTGCATTTGTCACCCCGAGTGGGACGGGTATGCCCAGACGTGGGTCCCGTGCTCTCCATGCCACTGGAATCAAGCTATCCTGGCTGAAGAGGGTGAAACCCCGAAACCGGTCCTAGGATGCTTGTTTCCAGTCCAGGGAGGACCTGGCTTGGCAGTTCGGGCTGGACTGTTCCCATGAGGCACAGGGTCAAGACTGATTTGCATATGGCTGGGTTCAAACTGGAATGGCATGGTGAGCAAAAAAGCGACGGATTTAGGCCCAGATCTCTGTACTGGGGTGAATGTAGGACATTGTTCTGCATTCTGTCCATCAACTGTTGTTTTTGCATTTGTCACCCGAGTGGGACGGGTATGCCCAGACGTGGGTCCCGTGCTCTCCATGCCACTGGAATCAAGCTATCCTGGCTGAAGAGGGGTGAAACCCCGAAACCGGTCCTAGGATGCTTGTTTCCAGTCCAGGGAGGACCTGGCTTGGCAGTTCAGGCTGGACTGTTCCCATGAGGCACAGGGTCAAGACTGATTTGCATATGGCTGGGTTCAAACTGGAATGGCATGGTGAGCAAAAAAACGATGGATTTAGGCCCAGATCTCTGTACTGGGGTGAATGTATGACATTGTTCTGCATTCTGTCCATCAACTGTTGTTTTTGCATATGATCCTTGCTAATGTCAAGGGTGATGCTGTGAGCTTACAAGTGGCTAACCGCTTGGAGGCTGTCGCAGATGCAGATAAGCCACGCGAATTACCGAAGATTATTGCATAGGCTTATAAAACCATTGGCCGCAATAGTCTGGGAGTCAAGCCTTTTACTCAAACGCAGACGCAATCTCAAACACAAAAGGCCCAACCTGATAAAGACGGGCACCCGTTCTTTCCTAAAAAGAACTGGAAAAATAAAAAACAGGGGCAGCAACAGCAGAAACCAGGTTCGCGTGCTGGTTCACCGACACCTGAGTCTTCTGAGCGTACTCATGATTTGCTCAACCGCGCGAAAATTAAGACTCCTGATAGATTTCAAGTTATGTTATGTTATGTTAATAGGAACTTTTATAGCGCTCGTTCACCAACAGTTTCTTGGCGCTGACGGAGTTGCTTTCCTGAAGGAGTTACTGGTACGGATGGACCTGGTCTAACTGTAAGCTTGGGTGAAGAGCCAGGTCTTCAACGTCTTCCTAAAATGAAAGAGATCTGACTCAAGTCTCAATGAGGGCGGAAGGGCGTTCCAGAATTTGGGTCCTAATATTGAGAAGCGTGAGCCTCCTGTTCTTTTCGTCTAAAAACTGGGACCTCTAGGTAGTTTATGTGCATAGATCTTAAAGTACGGTGGGGGATGTACTTGTGAATTTTTGATGAAATGTACTTAGGGCCGATCCCGTGCAAGGCTTTAAAAGAATACAACCGGCTTTAAACTTGGAGCGTTGCTCCACTGGAAGCCAGTGTAACTCTTTTAGCAGCGGCTTGATGTGACAACGTCTATCTTGTTGGAATATAATTCTGGCTGCCTGATTTTGTATTAGCTGTAGACGATGTATCTGATTGCGCTGAAGACCTAGGTATATAGAGTTAGCATAATCAATTCTTGACATAATCAAAGAGATGACAATTTGGATACATGCCTCTCTACTGAAAAATCTTCTGATTTTCCTCAGTTTACGCAGTTGGAGGAAGCAAGCGGAGGTAACTGCTCCAATCTGCGAATTCATGTTTAGGTCTGAGTCAATGTGTATGCCTAGGCTTTTTATCGAGTTTTTTAATGCCGGAGGCGGGCCTAACTCAGAGGGCCAGTGGGCGGGGGTCCAATGCTGGAGTTTATTATGGGGGATGATTTCTGTTTTTTCGGCATTTAGTTTTAATTGATTTTTGTTCATCCATTTCATGATGAACAGCATGGATTTTTAAGAAATTCCTGAGACTCTATAGATTCATTGATGGGGAAGACTAGCTGCATATCATCAGCATAGTTGTAGATTTGCACTCCCATCTGTCGTAACGCATACGATAAGAGGACGGATATAGACATTGAAAAGATGTGGGGATAGGGATGAGCCCTGTGGCACTCCACACTTCAGATTTACTGTGCCCGATTTGTACGGAGAGAGCCAAACTGACTGTTTTCTATCTGCAAGAAATGATTGAAACCATTTCAGGGCCGTACCACTGAGACCTGCTGCAGCCAGACGGTCCACCAAGATGTTGTGGTTGACAGTATCAAAGGCTGCAGACAGGTCCAGGAGAATCAGTGCTTGAGTGCTGTCGACATCTGCCTTCCCCTTTAGGTCATCCATTACAGACAGAATAATGGACTCCGTGGAGTGCGCTGGTTCACCTGAGTCTTCTGAGCGTACTCATGATTTGCTCAACCGCGCGAAAATTAAGACTCCTGATAGATTTCAAGTCCCTGATCAGCGCTCTCCCCGTTCTTTACAGAACACATCGGACTCTCAAGTCGGTGGAGGGAAGCGCCAGGATCGTGGCAAGGGTCCAACTAATCAACAGGGGCGAGATCAACCTCGACAGTTTGACGTTAAAGCCAAACAAGAGGACCTTCCTCGTTTTCGACCCCCATATCAGAAGAAAAAAGTTGCCGCTTTAACAGCGAGGTTTGCCTCAGACGGTGAGAACGCGACTCCTGGACTGGACATGGGCAGTGACTCTGCTCCACAGCGCAGCGGAGGTTACCATAGTGCGGGAGGCACTGCGTCCCTGTCTGGAGGCTACAGCAACTGATACATTCATAACAGTAGAAACAGCAGATACCCGGCTTGCCCCCCCGGATAGACTGTATGAGATTATTTTCCAAATTGAAGGTGATATACAGCGTCCAATCAGAGCAGTTTTCTGGGAAAATCTAACCTCCTCGTACGACATTTTGTTGGCGGAGGCAGATTGGCCTCTATCATTTGTGTTAGCCGCTTCTACAGGGGAGGACGTGATACTTCCGAGTTTTTCGCATTACGTCCCTGAGAAGCATGCAAAGGCTTTAGCAGCTGAATGGGCTTTGGCCCTTGCCCCAGCGGTGTACTGTAATCAGGTAGGCTGGGTTATTGATTCACCGGCACATGAGATACCTTTACGGTCTATGCCACAGCCACAACCACAATATCCTATCAAACGCGAAGCTAAGGCGCACGTTTGTGACATTCTAACACAGTTAGAATATCAGGGAGTGATTGAATCATGTACATCACCGATGAATAATCCTCTCTTTACGGTATCAAAACCTGACGGTTCATATTGCATTGTGTTGGATTATCGAAATTTGAATAGTCATTGTCGCACGTTTGCGGTGCAAAACACACACAGCTCTGCGCTGGTGAACAACCTTGTTCGTAAAAAATACAAAACTACACTGGACATATCCAATGGTTTCTACAGTCACAATCTGGCTCCTGAGAGCCGTGACTTGACGGCATTCACCGCCGTCGGAAATCAGAAAAAATTTACACGCTTGCCTATGGGGTATAAGAACAGCCCCGGGGCATTCGCTGCACGTGTTGTGTCTTTGTTACACGACATAGATTCAGATGCGTTCTTGTACGTGGATGACATCTATCTAACGGACGATGAGCTTATGCCGCATCTTGTCCGAGTCGACCGCATAATTTCAGCGTTTGCCGACTATGGATATAAATTCAATTTTGCAAAATCGCACATCGCTCATTTGGCTGTGCTCTTTTTGGGCTATGAGCTCAATAATGAAGGAAAGGGGTTAGCTCCCCACCTCCTGGAGAAATGTGCACAATTGCAACCCCCTTCTACACTGAAAAAACTTCAGTCCTTGCTGGGATTTTTGAATTTCGGGAGGACATACATTCCCAATTATGCCCAGCGTATCAAGCCGCTTTATGCTTTGATACAACCAACATATTCTTCTGCCAGCTGGCTTCCGGAACATACCTCTATCCTACAGTCTTTGCAATCAGACATGCTTGCAACTAACTACTTGTTGATGCGTGATAACACCACGAACCTGGTGATACGTATAGTACCTGGAAAGGTGGGTTTCACTTACTTGACGTTCAATGAGGGGGACACAGTACCTATAGCATACAAATCACATTTGTACACTCCAGCTGAAATGCATTTTTCCAATGTTGAAAAAACTTTAACGGTGGTCCAAATGGCGATTCTGAAGGAACGCTCACTTGCGCAAGGTAAACACATTCTTATGGTCATGCCCTTCCCTGCTTTGGAGGCCGTGACTAAGGCAAGTGTACCTAATCTAAGGCATTACATCCCCGTTGGATACAATGGGCTACGTCTTTGACATCATCTGATGTCACGTTTACCTTTGACCCTGCACTTCAGACACAGGAGTTTTTACAGTATGAACATGTTCATCCTCCTCCGTTGTCGTTGCTTCCTTTACATGAGTACAAATGTATCATTTACACCGATGGCTCGGCTCAACTGGCCACCGGCTCCAAACATGCTTATTCTGCGGCTTGCACAATTGCTGCTGGTTCGATTGTCAATGGAGAGTTTAAGTCTTCCATAGTGCATACTCAAGTGCTTGGGGACTGTACGGCACAATTGGCGGAGCTTCATGCTCTTGCTCTCGAGTTTGCAGATCCTAATGTGAATACTCTTATTGTGTGCGATTATTACTACTGTGTTCAGTCTTTTAATGACAACTTATTCTTTTGGTCTTGAAATGATTATCGAGACTCTAAAGGCAGCGAAATTAAGCATAAGACGCCTTGGGTTCGAGTGGCAGACCTTAAACAACGTCTGCCCCTCACACATCTTATACATACTCTTGACCATCAGCGTGTGGGAGCACATGCTCTTGGTAATTCTTTGGCTGACAAAGCGTCCAAATCTGCAGTAGCCACGTGTTCCGTAGCAGCAGTTACAAGGTCCATGACTAAAATAGATAATGATATTCTGGCAACGGTAGCTGCTACAAGGGAGGGAACTGCTTATCCTCAGGGTTTCCCTTCGAAATACTCTTATCATATTTCTCCCGAACAAGTTCCTTACGCTTCTATTCCATCTGTTGGGGATCGGCTGATTCCCAACATGGAACGCAGACTTGCTTTGATCAGAGCCGCACACGAGGGCATGGCTTCTGCACATGCCGGGGTGTCTGCGACAGTCTCGATTTTTCAGCAACGTTATTGGTGGCGTGGTTTATATAAACAAACCCGTAATTATGTGCTTTTTTGTGACATTTGTCAACAAATCAAACCATCTACGGTGTCGCGCCCACCACAAACACAGCTATGTATTTCTAATCAACTATTTATCTGTGTCTATCTTGATCACTGCGGTCCATTCTCTTCTGATACTGCATATAAATACATTTTAGTTGCAATTCATTCGTGCACTAGAATCCTTTGGGTTTGGCCACAACATAGTGCTGACGCTCAAAATGTCATCAGGGATTTCCGTGTCTTTGTCAGGATGTTTGCCTGTGGCACCTTCCACTCTGACCAAGGTCTAGCGTTCGCCTCTAAGGCATACAAGGACGCGATGAAGTCAATGGGGGTGCTGGTGCAGTTTTCATCTCCATACAGGCCTGAGGGCAATTCAATTGTGGAGCGGAAGAACCGTGACTTAAAGCAATCCTTGACAGCTAGGGTCTTAGGTACTGGCAGGAACTGGCTGGCCCATTTGTATGATGTTCAACGTGCACTCAATAATCTCCCTAGAAGATCTCTGGGTGGGCGGACCCCATACAAAATGCTCTTTGGCATTAAAATGTTTGTGCCAGACCTTGATGGCCTAGACGTTGTGGCGGCAGCCGCAACCTTTGACGTAGATAATCATTCTACTGTGTTACAGGATCTACAAAAGACCCGTGACAGCTACGCAACTGAACATTTACCCTCTTCCAATGATGCAGCACTGCTGATTCCGGTTGCCGGCTGGCTTCCCAAGATTGGAGATCTGGTACGAGAAAAGCTTGAGAACAAAAAAGAATTTGGTCCCTCATATCGTGCACCAGTTCCAGTACTTGGATTGAAGGGTACTCGTACAGCCATTTTACCACCTTTACCTGGTCGCAAAGACAACAGATACATCTCAGTGGACAATGTCAAGTTACACCGTCTGGCCGATTCTGAGTAGTGTAACACCTGCAGTTTCGTGCAACGCTATCTCTTTGAATCCGGTCACCTCAACTCTACGACTAAAGCCTGTACCAGTGACAATGAGATGGAAACTGCTGTTGACCTTTCGCCTGTTTTGCCTCCAGCCTCTTCCACCACAGATGTCGACTATACGTATCCCACTGATGAGTCCAACAGGTAAGTGCCGAACAATCCTCGACAACATCATGCTGATACCTCTCACACACCTTTAATACCGAGGGGTGAAAATGGGTATTTTGGGGACCATGCCAGCTTCTCTTATGACTCATCCTCCTCGTCTTCTAGTTTGGCAGTCCCACCAACTAAATTAAGTGTTTTCATCTCTTGGTTCAAAAAGACGTACCTGGTCCCCCCATGGACCTACATCTGGTTGGTGCTTATCCTACTTTTCCTCTTTATGTCGTTTGGATTTGTGACAGTATTCTTCTTACTCATCAATGGTCATTATTTGCCAGAACGCTCTGCTGTGAACTTAGTCGATGGAATTCTGGCCCCACACACATCGTCCCACATCAGGAAACGTGATCAGACTCTTGTGAACATTTCAGCATTCCCGGTTACAGATGGCATCGTTTAGGATAAAGTAGCTTTTGAAATTCAACTACAGTGTGTAACGTTGTTATTGCATAGGCTGCAGTGGTGGTGCCATCTGGTAACTTAAAACAAGAGCCATCGACATATAGTTCCCCTTGGGGTTCAGATAAGGGAACATCAGTCAGGTCTACCCGTCCCTTCGTTTCTTCCTCAGTCCGAAATAAACAATCATGGACATCATTGCCCTTTTCTTCCGAAGGGAGGGGTAGTAACGTGGCCGGGTTCAGAGTAGCACATCTTTTGATGGTAATGTGCGGAGCAAACAGGGTCAGTTCATAACCAGTCAGACGCGCACTAGTAAGGTGCTGCGTCTTTGTCTTATTCAATAATGTATCCACAGCATGAGGTACCATGACTGTGAGGTCTGTGTCAAGAACGAGGCCTGTCGATTGTCTGATAGAAACCGCCACTGACGCGGCAGCTCTCAGACAGATCAGGAGCGCTCTGGCGACATTATCAAGCATTGCAGAGAAATAGGCGCAGGGTCTCTGCTTACCACCAAAACCCTGTGTTAGAACATAAAGCGCGCAACCATCCACCTCATGCACGTAGAGTACAAAAGGCTTCTGGTAATCAGGAGTACCAAGCACAGGAGCAGAGCGAAGCGCAGTCTTTAGTTGCTCAAAAGCTTGCTGGCATGCAGGTGTCCAAGGCAAGGGTTCATGCACATCTTTTGTGGTCAGGTAAAGAAGGGGCTTTGTTAGTAGGGAGTAATTAGGGATCCAGTGCTGACAATATGATGTTATCCCTATAAACGTGTGTACCTCGCGTTGGGTTCTAGGGATAGACACGCTAGTGATGGTAGCTATGCGCTCAGGTGTTAGTCTGCGACCCTCCTTTGACAGTAGGTGACCTAAATAGGTGACCTCCTGTCGACAATATTGGAACTTGGAAAGGGACACCTTGTGTCCATGATGCGCCAGATGCAACAATAATTTAATAGTGGCGTCTTTGCAACCGTCCTCGTTGTCCGAAGCAATAAGGAGGTCATCAACATACTGCAACAGCACATTACCAGGGGGAAACTCCAAAGAATCCAATTGAGCTTTCAAGGCTTGGCTATAGATACTAGGGCTTTCAGTATAGCCTTGTGGAGCACGACAGAATCTAAAGCTCCGACCGGCTATTGCAAAGTCAAACAGATATCGGCTACCTGTATGAATTGGTATGCTGAAGAAAGCATTTTTCAAGTTGTTCATTCAATTCTTTATTCGATCAGTTAAAACGATCATAAAATCACAGAATAAATACATGATAAAAATTCATAATCGATAAAAACAATGGGTAATTCATGTTTCATCTAAAAAAATCTAAATAAACAGCCCCATTTAAAGTGCAGACAATTTAGCAAGCAACCAGCCCAAGGGTTCTAGCAGCCCCCCTCTTCCTTTTTCTCATGCAGGCCCATAGGAACGTAGCTACCGAAAAACATACCAAGGGATCAGATAACATTTAAAAAAAATAAAGTGCAACTCTGCATTGATTAAAATTCCCTTGCTTTAAAATTGGCTTAAGATAGAAGTTCCTTTCTTTCTCATAGAGCCTGCAGAATAAAACTAGATGCAGTTCTGTTTGTGGTGAGAGGTTGTCACATGGGCACAAGCTTAAATCTGCATGATTATAGGTTTTCTCCGGATATCCTAACATCAATGGAATCATGTTCATGCGAAACCTCAATAATATAAATCTGTGTTGTGGGCTAGTGACATTTGCTAAATAAAAGTACCTTCTCTCTGTCAGTGGTGGGTTCAGTCGATAGGTAACAACTGCATATTTTTCTTTGTGGTGTTCCTTTCGTTTATAGTCCGCCTTTGACAAAAACATGTTCGAAACCTTTTGCTTCGAAACCCTCCTGCAGGTCAGTGGGTCCTTGAATAGTTCAAAAAGGCCTATTTCCTTCAGGACTGTTTCTACGTAACCAAGCCACCTTGACATTCTGCTATTATCCATATTCAGACAATTCCTTATTATCATTTGTATGAGTAGCACTGTGTCCCTCCGCCAAATTGAGTGCCACAAAAGAATTGGAGCTAGATGAATTGCATCTGTGATATATGGCAGGCCCAATTCCATGTGTAAAATATAATTTGATGAAGAGACAGGGAGACCCACCAAAGACTTAAAAAAGTTATTTTCAGTGGTTTGGAGTGTCTGCGTTGCTACCGAGCCCCATACACCCGCCCCATATGTAACTGCCGCCTTGACTTTGGCCTGATAGATGTTTTTTATCGGTATTAGCGGTCTTGCGCCCAGTTTTTGGGCGAAAGATTTTACGGCTGAGAGGCTTCTCTCCATTACCAACTTTCTTCCTTCCACCAATTTTGACCAGGATAGATCTTTATCAAAAAGAACCCCAAGATAAGGGAAAGTATCGACCAACTCAATTATCTTGCTGTCCACATGTAAATAGGGGGTTTTATCTCTTTTCCTAGCCCCGGCTATGATTGCAAAGGACTTCGTATGATTTACCTTCAGGTCTAAGGAGTCCATGAAGGCTACATAGGTGGTTATCAAGCACTGAAGACCCCGCCCAGTCCTAGCAATCAGTACCGCGTCATCCGCGTATGCCAAGATGGGTAGTAATTGAGAATCAAAAATGGGGACATCACGGGTAGCCTTGGTAAGTGCATTTTCAATTCCGTTTGTATAAATGGAAAAGAGAAATGGGGCCAGGACACATCCCTGCCTTACTCCTCTGGCGATTTTGAATGGTCATGTACAGTCGCCATTTTTGGTATAGCGAACCGATGCCGTGGCGTTTGAGTACAGCTGTCTTATAAAATTTATTATAGCGGGGTCAACCCCCATCTCCTCCAGTATCTTCCATAGCTTTACATGGACCACGGAGTCAAACGCTGCCGACAGGTCCATGAAAGCCATGTAGTTCTTGCCTTCCTTCATTCTGGTGTATTTTTCTGTGATCAGAGCTAAATTCAAGCACTGGTCCACGGTGCCCCTTCCCTGCTGGAACCCATACTGGGCCTGGATTAAGATGTTATTCTCCTTGGCCCACCCCTCTAACTTAGAGAGGAGCAGCCGGCCCATGAGTTTTGATGTAGTATCCAGCAGAGAATTCGGTCTATACTTTTTTGGGTTTGCCCTGTCCCCTTTTTTGTAAATTGGGACGATGACGCCCGTGGACCATGAAGGGGGGGGCTACCATAGCTATGCTGTTCAGGACATTCATTAGTAAGGGAGCCCATAGGTCTGGTATTTCTTGAAAAAAATCAATGGGTACACCATCCGGTCCTGAAGCCTTCCCGGAGCTGCACGCAATCAGACCTTTCTTCACTTCAGTAAGTGAGAAATAGAGGGGTGTATGGGGGCTTGATGCTGTAACCAAAGAGGGTGTTCGTGGGATTGTACTGGGGGCAAAGATGTTTTCAAAATAAGTTACCCATGCTTCTTCATCTACGTTATTATCTTGTGTAGGGTCTTTAGGGTTTTTAAAATATGGTGCATTCACTATCCTCCAAAACTCGCTACTGTTACCCATTCTGGCTGCCTGGTCAAGGTCCACCCAGATTTCCTCCTTCATGGCCTTTTCTCTCTCTCGTCGAGCTAGCTTATACGCAGCCCGCGCTGCCTTTATTTGGTCTGGGTTTCTAGGTTTAATTTTCAGGGTATGCATCAAAGCCTTCCTTGCTTTGGTGCATGGAGAGTTATACCACCCCCTACAGGCTTCTGATTTGGCCACTTTTGAGCGTGTGAGTGACAATTTTACCTTCTCTAGAAGGCCACAGAAGGCCGTCACCATTTCCCCTGCGTCGGCATCTGGTTCTAAGCATACTGATATATTGCTACTTGTACTAAGTATGATTTCAGAAGTCATCTTAGGTTTATCAATATGGGACCACTTTAATTGTATTCCGTTTCTTCTTGCCACGATCGGGGTGCCGACATTCTGGGTGCAGGGGAATCCTCTATGGATACCTTTATCAGGAGGGATAGAATGGCGTGATCGCTAAAAATTGTAAATCGATTTCCCAACCTAGTGGCCCTTAAACTGATTGGGGTGGTAAGTAATATATAATCAATGGTTTACTCTAACCCATTTCTCTGAAAGGTTCCCACCGGGTTGCCTGTTGGGGGTTCTGGATCATAAGTCATTACCATATTTTGAGATGATAGTATTGTGTTTAGGGAGTTACCATAATCATTATGGGTAAAATGATATATAAGATTCCCCCAAATCCTCTAGGCCACATACTGGGGCTACATTATGCTTGCAGGGGTGTATGTTAAAGTCCCCCAACCAAATGATGTTAGGTGCCTCATTCCTGATGCTGCCTGTAGCATGTTCCAGGGCCTTATCAACCTCTCCGACAATAGAATACATATTTAGGCCAAACTCATTATTATACGTATTAATCAAAACCCACATACCTTCCAGTTTTACTTCAAGTATGAGGATATGGAAGTTTAGGTTAGAGGAGTCAAACTTTATTACCTTTCCTGGAAAGTTATTTGGAATCAGGGTCAAAATGCCCCCCTTTGCCCTCCCTGATACAGATGGTTTGGCTAGGGTTTGAAAAGAACGGTAGCCATTTATAAATATTGGCTCCGTCGACCATGTCTCCTGGAAACATTGAATGTCGTGGTCCTGCCAAGATTTTAACCAATTACTGTCACTCAATTTTGGGACGATACCGGCCACGTTCCACGAGGCTATCTTAAGCGCCTTTATAGTTGCCTGCCCTTGCAAATTGGATGACTGTGGGCTCACTCTAATGGCGGGGGCCGGGATAACAATACTTTTGGGAGTGGGTGGAGAATTTAAAATCGGTGTTTGTAGTCAATCACATGCCTCCAGATCGGACAGGGGGTGCGAATCTGTTCTCCAGGCTTATGGGTGGTGTCCCAGGGTAACCCCCTAAGTTCTTCCACGCCTGGCCCTCCCTCTGATAACGGTTGCTTCTAGGGACTAGCAGCAGAGAGGGTCTATAAAAGTAACCCGACGGTAGCACAATAATCTGGGAGCTCTTTGGGGGAGCTTTACCTAAATACTCTAAAAGGTGTCTAACGACAAATTCATCTTTGAAATTTAGGACTACACAATCTCCTGACAGATCTTTCCCCGCAGGGCCTACCCAAACTACCCTTCTTGCAATGATCAGGAGGTTTGGGAGACTCCTGCAGTTGCCCCCCGCTTCATCCAGTTTTTGCGTCAGCCAGTGTAGGGCTTTAAACATCAGTTGGGCTGTGGATTCTGGTTGTCCCTCCCTCAGCCATGGTACGTTCCCTAGCACCAATACCAGGGGTGCGGCTGCCGGGGGAAGATGTAAGATCTGTGTTCCAGTCACTATTTGTCCAAGGTTCAGTTTTTCGGGCCTTTGGTGCTCGAAACGGCCAAAACGGCCACCCAACCCATTCCACATCCCACCCTGACATGTGGATGCTATATTGACTTGGTGACTTTGGTGGTTTGTTGCATCCTCTGCTCCTGTCGAGTGTTGCGGGAGAGCCTGCCTGTGGGCAGTTGTTTCAGTGGTTATGCTCATGTGGGTGTTTGGATTATCAGAGTTGGGGTGTAGCGAATTTGCCGCATCGGTAGATGCAATCGCTGTCTTTGGACAGTTCGTAGTCGGGACCCTTCTATGCGGCTGTTCTTGGGTTTGAATCTCTTGGCCGGACCTAGACTCAGACCTAGCAGACAGTGATTCCAATATATCGCCATTTCGTGTGGCCTGGGCCTCTATGCCAGCCAGCTTCTCTTCAATCCGAGTTAACTTTAGTGAAATAGGATTTAGCATGGTGGCAACCAAGGTTTCAAGTCTCTGCCACATATCCTCGTTTAGCGTGGGACTCGTAATTGGTAGAGAAATTCCCGAGGTATTTTCTCCACCTAGCACACCTTGAGTCACCACTAAATCATCGCCAATTCCCCTTGCTTTTGCTGGTCTGGGTGCTTTTGCTGGTTTTTGGCTCTGTGGACCACCTCCCCTTTTTCTCTTGCCTGGTTGTTCTGTGTTGGCTCCCAGCGACTTTTTCACACCTGCAGCCCTAGAGGACGATCTTTTCGTCAGGGAAGTAAGTGCTGGCTGCTCGGGTGTGACTCCCATTAGTGTTTCCATTTCTGCTTTCTGAGCTAAGGGGGGTTGCTTATGAGTGTTGGAAGATGTCTTGCCCCCCAGAGCGACACTTGTCTGCGGGATGGGTTCCAAAGACAAGCGGCGCTCTGTCAATTCGATTTCATGTGCTAAGACTGTCGTAGCCCTAGTTAAAAAAGAGTCGAGGGTTCCCACGATTCCATCTTACAAACGATCATTCAGGCCCTTACGCTTGCTCATCCTGAGGTGGAATCTGGACTAGAACACGCTAACAAAAAAATACCCAATACCTGGATGTAGAGGTTCAGATTTTAGAGGGGGGGGGCCCAGCCTCCTCCGGGCTCCGACGGGCGTGGACGGGCCCGCCCACGGACCGGCGTTCAGTTCAAATAGTGCGTCCTCGCGCTGTGCAGGCTGGGAGTAGTGGTCCTGAAGTGCCCAGCGTGGAGAAACCACCAGAAAGCGCCCAGCGCAGAGAAAACCAGCGGGGGCCAGCAGCTACAACGCGCCGCGGGCCGGCGTTCAGTTCAAATAGCGCGTCCTCGCGCTGTGCATGCTGGGAGTAGTGGTCCTGAAGTGCCCAGCGGGGAGAAACCACCAGAAAGCACCCAGCACGGAGAAAACCAGAGGGGCCAGCAGCTACAACACGCCGTGGGCCGGCGTTCAGTTCAAATAGCGCGTCCTCGCGCTGTGCAGGCTGGGAGTTGTGGTCCTGAAGTGCCCAGCGGGGAGAAACCACCAGAAAGAGCCCAGCGCGGTGAAAACCAGTGGGGGCCAGCAGCTACAACACGCCGTGGGCCGGCGTTCAGTTCAAATAACACGTCCTCGCGCTGTGCAGGCTGGGAGTAGTGGTCCTGAAGTGCCCAGCGGGGAGAAACCACCAGAAAGCGCCCAGCGCGGAGAAAACCAGCGGGGGCCAGCAGCTACAACACGCCGCGGGCCGGCGTTCAGTTTAAATAGCGCGTCCTCGCGCTGTGCAGGCTGGGAGTAGTGGTCCTGAAGTGAAACCACCAGAAAGCGCCCAGCACGGAGAAAACCAGCGGGGGCCAGCATTTTTCAAGTCAATTACAAAGAAAAATTTCGCTGATGGGGGAATCATTGTTAAGATCGCTGTAATGTCTGGAACCACAGGGTATTGGGGAACTACGATCTTATTAACTTCTCTGAGGTCAATCACAAAGCGGTAAACATCAGGGTGGGCATCAGGGGAATCCAAGGGGGCCTTCTTAAGGAAAGGAAGAATAGGGCTATTACACACATTCGCCGTAGTCTCCTCAACCACACCAGACTCAATCAAATCCTGTATTATTTGTAATAGGGCCTTTTCACCTGCCTGGGATATCTTCTACTGGGGAATACGTGGCAATTTAGCATTGTCTCTGATCTGTATAGAGACAGGCGGGATCTGGAGCAACCCCACATCTGTGTCTCCTGTAGCCCATAACGTACGTGGTACATCTCTAAACTCAGCTGGAAGGGGGGCATCTTTCGCAAAGCACTGTTTGGCACGAGCGACCTGCGGTCCAATAGTCATATAAACACCGTCTGGAGAACAGAAAATTGTCGCATGCAACTGTTTCAATAAATCGAGTCCTAACAAATTTTCCCCGCAATTTGACGTCAGTAAAAATGGTGAATCGACCGTAAAGGGGCCAATGGTCAATGCAAGGGGCTTGGAAATGGGGCTAATGACCGGCACGCCTGAGAAACCCACCGAAACATTATTTTGGCCAGACAGAGGTGCTCCCGGGACCAGTGAACGGGAAACAGAGCTATTCATAGCCCCTGTATCAACTAAAAAAAATTCAGTAGTACCCTGTAAATCAGCAGTGACATAAGGTCCATTCTGATCTATAGGCACTGGAACCGGTCCCTCGCTCTGTCCTCGGCTGTCCTAGCTGTGAGACAACCCCGTCACTTCGTCCATGTCATAATCGTCGTGATAATACTGCTGTCCCCTAGGATCGTCGAAATAATTTCCGCTCTGCCTATTGTGGGACGTATCTTCTGACTGCATTCCCCCTCTACCTCCTGTTCCTCGTCCGCGTCCTCGGAAACCTCGACCCCTTGGGGCCTCACCCTTCTGTAACAACTCCGGACACTCATTCCGCCAATGTCCCTCCTTTTTGCAGTACGCACATTGGTTGAGCCCGAGGGGCGTGTTTGACGCGCCACCTCTGCCAGAACGCTGCTGGGCCGAACCCGAACCTCTACCTCGTCCATTTCCCCTTGCAACCTGCTGCATCAATACCCTCGCCTTCAAATCCTTTGACTTTTTCTCCACCCTTTCCTTGTCCTCATTCTCTCTATGTTCGTAATATTGTGCCATACTCAATATCACGGATGGTGTTGATGTCGTCCAAGTACTTTCCGAAGCCTGCAACCGCGTTGCAATCTCAGGAAGTAGGTTAGTGACAAATCTGTTGACAAATAAACGAACACCACCCTCCTGCGACAGGTCCTGTCCGCTAAAATCTAAGAACACCCCTTCAAATCTAGTAAAGAAATCCGACACACTTTCATCCTTCTTCTGGTGACACGCAGTCAACTTATCCCAATCCACTCTTTTTGGTGGGATAAGTGAATGCATGTATGTGATAATACGCCCTGGCAAGCGAGGAGCTCCGCTTTCGGCTTGTCGCCGGGCTTACGCTCCTTATCCCAAGCCCTAATCTCATCCCATGTTCCCCCCAACTCTAGTGCATGATCCTGCGTATGGACTTGCCTCCATATGTCCACTGGTACCAGCAGGCCGAAAAACAACTCAATATCCGCTAACGTCATTACTGTAGAGGAGGCCGCCTCCGTCAATTCCTTATAATATGCAGTAGGGTTTTTACGGGGGTCCGGAAGCTGGCCCTTTAAGGATAGGACCTCACTCCTCTTCCAAGGAATATAAATCCATTGCTCCTGAAACCGAGCGTCGACCTGTTGTCTAATCACAGCATTAGTGGAATTGTGCAGTTCTGGAATTTCAGGGTGGTAAATGGGATGAACCTCCCTCATGGGATGCTATGTCCCTATTGTCGGTACCTTCTGGTGCAATCTACCTCGGTAACCCACTAGTGTCGTTATATTGCTAAAAACCTCATTGGGAGCCATACCTGCAGCATATACCCTATCCCGTATGTCATATATTATTTGCGGTGCAACACCCTGAAAACATTGTTCCCACAACTCTATCAGCATCGCTGACATGTGTTTAAGGGCATGCTGCTGTATGAACGGCTCATAATATTTCATCACACTCCACACATCCTCCACACTATAAATCGGGTGTCGAGCCCACTGGGCTGCTTGGTTTGCCACCATTTGCTTTTCCTCATCACCCACTGCAGATCGCACCAATACTTTATTCATTCAATCACGTGCAGGAGTTTCGAGATTCAACTGTGCCTGGTGTGCCACACTCACGGGGAAGGAGCAGACGCAGAGACAGGCACCATCATGTAGGGAGACAGGGTGGTAGGGGTGAGAGGGAGAGTAGCGGTCAATCCAGAGCCGACAGACTGGACAGGAGAACTAACAGCACCCGCCCCGGTGCCTGGTGTGAGTAGAAGAGAAGCAAGAGGGGCCGGGGCTGTAGCGGTAGCACCAGAAACGGGAATGCTAGAAGGGGAGGCACTAGGGGCCAAGGACTGAGAGGCTGGGACTGCCGGGTATATCCGTTCAGGGGCATAAGGAGGAGGAGGACGAGAATCCAATAGGTCTTCGACGAAATCATCACCTTCCTCTCTAGTAACATAGCACATATCTGTCTGTAACCAAAACTTTCTATCTGTACATTCTATACCCTTCTCTACTTTTCCTGTTTCATAAGCTACTACTTTCTGTGTTATCGTTTGCGTCTGCCTCTTCCGGGCCTCTTTCTCTGCCCTCATGCGTCGCTGCTTTGCTTCTTTCTGCCATACTCTCAGAGAGTCAAACATCGACTGTCTGCTCCTCCTAGCAAACAACTTGTCTTGCAAGAAATTCAATTTCTGCTCATCAAATGAGCCAGTGAGCGGCCACTGTAACTCAGCATTGTCCCTCGTATATTTATGCCACAATGTGCTAAACATAACAGGGCCAATACCATGTTTAACATATATATCAAAATTTGGAGAACCCTCCGGAGGTGCAGGCTGGCTCTCTTCCAATCGAGCATCAGTAGAACCACATCGACATCCAAAACACCCCAATTTGCTAAAACAAGGCATCTTAATATAAGACACAGGCACAGTTCCTAACGGACCAGTATAACACCAACAACCGACAGACAAAGACAAAAATAAAATAACAAATATTAGTCACGGAGCCAAACAAAAACAGTCCGAAGACTGTGTCAAATCCAAGAAGACAGGCTTCAGCCCCAGACCTTTTCACGCATTAGCCAAATTACCAGTTGGCCTGGCAGATTGTTCGCGGGCAGTCCCGGGCCTTTTCAAGCACAGGCCAAATTTCCGGGTGGTCCGATGAACTGCTCGCAAACACTCTGTGCCTTTTCCAAGGGTCCGCAGACCCACCCAGTTCAAGACAAGACAGTCCGAAGACCGTACCAAGACACAGCCTGTCGACTCGTGTCGTTCAAGCAAGGCAGTTCAAAAACTGCAAACAAGACAGTCCGGAGACTGTATCAAGACACAGCCTGCAGGCTCGTGTCGTCCAAGAATGGCGCCATTTTATCCAAGAACCAGATCACTCACCTGGTGCACACAGGTCGAGTTAAGCTATTCTCCACTGCCGACTCTTCGGACCAAATGGTCAACTCCAAGGTTTCGCCTTCTCAGGACCCCAGCCGGTGACCACTAGACGAGGGGGCGCCCGATCAGCCAGGCAGGGCAGCTGCGAGAACCAAGCTCGGTCTTGTGTGGGGTACCCCGATCCGCCGAACCGACCAAACGCACCCCTGACCCTACATCCTGATTACGGGCGAGTCGGATCACCTTGCGGGGTCCCTGTTCGGGTGCCAACTGAAGGAAGTGGCCCGCTAGGGCCATTCGGGTTTTCTCACAACCACCTGCTATGCCTTCCCAAGAATGAAGAGTCGGTCAGACAGTAGAGAATACAAACTTACATGCTTTATTAGAAATGCTCTGCAGAGGAGTCCATCATGACCTGCACCCTAAGATGTCTGCTGAGGGACTAACTTCCCAACGGTCCACAGTGAGTAATCATTCTTCCCCAAAAGCCTCCAACCCCGCTCACCATGGAAAACTACCAGCTGGGGCCGAACATGAACAAAGGAGGCACTGGGAGATGAGCTACCACCTGCCAGATGGGTACATATTATCAGAAACCCAAGGCCACTGCACTGTGTCTCAGCGTTTCCTAACGTGGAAGCAGAACTACACACTTAGATTGGTATGTGAGAACTGAATTGTCTCCTCATTAGCAGGTCGGGAAACAGCCTTGGACAGAAAGAAAAAACATTAGCGAACTACAGTGTTCTGTTGAGGCAAGCATTACGGGCCATAAGGCCTAACTCGGGCACAGTCTAAGCAGCCTAATAAGGATTGCAAGAAACAAAATGGAGTTGCATTCGCCAACTGAAGCCTGCACATTACACGGATAACTCAGTGGGTTGCATAACGTAAATACAATTGGCATCTATTTAGCCACACATTGCTAACCTACTACAACGTGAAAGGAATATATTGCAGGGATGGGCCACTTCCTTCACGACGGAAGTGCTCAGGGTGCCATACGTATTTCGCGTCTCATTAGGAGATGTGGTAACACGGGACATACATTCTGATGATTGGGATGTGCAAGCAGTACATTCACTGTTTTCTGATTTAAAATATTATGCTGCTTTTGATGCTGAAGATTTGTATTTAAATTCTGCCAATTATGCTGATCTCTTCTGTTATCAACACTATAGGCATCATTTTTTGCATAAGACAAACACTTTAAGACCAGTTTTTAATCACACTCAATGGGAACATTGTCCTACTCCCATAAAGGGGAGTTCGAAAATTCTTAGAAATAAGTTCACATATTTTACAGATCATGACACGTCCAATCCGGAATCCTATTTCTTTAAACTACAATTGTCATCTCAATCCAAATTTATCCTGACCCACACTAAATTGATTTACTCCAACTCTTTTAGGACTAAATTGGCCACACAGGGTTATGATCACTGGAAAGAGACCATTGATTTAAAATCAATCTGGGGCACAAAGCCTTGGCAGGTTCAGGGAACTGAGGCTCTGCATCGTGCCTGCCTAATCCCGGCTCAAATTTTATTTTTAAATGACACCCTGTACCAAACCACGTGCTTTGGCTTGGCAGCTGTAAAAAATGTGAATATCCCATCCATTCCGTCTTTAGCGGAATATGACAATTGGGGTGCTCGAACGAATTATCCTATTGATGCATTGCTGGCTTTGTTTCAAAATGACACTGTAGTGTAGCTCCTATTTCCCTAATAGGCTCTGCGCATTGGAATAATATACCCTATAGGCTTGACATAGGACTGAGGTCGGTATGTCCCTATCGAGTATATTAAACTTAATTACTTGTGCCAGCTAGCTCAGAGGCCACTAGAAACTCCTTGGATAACAAGAAGGGAGTAGTTTCTGGCAGCCGCAAAACATGACCACTTTGTTTCCCTTTAGAATCAGAACGTGTCCCAGAGTCGTGGAAACAATAGATAACCGTTTCACTCAGCTCAATCGTGCATGCTTAGTTTTCCTCAAAGTTACACAGAAAGAATAGACGGGCGTTTCAATAAAAGATTTATTGAACAGTCTTGTTTCTCGTGTAAGAGATATGTGCTGTTACGATCACAAGACAGTAGGCAAGATAAATAATGTACAGCGTAAGCAGTAGAAATAAATAATACTGCGCTAGCATGATCTTTAGTAGATATTCATTTACATAAATAAAACATACTAAAAATGCGAGTACTCATACGATGCGTTTCTAAGCTAGTTCTACCCCAATGTACCTAACCTAACCTAGGTGTAGGGAGAGGTATGAAGTAGGTGGAGTATTCCTTACTATGGTATACTAAGAGTATGTTACGCCTAGTATGCCTAGTATGCCAAGAGTCCCTCTAGGTTCTAGTCAGCTCCATACCTTAAGAATGAGAGAGGTGGGAATCTCTTGCCAGACTCGAACTCCAACACCCCGCAGGGAAGTCAGATCACTGGAAGCTGGACTCTCTGCGTGCAGGGATGACAGCGTCTTCTCAGTGCGTCAGGCCGGGAAACGGGCTCCTCTGAAGTCGAGGTCTCCTCTGATTTACAAGGGCTAGGGAAGGTATATTTATACCTGAGAGGTACCTCAGAATGTTAGCATTGACGTGAATCGGACAGCGGAAGACGTCATGAATGAACCCCTAAGGTATAACGGTTCATGCATAATAGATGAGTCCTTGAAGAAATCAATAGTCCTGTGCTAGGGAAACTCCTGAAGCCTAAGGGTCTGTTCTTCAAGAACTCGTTGTGACGTTTAGGGTGGACGGATGTCGGAGACCATGCCTGTATTTGGAGTGCACGGTTTAATGCCTAAATAAGGACTGGGATTTTATGCCTATATAAGGGCAGGGCGAATTGTGCCTATATAAGGACATGATACAGGAAAACCTATATACGGACACCCTAAGAGGAATACAACACCCATTCCACTTTCGTGTGTACGATAATAATATAAATGCTAAACATTTAAAATGCTAAACATAAAATGGAGTACCGCATATTGCTAAAGATATTTCCTTAAAAGCATTAAAAAGTATTTAAAAAACCCATTATAATGCAAAAGGTACTGTACATTTTAAGCATTGCTTTTCATTTCAGGCATATATTTGAAAATAAAAAAAAAATGCAAATTGAATGAAATAAGCAGTAATATTTACATGTGACAGGAAAATGATCGATTAGATTTGTTCAAAATCAAAGTCTTTTCATGTCATGGAAATTAATGAACTTTTTAGACAAACAAGATGACAAAGTGTCTGAGGAAGTACCGTGAAGTCCGTACTATAAGAATAGTTCTACTTCAAGCAGATTGATTTGCCATTTAATTTGAAAAAACAGAAAAAAGTTCAATATGGGAAGAGTTCCAAGTTTTTGAAATATGAAGGCCAAATTTTTACTGCATCTCTGGAACACTGTGGGCTGAATCAGAGTCAGTGTACGGGTCTGGTGTAAACATGAGATCATCTATTTCTGTAGACAAAATATCGTCCACTGTAGTTGGTGACATTCGGAACACCTCGTGTAGTAGATTAATTGCACAGAGATGTTAAGCATCGCTTTCAGCATAGGATGCCGCAGCAATGTTCGCGTCCGTTGTTACCTGTGTGCCTGTAGATCCATCTCGTATCTCAGCAGCAGCCGGAAGCGTCTGTGAGATCTCAATGAATGCCGTCATCAGGATTGGTAGCCTCTGGGGACAACACAGAGCATGGGCCGTTATCGGGTCCAGCAGAGTATCGATATCCGTTGGCGTAGCTGATGGAAATGTTAGACAGGTGTCCAACACGCATTCTTCACCGCATAGCAGGCATCGTAGAACAGGTAAGATGCAATCTTGCCAGATTGGTCTGAACGACAGCAACCACGTGGTATTAAGTTCCCGTAGACGATTCATGCCCAAAAGCTGTAAAGTCTGCATCTCAGCCGAAGTCCTTGCGACTTGTAGATCATAGGTTTCTTTGGCCGAGGTCAAAGGCACTTTTTGTTGTAAAAGCATGGCTTTCATTCTGCTTAAAGTATCAAATCTTATAAAAGAGACATTCAGCGAAGGCCACAAATGCGACTCCATGACTGTGTCTATTGGGGCAAACAATACTTCCATACAGCAAGTGACCCTGGAGTTGACTGTTACTAGATATGGGAGGCCTGGCAACATGCTGCAGCAACTCTGATCATTCAACATGAGGTAACTCCCATTAGAAAGTTGTCCAAACGTTGGATTAATCACAGCAGCTGGTGTACCCTGCTGGTGGCAAGACAAATTTGCCACAGAACCATTACAAGCCCCGTGTAAAAAATGTCCTGACATATTAGTGAACCGCTCAGTGCATTTTTACAGTGTGTACCGCTCAGAAACACTTCACGATCCCCACTCCAACATCTATATGTGTATGGTAAATTCCAAGATGTCTTAATGTATTCCTTACCCAACCTTTCATATTTGCCTGCTTGCATTTGTTTGAGGCAATACTGAAACTGAAAAGTAGTCACAGGTAGTGTGATTTTGCCATGAATAAGCCATTCTGTAGCTGGTTTTTCTGCCACTGTGAATGGTAACTTTTCCAGTTTTTCAATGCCCAGCACTGTATACTTTGCTCCTCTTTGTGCCAGTTCGATCTGTTTATCAGTGAGATTGTATTCTGCAAACAGAATTGACGTGTTGATAAAACGCCAAGGCACATAGCCCGCACGCAAAGATTGCAGCGTCCAGCTTAAGAACACAATAGAACGTAATTGAGATTGGCCTTGTTGTAACATCGCCAAATCTTGTTCCAGTATGTCGATAGCAGAGGATACAATGCCGTCCAATGAATATATTCTGGAGGACAAAGTTGTTAACCCATTGTCAACCACAGAGAGAGTTTTCTCTAAATTAATACGATCAAGTTCATGTATTCGTTCTGCGGCCTCCATCTGTGACACTTTCCATGCTTCATTATAGGCAGCATAAATGCCGGCATATATGAAACGTTTTTGACGCGGTTTTCTTGGTCCAAGCAAGAATTCCCTAAGGTCTGCGTCTTCTTTAAGTAAGGATAAGTGTTGTTTCACATCCTGTAGTGTAGATTTCTGCAGCCAATCGAGGCATAATTTACCTACACTGTATGTTGTTACTACCCCCGGATGCTGTCTTTGGATGTATCTTGGGTCTGGCCTATGAATAGTAAAGCCCTGAGTTTTATTCAGGAATCTTTCCTGACAGTTGTTCGTGTCTGTGGGCCAGATCAACCATTTTCTCCAATCAGTATTAGATCTGTTGAGTTGTAGTATTTTGTCAACTGTAACCGCTGCCTGTGTATTGTTATCACTTGCAGGTGTTGGTACAGAAGGTGTTTTCATCTCTTTGATCTTGGCTAGTCCAAGACAAGATGTTTGTTGGACAGTTTCATTCAAAAACATTATTTGTTCAGGGATGATACAGGCTCTAAATAAAGCTTCTATCCCCTGCACTTGCCAATCTTTAGTACCCCAGACAGTTTTTGTGTCTATTGTGTCTTTCCAAAAGTTGAAACCCTGTCTAGACAGTTGGGCAATAAATGCTGCAGAATAAATCTGTTTTGTATTTGTTAACATAATTTTCAGTCCTGTTTTGTTTACATTTTTATAGTAAAACGTTTCTGGATCAGATGTATTGTAACCTGAAAAATATGGAAACTTATTAACAAATGTTTTTGAACTACCTTTTGGTGGTGTAGGACAATGCTCCCATTGGTTAAACATAAACACATTTCTAGGGTATGCAGATTTATGCAAATAATGATGAACATAGTGGTTATAGCAATACAGCTGTTCATAGTCTGATGAACCCTCTAAATATTCACTTTTAGAAAATGCAGCAGATTTTTCTAGGTCAAACATTATGTCGTTAACAGTCTCAAAGTCCCAATCATCAGAATAGGTACTGGACAAAATGAGATCACTTAGTGAAATTTTAAACAAATGTGGAATGTTCAATTGTTCCGTCGGGCCAAAAATATCAAAATCTGTTTTGTCCCACACTATACCATCCTGTATAGGAACGGCTGTGATGTTCACTGTTGACAAGTCTCTTGCTTCACGATGGGAAGATTTATGAGGTTTCAAAAGTAAGTTCACATCTTTTCTTTCAGTGTTCACATGGATGTATCTGCCATTTATAAGCACGCTCATAGTCATAACCAAAGCTAGCCAAAGCAGGAAAACAAATATTCCAGAAATAATCCAGAGTTCAATCCATGGTGAAACCAGATAAGTTTTTTTCAGAAAGTGAAGAAAGTCTTGTACTTGCTGCTTGAATGTTAATGATGCTGGCGTCGTTTCAGGTTCACTCGGATCTTCTGAGAACGTATCAAAGTTAATGAAATAGCCAGAAGCAGTTCTGTCAATTGTTGAAATTGCATCAGGATTTGTAGAAATCGCTGGAACCAGTTGATCACTTGCTACATTGGTGTAGGCAGGTGTATTTGGACGAACTGTTACTTGATTTTCAAGAGGGATGAGTTCCATTGCATTGTTGCTTAGTCCTTCATGTGTTACTGCTGAAGTCTCGATGGTTATCAGTCTTTCAGTCTGAACCTCTTGGATAGTAGCGAGAGGAGTGTGTCTGCTACTAGGTCGGAGTCCACGAGGCCTACTATTTAGTATTGGCCACATACTGTGGTTTGATGAGGTCGATGGACACAAATCTTTTCTCCTTTTTTCCAGCAAGGGGCGGCAGAAGTACTGTTCTTGTTCCTTGAACTGCTAGGACAGGTACTGGTTGTCTGTAAGAAGGTCCAAATTCCTTCTTGTCCGCAATCTTTTCTCTGACTAGATCCCCAACTTTTGGAATCCAGACAGGCCTTGCTGGGACCGTCGGTTTTCCCCAGTGGTGGTTGGCTGCAGGAATACGTTGCTTTGTTTCGATCTTAGTTCATTGAGTTCCTGTAAAACAGCCAAACGATCTTTGATATCAAACGGTTTATTTTCCACCACTGTGCCTACGTGATCGAGGTCTGGTGCCCACATTCTTGTCCCAAATAAGACCTCATATGGAGTGACCCCCCCTAGAGAACTTCTTGGCAGGTTGTTCAATGAGCGTTGGACCCTATAAAGATGTTTGAGCCACCCATCACCCGAACCTAATACCCTAGCTGTTATAGACTGCTTTATGTCCCGGTTTTTCCTTTCCACAACCGAATTTCCCTCAGGATGGAATGGAGAGGAGTACCACAATGCAACGCCCAGACTGGCCATGGCTTCTTTGTAAGCCCGAGAGCTAAACGCAGGGCCCTGGTCAGAATGTAGCGTGCCTATTGCGTATGTGCCGATAAAGACTCGCAAATCTTTTATAACAGTTCGAGCGTCAGCCGAGCGCTGAGGCCATATCCATAGGAACCTAAATTCAGTATTTGTGGGATTGCATTTGTCCAGAAGGACGCATGCGCGTAGATAGTCTAATGCTGTCTAACAGTGGTGTCTGTACTGGGCAGCTACATTCGTAGCATGGTGTCTGGTGGCGTTCTGCATCACGCTGTACCTTACAGTCTATGCAGTCATTGATGAAGATGTGAATCTGTGTATTCATTCCAGGCCACCAGTACATCTCTTTTAACGTCAAGATTGTTTTAGAGATCCCTTGATGTGACAGACCCTCCCCCAAATGTGCTTCATAAATCAAAGCTGCTCTACGTTCCATGTTTGGAATTACCCTATCCCCCACTCCAGGGATTCAAGCAAAAGGAACGTTGTTCGCATCAATTACATAACAGTACTTGAGTGGAAACTTTTTTGGTAATGCTGCACCACTGCCTTTGCTTGTAGCATTGACAGCCAACATTATCTCACTGTCTATTTTTGTTTTTGAACGAGTGATCACAGCTACAGAAGCCGTCTGAACAGCCCCCTTTGCGGCTTCGTCAGCCAATGAATTCCCTGCAACGTGAACGCCATCACGTTGATGACTCAGTGTGTGGATCACGTGAGCCTTTGGTAGTTCGTTTTTTAACTGAACTACTTGATCCCAAAGCGTTTTATGCTTTATTGTGCCACCTTTCGCATCTTTGAATCCATTTTCAAGCCAGTTTTGTATATATTCATTATACGACTGAACACAGTAAAAGGAATCGCACACTATTAGTGTGGGGAATTCTCGATCTGTACTTTCAAGTGCCACTTTGAATGCTTGTAGTTCAGCTCGCTGAGCTGTACAATCTCCTAGAGATTGAGTTTTTGTGACCATAGGTCTGAAGATACCATCTCGCATGCGACCTTTAACGATTGCACACGCTGCACTGTAAGCTTGCTTACCCCCTGTTGCGGGTTGTGCGGATCCGTCAGTGTAAATTATGAATTCGTACTGATCGAGAGGCAGAATTTCAGTGGGCAGAGGACATTCTTGTTCATATTGCAGGAATGCTTGTTTTTTAAATCAGGATCAAAAACATATTCAACATCTGTTGCAGCAAGAGAATTAACCCACTGTATCCATCTTGGATGTAATGCTTTAGCATTTGGAATGCTTGCTTTTGTGACCGCTTCTAAAGCTGGTACTGGGGTTATGACAATAATGCGTTTCCCTTGGGCTAGGGCTCTTTCTTTTGCTACAGCGGTTTGAACTGCTGTCAGAATTTTTTCAGTTGAAGTGAAGCGCATTTCTGCTTGTGTCTACAAATGAGATTTGTATGCGATTGGTATTTTTTCACCCTCATTAAATGTTAAGTAGGTGAATCCGCATTGACCCGAAATTATTCGGATCACCAGGTTGCGTTGACTTACGCGTGTTTGTAAGTGATTTGTTGCTAACATGTTAGCCTGTAGTGAATGCAAGATTTCTGTGTGTTCTTGTGTCCAATTCTTGATTGAAAAATCAGGTTTGATTAATGCGTAGAGAGGTTTAACCCTTTCTGCGTAATTTAGAATGTATGTTTTTTCTAAAAAGTTAGCTGCCAAGCTCTTGCCTTCACTTGAAAGCTCATATCCTAGAAATAGGACATTAAGATGGGCAATTCGGGACTTTTTAAAGTTGAACTTGTAGCCCTCAGAGGCGAAGCCCAGTATAATGGTGCTTACCCTGTTCAAGTGTTTGTCCAGGTCATCGTCCGTCAGATAGATGTCATAAATTTGTAGTAACTCTGTTACTCTCGCTGAGAATAACCCCGGGCTGTTCTTGAGCCCTTGTGGGAGTCGACAAAATTGACGCTGGGTCCCCATTATGGAGAATGCTGTTAAGTACCTGCTTTCAGGTGCTATGTTTTGACAAAAGAAACCATTTGAGATGTCCAATGTGGTTTTATATTTTTTACGCACAATGTTATTCATTAATGCTGTGCTATGTGCATTTTGCACTGCAAATGTTTTACAACAAGTGTTTAAGTGTCTGTAATCCAAAACTAGACGATAGGTGTTGTCTGGTTTGGAGACAGGAAACAAAGGATTGTTCATTGAGGAGGTGCATGTTTCAATCACCCCTTGGTGTTCAAGTTGATCTAAGATCTCCCTGACCTGTTTTTTAGCTTCTTGCTTTATTGGATACTGCCTTTGTGCAGTTGGTTCATGTTTCAGATGTATTTTATGGTGAGGTGAGTCCTCATCCCATCCTACATGATTTTTATATAATGCTGGGGCCTGGGCTACTGCCCATTTCCTGGCATAAGTATATTTTAGATGAATTGGAATATGGTTAGAGAAGCAGGCATAATAATGTCCTCGCCATGTGGGCACTCCCTGACAAATTGTGGTGGCCAGTCTTTTTCTGCTAGAAGTATGTCATAGCCCCTTGAAAGTTTTTCCCAAAAGAGTGCTTTCACCTGTCTAGGTATGTCTCCCTCCATTCGGAGTGTTATTTCATATAACCTTTGTGGAGTACTAACCCTGGTGTCTACAGTCTCAACTGTAATGTACTTATTCAAGTCCACTATCTCCAGAAGTTCCTTCAGGTTCTGGCGAACTATTGTGACTTCTGCTGCACTGTCCAGCATTGTCTGGGCCCATTCTCCGTTCTTGAGTTGTGTTCTCAGTATTCTCGGCATGTCTGATCTTCAGACCTGCTACTTTCTTTTTGGAGAATTGAGGTTTTGTTTTATTTTTGGAGCGTGTTTATCTTCCTTGGATTTCACGCGTTCTTCTCTATTTTCTGACCGTCCTCTTCTTTCCGAAGTCCGTGACGAGATCTGAAAGGTACGAGAGGAACGTGTATCAGTATCTTGATACCTGTCAGGGTTTCTCAAATTATCCCTATTCCTGAGGTTATACCTCCTTTCAGAGGGCTCCTTTTGAGGAGACCTACCTCGGGATTGAGAACATTTCTCGTTTGGGTTTTGTTTAGTAGTTTCCCACTTCTTTTTAGAAGATGTAGGAGTTTGTTTAATAGAGTCCTTCTCAGGACTTTCAGATAGTTTTGGTTTCACTGGTCTTCCACCCAAACTATCTCTGCCTAATTCTGCATATGATTGTTCAATTATTCTGGGTAGCTCAGTTTGATGTTCTGTAACATCGAATTCCCTTAATCGTTGGCGGATCGCCACTGCTGCTGCCTCCCCTTTAATATTAGATAATATTATTGTTGAGACCTGGTCGAAATTTTTCAGTAATTTCATACCTAAATTGAGAGCAGGCTCTGCCCCGTATTCATTTTGAATTTGTTTCAGGACATCTGGTATTACCGCAATTGATGGAATACCATGTGTTTTAGTATAGATGGCAGCAAAGACTAAGCCCCAAGTGGGACAGTCTTCCAGTTTTGGTGTGATCCCCATTGGTAAACTGATTGTTAGTATTCTGTGTTTCTCATACGGGCTAGTATTTGGAAATACTGCTTCGATTTGAGTAATTTTTTGAGCTATCCAGAATGGAATTTGCTCACGTTTTGTGGGCATTTTACCCATGACTGCGTATAGAGTCTGTGGTGTAATTTTTAGTGCAGTTCCCGATTGAGGGGTCTGATTTGGAATGGTTAATGGTGGTTGGACTGTGAAAGTCCGCATGACATATTGGACCAATTGTCTGTAGATTTTTATTAACTCTGTGATTTGAGTAAGTAATTCCTCATCTGACATTATATCCAGTTCAGGATGAGGTGTGTAGCCGGCTAGAATTGGCCATGTTGCTCCTGGTCTACCTAGTGGACCGAGCCTGGTAATGTTTCTGTGATGTTTTAGGGCGCCTTTAAACCAGAGATGATGCTCCTGGTATGTTAGTGGAATTTCAATATCCTCGAAAGGAATATATTCCCCTGGTGGATCATCTTCTTTGTAGAAGTAAAACAGGTGTGTTACTGGATTTGATTCAGGAAATATTACCCATGAATAGAATACCTCTGTCTGAAAGGATTCGTGTGCCTCTATCACGAAAACTGCTCTACCGCCTCTTGGTGGTAGGCCGTGTTTTATGAGTTTTAGAGTGATGGCTCTTCTTAAGTTTGGAGGGATGTCTATAACACCCTCCTCGGTTTCATTTGAACCTGTAATGTTAAAAGCTGTTGCTAGGACTGGATCAGCTGCAGCTCCACCGTTTTCGGAGTCAGGCATTTGTTTTCTGAAAAATGTAGAACAAGTTTCAAGGAAACAAAGATAAGGTGCACAATATTTTGGAACACTGTATCCTTCAACGTTGAGCAAACCAAACAGCTAATATATAGGGTGTTTCCCTATGTAGCCGTGGTGGATACTTAACCCTGCCCACTCCAGACGTCTTTTGGAGTATATGGGTAGGGGTCTCTGAGAGAAAAGGCACGGCTGAGTTACTCAGTATCCAACGTTAAATTACTGCCTTACCAAACCGTTGGGCACCATGTAGTGTAGCTCCTATTTCCCTAATAGGCTCTGCGCATTGGAATAATATACCCTATAGGCTTGACATAGGACTGAGGTCGGTATGTCCCTATCGAGTATATTAAACTTAATTACTTGTGCCTACTAGCTCAGAGGCCACTAGAAACTCTGGCAGCTGCAAAACATGACCACTTTGTTTCCCTTTAGAATCAGAACGTGTCCCAGAGTCGTGGAAACAATAGATAACCGTTTCACTCAGCTCAATCGTGCATGCTTAGTTTTCCTCAAAGTTACACAGAAAGAATAGACGGGCGTTTCAATAAAAGATTTATTGAACAGTCTTGTTTCTCGTGTAAGAGATATGTGCTGTTACGATCACAAGACAGTATGCAAGATAAATAATGTACAGCGTAAGCAGTAGAAATAAATAATACTGCGCTAGCATGATCTTTAGTAGATATTCATTTACATAAATAACACATACTAAAAATGCGAGTACTCATACGATGCGTTTCTAAGCTAGTTCTACCCCAATGTACCTAACCTAACCTAGGTGTAGGGAGAGGTATGAAGTAGGTGGAGTATTCCTTACTATGGTATACTAAGAGTATGTTACGCCTAGTATGCCAAGAGTCCCTCTAGGTTCTAGTCAGCTCCATACCTTAAGAATGAGAGAGGTGGGAATCTCTTGTCAAACTCGAACTCCAACACCCCGCAAGGGAAGTCAGATCACTGGAAGCTGGACTCTCTGCGTGCAGGGATGACAGCGTCTTCTCAGTGCGTCAGGCCGGGAAACGGGCTCCTCTGAAGTCGAGGTCTCCTCTGATTTACAAGGGCTAGGGAAGGTATATTTATACCTGAGAGGTACCTCAGAATGTTAGCATTGACGTGAATCGGACAGCGGAAGACGTCATGAATGAACCCCTAAGGTATAACGGTTCATGCATAATAGATGAGTCCTTGAAGAAATCAATAGTCCTGTGCTAGGGATACTCCCGAAGCCTAAGGGTCTGTTCTTCAAGAACTCGTTGTGACGTTTAGGGTGGACGGATGTCGGAGACCATGCCTGTATTTGGAGTGCACGGTTTAATGCCTAAATAAGGACTGGGATTTTATGCCTATATAAGGGCAGGGCGAATTGTGCCTATATAAGGACATGATACAGGAAAACCTATATACGGACACCCTAAGAGGAATACAACAGTTGGTGTGGCAAACAAATTCAAATGCACGTCAATTGCGTTTTTATAATGTAACACCTGGTTTCACACAGACTAGACCGGACCCTCGTTATCCACGTTCACATTCGGTCACCACATACTCGGTGGGTAAATTATGCCAACAATGGTTGGCACATTACACCCTATCATCAGTGAAACAACACCTGTCGCTCTTGTCAAGTGACATCAATCTGGCTGATTTTATCTTAGGAGCCAGGGTTCCCAGATCTAAGAGGTTTATATATGCAGCTTACAATGAAATTTGGAAACTTTCGCAGATGGAGGCAGCCTTTCGTCTGTGCCAAATTGATCAAGCAAATTTAGAAAAAGTCCTTGCCTTGGTCGACAATAGCATCAATACACTTTCTTCTCGCATTTATACATTGGATAACATTGTTTCTTCTGTTATTGATATTGTTCAGAATGATGTATCAGTGTTATATCATGGTCAAAATCAATTACGATCAGTTATGCAGTTTGCATGGACGTTACAGACCCTTAAAATGGGAAAGGTCCCTTGGGATTATTTGAATGCTTCTGCTCTGTTTTTACCATTTAATCTGACTGATAAACAGCGATTTATGTCCATGAAAGATGCTACATACACTCTGTTGCACATTGAACAATTGGAGCCCTTGCCATTCTCTGTGGCAGAGACGGACTCAGCGGTCTGGTTAATTCATGGGGTTATTTCTCTCCCATTCTCACTGTTTCAATTTAAATCTTGCATGCAACATTTTCCAATTGGCCGCTTGGAACCCCTGGGTAGTGCACTTTTGCATGAATTATGGTCCCTACCTTTCACTTACAGATGTCAACGGGAAGATAAGGAGGTCTTCCTAACAGGGGAGGACTGTGATTCCACAGTAGGACATTCCCTAGTTTGTAAACACGTTAAATTGCACGGCGCATGTAATGTATCAGCGCCTAATCTTGCTTGTTTCTTGAAAGGAACTCCAGTACCATCAATAATTCCCACTTTTACCCTGCTTACTAACGGCAGCTATCTTATTTTGAACAACCAAGACTGCTGTGGTTTACGGGCAGGAGTCCCGTATTTAGTAACTGTTTCACTACGCGTTACTTGTTGTAGCAATGTGCTTTTTCCGCCCCGCATGGGAATGCAGATAGTTCCATTTGGCCTTCCATTCCGACTTTGAAAACAGATTTCAACAAATTGAGCAGGCTCAAAGCGCTATTGTTCCAACAAGAAGTGGCTCTCACTTAAGCTCGAGAGACCTTCGAGTTACAGGTGGCTAGAACATCTAGTGAGATTCAGTCACTTCTGAACACTAACCTCCCACTCCACTTTGGGGAGCTTATACATCAAATATTTAATGCGTCTGACACTGAAGGCCTTGCAAATTTTTTTAAACAGGTGGGAGCCGGCCTTGTGACTTCTTTTCAGACAATATTTGGAGTAATACCGGCTTTTATTCATTCTATTTTTTCCAGCGTCTTCGGAGGATTCCCCTTATTACTAGCGTTAGCTGGTGGAATCCTGCTTCTTCTGTTCCTGCTGTGCAATGGCTGTTCATCTTGTGGTAATGCACAGACCAGGCCAATTGCAACTGTACCGTGATTGAATGCAACAGGTTTTTGGATGCCTGCCATTAGCAACGCTTGGCGTGAGTTATGGATTAACTTTTCGCTTTGCCTACTTTACTTGCGTGCAACCAGTTTTCTACTGTTGACGGTGCCCCTTCTATTGGGCTATGGATTTATGCCTCTCCAATACGTCATGTCCAGTCCCGGATTTTATCCAGTTGATCGGTCCCTTAGAGGCCCATGACCAGGCTTGTTCTGGGGATGGCCGTATGGGGCAGGCAGCAGCACTTGGAGTGTTGGCTGAATGGGATATCTGTACGGCTGCGCAGAACCTCTTGCATCAGAGTTTCATCGAATATCACGCAAGTTGTCTGGTTATGCTTTTGGAGGCATCGGATTACGAGGAGCACATTTGTTCCTTCGACCTACTTGATTGGATGGCATCCCGTTTTTCTACTAACGATAGAGATGCTATTTTGGAGGGAATTGGATTCTTAAGTTCACGTACTTTGATGGATTTACCACCTCCTTCATCATAACAATTTCCCGGAGACACCACACCTTTACTTGTCAACAATAAAAAAACAAAAAAAAACATTTCTTTTTTTTCAATTTGTTTTTTTTTAGACGCCTTTGAACTCTGCTTGGTTTTTGAACTCTGTTTTGGTCCTTTGTCTAGGTCCTATGACCTTACCAGGGGGAGGGTGTTATATGGTCATTAGGGTCATTCTCGACATTGCTAAGTTAGCATGAGCTTTGCTGCCATGATGCTGCTTTTGCGCACGTTACTACATGACTTTATTTTGCAAGACCCTATTTATGCCTTTCACATGAGAACTGTCTGCTTTTCACGTTCTCTGCTAAGTTCCTGGAGTTTAGTCTGAACACGATGTGCAAGGTCGATAAACAATGCCCCTGGTTATTCTGTTCGGGTCAGTCCCTAGCACCTAGACATAACATGCTAAACACAGCTGCATTGCTGGAGACTCGTGCTTTGATATTACAGGGATGCATGTTGTTTTAACAGACACTTGGAGAGAGCCCTTTCCATGGAGAAGAGCTATGCTGTTCCTATGATGTAAACCTTACATCTAGGCTTTAAGGTATGGGGTCTGCTGACAAAGCCCAGAGATTTTCTTTTATATAATAAACTTCTTCCAGTCAAGGGGAGGGTGGTTAGGCCTTATAGTCCTTTTTCCACTGTCTTTGTATAATGACATCCCCCTTTGTACTCTATGGATTTGTAACAATGCTAATTGTTCTGAGTTTATGCATTTTGCTGCTGGTAGTGGCTCGTATACTGTATTATAGAGCACAATAGTTAAAATAAACATTTTGAACTATTACAGTGACTCTGCCAATTCTTATCTGTGGACAAGTAGGAGTGAGCGAGCGAAAGGGTATGTCTTGCCACCGCGATTCCTGAGAGAGTCGGGAGTGTTGTGTTCTGGGTTGTCTAATCATTTGTGGCTACGTGATTTTGGAGGAGAATGAATGAGACACTATAGCTAGTCGGTTTTGGGATTTTGGGCACTAAGGTGGTAGGTTGGTACACCCCTATACACCGAGGTCCTGTTTTCCTGCGCATAGTTCTGTGTAGGTACCGAATCCCCACACCAACACTACTGTTAAAAAAGCAAGAAACTATTTCCAAACCAAGTTAATAAAAAGGGCAACATTGATGAGTGAACTTGGATGTTGGGTGTCATCACAAAACAATAAATGAAATATGAAATCACCCTGAATCTAATGGAACTACATGGGCTCTCTTTGTCAGCCCACACCATGTACAAAACCAGCAGCATCATTTACAAAGCCATCACAAGTAGCTGCCCTGCTTATCTTGCAGAAAAATCTAAGCTAGCGAGCATGAGCGAGCTTTGGTGTCCCCTAGTGCGATTATCTAATGCAGGCAGTCGCGGTCAGAGGGCTGACGCTCAAGCAGATTTGCTGACTCTAAGTAGATTTTTTACTTGAGTGGCAGCAAAAGCAACTTGAATGGCAGCACGCTTTTGTGCAATACATGATGCCGTTCGCACTGATTTTTCAGTGCTGCTTGTACTACCGCCACTAAATTGCAGCTCAAACTGCATATTTTCCGCCCGTTGGTGGAACTCTGCGGAATCTCACCGAGTTTTTATGTAACTCCACGGAATTCCACGGAGTGAATCTCCGCGAGTTCGGCCCACCACTAGACATGATCAGATGACAGACTAAGAAGTGTAAAGAGCAAAAAAGAAGGCAGCAGGCTTCTTCATCCATGCACCCAGGGTATGGAACAACAGTTCTTTATGCATCAGATACCCCTAGCTGCTGTACTTTACGAAAGAGTTGAAGGCACAGCTCTTTAAAGGACAATACATCATAATGCATTAACAGTCCACAAACCAGCTACCTCTTCTATCACTCATTGATTTTATGCTTATATTTTACCTTGTACAGCGCTCCGCTTTCTTTTTGGCTAGGTTCTCGCTGTAGAAATACACAATACATTCATACAATGGAAAGTGAAAATCCAGTTGTAGTCTCTCTAGTGCAGTTGACTGGGACCACTCTTTGAAGCGAGCCTTTTGTAGCTGGAATTTAAACTGTGAATAAATGTACAAAGCTGTAAAAGTCTGTTTTGCAGTCCTGCAGGAGCCTCAAAGTTTACTTTTACAACCTCAGACTGACAAAAACGCTAAAAAGTAGCTAATTATGTCACATATTATTTAAATGAACCTTGGAACGGAGTCATGGTCCACTAGCAAAGTTCTGTAACATTCAGGAAATGTGGATTTGACACAAAGGTTTTATGCCGCCCCAGTTCAAAGCCACTACAAATTTTCAGTTACAACTATTTCCTTGACTCAATCTTCACCTGCATCAACTTCCCTTACCCATAGAAACTCCTCAATCCCCAGACACAAGGCGGAAATTTCCTTTTTAGGTGCAATTGTTCAAAACCTTCCTTTCAGTCTTGCATCTCATACTTGGATTTGGAGTAACTGTGCGAGATATTTGCACACAATTTCAGTTGCCTTGCAAAAATGTGAATTATAGCAGCTATACGGCAAAACAGTTTTCTTTTTCAGTGCAAAGCACATATATCTGAGGCTTGGGCAGGACCCCAAAACCACTATTGGGGTCAAATGCTAGATAGCCGTAGCAACATTTCAGGAGAACACAGCATTCAGATTATTCACACCCACAATTTTGCTTGCTTGTTTCACTAAGAGCATGACTAGCATAACAATGCTGATTGGCATTTACAATACAAATGTGGGGTCTCTTTCTGCCCTGTTTTCCCCTTTCCCTTCTGGCAAAGATCTTGAGGACTTTCTGGTAGAAAGAGAGACACACTTTGCAAGGCACGGCCTTACTTGTATCGGAGCAGCCTGAATCACACACCAACAGAGCTCAATAGACCATGTGGTTGGTGTAGGACCACTTGATCATTTTTCTTCTACACTGATGACCCCACCCATCACTTACCAGTCATAGCCCTCCATCTCTGATCTCGCTGTAAATGCAGATAGTTTGCTTTGTTTAAGTGTGACATACTTGGTCTCTGATATCTCCCCAAAATATTGGCCAATGGACACCCAGCCTTTTTACCAAACTGTCCCTATTTAATTATTGGAGCAGAGCACTTGGGAGCCTGGTACTGTATCTTACTCCGCTCACCAAAATTCCCTCTGCCACATTGGTTCAACATCTTTACCCAAAAAACAAAAACACTTATTTAAAACAAAACCCTTAAAAACCTAGTTGGATGCTATGGTTTAAAACCACAAAACCAATGAAATTCACTAGTTATAGTCAGCAACACAAGCATAGCTCTTCTCTAATGTTCCGCTCACAAATAATGTCATGGATGACATCACTGGTGACATCATATATCACCTCACATTCAGTGGTGACGAATGAGCCAAGAGTCTCACGATGGAAAGATCAACAACATACTTATATTAGGGGCAAAACTTTTTCTCAGGTAGCCAAAAGATTGTATTTATTGAAATCAGGCAATGTGTATCCACACTCTTCAGCTGTATGATGGAACCCTGCATGCATTTACCACGCATGCCTTTACACCGCAGTTTCTAGCCCGACTGCGATGTTACCATGAGTTCCATTACCATGCAAGTCGTTACAACGACTTTCCTTACGGGGCGCTGGACTTTGGAATAGTATAACTTACTATTCCAACTCCAGTATAAGCAACAGTAGGGAAAGTGTTGAACTTAAAATTCAACACCAGTCCAACAATGTGCCACCTAAAGCACGTCATTGTAATGACTTGCATGGTAATGGAACGAGTGGTAACATCACAGTCTGTGTAGTGACTGCGTTGTAAAGGTGTAAAGGTAGATTGTTGTAATGACTGCATGCGACAGGGTGTTTCCCACACTCTTCAAACCCTGACCAAGTTTTGCCTGGTACATTGCCTCCAGTTGTTATTCCAAATGAAGATGACGATTAGTTGACTCAGATGCATAAAGAATGCAATGGTTGAACAAAAAGAGCCAATTAGGCAGTATAGTCACACATATAAAATGCATGTGCCCTAGCAAAAAAAAAGTGGTAATGGTTTCCATGCCAGAATTATCTGATGTTTGAGCTGTGTGGGTGCTCAAAAAATTAACATAAATACATTCATAAATAATAGTCCATGGGCAATGGTACATAATTTAACAATTAACCAGATAAAATATCTCCAGTCGGTAGAATCCCGGTTCCACAAATATCTCTTAGAAGTCTCCTAATGCTGACTCTTTAATTCTCAGACTTCATTGTCCAAATCGGCATTTTTCAGAATGGTTTCAGTCTTACCCGAGTTGATTTTACAATACGATATTTATGAGTATGCACCTTTCCTGTAGAGTACAGCTTAAATAGTGACGATCAGCTCTAAAGGTGCCAGTCACATGGGCTAAATATAGCAAGATTTTGCAGCACCCTTTGACTCAAAATCCAATAACACTGTGGACCCCTAAATTGAGACTGTGAGAAGCTCAATAAATAGAGCAAAAATCATATAGGCAGTAAAGTATCTTGGTGGGGCTACCAGTACAGCACATTTCCAGGTCTAGATCACTTAACGAGCGTATATTAAGTGATAATGTAATACATAGGGCCTGATTACGATCGTGGTCGGACGAGCGTCTGACCACCATCGCCGCGGGAATGGAACTGCCCGACATTTAGTTGGCAGTTCCACTGGCCTACTTAAGATTAGACCGCCTTGTAGGCGGTCAGAAATATGCCATTTTCCATTGCGGCTTTTGCTGCGGCCCGGAAAAGGGCTGCAGCACAAGCCACAATGGAAAAAAGGCATTTTGCAAACATCCATGCACCGTGTGCCAGGCATGGTGCCTGGCACACGGTGCATGGGTGTTTGGTGGTCCCCACATGTGCCCCCCTGGGCCCACAGTGGAGGACCCCAGGGGACGAGGGCCCTGCTAGGGGCCCCCAGAGTCCCTTTCCAGCAGCCTTTCAATGCCGGTCGGACTGCAATAGAAAGGCTATCGGAAAGAGACATCATAATCCCTATGGCTGTGCCTCCGCAGGCACCACCCCCATTGTAGGCATTACACTCTCACTGACCCTCTGATGGGCTCCTTGAGCCTGTTGGAATCGCCGGTCGGTCCCTCCGATCTCTACGGTCTGACCAACCCCATAATAATGCAATGTTAGACAGCTATGCTGGATGTCGGTGGGACCGGCCTAGTGGTGGCGGTCCCACCGACATCCTAATCAGACCCGCAGTGTCTTATTACGATACTACGGAGTACGTTATTGTGTGCGATAGATAACACCTATTACGAGTTTGTGGGAAATAACATGTCGATTTTGGTGTTAAATGCACCAAAATCTGCATGGTATGGTAAATACCTTACAATTTTCCTCAGTTAAATTTCAGTACTTTTGACCTGCCGAAATTTAACGAAGGTTGAGTTATTTAACACATCAGATAATTATTGGATGCATTAATTCATCAAAACTTGTAATTCCCATCCGTGCATAAACAGGAGTTTACGTAGCGGTCGGAATTAACCAACCAACTCGTAATCAGACCCATAGTTTAAACCATAGGTTCAGACTAATTGCAAGTCATGCAAAGTAGTTTATCTGTACTGGTCATAGGAGAAAGGCAAATTGTTGCTGTACCAATGGAACTCTATGTAGTACATTCTGCTGCACTCACTGAAAGCATAGCAGGGATTCATGGACTCTATGAGAAAGCAGTTTGTAATCCTCTTCCAGAAATGTATTTATTTCTACATCTCACTTTCTGATGTTACTTTTAGAACTGTGAGGCAAGATTCTCCCTGCCTCTGGAGGGTGCTTTATTTGTCAGTAGCTTCTTATTAGATTACATTTGTTCATGATAGGGTGGAAAATATTGTTCACAACAAGACATGCATTAACACTATTAAAATTGTATTGTGAGTCAGCCCCTATTTTGTACATGTATGAGGGATTCAATAAAAGAAATCTACATTAGATCACAGCTGCAGACTGGGAATATATCTAGTAAAATCATCTCTCTAGAGATTCTCCTTATCCAGTGCATATGCCTAGTCTTCTTTTTAATGTCAAACTTGTATTCAAAATTCAGGACAGTTACATAGTCATACAGGTCCCACTGCTATAGATTCCTGTTTGTTTTTGGAAAACGATTTAGGATCCCCTGGAGGTAAAAAACATACAAGGCTGCAAGAGTACAAACCTCTGGAGCCTCTTGCCTACTAGAAGTAAGTTTGCACCAGGGATATAATCTAGGGCAGTGGTTCTTAACCTTTTGACTTCTGAGGACCCCAATTAATAATTACTGGAACCCCGGGACAAACACAGAATCATTACTGCAAATACGCAAATGATAAAATATTTTATTTGATTCTCAAACAAATATAAAACAATCATAATTATAAGTTTTAATGGAAAAGGTTGGAGCTTGCCTAAATTTTATTGCGGTCACTTATCGTCCATACTATATTCTGTTTGATGCACTTGCACTGCTTCCACAAATCAATTTGAGGACACCAACTTCATTTTTAGCCTCCAATTTCAAATTCCTTAGCATTTCAAGAGCGTTTTAAAATTTTCAATTGCACTTCTTTATTTCTATAAACTTAATTAAACTGCTCATATTATTTAATTTTCTAAGTAGCCGCAAACCCCATGAGTAGGCTTTATGGAACTCCAGGGGTCCCCGGACAACTTTTTAAGAACTACAGTTCTATGGAACTTCTTTGTTAAGAAGAGCGCTATCAAATGATCGTATACATAAATCACAACAAATGCAAGCAGCATCAAAAGAATCAGTACTCAAAACCTTCCCATTATCATTGACTGTGAAAATCCATAAGATTTCAATAATCAATTTCAGTCTGTGATTATTACTTAAGTCTCTTGATACAATTATTTCCTGAATCATTTTGGGCTTCATGCAGCCAGCTCCGTCTCGATTGAAATGTTCCATTTTTCATGCACACTTTGCTGATAGAAAGCAAAAGTGATGGTGGAATAAAGAGTTTTCCAAAATAAATCTTGTTATTTTACTTTGTACGATTTGGGACTTGTTCGTGACAGACACACCAAGGTAGTCGAGCCTCGAGGGAGTCACTGCCCTGGCCACAAATGCTTTGAGATGAAAAGTCAGAGATATTCCGACATTTCTGAGCAGGGGAAGTGGTTGTTTTATATGAAGTTGGAAAGAAAATTTGAAATCAAAGATTCAGTGGGCCCGAACCAACCTGACAGAGGTCTAAGAGCAAAGGTGTTAGGGATCATCAGCATGGCAAATACTAAAGTGAACGAAATTTTGTTCAATTGTGTCAGAGAAAGAAAATTATCCACAATTCCTTTAATATCTTCTTATGCAAACAGGTGTTGATGCAAGGTGTAACAAGAATAAATAACCTTGAGTGAGTCGAAGAATCTGTTGGTAGTGGTGTTTGCTTGCATAATAAATGAGTTGGGCTTGAATAATGTAAGGCATTGTTTATTGGTTGAAGAGTGTGGAAACCCCTTTCAAGCAACAACTACAATCCTCCTCAGGGTGAACCAAAAAAGTCACTAAATTAACCTGTGCTTAACCCTCTGGTAGCTTGGCACAAAAGCAGTCAGGCTTATTGTAGAGGCAATGGGTAAAGTATTTATGCAGCACACAAACAGTAATAAAGTTAAACAACACACAAAGAAACCCCCCACAAATTAGAAAAACAGAGTAAATTTTAATAAATAAAATGACACCAAAGCAGATGAAATCTAATCAATGGAGCAGGAGTTATGATTTTTTAAAGTTTTTAGTGAAAGCACCAAAAGAACAAAACTCCAACAGCGGGGATCTGCTTGTGTGAGACCGGGCCAAAGTCACAAGTTAAGGCCAACCTCCATGGAGAGTGGATTGGATACACATACCAGGTTCTCCCAGGTCATAAGTTACCTTCAAAATTAGGAGACATTTTGAAGATTTCCTGGAGAATGTAGAGTCCTCAGAGGGTACAGCAAGCAGGCTGTAGATGAGAGGAGGTCATTGACGACAGGGAGCCTCTGAATGAAGTCTCTTTGAAGCCATCAATGATGGCAGGAAAATCTCTGAGTGGGAAAAACTGGATTTTCAGGCTGCGGAGGTCATTGTTGTCGAAGTGTGGTGGTTGTTTTCGAGCTTGGTGAAGATTTCTATCTTCGAACTTAGAAGTTTTTCTGAAGCTCCAATTCTTTCTAGTGGGACAAGGCTGTGGGCTGTAGTTGCAGATCAATCAATCATTCAATCAGGGTTGGTAAAGCGACTACTACTCACCCGCAAGGGTCTCAAGGTGCTGGGGGGGAGGGGGAGGCCAGCTCCATTGTGTGCTGGGGACATACGAAGAGCCAGGTCTTGAGGTCCTTCCTGAACTGGAGCAATGTGGGGGCTTGCTGGAGGTGAAGGGGGAGGTCGTTCCAGGCCTTGGCTACGAGGTAGGAGAAGGATTTTCCTCCTGTTCTGGTCTTGTGGATGCATGGAATGGTGGCCAGAAAGAGGTCAGCTGATCGGAGGTGTCTTTTGGGTGCATGGAAGGAGAGGCGGTTGTTCAGGTATGTTGGTACGGCGTTGTGGAGGGCCTTGTAGGCGTGAGCGAGGAGTTTGAAGGTTATTCTTCTTTTGATAGGGAGCCAGTGGAGATCGCAGAGGTTTTTGGTGATGTGGCTGTGATGGGGGATGTCAAGGATCAGTCTGGCTGCGGCGTTCTGGACGGTCTGGAGTTTGCAAAGTAGTTTCTTGTTGATTCCAGCATAGAGAGTAATGCCGTGGTCCAGTCTGCTACTGATGAGAGCGTGCGTGACAGCTTTTCTGGATTCAGATGAGATCCATCTGAACGTTTTTCAGACTATGCAGAGGGTGTTGAAGCAGGCTGAGGATACGGCATTGATCTGGCGGTTCATTGTGAGCGATGAGCCTAGTTTGATGCTGAGGTTTCGTACGTGGTCTGTCTAGGTGGGGGGGGGTTCCGAGGCCCGGGGGCCATCAGGAGTCATCCTATGTGGAGGCAAGGATGAGGACTTCTGTTTTCTCTGAGTTGAGTCACAGGCAGCTCTTCTTCATCCAGGTGGCGACGGCTTTCATCCCTTCTTGGAAGTTGAGTATGGTAATGTTGGCATTGTTGGGGAGGGAGAGGATAAGCTGGGTGTTGTCAGCGTAGGAGACGATGTTGAGCCTGTGGTTTCTAACGATGGTTGAGAGGGGGGCCATGTAGATGTTGAAGAGGGTGGGGCTGAGGGAGGATCCCTGGGGCGCTCCACAGTTGGTCTCTGTTGGTTCCGAGAGGTAGGGTGTGAGTCTGACTCACAGAGTTCTGCCAGTGAGATATGAGCATATCCAGTTGAGGGCCTTTCCGTGGATGCCGGCGTCGTGGAGTCTAGTGGCTAGTGTGCGGTGGGAGTCGGTGTCGAAGGCAGCCGAGAGGTCCAGGAGGATGAGGGCTGCCGTTTGCCCCTGGTCGAGGAGGGAGCGGATGTCGTCGGTGGCAGCGAGTAGGGAGGTCTTGGTGCTCTGGTTGCTGCGGAATCTGGATTGGGAGATGTCCAGGACGTTTTTGGCTTTGATTAAGTTTGCAAGCTGGGTGTTGACAGCTTTTTGATGACCTTGGCTGCAAATGGAAGCAGGGAGATGGGCCTGAGGTTTTTGAGGTCCGTTGGGTCTGCAGAGGGTTTCTTCAGGAGGGGGTTGACTTCGGCATGTTTCCAGTCATCGGGGAATGTGGCGATTTCGAGGGAGCAGTTGATCGTCCGGCATAGTTCGGGTACGATGGCCGTGGCGGCTCTGTGGAAGATGTGGGGTGGGCAGGGTCTGAGGGTGCTCCGGAGTGGATGATCTTCATGGTCTTTAAGGTGTCTTCTGTCATGAGGAGGGCCCAAGTAAGCAGGGTATGGTGGGTGGTGTCGCTAGGGGGGGGAGTTGGAGTGGTGCGGTGCGGAGCGCTTGGTTATCGAAGTTGACGTAGATCATCTTAATCTTGAGGTGAAAAAAGGTGCTGAGTCTGTTGCATAGGTATTGGGAGGATGGGACGTCTGTTGTTTCGCTGCAGGATTTGGCAAATTCCTTGATGATGGAGAAGAGTTCTTTGGTGTTATGAGCGTTGGTGAGGATTCTGTCTGGGAGGGATTTCTTCTTTGTGGATTTGATTAGTTGGTGGTATGCTGTGGTGGCTGTTCTGTAGGCGGTGCATGTTTCTGAGCTTTTGTTGTTCCTCCATGTCTTTCCGAGTCGCCGGCAGGAACGTTTGGATTCTTGGAGTGCAGGGGTTAACCAGCTTGCTTTCTTGATGTGTCATCCTGTGTCTTTCTTGAGGGGTGAGAGTGTGTCGGCGCAGTTCGTGATCCAGCGGTGGAGGTAGCCTGCCGTGGTGTTAGCGTCTGGTGTCATCGGTGGTGGGATGCTGATGAGGGCGGAGGTGAGCTGGTCTTCGGTGACTTTGTTCCAGTGTCTACGGGGGAGGCGGTGCACATGCTTGTGCACAGTGGGTATTTTGAAAGAGACGTGGATGCAGTGGTGGTCTGTCCAGAGGAATTCTGTGGTGTAGCTGTAGGAGGAGGATGGCTCCACATTACTGGATACTGCTGTCAAGCGGTCCTGCTGAAGTGGATTTGCTGCTGTGGAGAAGAACATAACAGAGTATGCTGTGAAGTCAATCCCACCAGTGATGCACCTTCGTCAGATCAGTTTGCAGATAGATCCTGGACTCCTGTCAGTTTTCAGAGCAGTTTTTGCTGAAAAATTTGCCAAGTCCTAGTTTTTAGTAGGAGGAGGCCACTTTGGCAACACACCAAGCATCCAGGACCTGGGGGCACCACTTGGGGCTAGGACTCACTCAAGCAGAGACCTGCAGCAGCAGGCAGGTAATTTGCAGGGTCTCTGGAACTTGTTGGGTCCATGTAGCTCACACAGGAGGACAGCTAGCTAGCCCTTGGAGTCACTCTGGTGGTCCTGGATTCAGGGAGAAGGTCCAGCCTTCCCCTTGTCAAGCAGCAGGGCAGCAGAGCAGTACTTCACACAGCAGGGCAGCATAGCAGTCCTTCTCAGTCTTCCACAGGTCCAGAAGGGATCTGATTTGGGGCCTGAGAGTGCCTCCTTTTATCCCCAGTGCCAGCCTTTGTGGGGGAAGGGCATTACCAGGCCCATTCCCCTGCCCTTCCTGGGTTTGGCTCCCAAATATCTGAGCCTACAAAAGGCTAGTGTCAGGTTCCTTTGTGTGTGTGCTGCAGGCAAGATCTTTGAAGTGTAATTCAGTGCTGGGTACAACTCTTCCCCCAGCCATCCTGCCAGGATTGCCCAGCCTGTCAAACCTAAGCCCCTATTGTCCCCATGTCTGGAAGAATGCACAACCCATCACAGATGAGACAGCCACAGTCATGTGACCTTGTTTACTGGCAGAAAGGCAATATAGTTTTGGGCAAAGAAAAAGCAACTTTCTTAAAGGGGCATTTCTAGAATTGTGACTTAAAAATCCAACTTTACTATTAAAAAGAGTGTTAAATTAAAATGCAAAAGAGTCCAAAAGGTTTTTTCCTACCAACTCCCAATCTGAAGTTCCCCTTTATTAAATATGATAAGGTACCACAGTGATAGTCAATGGGAGAAATAGTCTGGTAACAGTGAAAAACAACTTTGGAGTTTTTCACTGTTAGGACATATAAAACGTAAACCCACATGTCCTACTTTTAAATGTCAGGAACCCTACCCTAGGAGCGGTTAGGGCATACTCAAGGGTTGACCTATAAGTTTTAAAAAGGCAGCCTTAGACCTGGCCAAAAGCATATTTGGCCAGTTCGAAATGGCAGTTTAAAACTACACTACAGGCTGCAGTGGCAGGCCTGAGACATATTTCAAAGTTCTACTTTAGTGGGTGGCACAATGAATGTTGCAGGTCCACTAGTAGCATTTAATTTACAGGCCCTGGGTACATGTGGTACCATTTACTAGGGATTTACCAGTAAACAAAATGTGTCAGTTATGTGTAGGCCAATTTTACCATGGTTTAAGGAGAGGGCACAAGCCCTTGTTAACCAAATAAACTGAATTCAGCAAAATAAGAGGTATGTAGGCAGAAGGTTTTGATGACTACCACCCAAGGGTGCCAAGTCTAAAAAATAATTTTAAATGAAAATGTTATAAAATGTTTTTTGCACGGGAGGTGCAATACCGTCGCCACTCATAACTTTGAAAACTTTATCAGCACTGCCTCAAATTTCAATCTGGTTTTGTACCTCCTTGCCCTGTCCAATATAAACCACGTAGTATGTTTTATAGGTAGGTGTGTTTCCTGTGCATATACATAATTTAAAAAAGATAAGATACATAAATATAGGTACAAAGTGCTCTTAGAAAAGAGAGAGCATCCTTACTAACAAAATGGCTCGAAAATTCGCCATCTTTTACAAAATTACGTTACAGAAAGGATTGCCGTGCCTATCTCGAGACAGTGAAATTCTGTGTCAGAAAATATAAAATAATTCGCTCAAAAAAACAATACAGTTTACTCTTAGTTACCTATAATCTGGCTTTGCTCTTCTTTACTACGAGGCAACACTTACAGTCTATTAATTTGCACAACCAGTTGGCATTTACGACTCCTCACAACAACACAGTTGACGTTATTATTGTGGCTGGAAAAGTGTGTCAAATCCTGCTTTACATTAAGCACCTTTCAGCATGGGCATGACAGCAGAGAAAGACCCGCAATTTAATGAAATTGACTGACACGTTAAACATTTAAAAGACTGTAAATGTATAATCATGATTTACTACGTTAAATGTGTTAAGCAAATCAACCGGAGTTCAGCATGTGGATTGCTATAAGCATTCGATGATCTTTCACTGAGATTATCCACAAATCTGTTTTTTTCCATCTGTTGCAGTCTGCTGTGAATGATGTGTTTAGCTACAACTAATGCCACTGTTCAGTCGTTGTGGAAAGGCAGAGGGCTCTATGACAAATTTATTTTAAAGATTTTCGGTGGAATGGTATCATACGTTGTTTATTTCAGTGGGATCTCTATAATTTACTCTCTCCCTTCGCAGGTATCGATATCGGGGTCATTAATAATTCCAGGAATGTGACTGGAAATATTCCAGATTACCAGATATCAGGGATACACAAATACTTGCATGTTTTTTCCTGGTATTTTGCCCAGAGCTTTAAACTGGTTTTAGCAGCTCACGTTTCCAAGTGTAATTACTCCGTGTGGTAATCCCACTGGGGCTGGTACTATGTTCAGGATTATAGGCCCACTCAGAGTGAAGGCCTGTATTTACTCATATGTTACAACAGAAGCTTGTCAAAATAACTGTTACTCCACTGTGCACGTCACGCATTTGAGAGTGTGGACAACAGTCATCAAAATTATTGGCATTGGTAGTTGTGGAAGGATTACATGCAGAGCTAAGATAATGTTGAACAATGAGTTTAAAATAGTCAAGGAGATCTAAGTATGAAGTAGTAAAGGCAATCCAGTGACAAACCGATCAACATTACTACCTGCATAAGTTTACGCATATGGTACCACGTGGCCTACTCTATGAAATAACATAATTTGACACATCCACATTGCAAGGGATACATGTTTAGGGGCAGATTTATCAAAATGACACACAACGCAGCGCAGAAAGACATCTTGCTGTGCTGCGCTGCGCTGCATAACAGGGAGAAGGCAAGAACGCGCCATATTATATTCCTGTTCTCTACTTGTACTGGTGCACTATGTGCTGCATAGCGCCAACGCAGGCACTCTTGCACCATGGTGCAAGAGTGTCAGCATTTCAGACAGGATTGTTTTTGAGCAGAAGGGACACCTTGATGCACAAAAACAATCCTCTAAGGCTTGTTCTTCTTTCTATATGTCCTGCAGCATGCAGCACACATAGAAAGAGGAAAAAACAAGGAGAAATAAACATATTTCTCCTTGTTACGCCTCCTCTGGGAAGGCACACCATTTTGACCCATTCCCAGGTATACCACTGCTGGTAAATATGGGAATGTGCCAAAATCTGAATGCCGAATGGGTGGATGAGTGGGAACACCCACACTCCAAAGATGGAACGTCTCCCTGGGGCATAGTAACGCAAGGCAGCGTTACTCCAGATTTACCAAGCCATGCAGGGCCATGCAAGGTGGCCTTCCGTGGCTTGATAAATCTAACGCTAGGTTTTGTGTCCCCCTGTATCCCATTGCGTGGTGCATGGGCGATGCAAAAGCTTTGCTAAATCTGCACCGCACCTTAGTGTCCTGAATCTAATAAAGCTGGTTCTCTTGTACATGTCATGTTGGTTAAGAAAATAAAAGCATTCAATTTGACTGATCTGTTATTCACAAACTAAACCTTTATGTTTGGTGTCTTCATAGGTAAGTACACTGGTGCCTCATTATGGGTGTAAATTATCATGTTTATGGACACCTGGTCTCAAGCATACCAGATGTGAATGTGAGGGAATGCCTGTCTGCAGTTTACACGGAGGAGGCCATAGATGGTGGTGCACCCAGCATCCTATAGCTAGCGGGCTCGGCCGGAAGTAACCCTAGAGGAAAAGAGATTTCCACGTTGTTCACTGTCATGGGCTGAATCTCGGAATGCGCGTGTACCCGATACCTCGAAGAAAACAGCATCCTGGACCCATCCCAGTCAGGGTTCCGCAGCAACCACAGCACTGAGACTGCCCTCATCGCCGCCACCGACGACATCAGGACCCTACTGGACAATGGTGATACCACAGCCCTCATCCTGCTGGACCTCTCCGCCGCCTTCGACACTGTCTGCCACCGCACTCTACGCGCACGCCTCCACGACGCAGGGATCCGAGACAAGGCCCTGGAATGGACAACCTCCTTCCTCACCGGCAGAACCCAGAGAGTCCGCCTCCCACCATTCCGATCCGAAGCCTCCGAGATCATCTGCGGCGGACCCCAGGGATCATCCCTCAGCCCGACACTGTTCAACATCTACATGGCCCCGCTCGCACGCATCGCCAGACAGCACGACCTCAACATAATCTCCTACGCCGACGACACTCAACTGATCCTCTCCCTCACCAAGGACCCCCTTACCGCCAAATCCAACCTCCACGAAGGAATGAAGGCCGTCGCCGATTGGATGAAGAACAGCCGACTAAAGCTGAACACGGACAAGACGGAGGTCCTCATCCTCGGCTCCAACCCCTCAGCCTGGGACGACTCCTGGTGGCCAACAACACTGGGGGCAGCCCCGACACCCACCGACCACGCACGCAACCTGGGAGTCATCCTCGACTCAACGCTCTCCATGGCCAAACAAGTCAACGCGGTCTCCTCCTCCTGCTTCAGCACCCTCTGCATGCTTCGCAAGATCTACAGGTGGATCCCGACAGATACAAGAAGAACAGTCACCCAGGCCCTCGTCAGTAGCAGACTCGACTATGGGAACGCCCTCTACGCGGGAGCCCCGGCCAAGCTCATCAAGCGACTGCAACGCATACAAAACTCCTCCGCACGCCTGATCCTCGACGTACCACGCCACAGCCACATCACCCCCCACCTGAGGAACCTGCACTGGCTCCCCATCGACAGGAGAATCTCCTTCAAACTCCTCATCCACGCACACAAGGCACTCCACAAGACCGGCCCAGCCTACCTCAACAGACGACTCTTCTTCTACGTCCCCAACCGCCAGCTCCGCTCCGCCGACCTCTCCCTCGCCACCGTCCCCCGCATTCAAAGAACAACCACCGGCGGCAGATCCTTCTCCCACCTCGCCGCCAAGACCTGGAACACCCTTCCACTCAGCCTATGACAGACCCAAGACCTGCTGACCTTCAGGAGGCTACTCAAGACCTGGCTGTTCGACCAGCAGCGGCACCCCCCCCTTTTTTTCCCCAGCGCCTTGAGACCCTCGCGGGAAAGTAGGGTGCTCTACAAATTCTGTGATTGATTGATTGATTGATTGTATGATTGGTCAGCATGGTGTGGGTGAGATCAACAGTGGAACAGGGAAGAATGTTCTATAACAGTGATGCAGTTTAGTAGGAGACTTGTGTAAAAAAGGGCTGGGGGTTAGCCCTAGCACCCTCAGGTTTTGCCCATGAAGGCAGCATGGGAGAAGCCCACCCCCATAACTAAGACATTCGATGGGAGGTAGCCCAGAGTCTGGTGAGGCAGAGGCCAGGCTTTGCATATGCCATGAATGAGTGGTCCCCTGCAATGCTTATGTAGAGTTTCAGTTTCTTTGGAACCACAGCAGTACTTGTTTAGGCCTCCGTAGGGCAACCAAACTCCTCAATAAGAAGGTGATAGACATTTCTCTATCTATTCAGAGGGATTGGTCCTGTCCACCATCCTATCTGTCCTAGAGAAGTCAGATCGCCCACTGAGGGAGTTTGACCCTGCCACCCATAGCTTTCATTCATGGAGTAAGTATTATCTGGTGAAGTCCAAGGACTGACACAGGGTATCCAGTAGTGCTGATTTTAAACTCCTAGAGAAGGGTGAGAGGGCCTCTCAGGGATACACGGAGAAGTGTAGGAGGCTATCTTAGTCTCTAGTCTGCGGGTTGTAATAATGTACCTTGTAAATTCCCAGTGCAAAACTTAACTTTTTGATTTCCGTGAACCACTACATAATCATTACTGGAATCTAGTGACTTCCACTAAATTATTAATATTCGGGCACAGAAATGCAGACACAGACATTTATCACACAAATAAATTATGAAATGATTTATTTAATTCACAAACAAATCTAAAAAAACAAAATTGAAATGTAAATGAGTAGGTTGGAGCTTTTTTAAGTCAATTGAGGACACCCATCATCCATATTACATTCTGTCTGATGCCCTTGCACTGATCCCAAAAATCAATATGAGGATACCAACTTAGGGGCAGATTTACAAGAAAGTGACTCAGTGCGTGCGGCAAGCCATTTGGCTGCACTGCACTGAGTCACTTTCAAAGCACAGGGATGCAACATATATACAACAATATGTCACATCTCTGTGCTGCCCCCTGCGCTGGCGCACAAACTCCTTCCATGCGCTGGCACAGGCACCCTTGCACCATGGTGCAAGGATGCCTGCGTCGTGGGGAGATTGTTTTTGTTCAGGAAGGGTTCCCTTCCTGCACAAAAACAAACTGAAATGCCGTTTTTCAACTTTTATGTGTGCTGCATTAGCACACATAGAAGTTGAAAAACGTAATTGTTTCAATGATTGTTTATATGCAGGAAGGGACACCTTCCTGTACATAAACAATCATTAGAGGTGATTTCCTCTTTCTATGTGTGCTGCAGAATGCAGCACGCATAGAAAGAGGAAAAGAACGAGGAGAAATGAATACATTTCTCCTTGTTGCACCTCCCTACGCCTCCATTCAGACGCATTTCCAGACTTACGATTTCTCGTAAATCTGGAAATGTGTCTGGTTCCATGGGTGTTGCATGGGAACACCCACAGCAACACCCATGGAATGCCCCTTTCACGCAAAGTGCTGCATGCAAAGGGGCCATATTTACAAGGACAGGAAAAGTCAGGCAGGATGGCTTTTCCTGTCCTTGTAAATATGGAGCAGTAAAATGCGCCACCAGTACATCACAAAAAGTGACGCACCGGTGGTGCAAGGGGCTTGTAAATCTGCCCCTGCATTTTTAGCATCCAATTTCTAATTCCTTCACACTTACAGAACGTTTTACTTTTTGCTTCTTTATTTAAATACACTTTAATAATCTGTTAATATTATTTAATTTCCTTAACAGTCATGGACCCCCAGCATAGGCATCGTGAACCCCCAGGGGTCCTGGGACCACAGTTTAAGAACTGCTGGCCTAGTGCATTGGCATGAGTGAGAGACTCGAGATTTCTGGTCAACCCATGATACGACTTACCCTTTGAAAGAGGGCCCCTTTGATTTGCACCAATCTTATAGTCCTTAGATAGTTGGCAAGAACCCTTTTGTATACAGGTAGGAGAAAATGGCATCCTTGTTATTTTTTTTACCAGAACTGTGGGCAGATACCAGAGAAGAAATCTGCAGTCCTTAAAAGCCCCTTGCAGTCATCCGTAGGTGAAGTCCCCACCAATGTCACGTGCAAAGAGAGTGTCATCTCTGCTTGATTTAAAAATATTCTGCTAAACATCCAGCTCATTAACCCTCCTTCTCGGGGCTAATAAATAATTTGATAGCTCTGAGGAGCAATGTAACCTTCATTGGATTTAAATGGCTCCCCATCCCCTGTCAACAGCACCGATCTTCAGACTAGAACTGGGATCACTCACTAAAATGTCTTTCAAAGCTTTAAAGTCCATTACAGCAGTCCACAGGTAGGACCACCACCATCGAGGTAAGTTAGCATTGCCCATGATCCTTGTCACCAACAATCTACAGTAACACTGTTGATAAATCAACAGAGAATATGAAGCAAGTGCTAAGCTTAAGGAAGTACAATCCAAAGCCACCTGCTATCTCTCTCCAGCTGCTAGTCATGTGACTTCCACTTGTCCTCTTGCTTCAAGATTGTATCTGGCAGTATTAGCCCTTACCCCTCCTTTAGAGCTTGTTCTTCATCTCCTAATTTCTTCCAATTCCCTTCATTTTGAATCCATGAAAAGTCTATATCACCCCCCCAAGAACCCACACAGCCCACATGAGGCCCTCACAGCCAACAATCTGCAACAGTGCATAGAGGACCTTAAGGAATATGTCCACATGAAGGAAGTACATCCCATAACCACATTCAATCTGCCACTAGCCACAGATCAAGGGACCATGCCTGTGATATCACTGAGTCTTCTTCATCACATTTTTCTTCTAGCTTTCCCAGGGCACCTTAATCTGGGTGCCTTCAGCTAAGGGTGGACAAGTGCACAGGTGATTCATCTTTGGGTCTGTAAGGACCTGAACCTCTGCATCTCACATCACAGCCATCTGCCATAATGCACACAGGACAATTCTCACACTGCCATATGACAATTCAACAAGATCAGCAACTTCCTTAACAGCATATTCAGCACCACAGGCAGCAAACACATATATAACATGGAATTACTTAATACATATTCAGCAGCTGGCCACTCAGCAGAAATAGCCAATATAATTACCACTAGTATACTGGATTTTATCTCTCAAAAATATATTTTATCCCACCCATACAGATGTATTTATTGGAGTCATCCACAGATCACATTTGTCCTTCATCCTTCAGAAACCACCACCACTCAACTCCTCTCTTGCCATTTTCTCCTGAATGCCACACAGGAGATATCACAATACCTCATCTATTGTCTATTAGGACTGAGTCTGTTATTCATCATGGTTGCTATTAGAAGGAGTCCTCCTCCATCATCAATTGATCCATTAGCAAGATTTAAAGCATTCAAAATACATCAATAGAGACCACACCATCGGATTCAGCATCACCTATGACACTGTGCTACACAAATGAATGAGTATCCTTCGATATTCTTTCCAGAGAGGAGAGGCCAAGTATTCAACAGTCATTCAATACTCCTTCCTACAATTATCATGTAATTCTGTTGAGGGGCGCGGCCTCACTCACAATGGCTAGGGCTGTGTTTCTTCAGAGCTTCATCCCAGCATCTCCACAATCCTGCTGCCCCTCACACTCTATGTTGTAAGAAGGGAATTTATTAACCCCCCTATACCCTCAGGGAAGAAATCTTGCAGTTCTTCAATCAGCAGAAATTAGGGTTTCGGCTATCTAAACTATGGTGCCGAAGCCCCAGATGGCCTAAATAGCAGAGCCACTAACTCAATAGCCCGGAGCACGGCGGTGAGCTGCAAAGTACAAGCTGTAACTAAGAACCCTGACACAAGAGGCCCACGTTCACCTCGGCTGCACAAAAACGAATAACCTTGATGGTGCCTTGGGAACTTGGCCTCCTGTGGCATATAACTTGGAGGCTGGAAGTTGTGAAGACCCGAGAAGTCCAGGGTGTTTGGATGCCTTGAATTTATGGGGTTGCAGCCCTCTCCCTCTGAACATAGGTGGACACCTTGAAATATCACTGTGCCCTATAAGAGGGAGACCTCCCAAGACTTGAAGGTGGGTCCGCAGCAGGAATGAAGTGGCAGTTGGGACACTGTGGTGGCCTTCCATTGCTTATGGGTGCCTCCACAGGAGCTGACCTCTAAGGCTTAGGATCAGAAGTGGGCCTCAAAGACTGGCAGCAGACAAGCCCGCCACTAGCAACTAGCAGGGAAAGTCAGTGGAGCGTGAAATGACCACCACTAGCAACTAGCAGGGAAAGTCAGTGGAGCGTGAAATGATGATAGAGCTTTGTTAGGAGAAGTGTTGAGAGGTGAGAATTACCTGAATCTGCTCCTCCTTCATGAAGCTGAAATAGAAGTCTAAACAGTATTGGCAGAAAAAAACCTTTTGTGGTGTACGTAGGGCCCTGTGCCTCAGCAGTAATGAATGTATGGTACTTGTGGTGTCTTTGGTCCTGATTTTGTGCCTATTTTCTTTTTTTACGGAGTTTTATATATCGTGAACTTGACCCAAAGGTATCGGGTATCAGAGTGCTTTACACGAGCACCAGTTGCGTTACATGAGGACACATTCATTTTTTTTTTTTAGGCACGGGGTGATTAAGTGATTTGCCCAGAATCACAAGATGTTGCGCGTCCTTGCTGAGACTCGAACCCGGTTCCCCAGATTTGAGGCCAACCTTGCTTTGCCGGTAGGCCAACCCCTCTTCCCTATGCTCTATATTTGCATGCTTGCCAAGAGTGCCCAATGGGCACACATAGACTTGGAGGGGCTGGCAAGCCCTGGGGAGCGTGGCCACCAGGAGCAAGATCTTGAAGTGGTATGTTAGGCCACATCCAGAACATTTGGGCAAAACCTCGGAGCTGTGTTCTCCTTAGATCTGCAACTCTTATCAGAATGGCAGTCATTTTAGGTGTGGCTGTCTATATATGCCACGCCTGCTGTGTGACTAATTCTTGTTATTTACTTTCCTGTTCTTGGAAGGAGCATCCTTCTGCTTCCAATCTTTGTTTAGGAAATCTTCTGAATCCACAAGTTCCATCCCTCCTCTTCAGGGTTGGCCTGAGCGCCCTCGATTTGCACTCCCAGGGAGACTGGAAGCCTCTGGCTGCTGTCTCCAACCAGGCAACACAGCTCGGGTTGGAGACAGCTCAGCCTGAGAGTGCCTATCACTTCCCCTTGTGAGTGCCCGCGCAATGGCCCTGCACCCAGGAGGCAGCACTTAGAAGCTAAAAAATAAAACAATAATAAATCTATTTTAATATTGTTTTATTTTTCAACTTTTGAAAGTTCTGGCGGGGGGGTGATGCTCCTCCGCCATAGCGGAAGAGGTGCCGCTGCTTCATACATATCGACCTGGCATCCTGTTTAAAAGTTCTTTGCATTCAAGAGTCAGATAGTCCTGAAAAGAAAAGACAAAAGATACATTACTAAATAAAACTGAGTTTGTAATAGACTCTCAAATCTTAGAAGATTGCAAGGTCACATTCTTCAGCAAAAGATTTCGATCTTTCAAAGAAAGCAAATAAAAGTTGTGTAAATTCATTTTTTGGGAAATGTTTTGAGAAATAGAATCTGAGTAATGAGTATAATTCCTGAGAGTGGATTCTAGTAAAGTCTTTGTGATTGAGAACGAAGGAAATTGTAGTTGGAGTGTTGTAAATAGGCTAGGACACAAGCAGTTAAGGCCCACAGGAGCTAATGATGTTTGTTTCCCTTTTAGAAATTCCCTAGCTGCTGAGAAAACAGAAAATCCCAAGTTGAGGGCAAGAATCTCTAAAGCTAGAAAGAGGAAATATCAATGTAAGGCAAGGATAACACTCAGTGGAAGGCAGCAAGACCAAGGATTGTGCAATAAAATGTCCTGCATCCACCAATATTTTAATTTACCTTTCATTAGCGACAACAAAAAACACCATCTCATTCAGTGTGCACAGCGGACAGATAAAATACCACAGAAGGGATTGTTATGTTTCATATAGTTACCCTAATATAGGCCCGGGTAATATCATACACCTTCACCTACATTATCTCCCTTACATTACACAGTAACGAGCCTTTAGGATTGAACCTTTACCTAGTTCTAGTCCTGGGTGCAGAAGGAGGGTTTTCACTGAACAATAGAGTCCTATAACTCCATCAATGGACTCATACAGTATGAATGAATATTCATGAGGGTTCTTGGAAACCAGGCAGGAGCTACACCACCTGCATAATATCTACATATACGGTTCATCCCATACGTCATCCTCAAATCCAACAATGGCTAATACAAGAAACAAGGGACAAAGAAACCCTAGATACTTTTTGTATAAATACAGCACATCTTGCTAGGGTTGGTAGAGGGAACCGAGACTTCCAGGCCGACACACTGACCAGAGACGCTGAGGCTCCTGCATGCAGATGCTCCAGCTGACAGTGGTCTAACACATCCCTTGCGGGGTGTCTAACTCGAGACCAAGACGGGGTCCCACACACTCTCTCACTTCAGGTAATGGGGTTCGACCAAATCCTAGAGGGATTCTTGGCTTCACACCTACTCGCATGCTAGGTACACTTAGGTACATCTAGATACGCATCGTAGGAGTACGCGCATTTTATCAAGCATTTTATATCATGTATGTATTCATGATTATTGCAAGATGGTAGAACTGTACTATCCTTTTATTTTCACTGTACTGCTAATCATATATATCTGCTACTGTCTAACGGTTGTTGCAGCACATATATTTTACACTAGAAGAACAACTGTGCAATAAATTCTTATTGTAAACACGCCCGACTGTTTCTTCTGTGTAAACTCTCTGAGACCGAATAAATGAGCACAAGTGACTGAGCGAAAAGTAGTATATTGTTTCCACGATCCTGAGGGATCAGGGTTGTCATGTTCTGAGGTTGCCAGAAACTATTCTCTCCCCTATAAGAGGAGACACTAGTGGCACTGTGAGCTAGCTAATGCAAAAAGGCTAACATTTTCGGTGGGCGTGCTCAGAGTCAGTCTGCCACAAGGCCCACAGTTCATGTTATCCGAACGCGCAGATTCTGTATAGGTTATATATAGGAACTACACGACATGGCGCCACCAACGTTGGTTGGGTATTTATTTAACAGTAGAATCTGAGTAGTTCAGGCGTGCTATTTCTCAGAGACCCCTACTCACAAAACGCCAGAGACGTCTGGAGTGGGTGGGCACAAAACTCCGCCACAAATGAGTAGGTGAAACATCCTATTTATTAGCTGTTGGTTAATCAAGCTTGAGGGACACAGTGTTCCTAAAAAATTGTGCACATAACCTCTATCTTAGTTCCCTTGAACAAACTTCTTCTTTACAAAAAGGACTGAGACAGGAGATGACCCAGTAGTAAACCTACACATCTCAGACGGAGAAGAAGATTTAAATGCAATTCAAATTGCACCTAAATTCAAACGTACAATCACCCTGAAACTGTTAGCAAATGGTTTACCAGCTAGGGGTGGCTTAGAAGTTTTCGTGATTGAGGCACACGAATCAAACAAAACAGAGGTATTTTATTCGTGGGTTACATTCCCAGCAGCAGATGCAAGAACACAGACATTTCACTACTATACAGAAGGAGATGCACCAGTGGAATATGGTCCGTTCGAGGACATAGAGGTTCCACTCATGTACCAGGAACACTTATACTGGTTTAAAGGCGCCCTACCCACCATAAGAAATAGAGTGAGATTAGGCCCGCTCGGAGGAGAGGGGGCAACATGGCCAATATTAGCGGCCTACACACCACATCATGACATTGACACAATGCCACAGGTAGACTTACTCATACAACACAAGGATTTAATTAAAATCTACAGAAACTTGACACAATTCGTCATGAGGACTTTCACGGTTCAACCAGCAACAGTTGAAACAAATGGTACTCAATCCCAGGGTCTAGCAACTAAAATCACACCACAAACATTACACGCGGTAATGGGCAAAATGCCCACGAAACGTGAACAAATACCATTCTGGGTAGCTCAGAAAATAACGCAGCTAGAGGCAGTATTTCCGAATACTACCCCGTATGAAAAACACAGAATGCTAACAATCTGCTTGCCCATGGGGATAACACCACAATTAGAGGATTGTACCACTTGGGGTACAGTCTTTGCTGCCATTTATACCAGAACGCATGGTATCCCGTCATTAGCAGTAGTACCTGATGTATAAAGACAAATACAAAACGAGTACGGAGCAGAGCCTGCCCTAAACTTAGGGATGAAGTTACTAGGTAACTATGACCAGGTATCAGCCATAATACTAGCTAACATTAAAGGGGAAGCAGCTTCAGTGGCAATCCGCCAACGCCTACGGGAGTTCAGTCCTATAGATCAACAACACGAATGACCCAAAATAATTGAAACTGCATATGCAGAATTAGGCAGAGACAGTTTAGGTGGGAAAGCTTTAAAATCACAACTGATGGGCAGTTCTGAAAAGGACACTACCAAGCAGACACCTGCTTCTTCTAAAAAGAAGTGGGATAATAAAAAAGAACGAAAATTTAAAGGAAACAGATCTCAATCCTGAGGCAGATCTCCCCCACAGAAGCCCTCTGAAAAGAGGTACAACCTCAGGAATAGGGATAATATTAGGGAACCTGACAGGTATCAGGATACTGATACACGTTCCTCTCGTTCCTTTCAGGGCTCGATGAAAAACTCAGAGAGAGAAGGACGGTCAGAACACAAAGAAGAGCGTACAAAGTCCAGGGACAAGCAGCACGCTCAAGACTATACTTCCAAAAAAGAAGAAAAGCCAAAATCAAAACCTCAGTTTAAGAAGAAGAAAGTTGCAGGTCTAAAGATCAGACATGCCCAGAATTCTGAGGACACAACTCTTGAACGGGGAATGGGCTCAGACGATGTTAGACAGTGCGGCAGAAGTAACAATAGCTCGCCAGTACCTGATGGAATTTCTGGTGACAGCAGACTTGAATGATTACATCACGGTGGAAACACCAGATACAAGGGTGAGCGTCCCACATAAATTACACGAAATAACACTCCAAATGGAGGGGGACAAGCCCAGGAAAGTGAAAGGTCTCTTTTGGAAAAACCTATCATCTGGTTATGACATCCTGTTAGCTGAACAAGATTGGCCGCCAGCATTCGTTATGGAGTGCCCTAGGGGAGAAACGGTAATTTTTCCAGCATTTTCCGACCTCGTTCCCATTCATCTTAAACATGCATATGCACAGGAGTGGGCAGTTGCCCTAGCTCCAGCATTGTACAAAAATCATGCCGGGTGGGATGAAGATTCAACCCACCACGTGATCCTGTTAAAAGTTTCACCAAATGCACAGAGACAATATCCAATAAAGCAAGAAGCTAAAAAACAGGTCAGGGAGATCTTAGATCAACTTGAATACCAGGGGGTGATTGAAACATGCACCTCACCAATGAACAATCCTTTGTTTCCCGTATCAAAACCGGACAACTCATATCGTCTAGTTTTAGATTACAGACATTTAAACACTTGCACTAAGACGTTCGCTGTCCAAAATGCACACAGTGCCGCATTAATGAATAACATTGTGCGGAAGAAATACAAAACTACACTTGATATCTCAAATGTATTTTTCTGCCAAAATATAGCGCCTGAAAGCAGGTATTTGACCGCATTCTCAGCGTTGGGGTCCCAGCGACAATTTTGTCTTCTCCCTCAAGGGTATAAGAATAGCACAGGGATATTTTCAGCAAGAGTAACTGAGTTACTACAAAATTTTGATGAGGAAGCATTGTCCTATGTAGATGATATTTATCTGATGGACGATGACTTAAAGAGGCACTTGACCAGGGTGAGCACCATAATTATGGGATTCGCTTCTGAGGGCTACAAATTTAATTTTAAAGATCAAAAATCGCCCACCTCAATGTCCTGTTTTTAGGATATGAGCTTTCAAGTGAAGGAAAAGTCTGGCAGCTAAATTTTTAGAAAAGTGTGCGCTGCTCCAACCTCCAAAATCATAAAAAAATTTACAATAAATACTGGGATTTCTAAATTTCGACAGAACATACATTTTGGATTACGCAGAAAAAGTAAAACCTTTCTACGACTTAATAAAACCTGACTTTTCAGTTAGACAATGGACACAGGAACAAACAAACATCCTACGTTCACTACAAGAAGACATGATAGCTTCAAAACACTTACAGACAAGAGTAAACGTACGCAACCTAGTGATCCGAGTAACAGCGGGTCAATGCGGGTACACCTACTTAACCTTCAATGAAGGAGAAACAGTACCAATCACTTACAAATCGCACCTGTACACAAACGCAGAGATGCCTTTCACTTCAACAGAAAAAATCCTGACAGCAGTTCAGACCGCTGTAGCAAGAGAAAGAGCACTGGCCCAGGGAAAGCGCATAATTGTCGTAACACCAGTACCAGCTTTGGAAGCTGTTACGAAGGCTAGCATTCCAAATGCAAAAGCCTTGCATCCGAGATGGATACAATGGGCTAATTCTCTTACTGCAACAGATGTTGAATACAGATTTGATCCAAGTCTAAAAACACAAGCATTTCTGCAATACAAACAAGAATACCCTCTGCCGAATGAGATCTTGCCTCTAGATCAGTATGAATATATTATTTACACCGATGGATCTGCTCAACCGGCCATAGGGAGTAAGCAACAATACAGCGCAGCATGTGCAATCGTTAAAGGGCGCATGCAGGATGGAAAATTCCATCCAAGTTGCACCAAGACGCAATCTCTAGGAGACTGCACGGCTCAGTTGGCAGAATTAAAGCACTGATACTGGCATTGGCGAATACGGATCACGAATTCCCTACACTTATAGTGTGTGATTCCTTTTACTGTGTACAATCATACAATGAATATTTACATCATTGGGAACTAAACGGGTTCAAAGACGCAAAAGGTGGCACAATTAAGCATAAAATGCTATGGGAACAGGTAGTTGAGTTGAGAAACGAACTACCAAGGGCTCAAGTGATACATACACTGAGTCATCAGCGTGATGGCGTTCACGTTGAAAGGAATTCATTGGCTGATGAAGCCATGAAGGGGGCTGTATGCACAGCTTCCGTGGCTGCAATCACTCGTTCAAAAACGAGGATAGACGGTGAGATTATGGTGGCTGTTATTGCTTCAAGCAAAAACAGCGGAGCAGTACCGAAGAAATTTCCACTCAAGTACTCCTACAAGTTAGATGCACACAACATTCCGTATGCTCAGATTCCTGGAGTGGGGGACAGAGTAATAGCAAATATGGATCGTAGGCAAGGTTTGATTATTGCAGCACACGAGGGTTTGGGCTCTGCGCATACAGGCGTTACAGCGACTATTTCATTGTTGAAACAGCGCTACTGGTGGCCAGGTCTAACAAAACAAACTAAAGATTTCGTCTTGAAATGTGACATCTGCCAGCAGATGAAAGGCTCCACCATAGCACGCCCCGGCACAGACACGTTATTAAAATCAGACAGACCACTCGCTTGTGTATATCTGGACCACTACGGCCCCTTACAATCAGACAGGGCTTACAAGTATATTATGGTTACAGTGGATTCCTGCTCAAGATTCCTATGGGTTTGGCCTCAGCGCTCGGCTGACGCTCGAACTGTTATAAAAGATTTGCGAGTCTTTATCGGGACATACGCAGTTGGCACGTTACATTCTGACCGTGGCCCGGCGTTTAGCTCTCAGGCTTACAAAGAGGCCATGGAAAGTATGGCCGTAGCATTGCGGTACTCCTCTCCGTACCATCCTGAGGGAAATTCGGTTGTGGAGAGGAAGAACCGGGACCTAAAGCAATCTTTAACAGCTAGGGTATTAGGCAAGAGCAGTAGTTGGGTCAATCACATATATGGGGTACAGCAAGCTCTCAATAACCAGCCAAGAAGCTCTCTAGGGGGTGTCACTCCTTACGAGGTCCTATTTCTGACAAGAATGTGGGTACCTGATCTTGATTGTGAAGGCACAGTGGCGGATGAGAAACCATTTGATATCCATGATCGTTTGGCTGTTTTACAGGATCTAAATGAATCCAGGACACAACAAAGTAACGTCCACCTGAAACAGACCGCCACTGGGGAAGTCAAGGCAAACACGGCAAGACCTGTCTGGATCCCAAAGGTCGGGGATCTAGTCAGAGAGAAAATAGTGGACAAAAAAGAATTTGGACCATCATACAGAAAGCCTGTACCTATCCTAGCAGTTCAAGGAACAAGAACTGTACTTTTGCCACCTCTTGCCGGAAAAAAGGAGAAAAGATTTGTCTCAATCGACTTAATCAAACCACACTATGTGGCCGATACTAAACAGTAGGCCTCGTGGACTCCACAGTAGCAGACGCCCTCCTCTAGCTACCATCCAAGAAGTTCAAACGGAAAGGCCATCACGTTCAAAGAGCCTCCTGTACGGAATGAAGGACTAAGCAACAATGCTATGGAACTCGTTCCCCTCGAACCAGAAGTTCATCTTCAAAATTCAATTCAAAGTAACACACAAGTTGCAATTAGACCAAATACAGACGTCTATGTCAACATGCCTCGACAAGAGCAAAATGCGATTTCAACAAATCCCGATGCAATTCCTACAATTGATCAAACTGCTTCTGGCTACTTCATGAACTTTGATAAGTTTTCTTTGGATCCAAGTGAACCTGAAACGATGCCAGCCCAAAAATCACGCAAACAACAAGTTAAAGACTTTCTGAACTTTCTCAAAAAGACTTACCTGGTATCACCTTGGGCAGAACTATGGGTAATTACTGGGATACTGTTCTTTCTTTTCTGGCTAGGCTTATTTATAACTTTTAGCATGCTTATTAATGGACGATACCTTCAACAAAGACCTGAAGCCGAGAAAGTGAATTTGATTCTGAAACCACATCAATCTTCTCATCGTGAACAAAGAGACTTGTCATCAGTGAACATTACAGCAGTTCCTATACCGGACGGTATAGTTTGGGACAAGGTTGATTTTGATATATTCGGACCTACTGAACTTTTAAAAATTTCTCATATATTTAAAATTTCATTGAGTGATATCATTACCTCGAGTACATTTTCTGATGATTGGGACTCTGAAACTTTTAATGATTTGTTGTCTGATTTAGAGAAAACTGCTGCATTTCCGAACACTGAAATGTTAGAAGGTACTTCAGACTATGACACTTTGTACTGTTACCAATATTACGGTCATCATTTCTTGCACAAATCTATATCACCTAGAAATTTGTTTGAGTACCACCAGTGGGACCATTGCCCTACACCACCAAAAGGTAGTTCACATACATTTGCACAGAAGTTTTCATATTTTTCAGGGTTTAACACCACTGACCCGACCTCGTATTTTTACAAGGTTGCACCAACATCAGCACTGAAAATTATATTGACAAACACCAAACAAATATACTCTGCTTCCTTTATCACCCAATTGTCTGAACAGGGTTTTGACCTATGGAAGGACACAATAGCCTTAAAATCAGTCTGGGGTTCTAGAGACTGCCAACTCCAGGGAACAGAGGCACTATTTAGAGTGCGCCTCATTCCACAGCAGATGATATTTCTAACTGACACTGTGCAACAGACGTCCTGTCTTGGACTAGCCAAAAACAAGGACCTGAACACACCTCGGTTTCCAACACCATCACAGATGAAGGGGTGGCAAAATTCAACTTTACAAGAAGGGGCAACAGTGGATGACATTTTACAGTACAATAGATCAGACCCTGATTGGAAGAAATGGGTGGTTTGCCCTTAGACACGAGCACATGTCAGAAAAGATTCGGGGGTATAACCGAAGGGTTTAATATCCACAGGCCAGACCCACGCTATGTACAAAGAGAACACCCAGGGGTAGTGACGTCCTACAGTGTTGGGAAGTTGTGCCTTGATTGGCTAGAGACCTCAACACTCACAGAAGTGAAACAACACTTGACCTTACTCACACATGACATGAATCTTAGGGATTTTTGCTAGGTCCCAGGAAATCGCGTCAGAAACGTTTCATATATGCTGGCATTCATGCTGTCTACAATGAAAATTGGAAAATATCCCAATAAGAGGCCGCAGAAAGAATACGGGAAATAGACCGTATTAGCTTAGAGAAGGCATTAGCAGTAGTGGATAATGGGTTAACAACTTTGACCTCCAGGATCTACTCCTTAGGCAACCTTGTATCTTCGGCAATAGACATACTGGAACACGATTTAGCCATGTTACAACACGGGCAATATCAGTTACGTTCTATTATGTCGTTAAGCTGGACACTGCAATCTTTGCGTGAAGGCTATGTGCCATGGCGTTTTATCAACAGTACGTCTCTGTTTTCTGAATATAATTTAACAGATAAACAGGTAGAAATGGCACAAAGGGGAGCAAAATATACAATGCTGCGTATTGAGAAACTGGATAGATTACCATTTACGGTAGCGGAATCACCATCCACAGAATGGCTAATCCATGGACACATCACTCTACCGGTCACGACTTTTCAGTTTCAGTATTGCCTTGAACAAAAACAGGGAGGCAAATATGAAAAATTGGGTAAGGAATACATTAAGGAATCTTGGTAATTACCGTACAGATTTTGATGCCAGAGTGGGGAGCGAGAAGTGTTTCTAAGCAGTACAAACTGCAAGAACGCATTCTGACCGTGGCCCGGCGTTTAGCTCTCAGGCTTACAAAGAGGCCATGGAAAGTATGGCCGTAGCATTGCGGTACTCCTCTCCGTACCATCCTGAGGGAGATTCGGTTGTGGAGAGGAAGAACCGGGACCTAAAGCAATCTTTAACAGCTAGGGTATTAGGCAAGAGCAGTAGTTGGGTCAATCACATATATGGGGTATAGCAAGCTCTCAATAACCAGCCAAGAAGCTCTCTAGGGGGTGTCACTCCTTACGAGGTCCTATTTGGGACAAGAATGTGGGTACCTGATCTTGATTGTGAAGGCACAGTGGCGGATGAGAAACCATTTGATATCCATGATCGTTTGGCTGTTTTACAGGATCTAAATGAATCCAGGACACAACAAAGTAACGTCCACCTGAAACAGACCGCCACTGGGGAAGTCAAGGCAAACACGGCAAGACCTGTCTGGATCCCAAAGGTCGGGGATCTAGTCAGAGAGAAAATAGTGGACAAAAAGAATTTGGACCATCATACAGAAAGCCTGTACCTATCCTAGCAGTTCAAGGAACAAGAACTGTACTTTTGCCACTCTCTTGCCGGAAAAAAGGAGAAAAGATTTGTCTCAATCGACTTAATCAAACCACACTATGTGGCCGATACTAAACAGTAGGCCTCGTGGACTCCACAGTAGCAGACGCCCTCCTCTAGCTACCATCCAAGAAGTTCAAACGGAAAGGCCATCACGTTCAAAGAGCCTCCTGTACGGAATGAAGGACTAAGCAACAATGCTATGGAACTCGTTCCCCTCGAACCAGAAGTTCATCTTCAAAATTCAATTCAAAGTAACACACAAGTTGCAATTAGACCAAATACAGACGTCTATGTCAACATGCCTCGACAAGAGCAAAATGCGATTTCAACAAATCCCGATGCAATTCCTACAATTGATCAAACTGCTTCTGGCTACTTCATGAACTTTGATAAGTTTTCTTTGGATCCAAGTGAACCTGAAACGATGCCAGCCCAAAAATCACGCAAACAACAAGTTAAAGACTTTCTGAACTTTCTCAAAAAGACTTACCTGGTATCACCTTGGGCAGAACTATGGGTAATTACTGGGATACTGTTCTTTCTTTTCTGGCTAGGCTTATTTATAACTTTTAGCATGCTTATTAATGGACGATACCTTCAACAAAGACCTGAAGCCGAGAAAGTGAATTTGATTCTGAAACCACATCAATCTTCTCATCGTGAACAAAGAGACTTGTCATCAGTGAACATTACAGCAGTTCCTATACCGGACGGTATAGTTTGGGACAAGGTTGATTTTGATATATTCGGACCTACTGAACTTTTAAAAATTTCTCATATATTTAAAATTTCATTGAGTGATATCATTACCTCGAGTACATTTTCTGATGATTGGGACTCTGAAACTTTTAATGATTTGTTGTCTGATTTAGAGAAAACTGCTGCATTTCCGAACACTGAAATGTTAGAAGGTACTTCAGACTATGACACTTTGTACTGTTACCAATATTACGGTCATCATTTCTTGCACAAATCTATATCACCTAGAAATTTGTTTGAGTACCACCAGTGGGACCATTGCCCTACACCACCAAAAGGTAGTTCACATACATTTGCACAGAAGTTTTCATATTTTTCAGGGTTTAACACCACTGACCCGACCTCGTATTTTTACAAGGTTGCACCAACATCAGCACTGAAAATTATATTGACAAACACCAAACAAATATACTCTGCTTCCTTTATCACCCAATTGTCTGAACAGGGTTTTGACCTATGGAAGGACACAATAGCCTTAAAATCAGTCTGGGGTTCTAGAGACTGCCAACTCCAGGGAACAGAGGCACTATTTAGAGTGCGCCTCATTCCACAGCAGATGATATTTCTAACTGACACTGTGCAACAGACGTCCTGTCTTGGACTAGCCAAAAACAAGGACCTGAACACACCTCGGTTTCCAACACCATCACAGATGAAGGGGTGGCAAAATTCAACTTTACAAGAAGGGGCAACAGTGGATGACATTTTACAGTACAATAGATCAGACCCTGATTGGAAGAAATGGGTGGTTTGCCCTTAGACACGAGCACATGTCAGAAAAGATTCGGGGTATAACCGAAGGGTTTAATATCCACAGGCCAGACCCACGCTATGTACAAAGAGAACACCCAGGGGTAGTGACGTCCTACAGTGTTGGGAAGTTGTGCCTTGATTGGCTAGAGACCTCAACACTCACAGAAGTGAAACAACACTTGACCTTACTCACACATGACATGAATCTTAGGGATTTTTTGCTAGGTCCCAGGAAATCGCGTCAGAAACGTTTCATATATGCTGGCATTCATGCTGTCTACAATGAAAATTGGAAAATATCCCAATAAGAGGCCGCAGAAAGAATACGGGAAATAGACCGTATTAGCTTAGAGAAGGCATTAGCAGTAGTGGATAATGGGTTAACAACTTTGACCTCCAGGATCTACTCCTTAGGCAACCTTGTATCTTCGGCAATAGACATACTGGAACACGATTTAGCCATGTTACAACACGGGCAATATCAGTTACGTTCTATTATGTCGTTAAGCTGGACACTGCAATCTTTGCGTGAAGGCTATGTGCCATGGCGTTTTATCAACAGTACGTCTCTGTTTTCTGAATATAATTTAACAGATAAACAGGTAGAAATGGCACAAAGGGGAGCAAAATATACAATGCTGCGTATTGAGAAACTGGATAGATTACCATTTACGGTAGCGGAATCACCATCCACAGAATGGCTAATCCATGGACACATCACTCTACCGGTCACGACTTTTCAGTTTCAGTATTGCCTTGAACAAAAACAGGGAGGCAAATATGAAAAATTGGGTAAGGAATACATTAAGGAATCTTGGTAATTACCGTACAGATTTTGATGCCAGTGTGGGGAGCGAGAAGTGTTTCTAAGCAGTACAAACTGCAAGAACGCTTTAAGCGGTTCTCTCATGTGCCAGGATATTTCCCTGCACATGGCTCAGTAGCGAACTTGTCCTGCCACATGAAAGGGACTCCAGCGGCCATGATTACTCCGGTATTCAGGCTACTCTCGAATGGGAGTTACTTGATGCTGAACGATCAAGGTTGCTGTGGGATGCTTCCGGGCATTGCCTATCTGGTCACTGTGAACTCCAGGGTTACTTGCTGTATGCAAGTATTGTTTCCCCCAGTGAATACAGTCAGGGAGGCGCCGTTATGGCCTTCGTTGAATGTTTCCTTTATACAGTTTGATACTTTGAGCAGACTGAAAGCCATGCTTTTACAGCAAACCGTACCCTTAACCTTCGCTCGAGAGACCTTCGATCTTCAAATCGCAAGGACCTCGACTGAGATACAGGCACTTATACGTACAAACTGCCCCTTTCATTTCACAGAAATGGTGGGTCGCATCTTTAATATGTCTGATACGAGTGGTATTGTACACCTATTTAAGACCATAGGGTCAGGATTTCTAAGCACCTTTCAGACAATCCTCGGAGTTATTCCAAATTTTATACACTCCGTATTGGGAAGCGTTTTTGGAGGTCTTCCGCTGATCCTGGTTTTTATCCCAGGAATCCTGATTGTCATTTTTCTGCTCCGCAATGGACGGCCCATTCACCAACGAAATGGCAAAAGCGCTCCTGGAGCGTAATCACCGTGAGCGCATGGTACAACATCTGGGCACACCTCGCCTACGAGAACTGAGTGCCTCTTGGTTCCTATTGTTTAGACCAGTCTGGATGGATTGCATCTTACCTGTTCTTCAATGCCTGTATTGCGGTGAAAAATGCGTGTTGGATCTCTGTCTGACACTTGCATCAGACACGCCTGCGGACTTGAATACCAGGCTGGAACCCCTCAGGGCCCATGCTCGGCAATGTCCCCAGCGTATTCCCATCTTGATGGCTGCATTCCTCGAGAATCCGCAGGTGCCTTTTACAACTGGGTTGAGCATCAGCTCTTCCACTAGCACTGAGGTTTCAACAACAGCACCGGCTGCCTCTACACCAGTTGTTGGCAGCTCTGAATATCATTTGTGCTCCATTGACGTACTCTGCGAGGTGTTACAAGGACTGTCCTCTGCAGCGGCAAGCAACAACGACGTTGTTTCTCCCAGCTAGGACACTTAATCTATCATTGGCTCATCGTGTGCTGGGAAAGTATTCGGAATTTTTATTTTCTAATTTTAAGCCTCAGCTAGATTTGGAAAACTTCCTCAAATTGACACTGTCGCTGGAAAAGCATGGCCTTCTGACGCTTGTAGTGGTTACGAACGAATGGCTTCTGGTTTCTGGCTTACAGCCGTCATCAGCCAGGCTATCTTGAATCCAGTGGCAAAGTGAGCAAGGGACCCACGTCTGGGCATACCCTGCCAACTTAGGGCGAACATAGCAAAACCAAAGGGTATGCCCAGACGTGGGTCCCTTGCTCACTTTGCCACTGGATTCAAGATAGCCTGGCTGATGACGGCTGTAAGCCAGAAACCGGTCCCAGGATGCTTGTTTCCGGTCCAGGGAAGACATGGCTTGGCAGTTCGGGCTGGACTGTTCCCATGAGGCACAGGGTCAGACTGATTTGCATATGGCCATGTCTGAACTGGGGTGGCGGAGTGAGCTAAAGAATGATGATGGATTAAACCCAGATCAGTTGACTGGGGGAGTGCTTGCAATGTTCAACGCTCCGTCCATCATCCCCTTTGGTTTTGCTATGTTCGCCCTAAGTTGGCAGGGTATGCCCAGACGTGAGTCCCTTGCTCACTTTGCCACTGGATTCAAGATAGCCTGGCTGATGACGACTGTAAGCCAGAAACCGGTCCCAGGATGCTTGTTTCCGGTCCAGGGAAGACATGGCTTGGCAGTTCGGGCTGGACTGTTCCCATGAGGCACAGGGTCAGACTGATTTGCATATGGCCATGTCTGAACTGGGGTGGCGGAGTGAGCTAAAGAATGATGATGGATTAAACCCAGATCAGTTGACTGGGGGTGAGTGCTTGCAATGTTCAACGCTCCGTCCATCATCCCCTTTGGGTTTGCAGTGGTCTAACACATCCCTTGCGGGGTGTCCAACTCGAGACCAAGACTGGGTCTCACACACTCTCTCACTTCAGGTAATGGGGTTCGACCAAATCCTAGAGGGATTCTTGGCTTCACACCTACTCACATGCTAGGTACACTTAGGTACATCTAGATAGGCATCGTAGGAGTACGTGCATTTTATTAAGCATTTTATATTCATGTATGTATTCATGATTATTGCAAGATGGTAGAACTGTACTATCCTTTTATTTTCACTGTACTGCTAATCATATATATCTGCTACTGTCTAACGGTTGTTGCAGCACATATATTTTACACTAGAACAACAAGTGTGCAATAAATTCTTATTGTAAACACGCCCGACTGTTTCTTCTGTGTAAACTCTCTGAGACCGAATAAATGAGCACGAGTGACTGAGCGAAAAGTAGTATATTGTTTCCATGATCCTGAGGGATCAGGGTTGTCATGTTCTGAGGTTGCCAGAAACTATTCTCTCCCCGATAAGAGGAGACACTAGTGGCACTGTGAGCTAGCTAATGCAAAAAGGCTAACATTTTCAGTGGGGGTGCTCAGAGTCAGTCTGCCACCAGGCCCACAGTTCATGTTATCCGAATGCGCAGATTCTATATAGATTATATATAGGAACTACACAGGGAGTGATCAGCTGAGTCAAGACGTCTCTCTCTCTCTCTCTCTCTCTCTCTTTCTACATCCCATTCCCTATCACCTGGGTGTGACCTGGTCTCAAGTGTTAATTAGACATTGGGCCTGTGGCAGCCTCATGAAGAAGTGGGAGCCGGCTTCTTTGAGTCTACCTCACTCCCACAGGATCGCACTCCCTAACAGTTAGTGTCCAGACCTGCCAATACTCTTCTACTAAAACACGAGCAAAAATGGAGACAAGGAGAGTGGTGTTGAGCATTTTATGTATTGTTGGACTTAAGGACTTGATGCAACAAGTAGTACGGGGAAAGGTCTGTACCCCAACTATTTGCACTGAGACCCAGAGTGCACTAGAACTTGGAAGAGGGTGTGGGCATTAGAAGGCTCCAGAGATGTAGGCCATATGAGAAGTAAGTTATAACTGCCCCTCCCATGGGGTCGGAGTTCATTAAACATCAACAGGCTGTGGAAGGATGTCACAAATAACCATCCGGACAGTAGACAGCATGCTCTGATCAAGCATACTTGGCCTGTTGAGACCCCATCAAAGAACCGAGCTTATTTGCACCTGCCTGGGCCCCCACGTCTTGAATGAAATGGGGGTACCTAGAGAATGTAGGAACTGAGCATTGCACCACTGCATAGGAACATGGATGAGACTCAGCAATGCTACTGATCCAGCGCTTACAATAAAAATATTTTCTCCTACTATGTTTTTGGGTCATCCAGGTGCATTTATTTCTCTAACACACACACTATATCCATATGACGGTGGGGCCCATAACACCGCATATACATTCACTTACTCATTTATTTCCCTGGATTTTCCTCCGACATGAAACCTAGGAGAAAAACGATTTGCTGGAAGGAGACGGGATACCTCTTTTATAAAGACACAATAATTCTCATTTGCTTTTTAAGGTATTCCGCTCATTGGTCGATGGACCAACTAGTAGGAATCAGTTGATGGTGATTAAGACCAGCTCAATCACAATGAACTCTTTTACCAAAGCATTATTAATCATTATGCTAAAGAACATCACTGATTCATTTGTTTAAAGAATAATAAAGTTTATATAAAGTTTTGAATGCCTTTAATTCGAGATTAATTTATTATTCAGATCATTGCGTTTATCATCATTATAAGAATAATTGTAAATTGCATGACACTTTTATTAGACCGAAAATGAGGTTATCATACTAAAGACTCTATAGATCAACCTATCTATCTCTCGGGGAAATCCTAATAATTCTCATATAAATCTTGTCAAATGCTAGTTCTCCTAAAGCGGCATTTCATACTCAACTGGAAAAGGAAAATAACAGCAGCAGCATCAGCTCGTCAGCATCAGCAACCGCAAACTCTCCCATCTACAGCATCTAACTTCTTCAGCATCTCCCGCAGCATCCTGCAGCATTCTAACCCCTCCCACCAAGAGTAGGTCTTCTTATACCCTAATTCTAGCTTACAGCATAAAATGTTTCTTCTTACATGGCGCGATTCATTCTCATTGGTCAAAAACTCAGGTCCCTATACATTCTAATCAAACTTCCTGGTCTTAACTAGTTCCGTGAGGAATGTCCATGCAAGCATCGTTTCCCACAGTTCATGCACTTGCTCATCCGTTTCGATCAGTCCAAATTGTTTCTTTTCTGCAACAATTGTATAATAATGTTCTTTCTATTGATTCAACCAGGCTTCTCACGCTTCTTGCTGATCATCTTGGCACACATCTGCTCAGAAGGGTCACAGCAGCCTTGACCATACTTTCATCCTAGCCTCTCGGCATCAGCACGTGATCATCCCTTTGCAACAGCCTCTCTCCTCTATCACATGGTCGCATCCGCTCCTGCGCACTCTAGTAACTCGCGGCCATTTTATATTACTGCTCGGCAGGCCTAAGCACACTATTTCTAAAGAAAACAAAATGTTATTAAAACAATGAAATATAAACCCTTTCGTTTCCCTCCCGTCTTTCTACGTACCCCAATTAGGTATTACCTAGCAGAAGCAACATATAAAGCTGTCCCTTACTTACCATCGCTTTATTTTGCAACCACACGTTTTATTCAAAGCACAAAAACATGCATTTTATTATCATTTCAGTACGCAAAATATTATGTTATATTAGAAACGTAAACAACTATTAGTTCATTACTTTGCACATAAAACTGCGTGTTATCCTTTCCCCAAACATACATTTGTTGGTTAATTACTTGAACGAACATGTTTATTATTATTATACGAAAATATTAGGAGGTTAAAATTTTTATATTTACCCTGCTCCATCACTACCAACAAAATCTGCAAGAATTACACACAAACAACATGTAAGGAGACAAAATGGATTTAATGCTCTTGGCGATCACCTCCACTAAAGACTACATAGAACACAAACTTGACTCGCAGGTACCTCTTGAAGACTGATCACCGTAAGATCCATGAATGAGTGGTTAATGTACACTTGAACCTGGTTGAACTAAAGTCAACCTCTTTGGCCGACGACAAACAACTAAAAGACTTATTTGAGAGGGTCTCATGCTTACAGTATAGGGTTGAGGATGCAGAAGGGAAGGCAAGGAGGAACAACATCCACATTGTGTGACTCCCAGAGAAAACAGAAGGGAAGCATATGGTATTGTTCCTCAAAAGCTGGCTGTGGCTGATGCTTGGGAAGATCCTGTCACCTTTCTATCTTCTAGAGAGAGCCCATAGGGTCCTGGGTATGCTTCTTCCCCAGGGTGACCCACAGATGCCGATTGTAGCCCAGGTTTGAACTTTTGAACTCATGATACAATTATCTGTGGAGCCGAAGAGAAGGGAGGGTTGGTCTTTGAAAGCTTCAAGGTAATGATATGCCCAGATAATACAGCTGCTGTTCAACAACAACTAGTATCCTTACTAGAGATGAAATGCAGTCTGCGGTAAGTGAATAAGAAGTATGCTTCAATATTACCTGCAAAGCTAAAGGTCTTAGCAGATAGCACATCCTCTTCTTCACTGACCCACAGGCAGTCTGAGCGTAGATTGAGGGCCAGAGCGGATTGCTGACAGAGTGGCAACAACACAAGAGACATAAACCCACCACGAACAGAGATGATAACTTCACACCGTAAAAATAGCAGATCCAACAGGGTCAGGAGGGCGCAATGTCAACTGCAACAGAAATAGGATGGCGATCATGGTGAGTAGAAAGCTTAGAGAATTCTGGGGCATACCCAAAATTGGAATCAGACAGATCAGACAGATCCAAACCTGCCTTGGTAACACTGCAGACTTCCAATAAACTGCTTTAGAACTCTGCATTCAGAATAACTTACAAATAGGAGGAATGCTACACAGAGGTGGTAAGAGGGTGAGGATGAGAGGAAACTGATATACTGTTAACTGTTATACAGCAGGACTTATAAGCATTTAAACTTCTGATAAGGTAGGAGAGTTGAGATATAAGAGTTAGATTGGCTCTGAGAGTCTCAGAACGAGAGCGAGAAACTCCATATTATTACAGACATTCTATATTTTTTTAATGTTTTAATAATACTGATTTTTAACATTTTTGATTTTGGACTGGGACACACAAACTCTGGAGAAAGGGAGTTAGGGAAGTTTAACAGTCCACCAAAGCATGGCTCTCATGTGGAGGATGGCCACGCAAGCAGGGAGTCTTCTTTTGGGAGGAGCGGGGAACCGATGGATGGGGAAGCCATCCTTCACTTTGAGGATGAATGACAGTAAGAGAACTGGCTACACCAAGGGGCAGATTTATCATGGTATTGTGTTGCCCTTGCTTCACACATGGTGTTGCAAGGGCAATGCAATACATAAGTTAGATCTACCAAGTAAAGGAAGGCCACCTTTCTTGGCCCTGCATTGCTTGGTAAATCTGGAGTAACACACAGCAGAGTAAGTCACTGCCTTGCAATACTCTGAACTAGGAAGGCATTCATTGTGTGAAGTGTGGGTGTTCCAATGTATCCACCTATGGATTCTGGTGCATTCCCAGATGTACTAATACAGATAAACCTGGGAATGTGTCAAAAGGCTACGCCCTCTCAGGGGAGGCACAATGAGGAGAAATATCTTTATCATTTTAGAGCACACTTAGAAAGAGGAAAAAGCCTCGGAAGATTGTTTTTGAGTAGGAAGGTGTGCCATCCTGCACAAAAACAATCTTGCCTACAATGCATGCACCCTTTCACCTTGGTGCAAGAGTGCCTACATTGACGCTAGGCAGCAGATTGTGCACCAGCTCAGGAAGAGAGTAGGAATGTGTGATATCTTGATAGATCTGGCACATTCCTGCCCTCGACCTTTCACACAGCAAAGCAAGTTGTCTTGCTGTGTTGCGTTGCATGAAAGTATAATAAATCTGGCCCCAAGTGACTGCTGGGTCACAAAGGTCTTCGAAATTCCTTACATTAAAAGCCAGAGGTCTAAATAATATGAATAAATGATATATAGTGCAGTCCTACATAAAAGAAGAGGTGCCACATAGTGTTTCTTCAAGAAACTCACTGGACAAAATCAGGGGGTAGGGTGCTGAAGCAAGGTGGAGAGGACAACTCATCTTTACACATTATTTGGCTTTTTCAAGGGGTGAGCTGGTGTGGATCATGCTGGGGGTTCCCTCCTTCCAAGCCCTTAACACAACCATCAATACAGAAGGGAGATATGTAATACTGAGAGGTAGGTATATGGTGGAGACATATCCCTGGTAAATTTATATACATCCAGCAAACACCATGAGTCATTTTTTTCTAATTTATCACCCCTTCTAGTAGAAGCGGTGAAATCCCCATGTGTAATAGGGGATACAATAATTGTGTGGCTGATCTAGGCCTGGCCCTCCCCGCCCTTTGCAGGTGGTACCGGCACTAAACATGACAACCGTGATTAAGAATCGGCAATTCCATTGGGACTTAACAGACCCGTGGAGAGCGCACAATCCCTCAGGCCAAGATTACTCATTTTTTCCAGCAGTTTATGACCAGCACATCAGACTGGACAGATTGTTGTGTAATCAGTCTAAGCTAACTTGGGTTACAAACTCAGAGTATCTATGAAGAACACTCTTGGATCATAACCAAATGCTACTGAAAATTGATTGGGGCATGCCTTGTGCAACAATACCCTCCTGGAGGTTGCAACCAGATTCGCTGGAAGATCAGATCTCTCGCCAACAAATGCATGAAATGCTCTACAATTTTCTGACCGAAAATGGAGGAATAGCCACATCAACCTCAGAAGAATGGGAAGTGTTCAAAATAAAAGCAGTGGTTAGAGTCCGTTTTACCCTTAACAGGGAAACCACTCGATGGGAACACAGGCTAAGAGAGGTGGAAAAACAGACATTGACAGGACCATCCTCAAGAGAATCCCTCGTGAAGGAGCACGAAAAGCATGCTCAGCTTACTGAGAAATTGCGATGCTTCAACTATAGGGCATATAAAACTGGGATGTATCACTAAAATGGTAAAGATAAGCACCTCCTAACATGGTTACTAAAGTCTGACATGTGAGGATCTCCTATTTTATATATTAAAACACCTCAAAGAACTGTGCTCCACTCCCAAGAGTGCATTAATAAGGCATTTAGAGATTACTATGAACAGCTCCACAAAGGGGGCTGTACCCCATGGGTCAGTATCTTAGCATGTTTCAAAGCAGCATTGTCCTACCAAAAGTTCCCCCGGAGGTGCCAGAGGCTCTGGGCAACGGGATTGTGATTTCCAAACTCAGTGTTGTGCCACAGCAAGCAATGACTACCACGTTGGCGCAATCCCGCTCTGCCTAATGAGGCAGAGAGACGTGCTCTACTCACCTCTGGTTAGATGACCTCGTTACCTCATTCTTTAGCCTTGCTCTTCAGGTGCAACACCTTCTTCAAGCAAAAGGGAGCAGAAGGTTTCTGGAATCCTGTAAGTCTTGGCCCTTTCTGTAGGGTCATTGCCAAACTTTCTGCTTTCACCCTCCTGTTTTCTGAACTCGTGTTTGTTGGTTTTTAGAACTGTGTACCCTTTACCACTGATAACCATTGCTAAAGTGCTTGTGCTCTCTCCTTAAACATGGTAAGGTTGGCTTATACCCAGTTGGAATATTTAATTCACTTGTAAGTCTGTAGTAAAGGGACACTACCTGTGCCCAAGGCCAGTAAATTAACTGCTACTAGTGAGCCTGAATCACTGGTTGTGCCACCCACTTGAGTAGCCCTTAACATGTCTTAGATCTTCCATTGCAGCATGAGTGTGCAGTTTTAAACTGCCATTTTAACCTGGCAAAATAAATCTTTGCCAGGCCCGAACCTTCCTTCTTAATACATATAAGAGACACCTTGGGTAGGTCCTGAGCAGCCAAACCAACTGCCAGCTACAACTAGTCATGTGACCCAGGATCAGGCTGCAGGCACCAAATGATGTGGACAAAAAAACCAACTTTCTAAAAGTGGCATTTTCGGAACTGTGTTTAAAAATCTAACTTAAGCATTAAAGATTGCCTTTTATTATAATTCTGTATACACTAAACTCAAGCTGTCTAGCTGCTCTGAATTGTAAGTTACAGCTTATTAAGAGTATTAATGTAACTCCAATGTTAACCTATGGGACAAGCAGGCCTTGCTGTAGTAAAAAACTAATTTAAGATTTTTTCACTCACTACCAGGGCATGTAAAACTTAAAAGTACATGTCCAACCTTTTAAATATATGGCACCCTGCCCTTTAGACTGTCCAGGGTCTCCCCTAGGGGTGACTTACATGAATTAAAAAGGAAGGCTTGGGCCTGGCAAAAGGTCTATTTTGTGAGGTCCACATGGTAGTTTAAAACTGCACCCACAGGCTGAAATAGCAGGAGCAGGCTTGAGACATGTTTGAAGGGCTACTTAAGTGGGTGGCACAATCGGTGCTGCAGGTTCATTAGTAGCATTCAATTTACAGGCCCAGGGTAATATACTACCAATTTACTAGGAACTTACAAGTAAAAGAAATATGCTGATTGGGGCTAAGCCAATGTTACCATGTTTTAAGGAGTGAGCACATGCACTTTAGCACTGGTTAGTAGTGGTAATGTGTGCAGAGTCCTGACGCCAACAAAAACAAGATCAACAAAAATAAGAGGAAAAAGACAAAAAGTATGGGGGAAAGACCGCCCTAAGGCTGACAGGTCTACACATGTTCCCCCAGCTGAAAATAGGGAGAACTATCCAACCTCGTGGGAGTTCTCATCACTATGGCGGAAAAACCCAGGTGGACTTTCAGCATTGGCGCAGTCTGACCCAGGAAGGTGTTCAACAGTAAAGTCCATTCCCTATGGGGAGATGGACCGCCTCCACAATTTGAGATTCTCACCCTTCATCTGCATCAACCATCTGAGGGGCCTGTGGTCTGTCTGAATCCGGAGGTGAGTCTCAAACAGCTATGGTCTCAGCTTCTTCAGTGCCCAAACTACAACAAAGGCTTGTTCCTCAATAGCACTCAACTTCTGTTCCCATGGAACTAACCTCCTACTGATGAAGGCTACAGGCTGGTCTAGGCCCTCCTCTTTAACTGTGACAATACTGCCCCTATGCCATGCTCTGAGGCATCATTTTGCATAAACAAATCCTTGGAAAAGTCAGGGGCTTTGAGTACAGGGGCTGTACAAATGGCCTTTTTGAGGAAGTCAACGGCATTCTGACGAGCCTCTGTCCAGATCACCTTCCTTGGCTGTTTCTTCAAAGTCAGCGCAGTCAAGGGGGCAACAATGGTGCCATACCCCTTGACAAACTTCCTATAGTTATCAGTGGGGAGCTCCCAGGCTAGGATGGTCTTTATCTTGACATTGCGGGGCTGCACCTTACCCCCCACCCACCAGGTGTCCTGAGCACACCACAGACCCCTCCCCATCTGGCTCTTACTAGCCTTGATAGTTAGGCCTGCCTGTTGCAGAGCTTGAAGCACTTCCTAGAGGTTAAACAGGTGGCCCTTCCAGCTGCTACTGAAGACAGCTATGTTATACAAGTAAGCCCCACTGAAGGCCTCCATTCCAGCCAAACCTGGTTCACCAGCCTCTGGAAGATGGCAGGGGCATTTTTCAGGGCAAAGGGCATTATCTTGAATTGGAAGTGGCCCTCTGGTGTGGAAAATGCCAACCTCTCTTTCGCCCCCTTAGTTAGGGCAATCTGCCAATACCCTGAAGTCAAGTGAAAAGAGCTAAAGAACTTGGCAGCCTTCCAACTGATCAATAAGCTTATTAGCTCAGGTGATGGTGTGAGGGTCAGTTGAGCCCCTTGAAGAATAAACCGAAGATCTAGTGCGTTGTCCAGTGGGACAGCTTTTGAACTAGCACCACAGAGCTGGACCAGGGACTCATGGAGTTCTCAATCACTCCCAACTCCACCATCTTGGAGACCTCTGCCTTGATGCTCGCCCTCACCTTGTCTGACAGACTGTAGATTTTGTTATTAACTTATTAACGGGGGACTGTCACCAGTGATATTGTGGTTACACAAGTGTATTAGCCCAGTGGTGAAGAGAACAGGGAGGTAACTTTTCCAAATAGCTCCGGACAGTCCCACTGTTGCTCTGGGGTCAAAGTAGGGGAGATGTTGACACCCTCCACTGACACATATTTCTTCTTGGATGACAAGACGTAGGGGAGAGGCTCACTCTCCTCTTCTACTCCATCATCCATCACCAGCAACATGGTGATATCCGACCTCTCATGGTGGGGCTTCAGGCAATTGAGTTGGAGAACCCATGGGGGTTTCTTGGTGTCTTGAGGTCCAACAATAAGGTGGACTCCCCCTTCCTCTCAATCAGCTCATAGTGCCGTGTTGAAAGATATTGGAGGGCTCTGGGCACAGCTGGCTCCATTACCCACACCTTCTGGCCAGGCTGAAACTCAACCAGAGTGGACTTCTGGTCATGCCATTGCTTTATCACCACCTGGCTATCTTCTATGTTCTCAAAAGCCTTCTTACAGAACTTTTGCATATGGTTGTGGAGGGCTAGAATGTAGTTAACTGCATACTGAGGGGGTTACTTGGGAGCCTGCTTCCACCCCTCCTTCACCAAACTGAGAGATTCCCTTACAAGGTGACCATAGAGGAGTTGAAAAGGGCTAAACCCAACTCCTTTATGTGGTACCGCCATGTAGGCAAAGAGTAGACAGGGCAAAAGGATGTTTCACTTCTGCCACATGGGCTCTGGTAGGCTCTTAACTGTGCCCTTGAGGGTTCTGTTGAACCTCCCTACATGCCCATTTGTCTGGGGGTGGGAAGGTGTGGAGAACTTGTAGGTTACCCCACATTCCTTCCACATGACCTTCATGTATGCCAACATTAAATTGGTGCCCATATCTGACACCACTTCCTTAGGGAAGCCCACTCGGGTAAAAATCTCCATCACGGTCATAGCCACTGCAGGTGCAGTTATAGTCCTTAGAGGGATGGTCTCTGGGTACCGTGTGGCATGGTCCACCAAAGCCAAGAAAAACCTGTTGCCCAAAGCAGTTTTAGGGTCCAAGGGCCCAACAATGTTGATGCCCACCCTCTCAAAGGAGGTGCCAATGATGGGCATGGGAGTCAGGGGTGCTTTGAGCTTCTTCCCTGTCTTTCTACTAGCTTGGCAGGTGAGACAAATCCTACCGAAAGCATCTGAGGCTCTCCTCTTCTGTAGCCACAAAATGTCTGTGACAAGCCAGTCAAAGGTCTTGTCTTGCCTGGATGACCTGCCAAGGGTATCTCATGAGCCAGAATCAGTAGGAAGGCCCTGCAACATTGGAGGACCACCAACACACTTGCTGCCCCATGTATAGGTGCCTTAGGCTCACTGTAAAAGAGGTTGTTCTCCCAATAGATCAGATGATCTACAGAGGGGTCACGAGCTGCCTGGGCTTTGTCCTGCTGCCTCAGCCCCTCTAGGGTTGGGCACTCTCTCTGTGCCTTTCAGAAATGCTCCCTGGTTGGCCCGTCCTCTACTTCCCACCCAGCAAGCTCAGGCAGGTCACCTAGAGAAGCAATGTCCTCCCCTGTTGGCTCTGGGGCCGCCTCCTCTAGCACCCTATCCACCAGAACCACAGGAACTTCAATCCCACCTTCTGGCTTTCCCTTTTTTTGCAGATGCCTGGGCTGTTCTTCCAGGCTCTCTTGACTCTCATCCCAGGCAGCAATTGACCAAGTGGCCAACACACTCAGGCAACCCTAATATTTCCATTTGAGACGTGAGCTCCACAACCTTCCAGACACTGTGCTTTAAGTCATTCCCTAGTAAACAATCCACAGGCATGGCAGGACTCACAGCTACCTTAAGAGAACCTGAGACCCCCCCTTCAAAGGGAACCAGAGTCACTGGGTAGTGCCTCTCACGGTTGTCGGCTACCATATCCTGCTGAACTGTATTGGGTATCACTTTCTCTGAGGACACCAGATGACACCTGGCAGTAGTTCTACTGGCTCCTGTGTCCCTTAGATCTTCCACCCTCTGCCCATTGATGGTGACCCACTGCCTATACTTGGAAGTATTGGCAGGCATGTAGGCCCTAGGTACCATCTCTTCATTACCCAGGGACACTAAGGTAAACTCAGCTGCACCCCGTTCACTAACTTAGACCATATCCGCACCAAGAGCTACACTGGCTGATCCCTGGGACTGCCCACCACTGGGAGGCTGTTCCCTCTTGGAGCACTTAGCATCTCCCTTGATGTGCCCATACTGGTACCACTTGTAGCACTTAGGGACACACTTACCAGTTTGTTCAAATAAACCTTTGTTTTGGTGGCCAGATTGGGATGGGCCCCTTTCCCCTGTGAACTATTTTGGGGGCCTTGTGAGAACTCCTCTTTGTTTTTCTCTCCCCCCTTCGTCTTCTGGTGGGAACCCTGACCACCCATTTGGGAGTCCACCCCATATGCCTTCTTGGGAACCCAGGTGCTGACCCAGATGTCAACCTCTTCAGCAAGCGTCCTAAGATCAGTCAGCTTGCTATCCACCAGTTGCTGAAGCAGCTCTGCAATACAAATATTGAGCATGTGATCCCTCAGTTTTAGGTTGTTCAGCCTATCATAATTACCCCAATCATTCAGTACCTTAGTAGAGTATTCTAAGAAGTCCACCCACGACTGGGTAAGAAGCTTGTGGCTGTCCCTAAACCTCTAGTGGTACTTCTCAGGGGCCAGTCCAAACCTGGCGACAAGGATGACTTTCATGGGGGCATACTTGGTCAGGTCATCGACTGCTAGTGTGAGTAGTGTATCCCTCCCCACTGTAGGCATATGCTTACACAAGCCACTGCCCAACTCCTCTAGGATCTTGTGCACCCTCTGGGCCACCTCATATGCAGCAAGCCATTTGTCAATGTCATCCCCCACCACATAGTTGGGCACCAGGTTTTTGGGTATGTGGACCTTCTTGCCACCATCAGACACGATTGCTGCTGGATTCTGAGCTCTGTCCTGCTTTACTTTCCAGTTCTTTCAGGCTCCTTTCATGCTCCAGCAGCATTTTCTTCTCTGTTAAGGCTTTCTCACCGTTCTTTTCCTCAGTTTTAAGCTTAGCCATTTGGAGCCTGAATTCCCTTCCTGCTTTCCTGTCTGCCAGCTCCTCTGGGGATAGGTTCCTAGCAGTTGTTAGAGGAACTTCCTCCTCTGGGAACTCCTGCTCAGGGCCCACAGCCAGGTCAGCCTCTATTACCAAATCAAGTTACATCTCATTAAGGTCCTCCACATTAGGATCATCATCCTCAGAGCCATCAGGCTGAGATTACATCCTAGTGACTTCCTCAATGGAGCGGAGTGCTATCTGAAGGTCCAGCTTTGTAGCATTCTTTCCCGCACATAACTCCCTCGCCTTGCAGAGTTTCTGCAGCTCAGCCCTGATGAGGTTATCCACATTGAGCCTCTCCACTTCCATGGTATAAGACAAAGAGGTAGGGAACTTAAATTTAGAAAGAGAAAAAACTAGCCAATCAGCAAACTAAGGAGGATTTAAAAAGACTAGAATTGATCTTGAATTATTTATAGGATGGTAGTGTAACACAAAAGTACTGTATGACACTGCACATACACAAGTCCTCAATGCTGATCACCAGTGTAAGAAATTGGGTTGCTGGTTGAAGGTGGTAAAACCCTACTCAAGCTGATACCACAATCCTTGTCACGGTGAAGTCACAAGCAAACCCTAAATTAACCTGTGCTTAACCCTTTGGTAGCTTGGCACAGAGCAGTCAGGCTTAACCAAGAGGCAATGTGTAAAGTATTTGTGCAACATATGAAACAGTAACACAGTGACAATACACTATAAAAGGATCCCACGCCAGTTTAGAAAAATAGAGTAATTTTTAATAAATCAAACAATACCAAAACAATAAAAATCCAATCATTAGAACTGGAGATATGCAGGTTTAAAGATTTCAGTGAAAATAGTGCCAAAAAGCACAAAGCACCAACTGTGGATATTTATTCGTGCCGGACTGGGAAAAAGTCGCAAGTTCAGGCCGATCACAATGGAGAGCTGGCCTGCTACAGAGACCCAGTTAGGCCAGCCGAGGCAATGAATGTGGTTCAAGGTGCTGAGGAGCTGAGATGTGATATCATGCATCGTTGTTGAAGATCCCATTGAGAGGGGCTTGTGATGCGCAGTCAGGCATCAAGGATGCATCGCACAGTCAAGGCGATGCGTTGGTTCTGAGGAGCTGTGAAGCTGAGATGCGAGAACCTGCATCATCGTCGAGGCTGCCATCGATGAGGGATTTGTGATGCGAAGTCCTGCTTCGGGAAAGCTTTGCACAGGTGGCGGTTCCTATGCCGGCTGGAAGGTTGATGTGGAGTTCTTGCTGCGGGAGAACCATTGCTGCAGAGGCAATGCGTCGGTTCTGCTTGGGACTGTGCAAAAGAGGAAATGCATTGGATTTCTGGATCCATAGATAGGCTGGGGTGGCACTACTTGTCAGGGTTGGACTTACATATGGCAAAGAACAGGTGCTGGGTTCAAGGTTGTTGGAGTCTTCCGTCCCTGAGTCTTTAGTCAGGAGACCAGTTAACTAGCCCTTGAAATCACTTTGGAGTCCTGGGTTCAACAGATGCAGGTACAGTCCTTCTCCCACAAGAATGAGGGCAGCAGGCAGAAGGTCAGTCAAGCAGAGTGGTGGTCCTTTCAGCAGCACAGCAGCACAGCAGCACAGCAGCACAGCAGTCCTACTTCCTGGCAAAGTATCCACAGGTCCAGAAGTGTACTGAAGAGGTGCTGTAGTGTATTGAAGTGGTGATGCCTGAGGTCTAATATTTATACCTGGTGCCCTTCCTATTGAAGATGGGAGAAGCTTCAAGAGGTTTCCCTTCTCCAGAGATGTTAGGCTTCTCCATCCTCCCTGTCCTGACCCCAGCTTGCCTGCGGTCACAATACACTTGTGACATCCTGTTAGACCTGTCAGCCTTAGGGTGGTCATCCCCCCAAACTTTTTGGCTTTCTCCTCTTATTTTTTCTGATCTCGTTTTTGGTGGCCTTAGCCCTCTGCACACTTTACCTTGATGCCTCTCTTGGCCATTTCCTGGCTTCCGCCTTAGATCAATTCAGACCGCCATTACGGGTCGTGCCCCCAGTTTGAAGACCTCTTTTCTAGACTGTGTTTCTTTGACTGTTCCATGCAATGAGTGTATATCCTATCTTTACCATGTTGTGTAGCCAGTACATAGTACAAAACATCTTGCCCTTCCTTCATTCATTAAATGTGAGCGAGCCGGTGACATGCACATATGGCTTGTAGCAGATGTGCATAATAACGATTACATTTTTATAGCATGCTCCTTTGTTAAGCATCTCTAGTCACCATGCAGAGTGTAGCATATCATGTTTAAGCCTTAAAGTAAGTTAGTAAGTGTGCAACTTTCTGTGTAGTGTATTGCAAATGCAGAGTTGTGAAAATTCAGAGTACACTACTATGGAAAATCAAAGCCTAGGACTGGAAGCAAGGTTTCGCAATTATATCACATCTAATGCCTAATACTTTGCTTTTTAATTCCCACACTGCACTGAAACATATATCTTGGCCTTTGTAATGTGATGAAAAATGACACTGTCACCTGGAAGCACCAAATCCATCAGCAATCCAAGTACACAGGCCTGTCCTCTAACCTTAAGTGAAATTTACTGTTTTTTTCAAGCAGCAGAGACAGCTGTAATGGCACACCACGTATCCGCACGCTCCTGATTTTAAGTTCAAATTGCACAACCTCCATGTGCCAACTGTCTACTGAAATTAAACTATTATCGTGTAAAGCACAACAGGCTTTTGTATTTATAAATAATATTGTTAAAATGTTGTAAAACAATGTGTTTGTATGTTTTCTATTATAAAAGCTCTGATGTAGTTCCATTCGTCAAGGAACGAAACGTGTTGGCTGTAGTCATTGTTATGAGGATTCGCCAAAAATGATCAATAAAGGATTTTAATTTCGATAAAGTACCTTAGGCATATTTCTGTGCCTTCTTAGACATGGAACTGGTGTAATATATTTAAAGAGAAGACTGAGGATGGAACTATCCAATTGACTCTTTGTTTTTAAAAGTTGCCTCTCGAATCTTATCAAAAGATTTGTCAATGCTCGCTTCTAGTCGTAGGGGCATGTTCGGGGTGTAGCACTGCTCCAATTGTGCTCTCTTTATCCTTAGTCTACGTGGATATGGAACTTTGCTCATTTGCTGTTTTGCAGACTTTGTGAGTTTTGCTGATATTTGCTTTCCAACTATGCATTTGTTTCAGTGTTGAATACATGCCTTTGTACAAACTCACCCCATTTGTTTTGTTGAAGAATTCATTCACAAATCTCTTGAAACTTAGTCAACAAAAATGTCATTGCTTCACTTCTGGCTTTAACTTGTGCATTGATGATTCAGATTTAGACATAGTGTAATCTTCAGTAGGCTCCGGTGCATCAAAGGCAGATCCATGTTCTTTTCTCTCCCATCTTCTGCACATAGAGCAGCATATCAAAGGAAGGTATACAAGATGAAAGAAAAAGATGGAATTTAACCAGAATCTATGCTTCGCTCTTAATATATCTCCTGTGCCTCTACTTGTGTCCTGGTTGGAGAAAGTTAAACTATTGCACTGGTGTAGAAGGAGGAGATGTCCTCGTATATTTGCAGCAGAGATTCTGCTTTTAGGGCTGTCGAGACCTGGGTTGAAGGAGCGACAGAAAACAACTGAAATTGCACATTGCTTTGGTTCCTGAAAAATCAATGCTACCAAGTACACGAGTGTCACTCAATTGGGCTATTTTCAAAGAAAAGTATATTTACTTTGAATTAAAGGATAATGTCTAGTTCTCAATAAGTGTCAAGTACTGGAGTTAACTTCTAAACGCAAATATTGTTCGCAGACATCTCCAAAGAGGCTAAAAAAGATTACACATTTTTCCAAGACAGCACAGTTTGGTCAATTTGGGTAAGTCGAAATTAAATTGTAGGTCTGCTAGTTTTACATCCTGTTGATGTACTAATCTAATTAAAGCACATATAGTCCTCTTTCATATAGTATAAAACCTACTGCACACCTCAAACGCACCTGGCTACAAATTTATCAAAGGCCTTCCTCAAGTTAAGAGAAATAGATAAAACATTTTAAAGGACTGAATTAATATTCATGAAGAGCTCGTATTTCAAATTAGACAAAAGAAACAATATTTGCTCCAGAGCTCTGTGTTGATACTTAGGGGCATATTCTCAACAACGTGCGATAAACATCGCCAAAATAGGTTAAAGCAAGTTTACATATCGCCGTCTATCGTGGGAAAATAACCCCGTGTTAACGTCGTATTCCCAACACGGCGGTAACATGCGATAGTTTCGCGATAACGCGGAAAATGACCGCGAGTAACTCACCGGGACGGTGATAAAAATCCAAAGCCGAACGTGAAAAAAGTTGCAATGGGCCCAATCGCGAAAAGACAATCAGCAAAAAGCAGCGCCAGGCCTGCAAATCACACTCGTTAGGCGGAAAAAAATCACCATAAAAGCAGAAAAAAACAAAAACCAAACCACAGCGAGGCACAATGGAGGCAGCCGGAGCAGGTACAGAGGATGGCCAGAACCCCACAAGCCCCACGGAGGTCCAGCCTGGGACCTCTGGGACAGGGAAGGGCAAGGACAAGAAGAAGAGGAAGACGGAGTTCAGTCCGCAGGAAAACAGGATCCTGATCACGGAGATGGTAGAACACCATCAACAACTGTTCGTCACCTCCACTGTGTCATTGGCAACCAAAAATGCAACATGGCAGTCCATCCTGGAAAAGGTGAATGCAGTCGGCGCTGGAATGATGTCAAGCACAAAACCAAGCAGAAACTCGCCAACAACCAGAAGGCAGCAATGCAGACTGGAGGTGAGAGTCCAGCGCCACAGGAGGAGCTGGATGACATGGAGGAAATGGTGTCCACAGTCATCAGTGGGGAGACGGTGGCAGGAGTTGGGGGACCGGACACTGCTCAATATGACTGGACACAACAGCAACAGGGTGAGTAACCACCAGTGACTGGGGGGACGGGGGAGATGGGCACAATGGCACACATGCACAATCAAGAATAGCACACCTCACACCCACAATGACTCTGGGTCATGCCCCTGATCTCCTTGGCATACTGCAGCACACATAGAAACAGCAAGTGGGCCCCCGTCCACAATGTGCACAGAGGGGGCACTCCCCACACATCACTAATCTCACAACAAACCCATGCACATGTGCCGAACCCAGCAAAGCGGCGTGTCAGTGAGCCACACTGACAATGCAAGTAACACTGCATGACGAATAGCATGGCTGCAGTCAACATACCATGACATGTTGCACGCTACGACACTGAGGTGGCTGAGTGTGGACCACATCCGTAAAGGAGCAGGTCACACTCTGACACATCCACCTGCACAAACAACCCCTGACCTCAACAACACACCTGCGGACAAACCATGCCCCACAGTCCCAACTCCCACCAAGAGCCCAATTTACCCAAGTATGCAACATCTCAGCACTGTAGAAGCACAGAAGTCAAGGCACACCGCCTGAAAGGGATAAGGGCCAGCCACATCAGAGCTGCAGGGGCGATTCTCCCAAAATGCAGCACACACACATAATATTCAGACCACATCAACATTGACAACAATGTGGTATGAACTGCAACACGTTCACAACAGAACAGAGGACCCAAGTGGTGCCGCTTGTGTGTAGAAAATGGCCAATCACATTTGGCATAGCAGGGAAACGTGGGATGAAAATGTACTAGTACAAACACACATCCGTGATGTTGTCGGAATGTCTACTGTCCCGCATCAAATAGACAGCTCCTCCCAAACAGTCACAATGTACATTGTCATGCAGTCTGTATGTAAATTTGTACAATGCGTCAACATACATGTGAACACAATGTTAAACTGCATCTACCCTTCACATTGCAGAGGGAGAACCAACACCTCCTGCAGAGCAGACCCAACCTCTCTTCACTGATGACGAAGAGGACCACACCACCATCGACCCCACGCCCTCCAACTGCTCATGGACACCCTCACGACCCCACGCCCAGGAGCAGGGCAACCCAGCTGCATCGAGGAAACCCCACCCCCTGCACAGACCACACAGCAGGAAGCACCTACCACCACGGCTGACTCCCAGGACCCCCACGAACAACACATGGCCTTCCAACGCTGTGTGTTGGAGTGCCAGGAGAACACGGCTGATCAGGTGCGGGTGGGGTTCGACCGCATGGCAGCCAAACTTGATGCCATACATGGGTGTCTGATTCCCATCAGGGACCACTTGCAGTCCCTAACGGACACCCACAGTCCGCTCCATGCTCTCCAGCGATCCATGGCTGACATTGCTGGAGTCATGATACTGAGACAAGAACAACTGTCCAGTCAGAGTGGCTCCAGCGATGCCTGCCGGGAGTTGGGACAGATGCGGGGGCTCATGGAGAGCATGGTGCGGATGACGGCGGACAGGATGGCTGCCATGGCTGCACACCAGCGGGATGTGGCTGGGGCCTTCAATGCCCTGCAGCACATCATCAAGGCATTGCTGCCTCAAGGCCTTGCTCAGATGAATGCTGCTGCAGCTTCTACATCCACATCTTCGCCCCCTGATGTCTCAGTGCCTCACAGTGCGGCAGGCAATCCACCACCACCCATGTGTGAGGCACATGTGCCATCAGAGGACGAAGATGCGGCTGACTCAACCTTACTGGTAAGGAGGAGGTAGTAGCATTCATCTCCGCAAAATGGTGGGTTTCTGCTTGGTCCTGCCCTTTGCATCATCACCTTCCACTGTCCCCCGATACACTCTACGACACTCACCTTGGACCTCGACATGGACTGCCATCTCCTGTTTGGTTACCAATGACACAGCGATCAGACTGCGGACTGAACTCTTCCCCTTCTGATATACTTGTCATTCCCTGAAGGACTCTGGCTGGCCCTCCATGGGCCAATAATGTGAAGTGGGGTTTGCATGGCCCTGTACTGCTCCAGCTGCAACACTCCACTGGATGTGAATTAAACATTCAGATTCGCACAGATATGTCATGCCTTTGATCATTCACGTATGTGAGTATGGTTGAATGTAGGGTGAGAGATTCCCCCTAACGTCCATGTTGCTCATGTCGTGGAACTTGAGTGACAGGGTGCAACAGTGCCGATTGCGGTCCGGGTGGCGTAGTCACTACAACAGGGACACACACATCAGTTACTTCCATGTCCAGCCCAGAACTGGAGCACGCCCAGAGCCCCGGGTTCATTGTTCCCACCCCTACGCTGGACTGCCATACGCCAGGCCAGTCCACTCCGCTTACGCTTACAGGGGACGACGACAATGCTAAATGTCCCAGGTCATCCCTGTAGTGATCTGCTGATCACTGGTCTAGTTGTCAGCATGCCACAGCCACTCCCTGAGGGCTCGTTCAGACCCACACCACACCCTTCCAGCACAGGCGTCACAGGACATGTGACCCTGCCAATCAAAGGGGCCTAGCACGTCACATACCCCACTGCCGGTTTGGTAGTCCGGGGGGGGGTCCTGGGGGGGTGGGGGGCCTGGGTGTGGTGGAGGTGGGTGTTGTGGCCCTCTTGGGGCTCCGAGCTGCATGATCAGTACCTCCATGGCATCTGTTGTTCTTCTGGTGTGGCTGTGGGCTGGGCTCCCTTTCATGGTGCAGGTTGTCGTCTGACTTAACACCAGGTACGAGCAGGTGTTAGATCCCTGCTGCTAACGCGCCTTATTGCGTGTTTTTGACTCTTGTCACCGATCTGGCTGGTCGTTGAGAATGTTGCGAAGTGTTGTTTTCGCGGCTTTTTGCACGGGAATGCCTACTCTGCATAATATTAGCGTTAGTTGCCGGTATCATTTGTGGCAATGTTTTTTGCGGCTGCTATCGCAGGAAAGCTGGTGATATCGTCTGTTAGCACCTGCTTGTGAATGGTGCGATAAATTTATCGCCACTTTGGCTGCGATAAAGTGCCACTAACTTGGCGATAAGTCCTTGAGAATATGCCCCTCAGAGTTTCATTTCAGGAGCGAGTTTTTCTCCAAAATGTATTGTGCTGCCGTCATCATCTGAATAAATTGTGTTGTGCCAAAAGGGCGATTGATAAGCACATAGTATTTTAGTTGAATGAGCTGAAAATTAGCTTCCTGTTTATAAAACGTAATGGAAACTACCGGTGCGGTTTCATGGGCATCATTGAACATGTTAACATAATAAATCAGCAACATTCTTGAGTTAATGGCCTGTAAATGATGTTCATTGTTTTCCATGGCAGTTGGCCATGATGTGGAAAAATGACCTCAATGCCACAGCTGGTACTACTTGGTACATTTATAGTCCCGAATTTTTGCGCACTGAAATATAACGTAAACTAGGTTGCAATGAGCTGTGGCAAACACTTCTGTTGTGCGGTTACTTCAAGAGTAGATTGTGCTGAAGTAAAGTCATTTTATCACGGCAGACAAACTCAAATAAATCGTCATGGTGATGTGTGCCTTTACTTGATATAGCCAAATATATAGGACTTGGAAAATCAGAGTTAGAGAATAGATGGGGAAAAAAGCGATTTAGGAAAACAGTGTAGAATAGTGCATTTTTATTATTTAGGAGGCTTGTAAATATTTTTGGGGGATAGCATTTGAGGGCTGATGGATATTAGAAGTAGCTGTTGGGGCCAGATAGATGTGGGGGAGCCCCTACCGGAAGTTCGTCAGAGGCAAACATTAATTGAAACGTACTGCTGAACAGTAAAGCTAGAAGGAGTTTCCTGATTTTTAGCTGACTGATCAAATGTACAGGCAGGTCAGATTTTCAGTTAGAAATGTACTGATGGTACAGCTTTCGAAGAAATTAAAAACCTTTCTTCCAGTAGGATTTAGGGATAATTCAGAGCGTCTTCAATGTGATGCTGACTTTTAGTGGGAGACGGCGGAGAACACTCAGTGCTGTGTGATGGGTAGGGTTTATTGACGATATGTGGGTTGAACCTGTTGATTAGTTGGGTTAATGTATCTCAGTGGAGGTGCTTAGTGTAAGAAATTGGGTTATTAGTCAAAGGGAGGTGTGACTATCCACCTTGAGAAATAATCACGGTTGAACTCTCAAATTCACTAAATTAACCTGAATTCAACCCCCTGATAGCTATGCCACAGTGCTTAACTTAGGGCAATGTGTAAAGTATTTATGCAGTAACAAAACAGTAATAAAGTCATGGCACCACACAATAAAAACCCCAACCTAAATTAGAATGATATTGTACATTGTCATAATCAAAATTACATTAAAATGACAACAATTCATTTAGGGGAACCAGAGATATGAATTATTAAAGCTTTGATTCAAAAATATTGCCAAGAAGTGTGAAGCACCAACTGCAGTCAACCTGTCGCTGTAGACTGTGACCTAGGTGCTTTTTGAGGATGACAATGATGGAGCGTGGGACCGCTACAGTAACCAGATTTGACTGGGTCAGAGGTTTTACCTTTAGACTTAGTCTTAATAGTGGAAGTGCAAAATCTTCAGTGAGGCAAGGAAGCAGGCTGTAGCAGAAGAGGGCTGCACAAGCTTGGACAGTCATTGGGTGTGGTCCCAGTGAAGCTATTGGTTTTGTCTGGAAAAACTCAGAGCTGGGAACATTCGAATTTCATACCCAGGAAAGTCCCTTGCTGGCCGGATACTTTTGGCGCTTTTGCCCAGTAAAGAGTTCTACATTTGCACTTAGTCACTTTTTCAAAGCTCAGAATCCTTCAGCAGGGCAGAGCTGCAGGCTGTAGCCAAAGAGGGCTCCATGAGGCTGGACACATTCTCTGCGAGGTTGAATTTGCTGCTGAGGAGAAGCTCCAAGTGGGACAAAGCTGTATCATCAGCCCTATGGAAATGCACCATAGGTGGAGCAGCTTGGCAAGTTGGTCCTGGTACTCCTGAGGTCTTGAATGTGAAAATGTTTCCAAATCCCAGGTTTTCGGGGGTAGTAAGAGAAGCCCAGCTAGACACAAATGGGGGTTCCAGGACCTCAGAAACAACAATTGGGCTCAGGACTTATCCCAGCAGGGCCAACAGTAGGGTCTGGGCAGGTCCAGTTGGAACTGGTCAGTTGGGCAGCTGCAGGAAAGGCTTTTTGTAGATATTGTATCACTCTAACTTGAACAGAAGGTCAGTCTTATGATCCTTAGAGTCCACTTCTTTGTCCCGGGTAAAAGAGGGAGCAGGTCTAGTCCTTCAGGGTTCCTCTCTAGTCACATACTGCAGATTGAGGCCTCTTTTAATCTTCCTCAGATCCAGTAATATTCTGAAGAGGGTGCAAGGTGATGCTTCATTTATCAAACACACAAAAGGTTATGGGAGAAATGCTTGTAATTTGTCTAACCACAGGCAATTGCTCGGGCTGGCATTCCATCCCACTGTTGTTTGCCACCATGTCACCTCAGATTAAACCCAGCCATATGCAAATCAGTTTTGTTCCTACTCCAGTTAGAACAGTCCAGCCCAAGCTGCCAAGCCAGGTCCTCTCTGAACTGTAACACAAGCAACCAAGACCTGTTTTGGCTTCATTGTGTCTCTTCAGTCAGGTGCACCTTAGGTTGAGTGCCACAGTGAGCAAAGGACCCACGTCTAAACATACCCTTGGCCACTGAGGGCAGTACGTCAAAAACACAAAAATTTGATGGTAGAAATACTTGCAAATTGTATAAACACTGGCAATAAATTGAGGTAGCATTCCAATCCATCATCCTTTTGCCCAACATATCACCTCAGGTTAGACCCAGCCATATGCCAATCAGTCTTGGTCCTGCTCCAATAGGAACAGTACAGCTTGAAGTGCCAAGTTAGGTCCTTTCTAAACTGGAACACAAGCAACCCAAGACTGGTTTCATCCTGATTGCGCCTATTCAGTTCGGTGAATCTCAGTTCCAGGGACACAGTAAGCAAGGGATCTACATCTGAGCAGACCCTTTGCCACTTAGGGCAGTACATTAAAAACAGAAAGGTGGTGGAAGAATGCTTGCAATTTGTCAATTCACTGGCAATTGCAAGCATTCCAACCATCACCTTTTGAGTGTTTGATGCTACATTTATGCCTGGCACTCAACTTGTGGGTGGGGTGACTCCTGGCCTCTCCCCAACCATTGGGGTAAAAGTTCCCAGGGGTAAACCTACTCATTTCTCCTGCATTTCGTGTCTGCCCTGCTGCAAACAGTCTCACAATGCCCCCTCACTCATAAAATCCAAAATGCTGAAACCCTTCTACCTTTATACAGAGTCTGTGTACCCACCCAGACATGTGGCCAGGTTAATGAGGCCCTCCTCTGTGATCACTCGAAACCAGTTCTAGGACAGCTCCGCTCCACTTGAGAATAGTGCCTGCCTGACTGTATAACCAAAAAAGGGATCTGTCTAGGTGTCATCTGGCATCTGCCTGTGACAGGGGAGGCCCCTGAGAAGTAAAGTAAGTTTCTGAGGACAGCGCACTGGGTCATCCTGTCATAGAAAAAACACACCTCCCTACACCTGGGCCTTTGTCTCTACTCTGGATGCAGTTTTCACACCTCATTCAGGGTCATTCACCAGGTTGCAAAATGTAATCTGTATGCTTCCTTGAGCTGACACAAAGGACAGGTGAATGCTTTAGCTGGATACAATTTGTTGAGTTTTGTGGGTGTAATGTAAAAATCAAATAAGTTCCAATAATGTTGCAATTTGAATTTGGCTGTTGTAGTAGTTTCATTCCAAAGATGTATAGATTGTACGATTTGGGCTTGGTAATATCTGTTGCTATCCTATTTGACCATTTCTCAGCCCACACAGAGAGATTCTCATTTTTAGTTTCCAGGAATATTTCATGGTGTGCAGCTATTCATAATGGATCTTGCTCAAGAAGTGTAGTGTATAGTTTGGGAAAACAAGCTACATGTAGGGCTTTTGACCTTTGTCCACTAAAAGTGCTTTAATCTGGAAGTAGCAAATACAGTTTGTTTAACTGATTATAAACTCTTCTTGGAGGTTATGAAAGGATATAGGAATGTCCTTAGCAAATAGTTGATGAATGAACTGTGCATGCCCCAAGCCAAAGTTTTAGGGAGATCTATGTGCCCATTTAAAAGCCGAATAAGAATAGTGTATTTATATCAGACATTTTGGAAGATATTTATTATTGGAAAAGTGGAAGAAAAATAGATATGGAGGGTGGCTCAATATTGCCTCCATAAATAATTAAGGCTTGCTAGATTCTTTGATTAATTGAATAGACCTTTTACGGAAGGCTGCCCAGTAATAAAAAAAAACAGTATGGCCCACCCCCCTGCATAGGGTTGTTCTAAAAAATTTACTGCCCTACATGGCTTACAGTGGGCCCAGAAGAACGATGTTATTAGGGTTTATAATCTTTTGAAAAAGTTAGGGGAAAGATACATTGGTAATGCTCTAAATAGATATGGTAATTTGGGGAATATTATCAATTTTTAAATATTTGCACAGTCTAATACCATGATTTGAAGCCCTTCCCATTTGTTCAGTATATGAGAAATTTCATATAGAGCTTTCTTGTAATTTGCATCATAAAGTCCCCTGTATGTATTATCCCTAGATATCTCATAAATGAGACGATGTAGATGGGGATTCCAGAGACACCTATGCAGATGCATTCAGTTTTGTCAACATTAGGCTTATAGCCTGAAACCCTACCAAATTTCCTAGTAATCTCCGTTACCGCTGAAAGCACCTTTACAGGATTCGGAGTAACCAGTAATACATCATCTGCATAGGCCATTAGTTTAATCAGGTGTTGTATATGTGTATATATTGTTTATAGATTTTTATATTGCTTTATGTCGTGTGCTTACTCATAAGTTTGTTTGCACTATCACACTTGCGATTTGAGCATGATGACATTATGATGCAATATGTAGAATGTTCCCTAAGTATTTATGTGATGTCATAGAAAGTGATAGCCAGATGAGTCGTTGGAGGATGTGACAACCTCTGTTTGGCCAGCACCTGTGTGCAGGCCTTTTGAATTGTTTCATGTTAATAAAGCCTTATTAAAATTCTTCAGTGTGTTGTGAGTTTTGTCATAACAATTTGGCGACGATTTATAACCAAAGAAGAAGGCCTGCAACAGAGTTATTTTGCAAAGATTTTACTGAATTTTATTTGGATTGGTAAGTCAAGCTGCATCACTGAGGCTAGAACAAGAAGCTGTACAAATCAGAGCGGAAGGTTAGTTTTTTATAAAATTGTCAAGTACGGGTACTATTTATTACATATTTCTAACACTAACGCGTGCTGAACTTCATAAGGCCATTGAAATTCAATCTACCTTTCACCTCTCTGTGACGTCTTCATTGTTTGCGCTGCTTGGAATCCTTATGGCTGTTCTGCAAGCACTGCTCAAGCTCCTTGTGTGACGTACTTGCTAAAAGGGCGAAATCCCGTCACATGACATTTGTGTGTGCACGCATCACGTATGCCACGCTACGTGATGTGCCACCATTTTGTTTTTATGAGAGGAGCTGACTCAGACGGGAAAGATAACCGCTTATACCTTCGTTATTGGAGCAAGCAGCGAGTGTGAATTCTGCGTATTGGAATTTATTGAAAAGTGTGCCGGTGAGCAAATTTTGCAGTTTTGAGACTTGATTTTTTTTTTACATATAAAAAAACCCAATTAGTTTGCTCATTCTTTATCAATTATTTAACCAACTAAATTCAGGGAGTAATAAAACTGTACATGTTTACAAGTGTTTTTGTTGATTTAGTTAACCTTTTAACTCAAATTAAGAAGGTTAACAGTACGTTACTTTATGTTTGAAGAAGGGAAAGACCATTAAAAAAGTTCAAAAAACAACATGGCTCAAAGTAATGCATTATATCAACCTACTGCATTTTTAAGAGAACCTGGAAAACCTGCAATGAGATGGAAAAACTGGCATAGATCATTTGAAAATTATCTGGTAGCAATATATGGAAAAGCATATGATGTGGAAAGGAAAAAAGCCAATATGTTTGGTCTCATTGGCAATGCTGGACAGGACATTTTGATAGCTTACCAGAATTTGAAAATGCACCAGGTCAGTTCATTCTGTTGGATGTTTTTCAGGAAGCAGTTATGCACATGGAAAAACAGTTTTCAGAAGAACCAAATATTATGGTGGGGAGACATAGGTTTTGCATGCGCATACAACTGGAAAATGAGAGTATAGAGGAGTACATTGTTAGCCTTAGAGTTTTAGCTACTAAATGGGAATACAATGACATGGTGGAGATATATATATATATATATATATATATTCACTGAAAAACCAAAGGTTTCAGGGACGTTATAGTTAGTTGGACATTTCACTCGTACAAAACCATAGAAATTCCGGTGTTATAGTTAGTTCAGCTAACTATAACTCGCGCCCCCGCAATGCACTGCTGATGACGTCACCTATTACATCATTCATGACATGGTCAGTGACATCACTGATGACATCACTGATGACATCTCAAATGACATCACTGATGACATCTCAAATGACATCACTGATGACATCATCCAGTGACTGTGTGTTTCTTTAAAGTTTAAATATGTATTATATATATGCCAAGGTGTATTGAAGAATGAGTGGGTGTATAAGTGTCTGTATGGAGGATTTAGTAGGTGCGTGACTGACTGTTTAAGTGAGTGATTACATGTGTCTTACTGAATGCATGGGTTAGTGACTAAACTGTGTGAATGTCTGTATCAGTCTGTCTGTTGTTGTATAAGCTGCTGCATGTGTTGGTCAGTAGCTACATGAGTGTCTATATGGGTTATCGATTGGTTGCCTGATTATTTGTATGGTTGCCTGAGTGTGTGTGTGGGTCGGTGGGAGGTGTGTGACTCTGTGCATAGATGTTTGAGTGGTTGATTCACTGGGTGTATGGGTTCAAGAGTGCATGTGGAATCAGCTGTATGGGTGGGTGAGTGTGTGTATGGGTGTGTTGGTGAGTGAATGGATGTCTCAGTGGTACATGTCCAAGTAACTACATATGTAAAAGGCAGTGTATGTGAGAGTTGGAGTATATAAATGACTATACGTGAGAGTCAGTGATTGTGAGAGTGGCTGTATGGATGAGTGTGTACTTGTATCAGTGATTGTATAAGAGAGTAAGTATGCATTTGTTTCTGTTTGAATAAGTGATGTGGTGTGTGTATAACTGTATAGGTCAGTAAATGGAAGTGTGATTGATTCTTTGCATGACTGACTAGGTGTGTGAGTAACTCTGGATGAGTGGTGGTGTGTGAGTGTCTGTATAGGTGTATGAGTGCATATGACAGTGTTGTATTAATGAGTGACTGCATGTATGAGTGATTGTATGGGTGAATGAGTGGATGTGTGTGTAGACCTAGGAATCAGTGAGTGCGTATGTAGTAACTGGTATTGGTGTGTCGATGGTTTCGAAAATGGTAGTCTGTATTTTACAGTGGGTGTATCAAAGGTTATTTTAGAGTGTGAGGAGGTGCATCAGATTTTCACGTGGATGATGTCATCAGTGATGTCATCAGTGATGTCACTGACCATGTCATGAATGATGTAATATGTGACGTCATCAGCAGTGCATTGCGGGGGCGCGAGTTATAGTTAGCTGAACAAACTATAACGGCAGAATTTCTATGGTTTTGTACGAGTGAAATGTCCAACTAACTATAACGTCCATGAAACCTATGGTTTCTTCAGTTAATTTCTAAGGTGTTTTAAATGCTAATTTCTAACTATAACGTGCCTGAAACCTATGGTTTTTTCAGTGAATTTCAATGGTTTTTTAAATGCTAATTTCTAACTATAACGTCCATGAAACCTATGGTTTTTTCAGTGAATTTCAAAGGTTTTTTAAATGCTAATTTCTAACTATAACATAGCAGTCGCGTTTGCAGAGTGGTGGAGAAAGGTGAGCGTGGCCTTCAAACACCTTTAAGCAATCCCACTGTGTGGGATTTAGCGGAAGTAACAGGAGGGATAGTTAGCCCCAACGTCAACCTTGGGGGCCAACTACCCCTTTTATTACCTCCAGTAAGTCCCACACAGCAGTATTGCTAACTTGTTATATCAGGCCCCACCCCCTCCCTGCAGCACTCTGCAAACGCGCCCCCTGGCTTGTTCTAAGTTGGGGGATAAAGTCCCCTTGAATCCTGAGGGTCCCTGGGGGCCAACTAGGCCACCAGGTACCTCCATTAAGCGCCACTGAGCTGCGTTGCAGAGAGGTGTAAAAAGGGGCATGGCCTCAGGCCACCTCTATGCAACGCAGCTCTGTGGCGCTTACTGGAGGTACATGGTGGGCTAGTTGGCCCCCAGGGACCCTCAGGATTGAAGAGGACTTAATCTCCCAATTTACAACGTGCCAGGGGGTGCGTTAGCACACTTGTTATGTCAGGCCCTGCCCCCTCCCTGCACCACTGTGCAAACGTGCCCCCTGGCGCATTGTAAGTTGTGGGATTAAGTCCCCTTGAATCCTGAGGGTCCCTGGGGGCCAACTAGCCCACCAGGTACCTCCAGTAAGCGCCACAGAGCTGCGTTGCAGAGAGGTGTAAAAAGGGCGTGGCCTCAGACCACCTCTCTGCAATGCAGCTCTGTGGCGCTTACTGGAGGTACCTGGTGGGCTAGTTGGCCCCCAGGGACCCTCAGATTCAGGGGACTTAATCCCCCAATTTACAATGTGCCAGGGGCGCGTTTGCACACTTGCTATGTCAGGCCCTGCCCCCTCCCTGCACCACTGTGCAAACGCGCCCCCTGGCACGTTGTAAATTGGGGGATTAATTCCCCTTGAGTCCTGAGGGTCCCTGGGGGCCAACTAGTTTATTACAGGTGTGGCTCAAAGAGTCACAAGGCGGATTTCCAGAGATGCTCTGCTACGGGTAAGAAGTGTTTGAAATGTCAAAAATATGGTCTCTTTGCATCAGTATGTAAGAATGTAAAAGGTAACAATTTTTCAAGAGTTAGGGTTAGCAATGTGGATGAATTTGATGAAGAAATGTGTTCTAATATTGTTCGGACAGTTGATGAGTCTACAGGTAGGATGAAAGCATCATTAGGTATAGTTGAAATAGGAACTGTAGAGTTGAAAGTTATGGCGAATTCAGGCTCACCTATAACTATTTTATCAGACAAAACTTATTGTGAGTTTTGGCTCGCATTAAATTACAGATTACAGACGTTAATCCGAAGGCTTTTTGAGAATTTGATATAGACATGCTAGGATATTTTGAGGACACATTACAATTTAAAGGAAGATCCATTGAAACAAAAATGTATGTACCTGAAAGAGGGAGGAATATTCTAGGCTGGAAGGATTTGGGAAGGTTTGGAATTATTTTGAAACCAGGCTCGCCAGTACCTATTGTGTTAGGTGAAATTCTAGTATCTCATGTGAGTGAAGTTAAGGAACAGATAAACTTGGAAAATGTTTTAAATGCCAGTCAAGCTGTTTTTGCTAATCGTATAGGATGTGTCAAAGGTTTTGAACATGTTATAAAACTAAAATACAATGTCAGTCCAGTGAAACATAAGGTAAGTCCAGTATCACATTCAGTAAGAAATTCATTGAAACAGTTATTGGATAAGTTATGTAAAGAGGGAGTAATTGAACCCACCAATTCTTCAGAATGGGTTTCCGCTATTGTTGTCATAAAAAAAAAAGACAGGCGATATAAGGCTGTGTGCTGACTTGAGATCATTGAATGAAAATATTGTAGTGGACTATCACCCCCTGCCCAAAATCCAAGAGATGTTGGCTGCCACATCTGGTTCAAAATATTATTCTTTGATTGATCTCAAGTCAGTATACCACCAAGTAAGGTTATCTACTGAATCAAGGGACTATACAACTTTTGTAACTCCTTTTGGAGCTTTTAGGTATGTGAGATTACCGTTTGGGCTGGCCTCATCTGCAAACGTTTTTCAAAAATTATTGGATGTTATGCTTAAAGATGTGAGAGGAGTTGAGAAATTCCAAGATGATATACTTGTACATGTTAGTACCATACAGGAACATAATGAAATTTTAAATACTGTTCTTACCATTTTAAAAAAGAGGCATGACTGATTCAAAAGTAAAATGCACATTTTTTACAAAATGAAATTGAGGCCACATGCTGACTCCTGATGGAATCAAACCCAAAGAAGACTTGGTTAGGGCAATCACCGATGCACCTACACCAAAAGACAAGGAGACACTCAAATATTTTGTGGGCTTAAGTGAATATTATTCATGTTTTACCATTGGTTATGCTGACAAGGTTGAACCCATGCATATGTTATTGAGGAAAGGAGCAATGTTTGTGTGGGGAGTTGATCAAGATGTTGCATTTCAGGCAACGAAAAGTGCTATTGTTGCTGCACCTGCTTTGCATCCTTATGATTCTGATGGAAAAAACATTTTCATAGTAGATGCTAGTGCAGTTGGCATAGGAGTTGTGTTTAAGCAAAAACATAAGGGGGACCGGAACACACAGTTGTGTTCATATCCAGAAGGTTAAGGAATGCAGAGTTGTTCTACAGCACAATTGAAAGGGAAACCTTGGCTTGTGTATGGGCTGTAGAAAAATAAAAAATGTATCTTTGGTGGAAACATTTTGATTTGGTCACAGATCATAAACCTTTGATATATATGATGGATGGGTGTGGAAGAGGAAGTGGAAAGGCTTCTTCTAGGTTAGTGAGATGAATGGCAAAGCTGCAAGAATTCAACTTTCAGATAAAACATATTTCTGGCTGTCTTAATTTCCGTGCTGTCTGCTTGTCCAGACTCCATGTTTCAGATCATGCTAATGATTGCTTAGAAAAGCAACAACAAACAGGCCAATACTGATATTCCTTTTAGTCAGTTTTTCATTTGGACACACGTGGACAACTCAATGTGACCCAGAAATGTCCGTTTCAATTTCTACTTTCTTTTATTTTTGTAAAAAAAATGTTTTTAATTCATTATCAAAAAATCATCAATTTGTACAAACATCACAAATAGATTATTACAAATCCACAACCTCAATTTTTGAAGAACACATTAACCAACATAAATTTAGACAAGAACACAGAATGACCTAATCAAAATATATAACATACAACAATTAATGACAAATTTGAACATGATCAAAGACAAGACAATGTGAACACATAAGTAGAACAACAAGACAATATTGCGCAAATAGGTTTGATTGTATAACTTGAAATTTTGCAACCTTTCATCAGGGCAAGGGCCAAACAGTGCACTATTCACAAAATCCCCAACGTGTTTCAAAAATGGAAACAGTTAATTCCTATCTATGTTCCAACAATTATCAACAACAAGGGGTAATCTCTTTGTATCACACTTGTTTGGATAATCAGCGAGTCGCCGCGTTTCGAACCCAATTATCAATTCTTAGGGTTCTCTTCAGGACCAAGAGCTATTTTTGAGATCAACCGATCTCGTCTGTTCAAAGCGAATCAGATAACATCCTCGATGTTTCCATCAAATACTTGTAAAATTATATCCAATAGGATGTTGTCTCTCTTGTGGTCATTCTTCAATCATAATTGGACATGTATCTTATAAATCGTCGTTTTTTTGTCGAGATGGACGCCGCGGTTTTTGTTCTCCATTTAAGTCTTCAAAATATCTTTATTGAACGTGACGGCGTCCTTTCTCTTTTGCCGGCAACCGTTGCAGCGTCCCAGCTATGTGTGTCCAAATATTATGTGTACAGTGTTTAAAACCAAACAAACATTGGAAAACCAGTAGAAATGAAATGCAAATGGTTGTTGTTCCTAAGGGACCCTGGTCGAAAATTGCCATTGATTTTTCAGGTCCTTTTAACATTTTGTAGAGCAAGTGCAGATACCTGATTGGGTTAACAGATTACTACAGTAAATGGATTTATGATGATTTTCTACACAATATTACCACAAATCTTGTTATTGATTTTTTTAGAAGAATTTTTGCAAATGGTCTACCTGATATTTTAGTGTCTGACAATGGTACACAACGTGTTTCACTAAAAATGACTAACTTTTAAAAGGATCTTGGAATTAAACAAGAGAAAACACCCTTATATTCTCTGGCTTCAAACGGCCAGGTAGAGCGTGTAAATAGATTTTTAAAAGAGGTCCAGTTAGCTGTTGCTTCACAACTGTCGATTTGTGAATTTTTACTAGACAAGGTTAATAGTTACAATAACACCATGAATGAAGTAACAGGTTTCACACCATTCTTTTTGATGAGAGGAAAAGGAGGAAATACTATGCTTGCACCAAAGTTTGGATCTATGTTTAAACTAAGGCCAGGCAGAGAACTCCGCTCCGCCAGCGGAGTGTGCATAGTTTTGCCTACTCCACGCTCCGCTGAGAATGCGGAGTTTAGGCAAAGCTCTGACTCCGCAGCGGAGCGGAGCGGAGTTAGCCAGCCCCCCCTGCTAAAAATAGACTATCCGCCTCCACCCCCTAATAAAAAATATTTTAAAAAGAATAAAAAAATAAAAAAACACACTTACCTCTATTGTGGCGTCTCCGAGCTGCCCTCCTACTCCTCGCCCTGGTCTCTCTCCTTCTGCAAACCCCCTACTTCAGACGTACATCTTGCGAGAACTCCGCGTAGTGGCACTACTCCAGCTCCGCCCGGGGTTAGTTTAAACCTTCAAAACATTTTGAGAAAACTGATGATACTAATCTCAAAGTCCACCAGATTTGTGGATAAACAAATGTCAGCCAAGTGTTATCATGATGAGATTCATAGAGCGGGAAATAACATCTTTAATAAAGGGGATTGAGTCATCATAAAGAAACCTGTTAAAGTTCAAAAAGGAGAATCAGCTTTCACAGCTCCCTATTGTGTGGATGAGGTTTATAAGGGAGCAAGACTTTTGAAAGGTAAAAGTTGGTGGAATAAGAGTGATGTTGTGACACTGAAACCGGGTCAAAATGTAATTTTGAAAAATCATCATTGCAAATCGCTTGCTGAGACTGATCAATTGATTTGGAATGATTCTGATCAAAGTTATGCCACTCTTGAGGCTACATCTCTGGGTGGAAGTGATGGGAATTGTGTTGATAGAGTTAATACTGGTAAGGAGAGTAGTAACATAACTGAACGTTTGACTGCTTTGGATGTCAAATATAGTCTTTGTAAGAATGCTATTCCAGCCAATAGACCTTTGTTGGTTGCTCCAGAAAGCAACTGCTCCGATGAAGCTTTAAGTGTAACCAGACCTATTATGTCATTTGGTGGTTGTAATTCATCGCAGAATGTTAATGATGGAGCTTCTACATTTTCAGGCAGGTTCTCAAAATTACCTAGGAGGTATGAAGAATACGTTTTGTATTAACTCTCTTTTCTGTAAAGAAAGGGAGATGCTGTATATGTGTAAATATTGATTATAGTTTTTGATATTGCTGTATGTCGTGCACTTACTCACAAGTTTGTTTGCACTATCACACTTGCGATTTAAGCATGATAACATTATGATGCAATATGTAGAATGTTCCCTAAGTATTTATATGATGTCATAGAATGTGATAGCCAGATGAGTCGTTGGAGGACGTGACAACCTCTTGTTTTGCCAGCACCTACATGCGGGCCTTTTGAATTGTTTTATGTTAATAAAGCCTTATTAACATTCTTCAGTGTGTTGTGACTTTTGTCATAACATCAGGTGTTTTGGTTGTCTAATTGGTTTGATACCTAGATCATCTATTATCATGAGTTTGCATGTATAAAATAAATAGGGTGAAAATGGATATCTTTGGGATGTGCCTAATGTTATTGAATTGTTTTTAGAATTGAGCCCGTTAACTGATATTGTCGCTAGGGTTTGCCGATAATTTCTCTAATTACCTTTAGAAGAAGTGTTAGAATGCTCATTTGTTGAATAACCCCGCATTAGAATGGCCATTCCATTCTGCCAAAAGCCTTCTCGGCATCTAAGCTTAGAAGTACTAGAGGTTGTGCTGAGGCTTATGTCAACTCAATGAGTATCATAGCTAGGTTAATGTGTGTGGTAGTGTCTCTCTCTGGTACAAATCATGCTGCCTAGGTGATAATAATCTGACAACTGTATTATTAAGCCATGCTGCAATAATGTAACATAAATGTTATAACCACTATAAAGTAAGGGGATTGGACGAAAGGAGCCTACTAGATTGGAAGATTTATTCTTCTTAATATGACCATGATTCCATGACTCCGATATTGCAGCCCCTCACCATACTTCAATAAGCAGGAGGACAAAAAGAGGTGCAATTATTGGAAGTAAGAGACTGCATAGTTCAAAAGGGATTGTATCAATAATATTGATGGCCTTACCTAGTGGAACTGATTTTTTGGTATCGATCATTTCCTGGTAAGTAAAAGGATGTCAAGAAGTTTAGTTAACTTGTTACCCTCTAAGAACCTCATAATATTCTTTTGTAGGCTTCAACTAGGCAGTGTTTGAATGATCCATAGAGCATAGTAATACATAATAGCTCAGAAGATGTTCAGCTATGCCTGATTGATCAGTAATTTATGCTCCCTTCCAGGTTCTAATAGACAACACTCTCTGGACAGTGGTATAGATTTGTGTTTTAGCAGTCACTGAAGTACCTACTTTATCTCCATGCTCGAAATGTAGATGCTTATATCTCCTGGCTTGCTTAGTAAGTTTTAAACTTGATATAGTTTTAATTTGTGACCAGATATTTAGAATTTCCTGCCAAGTTACTGTTTTTAAATTTGCATCATCCGGGACTGTGGTTGGGTTGATTTGGTTGTTCTAATGTGGTGACTAAGATTATTCACTTCTGATTATTTCAGACATATACAGCGTACCACATTTCTTTAGTAAACTCTCTTATATAAGCTTTTAGTGTATTCCAACCTGTCCTTGTGCTGGCCATGCCTTGGTTAACCGATGGAATCTCTGATACTTGGATATGTAGTTCATGTAAGTATTGTTGTTCTTGAAGTAAATACATGGTGGTAGGGAGTGAGGTCAAGGAGAAAGACGCAGCATGAACTCCCCTCAGCACTCCTAATGCTGTGATTACCCTTCAGTACCTGCATTGTTTCTTCAATTTGCCACTGCCACAGCGGGGATAAGTGAGCACGTTGCTCAACGTCCCTGCAGCTCTTTTGAAATTGTCTCCAATAGCAGAGGTGGGGGGCCTGTCTGGTCTGTGCTGACTACAGACTGATCAGCTTGCAGGAGAGCATTAGTGCAGGAGTAATTCTCCTCGGGATAGCAGGAGTTGTAAATCTCCTGCTGAAGCCTTTTTTTGTTTAGCTGCTGTTCCGCTCTACTCGGCTCACCTTGAAGGGCAGCCAGCTAGTCACTAATACCAGCTTGGTGGTGCACAGAGGAACAAAGGTAAAAAGGGAGCTTGAGATGACCATATTGGATGGAGCCTGAACTGGAGCCAACTTCTTGCTCTCACAACGTCTCATACAATGCCTGACATGGATAAGGGCACACAGCAGCAAAGCAGAGGAAAAGAAGCTTCCACAGAGCCAGAGGCTGATAATTTTGGATTGCTACTTGGTTGATAAACTTCTTTTTCTATTGTGGGTTACAGAAAAAAAAAGAACAAGGAAGAAGAACTGATGAAGTAAGCAAACCATAAGGGAAGAAAAGGGGGATCAAGAGGGGGCGAGAGTAAGGGAGGGGAGGAAAAACAATCTTAACTATCTGGTGCTGTGTCTGGAAGCTCATAGAGAGTCTGTTTGGACTATCACATTCTCCTCAGCTACTAATAGAGACTGATATTTTTTGCAATCGGCACTAAAAGTAATGGGAAAAAAATACCCTGCGGTTTGCCCTATGGGCAAAGGAGTGCTTTGTCTGAGCTCTGCAAACAGAAAGGGCAAAGTCCACCCATGAGGCAGAAAGAGACTGCCTAGCATGGGGTGCTATTACAACTGAAGGCCTCCTGGGTAATCAGACAGAGAGTGCTGAAATGCACAATGAAGCATTCCGTGCTGCACTGCCACCCTCAGTAACACCTTTTCAACTTTATTCAGAGGTAACCTAAGACACAACTGAAAGGTTGACCACTCAGCAGGTGAAGAATATGCTAGCTGTCCCGGGTAGGCAGGATGTGAGTCCTATGGAAGGAAGACCTCAATCAAACGGAGAGCTAAGCACCTTTGAACCCGGGGGAATGGAGCTACGCAAGCTTGTAAGAGAACCAGATCCCCTTGAATACTTTAACAAAAGACCACACTCAACACCCAGCAATTAATTCAACGCAAGTACTTTGGGTGTCATATCAACCACGGATAGTGTAGATACTTTAGTCTTGACTCTAAACTCAGCAGAGCAGCCGCAATATGGCAATTATGTCCTTGATTCCATAAGGACCAACGAAGTTTAGAAAATTAGAGTACCATGTACCAACATGTTTTCTGCTCTATCTATAGGCACGAATGGTGATATAATAGAGTATGGCAATCTTAGGGTGGCCTATACTGCAATAGAAAGTGCATCTGAAATTGACTCTTTAATTAATGTAGAACCAGTTAGTGCCAACACAGCTATTTCCTCAGAAAAAGGTGTTGAATCCAATACTTCACACAGATCCAACTCATCCTCACTCTCTACTAAACAAATGTTCAGATGCATCTTAAAAGAAATCAATGTTCTCAAGAATTTTCAAGGGGAGCACACTCTAACAAAGAAGTTGGGTTCTATAGATAAAAGATTCATCCTCTTTATGGAAGGCCACCAAGAAACAGAGGGCTGGCTTACATTGCTAGAGAAGCAACTTAAGTCCAACAAGGTGATATATGATCATCTGCCTCAAACGCTGACAAACCAGTGTGAGGACCTTGAAAACTGGTCTAGATGCTCTAACCTTTGGCTAATTGGATCCCTGAGAGGTCAGGAACCAGCCACTTGGCTATAATATAATGGGTCTCCCAGCTGCTTCTGGACACACTTGCCACTAATCTGAAAAGGTTTGTCTTATCTAAGGATTTGTGCGAGGACCCATTGAGTCCCCTGTGCTTCACCAAAAGCGGGTGCTGAACCTCAAACTATTAATGTCTTCTTTCCGGAATTTATTATTAAGGGAGCAGCACTTTTTCATTTGCCTGACAAAAGAGGCGATTCAACACAAGACAAGATTGTCCATTTTCCATATTTCAGGACCTGGCATGTCAAACAGCCAAAAAGCAGAAGTAGCTTAGAGCCTTGATCCCTTAGTTCAAGGCTCTTTAGATTCCTGCTTCAATGAAAGGACTCAAACCAAGAATCAATTGACATGGTGCATTTCAAAACTTTCTGAGCCTCGGGATGCTCTGCATTTTTTTGCAGCCCTGAAGCAGGAAGCAAGCAGCCCCTGATCAGTGACAATCATTAACCGTCTGCTGAACTGTTAAGTAATTAAATTAAATGAAGGTTTTGTAAAGCGCGTGTTTGCCGTGGCGTCTTAGCGCTAGCTGTCATTAATCTTTGCAACGGGAGGTAGAAACGGCTATGGTTTTGGGACAAATAGCCATGTTTTCAATGCTTTCCTGAACAGCAGTAGATTGGTTTGGTTTCTAAGACTGATGGGTAACGTATTCCATAATTTAGGGGCCAGATGGAGAAAACTTCTGCCACCCCATTTTATGGTCTTTACCCTAGAAACTACGAGTAGAGAGGCCGATGAAGATCTGAGGTTTCGCTGTGGAATATGATGCTTGATATGCTGACTGAGATAGGCAGGCCCAGCCCCATTCAGGGTCTTGTGCAAAATACACATAGATTTGAAGTGGATCCTTGCCTGGACAGGAAGCCAGGGCAGATCTTGAATGCCTTGGCTTGTAGGGCTGAATTTTGGAATCTTAAGTAGTAAACGAGCAGCTGCATTCTGTAGAGTCTGCAGCTTGCGTATCGTACTCTTTTTTTCTCCCAGGTAGAGCGCATCACAATAATCAATTTTAGATAGTACCAAGGCAGTGATGACTGTTTTTCTGAGGGCCATGGGAATAAAAGGTAGAATCTTTCTAAAGGATTTTTAAAGTGAAAAAGCATGAGGAAGTAATGCTGTTGACATGGTCAGATAATGATAGATGGTCATCTAACATAATCCCAAGGTTTTTGACCTTTTTACAGGCCGCCGGCAGGGTCCTGCTGCATCCGGCCACCAGGTAGAATTCCAAAGAGAAGTATCCCTTCCAAACATAACCACTTCGGTTTTGCCAGTATTTAACTTCAAGCAGTTATCTAGCATCCATCTAATAATATGGCTCATGCAATCATTAAAACTTGTTGCCACTTTCTCCGGTTTAGATGATAAAGAGACGACTATTTGCGTGTCATCGGCGTAGCAAATAACAGTAAAACCATGGGAGCGTATAAGTTTGGCCAACGGGGTGACATACACATTGAACAGGGTTGGGGAAAGTGAAGATTCCTGGGGCACCCCACACGGCAAGGCATAGGGGTGCGATTTGTGTTCTTCCATCACTATAGTTTGTTCTCTATCGGTTAGGTAGGAACGAAGAATATCCGAGGCTTTATCTACAATCCCTATTTTGGCCAGATGCTGGACAAGTATGTGGTGATCAACCGTTTCAAATGCGGCCGAAAAGTCAAGTAAAATCAGTATGGCTTTCCCCCGTCAAGTTGGACACGTATGTCCTCTGTGGCAGCAATCAATGCCGACTCTGTACTATGCCGAGGCCGGAAATCATGTTGCGCTGGGTCAAGTTTATCGTTCGTCTCTATGACAGACAGCAGTTCTTCATTTAGGGCTTTTCCCGGGATTTTAGATGGGAATGGTAAGCAAGAGATGGGCCGATAATTGGTAACCTCCGTGGGATCAAGGGATGGCTTTTTCAGGATGGGTCCGACCAGGGATTTTTTTCAGATGGCAGGAAAGTGTCCTGAGTCCAGAATGTTATTAAGAAGAGGTGTTAAATGGTTCGCAATTATGTTAGGGACCATATGAAGGACCGTAGCGGGACAAGGATTCAGAGGAGATCCCGACTTAGTTGACATTATAAGCTTCTCGACTCTGTCAGGTGTTAGGGAGTTAAATTCTTGTAAATAGACCTGCGTGGTCGCCCTATCCTCGTTTGGCCTGTCTAGCTTAACTCCAGCTTTGCTGTTAGAGAACTCGTCGTAGACTTTAACCACTTTATCATGAAAGAACTCTGCTAGTTTGTCACAGAACTGCCTAGTGGGACTAAACTGTTTGCTATTACCAAACTTGGCTAAAGTAGAGACTGTTTTGAAGAGTTCTCTAGCTGTATTTTTAGCGGCCATAATTTTCTCGGTAAAGAAACTTGATTTTGCCGAGATTATTGACTCTTTATACTTTGTTAACGCCTCATTGTACTGTTTTTATCGATTTCAGAATATTCCTTCCTCCAGACTCGTTCTTTGGCTCTACATTTTTTCTTTAGTTCTTTTAGCTCCGCTGTATACCAAGGGGCTGATGGTAGTCTTTTGCCAATGTGTGTGCTCGTTTCTAGGGCTAGTTTTTTTACTGCCAGGTCGATCCAGCTGTTGAAATTTAGGGCTGCGGAATCAGGGTCAGTGTCTGTATGGGGACTATGGGACCGTAAAGCGATTTCCAGGTCCAGAGTATTTATTTGCCTCCAGGGGCGTACTACGCCCCTCCTGTTATCATTCCGAGCTCTGGTGGACAGTCCAATGGGGAATAATTCGAAAAAGATAGCACTATGATCAGTCCAGGTCATCGGTAATGTGCTGCTAAATTTAATCTGTGCATAATTAGTAAAGATACCGTCCAAGGTGTGTTTACCAGTGTGGGTGGGCTCGGTAACAATTTGCTTTAAGTCTAGACTTTTTAAGCCGTCGATTAACTTGTTAGGGTCACAACGTTCGGTGGACTCTAGATGAAAGTTGAAATCCCCCAGTATGGAAAAATTAGAGTATTCCATACAGGACTCCATAACTGATAGTATGGATTCAATAAAGGGGTTTCTAGGCCTAGGTGGTCTATAAATTAGTAGCCCATTAAAAGCAGATGTGTTGTTGCTTTTGAAAGTAAACAGGATAGCTTCTTCCTTCAGTTGGGGACTATCTGAGACGGTAGCTTTAATATTGGAACGGTATGCAATGGCCACCCCCCCACCTCGTTGTCCTTCTCTGTCAATTTTAAACAAATCGTAGCCTGATGGTATGTTTAAGTCAGGTTCGGAGGAACTGTGAGTTCATGTCTCGGTAAGGAACATTATGTCTGGCTTATATTGATCAAAGAAGTCGGCAAGTTCATATTTATGTTTGGGAAGCGATCTAGTATTCAGTAAGACACAAGTTAAGGCACGCTCATTGGGCTTACATAGGCTACTTGGGCGTGTGTCTGACAGATTCGTGATCCTGGCATTATTAGGGTGGGAGTTAGTGAGATTGGTGTCCATGAGGAAGTTACATGGGACAGTCGTAAACCAGAGAATCACTTTGGGGATTTATAGAATCACATCTATTTTGCTCACCTTTGTCTCGAATGGTTAGCAGAGTTGCTTTAGAGTAGGTAGTCAATACATTTTGTCCAGGGGTTCTGGCGCACGGCGAATTCCAGTCGCGGACGGGCGCAGATGGGCTTGCCTTTGGCACGGCGCGCCCGCTGCGCGCGTCCGCTGCGCGGTCGCGTCAGCATGCCCTATTATAGAGGTTTGGGATACGTAACGTTCGAACCACTATAGCGTAACCCAAAGATGGCGGCCCGCCCTCACTTGTGGGACCATCCAAAAGCAGCAATAGGTAAAGTGCAAAGATCACATGGGACACAGTAATTCAACAATTCAATTCAAGCAGATTTAAAAGTGGGACACAGTAATTCGATAATTCAGATTCAAGCAGATATAAAAATAGTTAAAAAGCAGATTAACTGTAAAAATCAGTTTAAAATCCCCCCGGAGCCGGTGCGAGCTCCCTGCAATTGACTATGGCAGCGCTGATAGAGAATGATATCACTGTATATTACCTACAATTGCTCCCCTTCTCTCTCTCTTTTTTTCTCTTCTCTCTCCTTTTTCTCTTTCTTTTTCCTCAGTGGCAATCGGGGCTGCAATGGAGGACTAAACTTTCCCATTGGAAGCATTCATCAGCATCAGTTATGAAGGGGTGGGGTAGAACCCTGCAAGTGACCAGGCAGGCCCAAAGGGCTTTTCGTAGGGTCAGGGTACTTAACCTAATGTACCCAAGGTGGTGGGAGTCAAAAGGCACTGGAGGGAAGCAGGGAGGTGGATTGGGGGTTAAAGGGAAGAATCATTTTAAAGGCACAAGGCATCAACATTGCAGTTACATATGGACAATGAATCCATCATATGCCTTTTGCTTATGTTAGTATTGCTACACTCAACGTGAAAGGATTAAGTTCAAGACTTGGGGAGAGGATGTGGCCTTACGGCTAGAGCGGTCGACCTCAAAGCTGGGGAACCGGGTTCGAGTCTCGGCAGGGGCGCTCAACAGCCTGTGATTTTGGGCAAATCCCTTAATCTCCACGTGCCCCAAAAAAATGAATGTGTCCTTGTGTAATGCAACTGGTGCTCATGTAAAGCGCTCTGATACCTTCGGGTCAAGTTCGCGCTATATAAAACTCCGAAAAAAAAGACAAACAGAAAACAGTTAATTTAGAACTGAGCAGATGAAAACCAGCTATTGGTTGTCTCCAGGAGACCCGATAATTGGAAAAGGATAAACCACTATATAAACTTATAGGAGCTACATTGGTATGCAAGAGTTCAGGTAGCACATCAATAAAAGGGACTGCAATCCTATTTTTGGAAACACACTTTCAAAATACATGTCAAAAAAGCAATTCCGCAGGGAGGTTGGTAAACATTACACAACATTTAGAAACTAGCACACTTAAAATATGCTCTGTATACGGAGCAAATCAGGATAATCCAACTATTTGTCCTAAAATATACACAGCTTTGCTAGATAAACAAAGGGATTGTTTGATAGTAGGTGCCTTTAATTGTATTCATTTATCTCTATTAGATACCACATATGTCAATGTCCATACATGTATGTGTTGGACTAGTAAGGTGATCTTTCAGCTACTGAATCAATGCTACCTAGTAGATAGATTAAGAAAGGATATCTCTTCCTAAACCACCTATGCATTTTATTCCTCAGTTAATCATAATTTTTCCAGGATCAGATCAAGCTTACCTCTTTCAGAATCTAAGAGTGTCTGGTTGCCAACCTGTCACACAGTTTTAGACCTTCCCAATTAGCAGAATTAGTGCCTGATTACGATCTTGGGGCCTGATTCACAGAACTAACTTACGTCAAAAACGTAAACGTAAACGTAAATGTAAAGTTAGTACTTTTTAGGTATTCACAGAATGAACTTACTCATTTCGGTATTCACAGAAGTTAGTAATCCTAACTTTAGGACTCCTAAATGCCTTCTGTGAATACCGAAAGTCTTAAAGTTAGGACTTTTCTCAGTTTAGGAGTAGCTACTCCTAAACTGAGAAGAATACTAACTTTAAGACTTTCGTATTCACAGAAGGCATTTAGGAGTCCTAAAGTTAGGACTACTAACTTCTGTGAATATCGAAATGAGTAAGTTCATTCTGTGAATACCAAAATGAGTAAGTGTATTCTGTGAATACCTACAAAGTACTAACTTTACGTTTACGTTTACGTTTTTGACGTAAGTTAGTTCTGTGAATCAGGCCTCATTGATGGATGGGATACTCAAGCACGAACATGATGATATCCAGTTCCATAGGATAAAATGGAATTGTTATTTGGTAGATGGAATATCCATCACGTTTGTGACGAAGTGACCCTGTCCACCAAGATTGTAATCAGGCCCTTAATATTTAATATTGCTTCTCAGTGCCAGCCAGCCTTACTACACTGAAAATTGGTTTTGGGTGCTAGTCTCTGTAAAGACATGTTAACATTTAATTTTTTCAGGTACTACTTTTAAATACAATGTACCCTGCCTTATGGGCTACAAGTGTTCCATAAGGGTGACTTATTGATCTCTAAAAGGAAGGTTTAGAGCTGTCAAAAGGGTATTTGAGAGGTCGAATTGCAGTTTTTAAACTTCTCCAATCAGGCTACACTGGTATGTCTTAAGCCATGTTTGTACTGCCTCTGTAGTGGATGCCTCAATCAGTGCTGCAGTCCACTAGTGACATTAAACTTCCAGGACCTGGGTATACTTTGTACCATATACAAGGGACGTCTAGGCAATTTAAATATGCTAAATAGGAGTATAACAATTGAACCATGTTAAAAGGGGGAACACCAGCACCTTACTACTGGCTAGCATGGGTTAAGTGCCCAGAGTTCTACAGACAGCAAAAATAGATAGGGCAAAAGTCTGGGTGCACTCCAAGCAAATAATGGTACTTTCCTAAACTTTGGCTCTGCTTGGAAAGACCTGCCCACCCAGATATGTAGATACATTTTGAAGAAAAGAGACTGCAACACTCTTCCTAGTTTAAATGAAGTAGCAAAGATACAAGATAGACAGAGATATGGCTCTGTTGTAACTGTTTTTATTTATTCTTGGAACAGTTCAAATGAAACGTTCTTGCCTAATTCATAATATGTGAGCACAGTTCTGCTTCGCTTACGTGTTTTGCTCTGGCTTCAAGTGCCAATGAGCGTTTTCAAGATTCTTTTGAGTTCAAAATGAACAGATTTCTTTTTTTATCAATCCGCATAGCAGTTTGAATCTGTGATGTGTGATCCCTCTTGGGAAACAAATCACATACCTGGGCACATATTGGATAAACACTCATTTTTAGGTCGAGCATTCGAGATCTATTGTAATTTCTTATTTTGGCTTAAAGCCATCCCCCTGCTTTTGATTTGCTTGTTTCAGTGTCCTTCAAAAATCCTTGCTTGCCAGTGGTCAGTCCTGCCTTTTTGTCCCTCCTTTTTCTCTTCCGTTCCTCCCATGCAGCAGGGACTAAGTACTGTCTCATCACACTACAGTTCTTTGTCTGTTCTCTGGGGGACTACTTTTTTCTTGGTTTCCTGCTCTGTTTCTGTTTGCCTGTGAGTAGTTTCGGCACTATCTCTGATTACATTTAAATGTAATTTTCCTCTCTCCCACCTCCTCCTAATTCCACAGTTGTATTAGGAGTACGTCTTTTGCCATGCCTCCCTCTTCGTTGGTTATATTTTTTAGGCTTTTAGCAATTTTTGCTGTCGACCGTCATTTGGGCATTTTTTAGTAGGATGTTAGTTGGTTTGGGGCTTTGTTTTAAGGAGGATTGGGCTTGTTCCTCTTGTTTCACTCAAGAGCCCCGACCAACTTCAGTTTCCTTACAAATTTTAATTGCTGCTCGTGTTCCACTATAGGTAGTATAGTTTGTAGTACAGTGCGCTGTTTATTTCATTTATGTGTATTTATTCATCACGCTAATCACGGCGCCCGCTTCACGCTTGCCGCACGCACATTTATGGATACGGGCGCATGTTCCAAAATATGGGTGCCTGTTTGTAGTACCTTGCTCCTTTTATTTCATTTGTGCGTTTATTTATTCATCACGGGCCCACTTCATGGACCGCCGCACGCACAGCTTTTATGTGCTAAGGTGAGGTGCCCCCTTTTATGCTGTTTTGTCTATTTTTTAGCTGCCAGTCTCCAGGCTGGGGTTCTCGCTCGGTGACCTGTGCATGAGGCCAGGCGCTTTCCATGCTGCACAGGTAGCAGCGCCGCGGCCATATTGAGCATTTAGCAGGGGCTCGGCTACGGAAAGTGGCTGTAAACAGCTGCGGACTCCGGCAAAGTTAGCAGATTGTGCTCTTGCAGCCCACTGTTTAAACACAAACCCCTCGGGCGGCGGCTGCTTCAGGGATCGAAGGAGGCGGCAGCAGGGAGCAGCAGCAGTGATGCCTGGCCAACCTTAATACTGTACTCTCTCAGTGACAGTTTACTAGTCAGCTCTGGCTGAGAAGAATGTTGATCGGCTCCAGTGCGCCACCAGCAAACACTCTTTGTCAGCTTGGCATCCGGTGGGTTCATCGCCGTTTACAACCAAGAGGCTGATTAGAGGGAAAACAATGCGCTCTTGCATGCACGCCAACCGCGAACAGGAGTCTCACGAAATGTTTGCTAAAACGTTTCCGAAAAAAAGGGCTCTATGTTGTACAGAAACCCAGCACATGGCTTTCTAAAAAATCATTAGTGAGGTGGTTGTTTTATTTTCATCGCAAAATTTAGACAGTATGAAAAAGGGAAAGAGACACGGGGGTAGGAGGATTAAAGCTGCACGTCTCCTTAAAATACCAGGTTGTAGCTCCCATCAGCTGTGTCCTAGTAAATGGAATTCGCAAAATCAGTTTTGGAGTTATGAGCCACTACAACGTAGAAGGAAACATATAGAACAGCAAGTGGATATGGATGTGCTACAGTTGTGCCATGATGGGGTCACGGATAATAAATATCAAGCCTGCTGCTGTCCTTAGGGAAACAATCAGCTCCAGGATATGGGAATAACAATGGGCAAGTTGAACACACAGAACTTTTTTCTGTGGGATGGTGTGGAGCAGCGCCCGGAGAGCAGGGCTCCACGGTTCGATCCCGGCAGCAGCTCAGTTCAGCATCGTGTGATTCTGGGCAATAGTCACTTAATCTCCCCAACGGCCCCCAGAGCCTGGAGACTATGTGTATTTTACCATTAGCATCAGCAGCCCACTACACGTCTCCAAAAGTATATGACTGCAGACCAGTAAAAAACATTAACAACCTACTTTGTTTAATGTGAAATAAACATAACCAGCACAATAAATCTAGGTATTCCTCTTGAATTATAGAGAAGTTATTTCAAATCCCATTAGAACTAAATTCATATAATTTCAGTATCTACAATGTATATAACAAACATTTTAATAAACTTTTTTTAAATGATTTAAGTTGTTATATACATTGTTGTTTTGAGCAAGTTGAGTTTGAAGTGGTTTCTGGTCAGCAAGTTGTGGGTTTTTTGCAAAGTGGTGGTGAGTAAACAGATATCATCAGAGGATGATATTTTTAGGTATAGTTGGGTATCATCCACATAAATGTGGAAGTAAACATTGGAGAATTTCAGAATTTCAATTAAGGGCTCCATGAATAGATTGAAGAGGGTAGGTGATAAGGAGGAACCCTGAGGGACTCCCAGGTTAACCAGAATGGTAGTGGACAGCGATTGTTTAATCTTGATTCTTTGAGTTTGGTTGTCTTAGAAAGAGGCAAACCACGTTAAGACAGCCCCTGATAAACACATTCTGTGTTCAAGTGAGTCCAGGAGACTGTTATGTTTGACCCTATCGAAGGCTGAGGATAGGTCTAGGAGGATTAAGTGGCAGGATTGGTTTTGATCTAGTAGTCTGAGAGCGTCATCGACAATGTGTGTCAGGGCTGTTTCTTTATAATGGCCCTGACGGAAGCCTGATTGGAACTGGTCAATAAGGTGGAATTGAGCTGTGTCGTTGCATAGTTTGGTATGGACGCATTTCTCCAATAGTTATGCTAGGGCCGGAATAGTGGATATTGGATGGTAGTTATCTGGGATTGTGTGGTCAACTGTAGAGTTTTTAGAATGGGGTTACCTCTCCTGCTTTTAGGCAGTTTGGAATGGTTCCTTGCATTAGTGAAGCATTCACTATCTTGGTCCAGAGGGGTATCAGAGAAGTTTTGATCTCATTGAAGATGTTGGCTGGAAGCGGGGTCGCAGAAGTGATGTGATGGTTTAAGTGTTGTTAAGATCTTAAGAATGGCATTTTCGTCAAAGGTTTTGAAAGAGTTCCATGACGCTTTGTTTTTGAGGGTGAGTCTCTGTTGGTTAGGGGTTTGTACAGTCAGTGGCGGGTAGGGGCTCTATGAAGGTATCCTTGTGAGGTGTTCCATTGCTGTTTGGAGGTCACTTTCTATCTTTTTAGATTTTTCAAGGAAGTAGGGGGCAAATATGTTGCAGTTTGGTTGCGGATTGGGACCTAATGTGGTGGCATTGGGTTGGTGAGTGAATTGATGTTTGATAATTTGAACAGTTTTCTTGGGCGATTTCTGGCTTTGTTTAATTAAACTTTGAAGAAATTTGCTCTTATGTGTTTGTTGTAGGTGCTCCTCCGCGATCTCAGATGCTTAAGGTGTTCTAGGGACGGTGAAGTTCGCCATGTACGCTCAGTTAGTCTCACGTTGCGTCTTTGTTCATTTAGGCTTCCATTGTACCATGGTTTGGAGTCTTTAGAGGGCAGTCTTTTCAGCTGAAAGGATGCAACTGAGTCAAGTATGCTAATCATGGAGTTGTTATAATGGGTTGTCAGTTCATGGACATCTGTCATGTCCGCTGGCGAAGGCAGTACGTTGTTGCTGAGGGTTGTCAAATCCCTGAGGTTTATGTTGTGAGTGTTCTTTTTCCATTGTTTGGGTTTCTTAAGTTGGGGTTTATGTGTCTTCATTGGTTCGGTGATAAGGAAGGTGATGCAGTGGTGGTCCATCCAGTCACATGGGATGATCGATACAATCGTTCCATGACTAGATACAGTGTTGCACCCACATTGTGCATAGGGCTGCCACAGATTTGGTCTAGGTTGAGGTCAGCTAAGAAGGTTTTTAGGCTATTATCTGAGGGGTCATTGTGGTCATTCCAATGAAGGTTGAAGTCTCTGAGGAAGATTTGGGAGCAGTGTTGCCCTACGTTGGAAGTGATGATTTCCTTGATTTGTTCGATGAATGAGGGGTTGTCACCTGGAGGGTGGTAGATCACATGTAATTTACATAGGGGACTATTGTTGCTCACAATGTTTATGCATAGGTATTCACAAGTGGAAAGGTCGATGGTTTGTACCTGATTCACCATAAGGTCATTGCGGTGTATATAGGCTTTGCCCCTCCCCGATCTTTTTGGTCTGTCTGCTCTTATAATGCCATAGCTGGGTGGTACTAAAATGTCAAGGATTGGTGCAGAGGTGTTATTTAGCCATGTTTCAGTTAGGTAGACTAGGTTAAGATTATACGCAAGGATGAGGTCAGCTATGCCCACTACGTGTTTCATGGCCGATCTGCAAATTAGGAGCATGCACTTCAGGTGAGGGTGGTGTCCGCTGAGGTTTTCTCTGTGATGAGTATTGGTTTGAGGTTGGGCTTATTTATATCTCTAGAGTTTGGTCCCAGTTCTCTGTGTGGGTTTGAGGCAATTGTTAGGATGGGATTCAGGCTGTGTGGGAAGTCATGGTGTGCAGTCTTGTACATGATGAGAAGGGAGTGGATGTCATTGTCTGATAGAGAATCCTTAGTCCTGACCGGTCTAGAGGAGGCGTTAGGGTAGGGTGTAGATCACAATCTTGTGACAAGGGGTGGCTGGATGGTAGCAGACCATTTCTAAGTGTTTGTTGGTAGGTGTGATTGGTATATGTTATTATTAGTGTGGATCGGGCTATTACTAACAGGAATCTTTGAGGGCCACCTGTTGTAGGCCAACTCTGTTATGATGCTTTTTAAATTCTGTAGGTCAGACTTGAGTTGCTGTAGTTCCTGTGTAATTTCACCAAGTCTAGACTCTATCTTGGTGTGGTAACATGAGGTTGTGGTTTGAGGCAGGGTGTACGGAGGTGTGTGGGTGATCTGAGTTTCACTGTTGTTCACGTTTTTGTTGGGAAGGATAGGAGGGGAGAGGTATGTGTGGTGGAGCGTTTGGGCTTTTAATCTGGGCTCGGTGTGGGGGCGTAGTGGTGGATATACTTTTGTCATTGCATTGCTCTGTGGCCCTTCTAGTAGTGGTGTTGCGAGGGTATGGAGTGGTGTGGTGAGTCAGGGATGCCCTCTACACCATCAGGAGGAGTGGCAGAGTTGGATTTGTGTGGTCTGATTGCTGTGGTGGTGCATTGGGGGAATGGGGGGGCTGTGTATAGTGGTATGGCTGTGAGGAGACAAAACCTGGGGCTCCAGCTCATCGAGTGTAGACATGGGGTGATCTAGAGAGGGGTCAGTCTTATTATTAGGTGCCGCCTGTTTGATGATAGGAAAGAATTAATTGAATAAGTCGAGGTTTTGGTCAGATGACTGGACGAGTATAATCCCATTGTTAAAAATGAAGATGGTTAATTTTGCATTGAGGGCGGGTGAGGGGGCTACTGACAGTCTTAGGCTGTGTGAGGTATTCCTGGATGCAGAAATAGATAGCATCGAGTAGAGGGTTTTCCTCCATTGAGCTTTTTTTGTGTAAAATATGAGATCATTTGTTATGGTTCCTTTAGATGTGCAGAAGTATGGGTCGGATATTAGTGTTTCTGGGTGCATTTGAGAAGTCTGTGTTTGAGGGCTTTGGAGGCCTTTTACTGTTAGATTAGGCGCTGCGACTGTCTTGTTCTAAGTTGTTGTCAAGTGAATAGTATGACACGGGATCCATGTCTGATGGGAGCTAGCATGATCCTCAAAGGTTTGCAATATTCATTATAGAAATAGGTATGTGGGAATCTAATGATCTTTACTTATCTTTCTGGTCTGAGAAACAATTTCTGATGAATGGATAGGAAAGAGGGTGTTAGGGAAGTGTCTGCATGCATCAATGACAACTCGTCATAAACTATATTCATGGTGGGAGTCATCAGTTATGCCGGAGATAAGGGATTAAGGTGAGAGCTTGCGATGTACTAGATGTGGGCAGCTTATCAGGAAAATAGTAAACTGGGAGGCAGAATCATTCTAACCCTTAAAAGGTGGGCATTCCATTAGCATTCAGGGAACAACTCAGTTGGGGGGTTCTGGGATCATTTTACTTACAGTTTTGTTTCAGTTAACGAGTTGAGTATAGGATCAGCCAGTATTGTTCCAAGATCGCCGATACTTTGGACCAGGATGTTCCTGCCTTGGTGGAGTGTCCGTAGTCCTATTTCCCTTTTTCCTTTATGACTGTCTAAGTCCTTCATTTTCTGGTGTGAGTCTGGGAAAGGCCAGTCCTCTTTTGCTTCTGCTTGTAGGGAGGTTCGCCATCTTAGACTGAAGACAGTAAAGAGTTTTGGAAAGAGGGTTCCCAAAATGGTTAACTGGTAATATTCTTTTGCGTCAGACAGACCCTGGATAAATGAAATCGAGCGCTGTGGGCGTGGCTGATCAGACTCAGCCGCCTTTGTAGAGAGTGGTAATCTCAGCCAGAATCACTGGGGCGGGTCACCTATCCCCGTTGCGGTGCCGTTAAAATGATGCTCCTCTGCTATCCCCATGGTGAAGAGACCTGTCCATACCCACTCTGGATGGGGGACATATCGGCGCCTGCGAATCAGCGGTGTGGTCGCTCTGTATCGCAGAGTCACCAGGACCATCTAGCCGAACCTGGCTGACGGAGATAGCCAGAGACAGTGTGCGGCAGACAACGAATATAGCATGTCACAATGCATGCTATTACATTGCGTGCTTTTACAACACAGTCGTTACAACGACTGCGTTGTTAGTACGCGATACCTTTACATCGCAAGTCATTAGAACGACTTGCTGTAGGGGGCGCTCTGGACTTAGGAATAATATTATTTACTATTCCTACTCCAGTTTGCGCAATAGTAGGGAAGGTGTTGGAATTCATTTCCGATACCTTAGCGCCCCCTACAGCAAGTCGTTCTAATGACTTGCGATTTAAAGGTATTGCATACTAACAACGCGGCCGTTGTAACGAGCACGTTGTAATAGCACTGCGAAGTAATGACAGCATTGTAAACGCTGTTTTCCCAGACAACTACACACATGGCTGGGCTCCTCCAAGCAGGGACCGTCCCATCCACAGGAGAGGTTCGCTGTCTGATGCCAAGATGCCCAAATGCCAGAGAGGTTCTTTGTTCTAGTCCGCGAACCAGTGTGAAGCTGGTGGGCTGGGGCAATATGTTAGAAGGTTCCAGCCCTTAGGAGTCATCGGAACCCCTCTTGGGCTAGGAGACATGTGTGGCAGAAGGCAACAAAGACAGTTTTGTGAGGAATGGTTTGGGATGTGAAAGAGATTGGTTTGGGTGTGGAAGGCATACTTTCACTTTGGAAAGGAGGTGGTTAGGCTATGCCGGGAGTAAGGGCAAAAGCAAATAGCAAGCTGTCACAGGGAAAATGGGTAGGATGCTCAGGAGGGAGTAGGGTTTGGGAGGTAAAGGGAGTAGAAGTGTCAGGTGTGTGTGTGTGTGTTGTTGCTGCAGGTGTCTGTGTGTCTGATGTGTCTTGTGCACATTTTGGGGGGTGTTTTGTATGTGTCTGTAGAGTGTGCGTTAGTATTTTGTCGGTGGGTGTGATGTTGAGGTGCTGGGTTTGCTGGGGATCTGTCTGTGTGTGTAGTGTCAGGGGGTAAGCTGGGGGTGGATGTGTCTGTGGGTGTGGTGTCTGGGGTATGCTCGGGGATGTGGATGTGTCTGTGGGTGCAGCTGTGGTGTCTGGGGTATGCTGAGGGTGATGGATGTGTCTGGGGGTATGCAGGGGTGGATATATCTTGGGTATAGGTGTGGTGTCTGGGGGCATGCTGGGGGTGTGGATGTATTTGTGGGTGTGGGTGTGGTGTCTGGGGTATGCTGGGTAGTGGTGGTGAGGGTGGCGACTGTCAGGTGAGTGGTTGCATTCTTCTTTTTTTGGTGTTTCTGTTTGCATGTGCGGCTTGGGGCCGTTGAAGTGGGTGCATGCTTATGTGTGAGTGTGCTTTTAACAGGAATGGGAAAAGGGAATTTGGATGAGGATGGGGGAAAGGCAGGAGGTTGGGCAGGAGTTTGGGTTGGGTGGAAGGCTGCAGTGAGTGAGGAGGCCAGAGCCTGAAAAGATCTCTGCAGGACAGACATAGCACTGTGGATATCTTCCAGGTAGGCCATACAGAGATGTGTCTCAGGAGGTCAATACTCACTCACTCAGGGTAGCAAGAGGGACAGGGGCAGGAGCTGAGGTGCCTAGAGCGAAGGAGAAGGCTACCCTCTTAGAGGACTGGGCCTGGCCAACTGGTTAGGGAGCAACAGGGAGGGTGGAGATGGAAGGGGGGATGGCAGACATGGATGGTGTTGGATCAGTTTCTGTGTGTTCCACCACCACTAGGGAGTATCCACTGGAGGTTGACTCTACAGATGATGATGTTGAGTCTCCATGCTCCGTCGTACTCCCCTCACCCTCTGGGCCACTGGGTCCCTCGTGTCTGTCATCTCACAACCAGAACCACTGTGGCCAGCTGCTTCCCCAACGATGTTGGCCCTGTTTCCTTCGCTTGCCTGGGATGATGCTGAAATTGCATTTACTTAATTTGTGTGAACACACTGGACCAATAGCGTTTACCACAGAACATTTCTAAAGTGCACAGATGACTCCAGCTACAAGGTCCACTATAGTGGCTTCAACATTAGCATGACCACATGCATGCATGCTATGTGACCTGTAAACAGTTGCTGACCGTAATGTCATAACCACAGACAGCTCCAATAGCATGAGTGAACTTGTCTCCCTCATGTAACTAGTAGGATACCTGATCTCCTTGTATACTTTGGCCCTTGTAGTATACCATAGTGACCTGATGTTATCAAATAGGATGCTATAACAAAATTGTTACCACAGATTCCACACGAGGCCCTCCAATCACCAAATTGTCATATGCCTAAAACCACACCATGATGAAATGATGGTTAAATAATACAGCTATTTTGCAGCAATATGTGCAGTAGCAGAAATCAGCTGACATTCAAATGCTCATTTCACACTGTTGACACTTCCTATTTGGCACTTCTTTAAACGTCCATGATCAGAATAGTCTAATTAAAGCTGCACTTAAGTAGCTTTGCTATGTATCACACATAGCACAGAGAAGTAGACTGGAGACAATCTGGGCCAAAGTTGTGGGATATTTGGCTACAAATATCCACAGCATAAGAGTTCACCTAGGCCTAGGGATCTCCCCAATCCAGCTTGGTACTGGCGACAAGTGACAACACCATTCTATCATTGCATACCTAAAGCCATATGACCATCGAAGGTTGTTGAGGCTCAAGGAATCTCCTTGACAGAAAGAGGTGGGGTCACGTTTGTCCTAATGGGACGGCACCTCACAATACCCTTTTGTATTGCAAACACTCACATGTGATCCCTACATTTTAGCATGTCACTCTCCATTGCATGTCACCAGTGAATTAACCTTGCCAAATTGACATGTGCAGTTCACATAATTGAATACTCCCACATCTATGTCATGGAAATTCCAATAGTGACAAATTCTACCAGTCATGCTTAATTGCTTCATTATTTGGACCCGACCAATGACATTCAGTGATGGCCTAGGTTATGTGTCACCACCCACCAATGTGTACACAGCAGCAGCGGCCCGTGCAGGTAAGAGCGGTGAGCCGGGTGGGGAGTTTCAACCGACGACGACAAGGGAAAATTAATTATTTATTTAATTTTCCCTTGTGGTCGAATCCCCCGACAACCCGGCCTCACCGCCCACCGCTCTTGCCTGCACGGGCCCCTGCTGGTACACTGTCCTGTCTGTGGTAACACATGAACTGTATACCATTTATAAATTTCAAAATACAGATTGAGCTACACACACATTTGTGATGGAATCAGACATCAACTTATGAAGACACATAGATCATGTATGAAACAGTAGTGCAGATGAAACTACAACAAGGTAAGGTACACATGCCAACATGTAGGCATTAATACTGGTGCACCAGTGATGTTTGCACTCTCATGTTACTGTAGATTTCCAACTTACCAATGGGAAGCAATCCCCAGCCAGTCAGTCAGTCAATACTTTATTCGGTTTTTACGAAGAGAACCATAAAAGTCGAACAAGCACATTTAAAGGAATATCCATCTAGATCGTCTGACAATAATACAATTTGCCCGTCAAAAGCCCATTGTGCAGAGATGGTAAACAGGCACTATGGCAATGATCGAGGAGTCCAAAGTATGAGTGGGCATCGCCTGACACCATTAAAATACAATATAGATAGTGGAAGTTATTTCAAATACAGTAAAAAGACATTCATCACAGCCTCCTGAAATATAAAAAATACACAAATCAATAAAACCAAGTTCATATTGTCACAATGACAAATAAGTGTCCATAAAAAACTAGCCACAGCTAGCCCTCAGCCTTAAAGAAACCCTTAAAAAGCTAAGAACATGCAAAACTGAATGGCTTGAAAGCTGTTGTAAAAAGATAAAAGCAGGCCTAACCTGCCTAAAACCTGCTTTTTTAAGAATAGGAGTGATAAAATATTTTCTCGTTACCTCATAAAAACAACAAAACATTAAAAAGTGCATCATATCCTGTGGAGATTTTCCATCGCAGCCACAAGGTGAGAGGCACTACCCTCTATGTGCACCACGAGGTTGGGCCAAAAGATAGTGAAAGAGATTCAGTCAAAATCTTGTTAATAGAAAACGGTCATGAATACTTTTAAACCAAACGAGATAAGGTTCAGTAGATGGCACAGTTTTCAATAAAAAGTACCTACGCACACTATTCTTCCTTAACTCTGTTATATTCCATATAGGTACCCTATATAGGCTCAGGTAACATCGCAACCTTTCACCTCAATCCTTCCATACATTACATACATAACGGTTCTTAGCACTGACCTTTTACCTAGATACGACACTGCATTCAGAACGCGGGTTTTTCCCTGGTTCGATTCTCATACATTATGCATGAGGCTTCTTGGAAGCACAGCAGGACTAACAGTAGGATTACCATCTCCTGTATAATATCTCTGTACAAAGTTCAGGCCCAACGTCATCCTTTAGGCCGACACAGTAACACAGCAAGATAGGACCCCTGGGGAGACCTATGGGTATATATACAACACATCTTGCTTAGGAAGATAGAGGAGACCGTGACTTCCCGGCTGACACACTGACCAGAGACGCTGATGGTTCCTGCATGCAGACGCTCCAGCTCGCAGTGGTCTAACATCCCTCGCAGGGTGTCCAATTCGAGACCAGGACGGGGTCCCACATTCTCTAAACTCTCAGGTAATGGGGTGGACTAGATCCTAGAGGGATTCTTGGCATAACACCTACACAGATGCTAGGTACATTTAGGTACATCTAGTTAGGGAGGCTTCGTAGGAGTACGCACTTTTTATCATGTGTTTTATGTACATGTATATATTCATAATTTCTGTAAGATGGTAGAACTTTACCATCCCTTTACTTTCGTAGTACTGCTAATCATATATCTCTGCTACTGTCTAATGGTTGTTGCAGCTCATCTATTCTACACTAGAATAACAACTGTTCAATAAATACTTATTAAAACGCCCAGCCTGTTTATTCTGTGTATCTCTCTGAGACAAACTAAGGGGCCGATTACGATGACGGTGTTTGGCACATTCGCGGTGCTGGCGGAAAACGTCATTTTCCGCACTCCAGCGGCGGTCCTCGCGTCCGCCATATTACAATGGGCAAAGATAGCCCATTTCCCGTCTGCTGCGGAGTTTCGGGATCCGCCAGGAATTTCCTTCCGCACCGGTGGCGGAGGGAACCAATAGAGAAAGACCGCCGTGTGGAATGACGTTACGACCGCCGTACAAATCACGATGCCTCAAACAGCCCATCACAGCGCAGCGGAGAAACCAGCCACCCGTACATGGCGGAAGCACTACTGCGGAGATCGAAACTCAAATCCCGGTGACCTCCACGCGTTCCTGACCGCTATGGATCCAGCTCTTCAAGCCCTTCCGCTGCTGTACCTGATCCACTACCAGCAAATAAGACGTTGCCGCGGTCAACACCGCAGGTATGTAAAAACACATCTCTGCACACAACCACAACACACAACTCCTGTGCTGAAATATGGTTCCTGTCCACATCAGACACTCTGGAGACAGGAACATATCCCTCAGTGTACTCACACATGTCCTGCCTGCTCGAAATCCACACCTCTGCATCCGGGTCACCCATCAACCGCAAAATCACTGCAATGTCCCGGGCAAGTCACTGCAGCGGTGAAGACGCAGGAAAACCTGTGCACAATGTAGTAGGCAGGGCCGGCGCTAGGCATGGGCAGTCTGGGCAGCTTCCCAGGGCTCCACCTTCAGCCGACCAACATGGTGGGCTGCATCAGTTGGCCACAGCCCACTGCACGCTTCCCACACCCATTTCTGCACATGCTGTGTGCCCCTCCTGCCCCCCCTGCACAATTCATCAGCCAAGTGTGGCTCGAACTCGCACCTCACACATCAAAGGGCAAGGTAGATTGACTGGGAAGGTGGGGGTGAAGATGAACACCCTGCACAGAAGGTCAGGGGCTGGACAACCCTCCTCCTCATACCTGCCTTCCACTCATGTGAATCAAACTGAGTATAATTAAGAAATGTAGACTCACACTGCATATTAACAACCACTGAACTGTTCACACTGCATGTCAAGTCCCTCTGAAAGATCCCACACTGACACCCTGCCACATACACTTAACATAGGTCAGCAGCAATGTAGGACAATAAATGAGCTAAGCCACAGTGTAGTGCACAGTGCTGGAAAACCAGGGAGCAAGCCACATAGCATTTGGACATCACATGCAAGAGGAGGAACATATCACACTACCCTTAGGCCCTCAAATCAGACATGGGTGGCACAGTGATAGCAATGAAACCAAAGTGACAACTGTGCAATATTTCTGGGATACAGCAATGCAAGCTATGCATAGGCACAGGAATGATAGGAAGTGTCAGAAGCCATACAGTGACCAGCCACACATCTGTGTCAACTTACTTGACATGTGCATGCCACCAGCACAACACACATGGCTCATTGTCGCACTCCCTGACTGTCAAACCCAAGTAGGACCTTCACACATACCCCTCATCTACCCATCTCACACCTGCAACACTCAACACCTGTGAGAAACACACATAAAGGTGCAAATAAGGTCCTGTGAGTTTCCAGACAACCAATCACACACCCTGGTGTGCATCAACAAATGTCAGCCTCACACTCAGGGATGCCTGAACCAATGCTGACCCAAAACCAATAGCCAAACACAAATCACCCAAACAACATCCACAGAAGTCCAACAAGCCCAGCCATGTGCAGGCAAACAGTGGATAGGCAATGTGACCCTAGACAGAACAGGAATACACAACATTGTCACTCTGGACAAATGCACAGACACCATACCCCAACACAAACAAGAATTGCATCTTCAAATGCCAATCATGACCACTATCTGGGATCAATGGGACAAATCAGCTAACACAGACATAGACACCACACCAGTCATTAAGTGAGCATGCTGTCACAGGGTACCACAAGCATGCACATGCACAATCCTGACAAGTGACAGGTCAAACATAGGAGGACATACCACCATTGTGCACTCAAAACAAGCTCATGAACAAGAATCCACATTGCTGCATGTGACATACACACAAGAAATGCACACTACACATGCAACACACATCTGAATGTATCACAATGCACAAACTACTCACACACAATGTCATGCAAATAGAACAGTATAGTGTCACACTATGAAGTGGTGGAGAGGGTCACACACTGGCAAGGCATGGGGTGGAAGACATGAGATTGAAGTGGTGTATACATCAGTATTGGACAGGTGAGGAGTGTACAGTCCACAAACACATAGAGGAGTAACTCACAATGTGTAAGCATCAGAAGCACCTATAGGGGATGGTATGACTCCTCATACCACATACTATACTCGACCCAAAAATGTGTCAAGTGACAGCAATGCATGAGAAAACTCACAAATAATGTCAGTGTGGCTGAGCAGGTCAGCATTGTGAGCACAAACTTAAAAAAGACCCATGGCTGATCAACAAAACACAACACAGACTTGGCAGTGACACACTCTGCATACTCACAACTGACAGTGACAACAAGTAGGTGTCCCCCAGGAGTGCAAGCACACACCGACACATTGCACAGTGCACAACCTACAACTCCTACATGTGCCCACAATCTGAAGCACATGTCTGACAATGTAATATAACAGGCACACATTACCTGGGTCACACATGTGTGTAGTTGGCATGTGCAGGGGCACATACACATCAACACCACTGACAATCACACTGTATGACTACTCAAGTGCCCACATTCAAATGTACCCATGTGACTATGAAGACAGGCCCACACAAGATGACTACACATCAACACTGCTGTGCACACATCAAGAAAGAGCCCACAGATATGACAGACCCTGGCCACCCCGCAAGTAATCCTGTGGATAGCATTCACCTCTGTTCTGGTATTGCATCCTAACATGACATGTGTACAATTTAGCAAACCTGAGCACAGAATGATTAGGAGAAGAGTATATCATCACAAACAACCATCATTGCACCCTCAAGCCTCAGACTGAAGAAGAACAAAAGTGCCTGTTACCTCTGGAAACCTCTGAAAAAGTAAAACAAGTAATTGCCAATGTGAAAGTGGCATACAGAGCATGTGCCACATGAACCGATACCCATACATAAAACCTTTTATTTAGCAAGGGCATTGACAAAGCAGACAACAGGAGTAACAGTCTTTTTTACATAATACCCAGATAGGCATCAAAAGTACAAAACAGCAAGGCCATTGGCCAGTCCATAGTTCCGGTCCGCATATTTGTGCATGAGAAACTGCACAGGGAATGGGCATCAAAAGTAACAAACAGCAAGGCCATTGGCCAATCCATAGTTCTGGTCCGCACATGAGTGCATGAGAAACTGCACAGGGAATTGGCATCAAAAGTAACAAACAGCAAGGCCATTGGCCAGTCCATAGTTCCGGTCCGCACATGTGTGCATGAGAAACTGCACAGGGAATGGGCATAAAAAGTAACAAACAGCAAGGCCATTGGCCAGTCCATAGTTCCGGTCCGCACATGTGTGCATGAGAAACTGCACAGGGAATGGGCATCAAAAGTAACAAACAGCAAGGCCATTGGCCAGTCCATAGTTCCGGTCCGCACATGTGTGCATGAGAAACTGCACAGGGAATGGGTGACACCGTCCACTGCCATGGGAATCACCACAGCTCAGGGGCTACAAATGGGCAGTCCAAGTACCGCTGTGTGAGAAATGGTGTGGGGAGGGGCACTTGGCTTCAACTTTGGCTTGAAGTTGAACTGGGAGGTGGCTGATTGTCGGGGCCAGTTTGGAGGACTGGACTTGGGAGAGAGAGAACCGGCTGAGGTAGAGGCATCAATGGCTGTGGGAGCCTGAGGGCTGCTTGGACCGGGTGGAGTGGTTGCACGGGGAGGCAGAGAGATGCTTCCGGGAGACACAGTGGGTGAGGGTGAATGTTGAGGGCTGGGTCTCAACCTCTTGGGGATTCGATAGCCCACAAGTGTCTTGGCCGGAGTGGGAAGTGGGGTGGGCACAACAGCCTCACTCTCCACCAATGGTGTATCAGGTGCAGGTGGCTCTCCCAGTGGGGATTTGCTGGATCTGGTTGTACGCTTGGGGTGGCCTTGCCTCTTCCCCTGCATCCCCTGTTGTCCAGGTGAACCCCCCCACTTTTCTCTCCTGTCCCAGCTTCACAGGGGTGTGGGTGGGAGTTGATGTTGTGGGTGAATCTGCCTTAGAAATGTGTTTGTGCTTAGTCGTTGCAGGCACCAGGTTCACAGCAGACAGGGCAAGTGTTTGTTTGTCTTTGGGAGCAGGTGTGGGGATGGGAGTGCCCTTGGATGGGTGTGATTTTGATGAATGTGATGTTGATGCCTGCTTCTTGGCCTGATGCCCATGAGAGTCACGTGATGGGCTTTTGGTTTTGCGCTCCTGTGTGCCTGTTTTGTGTGTTGTGGATGGTGTCTTTGGTTTGGTCCGCTTGGAGTGCTGCTGTTGTGTGCTGCGTGTGGAGGACTTGGTGCCTGAGGGCTCTGGCGTGTGGGCACTCTCGTCAGGTGGTGCCCCTGGCAGGGTGGTTGCTGAAGGGACAGGAGCCGGACTTGGAGCCTGTGACTGCTGAATGGCTGCCGTCACAGTAGAGGACAAAGACTGGACAGTTCGGTGTAGGCCACCCACGTCAGAATGAATCCCCTCCATGAAGGCAACTACCTGTGCCAACTTCTTGTCATGATCCTGGAAGGCATTCAGGAGAGCAGTCTGACCCACACACAGCTGGCGCAAAAGGTCCACCGCCTCCACACTGAGGGCAGCAGGGGAGACAGGGGCAGCGGTGCCTGGAGGGAAGGAGACTCTACCCTTCCTAGGGCTGCGGGCACGGACAGCACTTGTGGGAAAAACCGGGAGGGTGGGCACTGGATGATGTGTGGTGGAAGAAGAGGCAGATTTGGAACTTCCTGTGCCCGCCAACATCGAGGAGTCACCGCTGGAGTCTGAAGATGTGGAGGTTGGTGTTTCTGGGTGGGAATAATCCAGGGCACTCCTGTCCCCCTCCGAGGCGCTGGTCACATCAGTGTCAGTGTGTCAAGGAAGGCACTCACCTGTTCTCCTTGCTCTAGATGACGATGACCGAACCCCAGTCCTCCCGGAAACTCCCCGAGCACCAGAAGTAAGAAAATACTCTGATACTCTGAGAGGGCCCAAGGGGAAAGGGGGAATGGGAATGAGAGAGAGAAAAATGTAGACTCTTCCTGGTGTGGTGCGATACCTCTATGATTTCTGGACCGCTTTCTTCTAACAGGTGTGGAATCGGAAGGATTGTTCTCCAGAACACAGGAAGGTTTCTTGTTGTATTCTAATTCAAAAAACAATATGTACAACAACATCAGCGGATGGTTATTTAACTATAGTCTCAAGTATTATTTTCACCAGAATAATTCTAACAACAATACCTATAATAACATTTGTTCTCCTGAATACTCTCTCAGGTATGTATTTGTTTTAGCTTAGACAACCGTGCTAATCTTCAGTTGCTTCACTCTGCAAATAGAAAACAAACCATAATCAAATAGCCCTGGATCATGTTACATCTGACTGAATAATATGGCAATGATAGGTTTTGCCTCAGTCATAAATTGCTATACCTTTCAAAATATTTTGTATAACTTATAAAATGTCCAAAACAATATTCGAGTCCTCAACAAGTTCCTTTGATCACTTGTTTTATTGTTTTATCGAAGAGTCCCTTTATTTATGGCTCCTTTCTTGGATCAATGTCTTCTAAAGCAAAATAGTTCAAACGTCTTCTAATGTAGTCTTTTCTTAGATAAATTTCTCCAAGAATAATTAGTTCGAGCGCATTTCTAGAATTATTTCGTTTAACTCAGTTTTTGTTAAAGAAATGTCAAAGTAATAACTCACCGGTAGTTTGTTTTAATATGCGTGTGAATTTAACTTATCTGCTTTGTTTCTTCTTTTTCAGGATTGTGACACCGGAAGACAATCTGGGGATGCGGAAGATCCGGTTCACTGAAGGAAGAGGAGCCAAAGCCGGAAACAACCACCGAAGGTCGTCGGGAGAAGGAGGGAGAGCCGCCCAAGAAGACAGGAGACTCTGGATGGGGGCCGAGAATGCCACCGAAGGTCGTAGTGCAGATCCGAAGGGTGCCGCCGGAGACCGCAGCGCTGGAATGGAGAATCGGGTAAGTGCTGACGCTGCCACTGATGAGACCAAGCACATTTTGGACGGTGTGAGTGGTTTAAATACTGTTCACCGCTCGCGCTTGTTACTGTTGGCTCGTGTTCCACGTTTTTCCGTTAACACGTGGAATACAAATTACCGATGCTCAGGAGTATTGTTCACGTGCCATTTCTGCTTTTGGTCTTGCTGCTTGACGTGTGAGGCAAAATATGCTACAATCTTAACCCTTCAAGTTTAACATAATGAGTCACCATGTTTTAACACGCTGCAATTTTTACCACTTTTATACAAGCACGTGAGCTTTTGTTAAAAGAGCAAGTCAATGTTCATATCTCCTGAGCCAAAGTAATCATAAATAAGCACTGAACAACAAACGCTGCAGAAACATGTTACAATTTGTGTACAGTATGAAATGCATATAAATAGGTCCGTCTGCGGATGGAAGGCTGATGATAAAGCTACTTCTATTCCTAGTTGATCACAAACATTCTTCCAAAACTTTGAAACAAATTGGGGGTCTCTGTCTGAAACAATTTTACTAGGTAATCCATGTAATCTAACAATTTGCTGAATGAATATGTCACAGAATTTGGTTGCGTATGGTATCTTTTTTAATGGGATAAAGTGACCCATTTTGGATAATAAATCAACGAAAACTACTATTGTAGTGAAGGTATTAGAGACAGGAAGGTCGGTTATAAAGTCAACACTGACAGTATGCCAGAGAATCAATGGAATTGCTAGTGGTTGCAAGAGCCCGGCCGAAGTTATGTGTTGAGATTTATTACGGGCACAAATGGGGCATTTTTTGACATATTCCTGAATATCTTTTTTTATACCATCCCACCAGAAATTTCGTTCACATAATTCCTAAGTCTTTTGAATACCCGGGTGTCCTGCTAAACCGGAATCATGATGCCACATCATGATTTGCTCTCTTTTTTCTTTTGAAGGAATGAATAATTTGTTTTTACAGTATGAAATGTATATAAATAGAGATAAGTTTAACACTCTGGACTTTAAGAAGGTCTAGCATGAGTGGGGGCTTTGGAGGTTTGGGTGATCATGACAGTTCTCCCCCGCAAGGATCGTCCTACTGGTCTTGGCTTAGTGGGATGAAGGGAGTGAAAGATTCTAATCAACCTAGGAGCGTTCACATGTGAAGCTGGTTCCCAGGATCGTTCAGTAGCATCATACCCCTTCCAGTCAATCAAATAATATAATTTTGTATTTATTCTTTTGGAATCGATAATCCGATTGACTTCATATTCAAGATGGTCATCTATGATTATCGGAGGGGGAGGAGTATCTTTTCTGGTTCCTGGATAGTGAGGTTTCAATAGAGAAACGTGAAATACTGGATGGATTCTATACTCAGCGGGTAATTTTAAATGCATGGTAACCGGGTTCACAATTTTCTGGATGGGAAATGGACCTAAAAATCGCGGTTGTAATTTTCTTGGACCATCTAGTTGAATGTTGCGAGTGGACAACCATACTAAATCCCCTACTTGATATGAAGGTTCAGGAGCTCGATGTTTGTCAGCCTTTAGTTTGGTTCTAATTTTGTTTTGAGCCAAACACTTCCTAGCTTTGTCTTGTATTAATTGTAATTCTTTTATTTTATCTGATACAGGTGGTGCCAGAGTCTGGGTGCTAGGTGATTGTGTAGGAATGCTACGAGGATGGTAACCGATAGTGAAATAAAAAGGAGAACATCCCAGGGCAGTAGGAATACTATTATTATAAGAAAAGTCAGCTAGGGGAAGAGCTTTATCCCACTGAGAAGTTAGAGTGGTTGTAAAACATCGTAAGGTTTGTTCTACGTATTGGTTCACCTTTTCTGTTTGTCCGTCCGTCTGCGGATGGAAGGCTGATGATAAAGCTACTTCTATTCCTAGTTGATCACAAACATTCTTCCAAAACTTTGAAACGAATTGGGGGCCTCTGTCTGAAACAATTTTACTAGGTAATCCATGTAATCTAACAATTTGCTGAATGAATATGTCACAGAATTCGGTTGCGTATGGTATCTTTTTTAATGGAATAAAGTGACTCATTTTGGATAATAAATCAATGAAAACTACTATTGTAGTGAAGGTATTAGAGACAGGAAGGTCGGTTATAAAGTCAACACTGACAGTATGCCAGGGAATCAATGGAATTGGTAGTGGTTGCAAGAGCCCAGCCGAAGCTATGTGTTGAGATTTATTACGGGCACAAATGGGGCATTTTTTGACATATTCCTGAATATCTTTTTTTATACCATCCCACCAGAAATTTCGTTCACACAATTCCTGAGTCTTTTGAATACCCGGGTGTCCTGCTAAACCGGAATCATGATGCCACATCATGATTTGCTCTCTTTTTTCTTTTGAAGGAATGAATAATTTGTTTTTACAGTATAAAATGTATATAAATAGAGATAAGTTTAACACTCTGGACTTTAAGAAGGTCTAGCATGAGTGGGGGCTTTGGGGGTTTGGGTGATCGTGACACAGTGAGCTCATGTGTAGCAGTCGTGCCAGAAGCTTCCCCACTGGTGTCGGTCCCCCGTCGTTCCGTGCACTCGGTAGATGCTGCAAGAGACAGAGACATAGGTTCAGTATAGTGCCATACTCACAAACATCATATGCAAGCAAAGCACAAAACTTGAAAATGATACTCCCATGTTGGCCTCCTCCATGTACAGTCAGCATGTGCAACATTTATGCAATCATCAGAAGATGCATAGAAGCATGCATAGTTGATAGTAATGCCCCATGTGGCGTTGACACAGCCAAATAGCTGGCCATTGCCTCCTTGTACCCTAACATACTATTCTCTGTAAGCATACCTACGTGCATGGAGGTGAGATAGGTATACATCTAAACATGTTGTCTCTGTCACATATGGAGTCACTTTAAGGGAACACCACAGATACAAACTCCCAAATATCCTTTTGCAATGGCCACAAGCTCCTGATATCCACCATGTTGTGCTTTGAAGCACAACTACAGTTACACATTGGTGTCAGCTGTGTAGTTGTCACAAATCATATGTTGTGCACAGCGCACATCTATAAATGCACACTAACATGATGCTCACTGCTGTTCACTGCCAGGAGATGTCTATGACACTCATACTGCAGCATATGTCACAAGGCCACCTCTCATCTGTCAATGATAAGGCTCATGGTTTTAAACAGATGAGAAACCACATGTCGTACAAATGCATAACAGCTGCACTCAACACAGAGGCAACGTAGAAGCCATTGCATCACACTGGAGACATCACAGAGCTTCCCATTGGCTTGCGTTTGGGATTCATGCAGTCACTCACACCCAAAGTCACACTTAGCTGAATACTCACCCCCAACTTGCTGCTGATGGGCCCTCAAGTGTCCATCCAGCTCTGGCTGTGTCACTGCCAAGATGCGGCCCATTAGTGGTGTCATGCTCCTGCGTGCCAACCTGCCACTCCGAGGGAGCACCCCCAGCGTCATCTCTGCCACGTTTTTGCTCAGCCGGCAGATGTCATCCCACCTCTTGTGACAGTGTGTGTGCTGTCGGTTGGAGACACCCAGAGCCCGCACCTTGTGTGCAATGGCCCTCCATATCGCCTTACGCTGGTGGACCTTAAGCTGCAGGCATGGGAGACAAGAAGAGGAAGTTTCAGGGACACTGTTTTATGTACCACTGTGTGTCAGTACAGGAGCATGAAAATACACAGCACACTAATACATAAATGTTGAGCAGAGGCCATACAGCATGACACGTAGTACACTTGCTTTGGATAATCCCATAGAAATGTATACATCTATGATGATGGACACAGTACATGGCCATCTCATACACATGCAGAGTGCCAGCACAGCAACCAGTGTGAAAATTACCCTCATCTGTGATGCAGTATGTGAGTGAGCATGACATACAACACATTGGGAATGATGTGTCGGGGCTGACTCACTGTGTCATAACACCACACACCCCTCAATGTCCTTGACCAGTGAATGGCTACAAGTGTCATGGTGGTCACATTTAGGGCCATGATCTGACATTCTCACACTCTTCTCACAAGGTGGAGGCATGTCTTGTGCAATCCTCAGGCATAAGATAGCTCATTGAGAAATAGGGTGGTGGACAACACATATGTTTCACTCATTACATTTAGTGATGGATCCTTGTAACATTGGGCAGTTTCTGTGCAGGCCAGAGGGACTCACACTGAGGTTAAACGTGGGCCATCAGAGAAATCACATGCATGTACAATATGAGAGGGAAAACAGTGTCTACACATGCAAGACTGAACACATAATGTAATCAATAGAAGGATGACATCTCCAAATTACATTTATCTCTTGTGTCACAGGTTAACTACCACCAAGAGTGTTACACACAGGCATTGTACTCTCGTGCATGATGCACACATCACCATAGTGGCAATTTGAGAACTGCACACACATCATTCAGTACCCTCTGGACAAAATACATTTGTAATGTCACAAATGAGCATGTGAAGCCATAATGGACTATGACATCACATAGCACAGGCAATGTTTGTTCAGACTTTGACTGACTCAAACCAGCAGTGTAACTGTATGGCTGCAAAATACACTGCATGTCACTCCCATCCTTCAATTCAGTCTTGGATCTGTGGAAATAAGGCTACACACCCCGTTGACATGAACTCAGCTTGCTAGGCAGTGTATCACACATTTACATTAACCAGTCTCTGACCAACATTTGTTGTTTTTTGCAGAAGAAGGGCTGTAGAAGTGTCCATGTTACCATCCTCCCCACATACTCAAATGCAATTCTTAATAGGCCATGTATGGAGCAGGCTATAGGAAAAATATGGATGCATGCACATTGACTTGCACTCACAGGCACATACTACTGCAGAGCAACATCATGTGAGCATTCTGAGCACTCTCAAACTTTTATTCAGTAACACTTACCAGTACATCTGGCGCACCATACAGCCTCCCATACTGTGCAAGGACCTCGTCCACCAGGACCTCCAGCTCCTCTGTGGTGAAGGGACGGGCCCTGATGTTCTCAGTTCTCGCCATCACTGGGTCCAGAATACAGAAACAGCAGCAGTTGGTGATGAAGAATGGCAGGCAGCAGTGGCTGAATGCTAGTGGAATGTGAGGCTCTCTCACAGAGATTTATAGGCCCATGGGGTTGTTTCAGTGGTACTCAGCTGCTGCAATTGGTCTGCCTGGTTAGCATTCTTCAATTGTGGCCAATGCCTGGGCCCGTGGTAGCGGAGCACGCCTACCGCGAGTTTCAAAATTGAATTTCACTACCGCGATCGCGGTTCCCATTGGCTCCATTGGCTTTGGCATAGGCGGTGTCACACCGCGGGGCCCAGGCGGTCGCTACCGCAATCCTGCATCTTTCAATTGTGGCCAATGCCCGGGCCCGGGGTAGCGGAGCACGCCTACCGTGAGTTTCAAAATTGTATTTCACTACCGCGATCGTGGTTGTCATTGGCTGCATTGGCATTGGCGGTGTCACACCGCGGGGCCCAGGCGGTCGCTACCGCAATCCTGCATCTGTCATTTGTGGCCAATGCCCGGGCTCGCGGTAGCGGAGCACGCCTACCGCGAGTTTCAAAATTGTATTTCACTACCGCGATCGCGGTTCCCATTGGCTGCATTGGCATTGGCGGTGTCACACCGCAGGGGCCAGGCGGTCGCTACCGCAATCCTGCATCTTTCAATTGTGGCCAAAGACCGTGATCGCGGTGGCAGAGCACGCATACCGCACCTTTGGACACAATATGCTCTAGCAATGGTAATAGCCAATTTTAATCCTTGAACACTATACATTCACAATGTATTACAGCACTTGTTTGCAAATTTTAATGCTAGTGTGACATTCAACTCACTGATGCCTACACATGCCATGTCAGTGCACATGATTACATGCATTGGCATGTACTTCCTCACGTCACCTATGATATTTGTGTGCCAGTACACAGATTTGGTGTGTAATGGAGTCTCATAATTGTGCACTTCTCAATGTGTGACATGGCTAATCAACCCACAGTAATGATGGACTGAGCACATAATGTGCCTATTTCACTGTGCACATTGCTGTATTGATTTTGGTAGTTGATCAGCTTACACACACTGTGCTCATTGTGTAGAAAAGTTGTGCTCTGTGCAACTTAAGCAAGAAGGTGTGGCAGGTACTGCAGCTACGTAGAAGTCAGCAGTGTTGCTGTTTCCAACATGTGCTGTGTCACCTACACCCAGGGCTGGTGACACAAGATGTAGGAGTGTACCATTTACCATTCACATAGTCAGAATCTGTTTTGGAGGTAGTCAGTATGTACATACTGACCACATGTACGACTACATGAGATCAAGGTGTCTCTGCATGTGACTTGTGCATTAAGCTGGTGTTACAGTCCAGTCATTGTTGGCACTGCGTCAGTCAAGATGTAAGATGTTTGACACATCTCATAGGGGAATTAAATTGACATATGTCCCCTTTCATTGTATGTAGTAGATGACCAAATGTGCATCGTCCGTTCCCAGTGCTGGCAAACATGGAGGATGAGGACATCATAAGAAAATTCCGTCTGGATCGCCTTACCCTTCAAGACCTATGTGGTCAGTTGGAGCCCCATCTGAGGCCTGGCAGAACCTAGCCGACTGCTTTGACACCAACAGTTAAGGTGATGGCAGCCCTGCATTTCTTTGCAACTGGTTCGTTCCAGTACACGGTGGCCCTCGCTGGTGGGATGTCTCAAGCGATGTTCAGCATGGTGCTACGTGATGTCCTGTCCGCAATGATGACATACAAGGTCTGCTACATCCATTTTCCAAGGAGACATGTATTGGCAGCTGTGAAGGGAGATTTTTATGATCTTGGCCACATACATAATGTTGTTGGCGCCATTGATTGCACAAATGTTGGCCTGGTTCCACCACAGGCACGTGAGCACATATACAGGAACAGGAAGCATTTCCATTCCATTAATGTGCAAGTGGTATGCCAAGCAGATATGATTATCTCCCACGTCTGTGCCAGATTTCCCGGATCAGCCCATGACTACTACATACTGCGTAACAGCATCGTCCCACAACTGATGGCAAACCTGCATCCGGAGCGTGCGTGGCTTGTTGGTGAGTACGCCGAGTCAAGTAGTGTGCTGTATGTGTGACATGCTGTTCTCAGCTACTGTTTCTATCAGTAATATGCTCTCTGTATGTCACACCTAGGTGACTCTGCGTATCCCAACTGGCCTTAGTTGCTGAGCCCACTGAGGAATCCAAGGACCCCAGGTGAAGGACGCTACAATGATGCACATGGGAGGACGTGTCGTGTGGTGGAGCGTACTTTTGGGCTTCTGAAGTCTAGATTCCGGTGTCTGGACAAGAGCGGAGGTGCACTACTCTACTCTCCCCAAAAGGTGTGTTAGATCGTAGTTGCATGCTGCATGCTCCACAACCTGGCCTTGCACAAGGAAATTCCCCTGCTCCTGGACAATGATGAGCAGCAGATGCCCCCCCTGCAAACCCAGACATGCCCAATGATGATGATAGTGGAGAAGAGGAAGGTGTTGACCTGCGTCAATAGCTCATCGACAACTACTTCCCTTGAGTGTAAGTGACATTGTACAACAGTGACATTGTCTGTTGGCTTTGATGGTAGTGGCAAGGCATAGATGATCTTTTTGACTGCTGGCTGTTGTTGGCTCTGGGCTAATGGCTGATGTGTGTGGCACAGGGTATTTTTATCCAGGTACCTCATGTCTATGTTGATGTTGTTGCTCATTGTTATGTGTGCTGGTTTTTGTACGTTGATGACTAGTGTTGTGTTTTAGCTGTAATGGCATTACCTGACAAGTAAATGTCATTCTCTTGTGTCTTTCTAGGTCCCTTCACCCTCTCAATGCCTCGTCACAATCAGAGCTTGTGGTACATTGGAATCTGAGATGACATTGTACATACTGTGATAAACATGGAGCTGATACAAAGACATAGGTGTGTAAGAGTGTTTATTTACAATACGTATTTGTGACAGAGAAGTGATTATTTACAACATTGTGCCAAGTGAATTTATGAGTTGTCAGTGATGGTAAATGAGACATATAGAGTAGTCACCACATTGAAGTAGTCACACAGTCCAACAGACTCCTGCCATCAACATGGCAATGTGGGTAAGGATAGTTAACAAAGTCAATGTCAAGGGGAACACAGGTGCCATCATGGCTGGCTCAGCGAATTGCGTTTGGATGGTGCATGGCCACGTGATCCTCCCCTGGTGTTTCTCGAACGGCCCCTCGTGCATTTGGCAGGGGGACCCTCTGCTGCAGGCTCAGCGGTGTCTGAGGAGTCATTTGGTTGCAGCTCACCCCTCACTGTGGCCGCAGCTGAGGTGGTGGGTGTATCAGCATGTGGGCCACTGGAGGGGGGTTGAGCTGTCATTTGGGCCGCATGTCTGTCCCTCAGAACACCCACAAGCTGGCCCATGAGGTCCACAAGTTGGCCCACACGTGTGTCCATAGACCTCAGCAGCAGGCGGAGCTCACGCACTTCTTCCACAACCTGGCCCATCTGTCCCTGGTTCTGTTCATATGCCCCAAGGACTCTTGCGACGGTGGCCAGGGCTTCGGTCTCAGTGTCCTCCTGTATTTGTCCCCCAGTTGCCCTCCCACCTGCCCTGCTGACACGGACCTGTGGCATTGGCACTGGACGCACCCGCACACTCCCCCTGGCATCCTCTGATTGTGTTGTGGTGTTGGTAATCACTGAGGCAGGGAGAGTGTTGCAGGCAGCAGTGGTGATGGTGGTGGTGGAGGCCGCACAGGTCATTGTAGCAGGGGTCAGCGCTGTTGTTGTTGCTGTGGTGGTGGTGGGGACAATGAGGGCCTGAGAAGTGGTGCGCCCTGGCAGTCCGGAGGGGCCAGGTTGTTGCTCCTCATCCGAGAAACGTAGGGAGTCTGCATCCGAGAGTTCATGTTCTGGGGGGGAGGGAGACAGGCTCTGCAGGTTGGTGGTGTTTTCTGCTGCAGTTGCTTGTGGATCTCCTGTTGAACAGAGGTTAAATTGTCAGTTAAGTGCACTCCACAAGCTTGGTGTTAGACTTTTGGCTGTTACATTTGATACACCAAACACTTTACATTGCAATCACTTTGTATGGCAGCAAAATACTGAGCATCATGACATGATGTTGAGGTACATACATTACTTGTCCATGGTGTGACATGTAAATTGAAACCATGTGCCACAAACAGATTGTATGATTACAAGGACATGTCATCATCTAACAACTTGCGGCACAGCAACTTTATGTAATGCGTCTTTTTTGTTTGCTCTTCATGGAATCAATTTCAGCTAAGCAAGCACTAGCCTTTGGAATGTTATACATACCATTTTCATATAATGTACTTTACTTTGTTTGTCAGATTGACCATGCATGTTTTGTGTTCATAAGGGCCTTCATGCTCTGACACCATGGCACTTGCACATTGCATTCTGTGCTGTGCATGATTGTGCCATGAATTACTTTCACATGTGACTTGGTGAGTCAAAGTTTAATTTCTGTGACAGTTACATGCGCTTAGCTGTCTGCACACTGGATGTGGCTTTTGGATCTATGCTAAATTGGCTGACATGTGAGTGCTGGTGTGGTCATCTGGCTCCATGTTTTTTGAGAAGGATGGCAGGGTGCATGACTACCTACCTGTTTGGTGACACAGTGGAGGGAAATGGCTGCCACATGTTTCTGGGTGTGGGGAGTGTACCATCCTGCTCAGCTGTGGGACAAGGGGGCCTGGTGGGAGTTATAGTACTGGCTTCCCACCTACAAACACCCCTCACTGTTAAGATGGCTACCTACCTGTAAGTTTGATGAGTGCAATGCAATGGCTGCCACATGTTTGTGGGGGGGAGTGCTCCATCCTGCTCAGCTGTGGGACAAGGGGGCCTGGTGGGAGTTGTAGTGCAGGCTTCCCACCAACAAACACCCCTCCCTGTTCAGAAGGCTACCTACATGTTAGGTGAAGGTGAGCAATGCAATGGCTGCCACATGGTTCTGGGTGGGGGGAGTGTTTCATCCTGCTCAGGGGTGAGACAAGAGAGCATGAGAAGGCTGACTACCTGTGAGTTTGAGGAGAGCAATGAGATGGCTGCCCCATGGTTCTGGGTGTGGGGAGTGTACCATCCTGCTCAGCTGTGGGACAAGGGGACCTGTGGGGAGTTGTAGTGCAGGCTTCCCACCCACAAACACCCCTCCCTGTTCAGAAGGCTACCTACCTGTTAGGTGAAGGTGAGCAATGCAATGGCTGTCACATGGTTCTGGGTGTGGGGAGTGGGGAGTGTACCATCCTGCTCAGCTGTGGGACAAGGGGGCCTGGTGGGAGTTGTAGTGCTGGCTGCCTGTACACATGCCCCAGTGGAAATATTGCTAGCTACCTTTGGGGTGATTCAGAGGAAGGAAATGTTAGATGTGTGAGACATGTGTTGGTAAGAGTGTGTTGTACGTAAGTGCATTTGTGTTTAGGAAGTGTAGCTTCCTAGTTGTGCAAGACAGTACATAGCAGTGTAATGGGAGACATTTGTTGGTACTTACCAGCCTCCACTCCCCCGGGTATTCCTGTGAGACTCTCTGGATGCAGTATGGCAAGCACCTTCTCCTCTCATTCGTTGAATGTTATTGGTGGAATGGGAGGGCCACCGCCAGTCCTCTGAGCCAGCTCATGGTTCTTGTTGGCACGCTCTTTTACTCTGGTCTTGAGGTCATGCCACCTCCTCCTGATGTCCTTCAGGGTGCGCGGGGTGGTCCCTACTGCTTTGACTTTGTTGACTATCCTTGCCCACATTTGATTTTTTCTGGCAACTGGTGTCTGTTGGACCATGCTTCCAAACAAATGTGATTCTACTCTGATTATCTCATTTACCATGACTGACAACTCATTGTCAGTGAATTTTGGCATTTTTTTCTGTGCCATGGTGTGTGATGTGCAAATGGGTGAAAAGTGCAGGTGTGAAGGTGGTGGTGGAGATGTGTGTGATGTGTGTTGTGTGGGTGGTTGTGATGGTGTGATGTGTGCTGATTTGCCTCTCCTTTGTGCTGTGGGGTTGGGCCCTTCAGTGCTGGAGTTGTGCAAAGGATTCTGGGCAGGGAAGGGGCTGGTTTTATACTCAGCTATGTGGGTGGGTCAAAATGGAGTATTCATGTCAGGTGTGTTGTGTGGGTTGACCTGGGATTTGTATTTTTTACTTGCCATGGGGATGTGTCATTGGGGTGTGTTAGGTGTTTTGGAGGTTGAGCCAGATATACAGCCACACTTGGTAGCCTTGTTGTGTGGTTGCTTTCGACCGCCATTACTCTTCCGGCGTGACCCTGGCGGTCGGAATGCAACAGCCCTTCCGCCGGCTCTCCCATTCAGCATTAGTGGCGATTGGAAACAACTGATCCTTCCGCTGGCATCGCCATCGTATCATAATTTCACTTGCGGTCATTCTGCTGGTCGATCTGCGGTTTTGGGTCTTTCCGCAGCAAATCCGAACGCCGCAGACAGATTTTCAGCTGTTCCGGACGTTCCCGGCGGAGTTTTGTGGAATCCGTCCGGAGCGGTCGAATTTCTCTGGCGGTGCATCCTAATCTAACTGCCTGTTTTGCCGCGGTACATGCAGACGGTTATTTACCGCTACCACGGCGGTCGGAATGCTTTTCCGACCGCCATCGTAATCGGCCCCTAAGTGAGCACGAGTGACTGAGCGAAAGGTAGTATATTGTTTCCACGATCCTGGGGGGTCAGGGTTGTCATGTTCTGAGGTTGCCAAGAACTATTCTCTCCCCGATAAGAGGAGATTCTAGTGGCGCTGTGAGCTAGCTAATACAGACAGGCTAACGTATCCAGTGGGGGTGCACGGAATCCGTCCGCTACCAATCCCACAGTTTATGTTATCCGAACACGCAGATCCTGTATAGGTCATATAGGAAATACACGACATGGCGCCGCCAACGTTGGTTGGGTACTTATTTAACAATAGAATCTGAGTAGTTCAGTCATGCTATTCTCAGAGACCCCTACTCACAAAACACCAGAGACGTCTGGAGTGGGTGGGCACAAACTCCGCCAGAGCTGAGTAGGGTAAAAAATCCTATTTATTGGCTGTTGGTTAATCAAGCTTGAAGGACACATTGTTCCTAAATTGTGTAAAAACACCTTATCTTAGTTCCCTTGAGAAAGTTCTTCTTTACAAAATGACTGAGGAAAGAAATAACGCAGAATTAGACCCAATGCAACAGAATCTGCCCCTCACAGACGAGGACGATGCAGACGCAACACAAATTGCACCAAACTTTAGAAATACAGTCACCTTGAAACTACTAGCGCATGGTTTATCAGCTAGGGGTGCCATAGTAGTGTTCATGATTGAGGCACACGAATCAAACAAAACAGAGGTATTTTATTCAGTGGGTTACATTTCCAGCAGCAAATGCAAGAACAAAAACATTTCACTCCTACACGGAATGAGATGCACCAGGGGAATATTATCCGTTCGAGGATATAGAGGTTCCGCTCACATACCAGGAACACTTATACTGGTTTAAAGGCACCCTACCCCCCATAAGAAGAAGAGTAAGACTCGGCCCGCTCGGAAGAGAAGGGGCAACATGGCCGATATTAGCGGCCTACACACCACATCCTGACATTGATGCAATGCCACCAGGAGACTTACTCATACAACATAAAGATGTAATCAAAATCTATAGGAACTTGACACAATTTGTCATCAGGACACTTACAGTCCAACCAGCAATAGTTGGAATAAATGGAACTCAAATTCAGGGTACAGCAACTAAAATTACACCACAAACATTACACGCAGTGATGGGTAAAATGCCCACAAAACATGAACAAATACCATTCTGGGTCGCTCAGAAAATAACGCAGCTAGAGGCAGTATTCCCGAATACTACCCCATATGAAAAACACAGAATGCTAACAATCTGCTTGCCCATGGGGATAACACCACAATTAGAGGATTGTACCACTTGGGGTACAGTCTTTGCTGCCATTTATACCAGAACTCCAGTCATTAGCAGTAGTACCTGATGTATTGAGACAAATACAAAACGAGTACGGAGCAGAACCTGGCCTAAACTTAGGGATGAAGTTACTAGGTAACTATGCCCAGGTACCAGCCATAATACTAGCTAACATTAAGGGGGAAGCAGCTTCAGTGGCCATCCGCCAACGCCTAAGGGAGTTCGATCCTTTAGAACAGGAACACGAACTACCCAAAATAATTGAAACTGCGTATGCAGAATTAGGCAGAGACAGTTTGGGTGGGAAAGCATTAAAACCACAATTGATGGGCAGTCCTGAAAAGGACGCTTCCAAGCAGACACCTGCTTCAACTAAGAAGAAGTGGGACAATAAAAAACAAGACTTTAAAGGAAATAGATCTCAATCCCGAGGTAGATCTCCTCCACAGGAGCCCTCCGAAAAGAGGTATAACCTCAGGAATAGGGATAATATTAGGAAACCTGACAGGTATCAGGATACTGATACACGTTCCTCTCGTTCCTTTCAGGGTTCATTGAAAAACTCTGAGAGGGAAGGACTTTCAGACAGACAAGAAGAGCGTACAAAGTCCAGAGACAAGCAGCACGCTCAAGATTACACTTCTAAAAAAGAAGAAAAACCAAAGCAAAGGCCACAGTTCAAAAAGAAGAAAGTTGCAGGTCTAAAGATCAGAAATTCCCAGAATTCTGAGGACTCGACTACTGAACGGGGAATGGGCTCTGACGATGCTAGACAGTGCGGCAGAAATAACAATAGCTCGCCAGAACCTGAAGGAATTTCTGGTGACAGCGGACTTGAATGATTATATCACGGTGCAAACACCCGATACTAGGGTAAGCATCCCACATAAAGTATATGAAATAATGCTCCAAATGGAGGGGGACAAATGTAGAACAGTAAGAGGTCTCTTTTGGGAGAACCTGACGTTTGGCTATGATATTTTATTAGCTGAACAAGATTGGCCACCAGCATTCGTCATGGATTGCCCTAAAGGGGAAACGGTAATTCTTCCAGCCTTCTCAGACTATATTCCCAGGCACTTGCAACACACATATGTGCAGGAGTGGGCGGTAGCCCAGGCTCCGGCATTATATAAAAACCATGTTGGATGGGATGAGGATTCAACCCACCACATAATTCCTATAAAAAATACTCCAACTGCACAAAGGCAGTATCCAATAAAGCAAGAAGCTAAAAAACAGGTCAGGGAGATCTTAGATCAACTTGAATACCAAGGGGTGATTGAAACTTGCACCTCACCAATGAACAATCCTTTGTTTCCTGTCATGAAACCTGACAATACATATTGTCTAGTTTTAGATTACAGACATTTAAACACTTGCACTAAGACATTTGCAGTCCAAAATGCACACAGTGCTGCATTAATGAATAACATTGTGCGGAAAAAATATAAAACAACACCTGATATCTCAAATGAATTTTTCTGCCAAAATATAGCGCCTGAAAGCAGGTATCTAACAGCCTTCTCAGCGCTAGGGACCCAGCGGCAATTTAGTCGACTCCCCCAAGGGTATAAGAACAGCCAGGGGTTGTTTTCGGCTATAGTAACTGGGTTACTTCAAAATTTGGACGAGGAGGCATTGTCCTATGTGCATGATATTTATCTAACGGACGATGACCTAGAGGAGCACTTGAACAGAGTGAATACCATAATTTTGGGATTTGCATCCGAGGGCTACAAATTCAACTTAAAAAAAATCAAGAATTGCCCACCTCAGTGTCCTGTTTCTAGGATATGAGCTTTCAAGTGAAGGAAAAAGCCTGGCAGCCAATTGTTTTAGAAAAATGCACGCTGCTCCAACCTCCAAAATCATTAAAAAATTTGCAATCAATCCTGGGATTCCTAAATTTTGGTACAACATACATTTTAAATTACGCAGAAAGAGTGAAACCTTTCTATGATTTAATAAAACCTGATTTTTCAGTAAAACAATGGACACAGGAACATACAGATACACTTTGTTCCTTACAAGCTGACATGATAGCTTCAAAACATTTACAGACACGCGTAAACATACGCAACGTGGTGATCCGTATAGTTGCGTACACCTATCTAACATATAATGAAGGTGAGACAGTACCAATTGCATACAAATCACATCTGTACACAAATGCTGAGATGCGCTTCGCATCTACAGAAAAGATTCTGACAGCAGTACAGACTGCTGTAGTGAGAGAAAGAGCACTGGCTCAGGGGAAACGAATAATAGTAGTGACTCTGGTTCTAGCCTTAGAGGCTGCGACAAAGGCAAGCGTTCCTAATGCTAAAGCTTTACATCCAAGTTGGATACAATGGGCTAATTCTCTCACTGCAACAGATGTAGAATACAGGTACGACCCAAATTTAAAGACACAAGCATTCCTGCAATACGAACAAGAATATCCTCTACCAAACGAAATAATGCCTCTAGATCAGTATGAATATATCATTTACACTGACGGATCAGCTCAACCGGCCATAGGAAGTAAGCAACAATATAGCGCAGCATGTGCAATCGTTAAAGGTCGCATGCGGGATGGAAAATTCCACCCGAGTTGCACAAAGACGCAGTCCCTAGGAGACTGCACAGCACAGTTGGCAGAGTTAAAAGCGCTGATACTGGCACTAGTGAATACGGATCAAGAATTCCCCACACTAATTGTGTGCGATTCCTTTTACTGTGTACAGTCTTACAATGAATATTTGCAGTACTGGGTTCAAAAGGGTTCATAGATGCAAAAGGTGGCACAATTAAGCATAAAATGCTATGGGAACAGGTAGTGGAGTTGAAAACCGAACTACCGAGGGCTCACGTGATACATACACTGAGTCATCAGCGTGATGGCATTCACGTTGAAGGGAATTCATTGGCTGATGAAGCCGCAAAGGGGGCTGTACGCACGGCTTCCGTAGCTGCAATCACTCGTTCTAAAACGAGAATAGACGGTGAGATTATGGTAGCTATTAATACTACCCGCAAAAACAGCGGAGCAGCACCAAAAAGGTTTCCACTCAAGTACTCCTACAAGTTAGATGCCAATAACATTCCATTTGCTCAGATTCCTGGAGTGGGTGATAGAGTAATTCCAAACAGGGATCGTAGGTTAGGTTTGATTCTAGCAGCACACGAAGGGATAGGTTCTGCGCATGCAGGAGTTACTGCGACTGTTTCTTTGTTGAAACAACGCTATTGGTGGCCTGGATTAACAAAGCAGACTAAAGACTATGAATATCAACAAACTGAGGGTTGAGGCTATAACACTCCCCACCTGACAATACAGTATGTGAGCAGTGAATAACAGTGCAAAGAACCATGGAGTACACCCCTCTATACTCCTAATCCAGGAAAAATTACTAATATAACAAAAAACTTTCAATGTTGACATTTATTCAGCAGTCTGTCTTAGGTCCGTTGTTCAAACATTTTGTAAGGTACTCGTTTCCATCTTTACGGCTCGGTAACCGGCAGCGTGTACGTGCGTCTGTTTCAAAGTTTGGAAACATAGCAGTTTTTGGCGGGCATTTTTATACTAATATATCAAAATGCCCGCCAAAAACTGCTATGTTTTTGTTATATTGTGGAGCCCTGAAGAAGTCCCTTTGCGGGACGAAACGCGTTGGCTATGGTCATTGAATTTTAACAAGAAATTAAATAAAGAACGACTTTGAACAAAAAGAAACAACTGAGATCTGGGAGTTTTTCGATGTGCACACAGATACTGTTTTGATTACTATGATATATTGTTCGGTGCTGAACCTATTGTGTTGATGTCAGACTAAAGACTATGGGGCCGATTCCGATTCCGGACGGAAATCTCTCCGACCGAGCCGGACCCGGAGAGAATTCCGACCGAATCGGACCCCAGCAGTCCGACCGGACGAGTACGATGCATTCGCATGCTATCAGACTCGATTCGGTCGGACTCCCATTGAAGTCAATGGGAGCCGGTCGTACGACGCGTACGCGGGCTCCCATTGACTCAATGGGTGCGAGGTGAACAAGGGCGCCCCCTACAGTGGGTACGCGTCCATGCGCATCGCGGCATACATGCACAGGTAGGGGGGACCCATGGGTCCCCCCTGTGTGCGACTCGCGCGCCTACGCGTACAGGGGGGTCCGACGTGGAGCCCCAAAGTCTGGCTCCGACAGCTCTTTCGAGGCGGACGGCGCGAGTCGGTCGGACTGCTTGCGGCGCGCATCGTACTTACCCGGCCGGGAAACGTCTCCATAGCGCGGTGCGAGTCGTGTCCGTGCGAGTCGGTCGGAGCGTGTTGAAGCTGCGTACGAGTCGGTCGGCGATTTCGCTGGAGCATGCATCGTACTCGCTCGGCCGGACCCGCGTACTATTCGGTCGGGAAACAGGGCTCCGAATCGGATCCGGTAAATCCGAATCCGATTCGGAGCACTACCGGCCGAGATCGGAATCGGCCCCTAAGTCTTGAAATGCAACATCTGCCAGCAGAAGAAAGGTTCCACCGTAACACGTCCAGCGCAGACACTGCTGTTGATATCTGACAAACCACTAGCGGGTGTTTATTTGGACCACTGCAGCCCCTTACAAAGAGATGGGGCTTACAGGTATATCATGGTTGCAGTGGATTCCTGCTCGATATTCATATGGGTGTGGCCCCAGCACTCGGCTGGCGCTCGAACTGTTATAAAAGATTTGCGAGTCTTTATAGGGACATAAGCAATTGGCACATTACATTCTGACCAGGGCCCTGCGTTTAGCTCTCTGGCTTACAAGGAGGGCATGCGAGGATTGGGTGTAGCATTGCGGTACTCATCTCCGTACCATCCCGTGGGAAATTCGGTAGTGGAGAGAAAAAACCGAGACTTAAAGCAATCTTTAACAGCTAGAGTATTAGGCATGGGTGAAAGTTGGGTAAAACATCTGTATGGAGTACAGCGTGCTCTTAACAACATGCCAAGAAGTTCTCTAGGGGGGTCACTCCATATGAGGTCCTATTTGGGACAAGAATGTGGGTACCTGACCTTGATTGTGAAGGCACAGTGGCGGATGAACAGCCTTTTGACATCCATGATCGTTTGGCTGTTTTACAGGATCTAAATGAATCCAGGACACAACAAAGTAATGTCCATCTGAAGCAGACCGCCACTGGGGATGTCAAATCAGTCACAGCAAGGCCTGTCTGGATCCCAAAAGTCGGGGATCTGGTCAGAGAGAAAATAGCGGACAAAAAGAAATTTGGGCCATCATACAGAAAGCCTGTACCGGTCCTAGCAATTGAAGGAACAAGAACTGTACTTCTACCGCCTCTTGCCGGAAAAAAGGAGAAAAGATTTGTCTCAATTGACCTAATCAAACCACACTATGTGGCCGATACTAAGCAGTAGGCCACGTGGACTCCAAAGTAGCAGACGCCCTCCTCTCGCTACAATCCAAGAAGTTCAAATGGAAAGACTCATCACGTTCGAAGAGCCTCCGGAATGAAGGACTATGCAACAATGCTATGGAACTCGTTCCTCTTGAACCTGAAGTTCAGATTCAAAATCAAACTCAAAATGACAGACAAATAGCTGTTAGACCAAATACAGATGTCTACGTCAACATGCCTCAACAAGAGCAAACCACGATTTCTACAAATGCTGATGCAATTCCAACAATTGATCGAACTGCTTCTGGCTACTTCATAAACTTTGATACATTTTCTTTGGATCCAAGCGAACCGGAAACGACGCCAGCCAAACAATCACTCAAACAGCAAGTTACAGACTTTATGCACTTTCTTAAAAAGACTTACCTGGTGTCACCCTGGGTAGAACAATGGATAATCACTGGGATACTTTTCTTTCTTTTCTGGGTAGGCTTGGTAATAGTTTTTAGTATGCTTATTAATGGGAAATACATTCGACAAAGCTCTGCAGCCCAAAAGGTGAACTTACTTTTAAAACCACACCAATCATCTCATCGAGAACAAAGAGACTTGTCATCAGTGAACATTACAGCAGTTCCTATACCTGATGGTATAGTGTGGGACAAGTTTGATTTCAATATATTTGGTCCGCTTGAAATTTTAAGAATTCCTCATTTATTTAAAATATCATTGAGTGATATCATTACCTCAAGTACATTTTCCGATGATTGGGATTTGGAAACTGTTAATAACACGTTATCTGATTTGGAAAAATCTGCTGCGTTTTTTAATAGTGAAACATTGGAAAGCACATCAGATTTTGAGAGTATGTATTGTTATCAACATTATGGTCATAATTTTTTACATAAATTTGCAAATCCTAGAAATGTGTTCACATACCACCAGTGGGAACACTGTCCAACACAGCCGAAAGGCAGTTCAAAAACATTTACACAGAAGTTTCCATATTTTTCGGGGTTTAATATGTCTGACCCAGCCTCATACTATTATAAAGTTACACCAACATCAGCACAGAAAAATATGTTGACAAACACCAAACAGATTTACTCTGCTGCCTTTATTGCCCAGTTGTCTGAACAAGGTTTCGACTTATGGAAAGACACCATAGACTTAAAATCAGTCTGGGGTACTAGGGAATGGCAGGTACAGGGAACAGAAGCTTTGTTTAGAGCATGCCTCATCCCTCAACAAATCATGTTTTTGAACGAGACAGTGCAACAGACATCTTGCCTTGGATTAGCTAAGAGCAAAGACTTGAACACACTACGGTTGCCAACTCCATCACACACTGGGGGTAACGAAACATCACAGAAGGAGATTACAGTAGATGACATTATACAATACAACAGATCAGACCCCAATTGGGAAAAATGGTTGATTTGGCCCACAGACACTAATAGTTGTCAAGCAAGATTCATGGGTAAAACCGAAGGGTTTAGTATCCTTAGGCCAGATCCACGTTATGTACAAAGACAACATCCAGGGGTAGTGACATCCTACAGTGTTGGGAAGTTGTGCCTTGATTGACTAAAAACCTCAACACTCACACAGGTGAAACAAAACGTATCCTTACTGTCACAGGATGTGGATCTTAGGGATTTTTTAATGGGTCCCAGGAAGCCACGTCAGAAACGTTTCTAATATGCTGTCTACAATGAAATTTGGAAAATATCACAACAAGAGGCCGCAGAGAGGTTACAGGAAATAGACTGTATAAATCTAGAAAAATCACTAGCAGTGGTAGACAATGGGTTAACCACATTGACCTCCAGGATATATTCCTTAGGCAACATTGTATCTTCTGCGATAGACATACTGGAACAAGATTTGGCCATATTACAACACGGGCAATCACAGTTACGTTCTATTATGTTGTTAAGCTGGACGCTGCAATGTTTGCGTGCAGGCTACGTGCCTTGGCGTTTTATCAACAGTACGTCTCTGTTTTCTGAATACAATCTAACAGATAAACAGATAGAAATGGCACAAAGGGGAGCAAAATATACAATGCTGCGTATCGAAAAACTGGATAGATTACCATTCACTGTGGCCGAATCACCATCTACAGAATGGCTAATCCATGGCCACATAACTCTACCAGTCACTACATTTCAGTTTCAATATTGCCTTGAACAAAAGCAGGCAGGCAGATATGAAGAAATGGGTAAGGAATACATTAAGGAATCATGGGTATTTCCATACAGATTTTGATGCCGGAGTGGGGATCGAGAAGTGTTTCTAAGCGGTACAAACTGTAAGAACGCTTTAAGTGGATCACTCATATGCCAGGATATTATGTTGCACGGAGCTTGCAATGGTTCTGTAGCAAACCTGTCCTGTCATTTGAAGGGTGTCCCAGCTGCAGTGATTACTCCAGCATTCAGGCTACTTTCAAATGGGAGTTACTTGATGCTGAACGGTCAAGGCTGCTGTGGCATGCTCCCGGGCATCGCATATCTCGTAACCATGAGCTCCAGGGTTACTTGTTGTATGCAAGTATTGTTTCCACCGACACATACAGTCAGGGAGGCGCCGTTATGGCCTTCACTGAATGTTTCCTTAATACGGTTTGATACTCTAAGCAAAATGAAAGCCATGCTTCTACAGAAGTCTGTGCCCTTAACCTCCGCTCAAGAGGCTTTTGATCTTCAACTTGCAAGGTCTTCGGCAGAGATACAGGCGCTGATTCATACTAACTGCCCTTTCCATTTTGCAGAAATGGTGAATCGTATCTTTAACATGTCTGATACGACAGGCATTATCCACCTATTTATGACCATAGGTTCTGGACTTCTGAGCACCTTTCAGACGGTACTTGGAGTTATACCAAACTTCATACACTCCGTATTCGGAAGCATCTTTGGAGGACTTTTGCTGATCCTGTTTCTTATAGCAGGTATCCTGATTGTTTTCTATTTGCTATGCAATGGACGTCCCAGTCACCAAGGCGGTGGAAAGAGCACTCCTGGAACGTAAATACCGTGACCGCATGGTACAACTTCTAGGCATGCCTCGCCTAAGAGAACTAAGTGAATCTTGGTTCTTGTCATTTCGACCGGTCTGGACAGACTGCATCTTACCTGTCCTCCGATGCCTGTTTTGCGGAGAAGAATGCGTGTTAGACCTTTGTTTGACACTACCATCATGTGCGCCACCGGACGTGAATGCTTTACTGGACCCGATAACGGCCCATGTTCTGCAGTGTCCTCAGTGTATCCCAATGTTGATGGCGGCATTCCTTGAGTCCCCATGGGTAGTAACATCACCTGTTGGTATGAACACCGGCTCCTCCTCTGACACCCAGGCTTTGGACGTCGCACAAGCTGCCCCAGCACCGGCTGTGGACAGCGTGGAACATCTGCGCTCAATTGATGTTCTCTGCGAAGTGCTACAGGGGTCATCTACCACAGAAGCAAGCAACGAAAATGTTGCGTCTACCAGCCAGGACACATAAACATTTGAACTCATTTGGCTTGTCCTGTGCTGGGAAAAATTTGCCCTTTTTTAAACAAAACTCAAAGTTGGAACTATGGAACTAAATTGACATTCCTTTCATTTTTTGGGCATACATGGCTTTATGATGCTTATAGTGATCCGGACTATACCACTGGACATTTTAGAGCTAAGGCTTGCAAACTTTTTAAAAATCGTTTTTAAGTTTTTAAATTTTTTTTTGAAGTTTTTTAACATTTTAGTTCAAGAGATGTTTTTATAAACTTTGTGCTTACTGCTATCTAGTCATGTTAGTAGTACAGGAGCAGGTTACATATGTCGTCCATTCGGAAGAGGAGTGGGTGTTATATTCCATATAGGTACCCTATATAGGCGCAGGTAACATCGCAACCTTTCACCTACATCCTTCCCTACATTTCATACATAACGGTTCTTAGGCACTGACCTTTTACCTAGATATGACACTGCATTCAGAACGCAGGTTTTTCCCTGGTTCGATTCTCATACATTATGCATGAGGCTTCTTGGAAGCACAGCAGGACTAACAGTAGGATTACCATCTCCTGTATAATATCTCTGTATAAAGTTCAGGCCCAACCTCATCCTTTAGGCCGACACTGTAACACAGCAAGGTAGGACCCCTGGGGAGACCTATGGGTATATATACAACACATCTTGCTTAGGAAGATAGAGGAGACCGTGACGTTCCAGCTGACACACTGACCAGAGACGCTGAGGTTCCTGCATGCAGACGCTCCAGCTCGCAGTGGTCTAACATCCCTCGCGGGGTGTCCAACTCGAGACCAGGACGGGGTCCCACATTCTCTAAACTCTCAGGTACTGGGGTGGACTAGATCCTAGAGGGATTCTTGGCATAACACCTACACAGATGCTAGGTACATTTAGGTACATCTAGTTAGGGAGGCATCGTAGGAGTACGCACTTTTTATCATGTGTTTTATGTACATGTATATATTCATGATTTCTGTAAGATGGTAGAACTTTACCATCCCTTTACTTTCATAGTACTGCTAATCATATAACTCTGCTACTGTCTAATGGTTGCTGCAGCTCATCTATTCTACACTAGAATAACAAATGTTCACTAAACACTTATTGAAACGCCCAGCCTGTTTATTCTGTGTATCTCTCTGCAAAAAAACTAAGTGAGCATGAGTGACTGAGCGAAAGGTAGTATATTGTTTCCACGATCCTGGGGGATCAGGGTTGTCATGTTCTGAGGTTGCCAAGAACTATTCTCTCCCCGATAAGAGGAGATTCTAGTGGCACTGTGAGCTAGCTAATACAGACAGGCTAAAGTATCTGGTGGGGGTGCACGGAATCTGTCCGCCACCAATCCCACAGTTTATGTTATCCGAACGCGCAGATCCTGTATAGGTAATATAGGAACCACACAACAACTCCACTTCTTCTCTGGCCCACCTACGTTTTTTTTTTAAAGTTATCCTTAACCCAAATCAAGTACCTACAGCAAGTATCCTCTGGGCGCTCAAATAAATCTGCCCGACCCAAAGTGATGAAACATTCTCGGACATACTTGAACCAATGAATGTGGTAAGTATGATCAAGGGAAAGACAGTCACTTAAGATTTCCTTACTAAGGGCATTTTCCTTCTTTTTCCAGATTTTCATCCACAATGATATGGGCGAAAAGCCAACACGTCTGAGAGAAAGCCCATCCCTAGTTCTTCGTGCACTACAAAAGAGGGCATGCTCTGTGGTAGGCAGAGTATATGTCTCAGGAAAATGTTTTCAACAATTTGTAGTGCATCCTGCTCGATATAGCCCCAGATCTCGCTCCCATAGTTGACCTTCGAGATGCATTTAGCTTTGTAGATCTGTTGGTCTGCCTCCTCGTCTAGTAGCAAAATTGAAAACGGCGGCAACCGCCCTAGCCAGATCCCCTTTCTTTCGGCTTATCAAAGGATGCCAGTTCAATGCTGCATCAAACATGACCCCCAAGTAAGAAAAAACGTCAGTCTTCGGGATCGGTGTGGCCCCTATTGTGAAAGTATAAGACTTAACTGGTTTAGAGCCCACCTGCATTACAAGTGATTTGCTGTGGTTAACCAACAGATCCAGGTCCTCCATGAAATGTATGAAAGAACTCAACAGGAGTTATAGACCCCTCGCTGTCCTTGCCATAAGGACAGCGTCATCAGCATACAGGAGGACCGACAAACTTTGTTTGCCCACCTGAGGGCAATCAATTTTTAAATTCAGGAGGACCTGTTCCAAGTTGTTAATGTACAAATTAAAAAGAAAGGGGGCCAAAATACACCCCTGATGCACACTTCTTTGAATGGAAACCTCACAGGTCACTTTAAGGTCTTTAGAATAACTGACTATGGCTTTAGTATCGCTGTGGCGATCCATTAAAAACAAGACAATATCTTTGTCAATACCAATGGACAGCATCATCTGCCAGAGCTTAGATCTGTTAAGTCGATCAAACGCATAGGACAGATCCATAAAAGCTAAGTAGATTGAACCAGTGCGAGCAACGGTTTACTTATTCAAAACCATATATAAATTCAAACACTGGTCCATTGTTGACCATCCAGGGCGAAAGCCTTATTGGACCTCAGCCAGGATATTGTTATCATCTGTCCATTTCACTAGCCTATCCAATACCATACAACCCACCACCTTTACTACAGAATCCAAAAGAGACATGGGCCTATAGCAATGAGTGCTTTCCAGATCTCCCTTTTTGAAAATGGGCACAGTGGTAGATAAGGCCCACGTGGCCAGGCATCCGATCTTTACTGAAGCATTAATAATTGAGGTAAGTGTAGGCACCCAGATGTACAAATTTGAGATATAGAGATCTGGTGGAATCCCATCCGGGCCAGGGGCCTTGTTTTTAGACAACCCCATAATACCTCATCTCACTTCCTGTTCTGAGAAAATGGCCTCGGATTTACCCACAGCAATTTCCTCGGCTTCCCTTGAAATGGGATCAGACTGAAACATACCCTCAAAGTGGCTACCCAATCATCCTCAGGGATGTGGGCATCCAATACATTAGCACGATCTCCTGTCAGGAATGGGCTATTAATAATGCTCCAAAACTTGGAGCTATTACCCAGGGTGATGGACTCTACCAACTCTGACCAGGCCTCCTCCTTCAAGGCCGACCTACGCCTTGCCAAGGGGACTTATATTGTCTGCGACATCTCTTGACGGCCAGGGTATTTCTTGGTGTGGCACTCAAAACCTCCTTCAGTCTCCTGGAGGCACGAGAACATTTTGAGTCAAACCACCTCTGGCCTGAGTGTGAAGAGCACCCACCCGGGGTCCACAATAAATTGGCTATAACTCCAGAAATGCTCCCAAATGCCACCAGAATATCACACGGTTTTGCCGCACTGTCTAGACAGGCAGCAAACTCTCTGTTACACTGAGAGATTAGTGGCTCATGAAACTGGTCCAGTATAATCTGACCCCACTTGAGTCTCCTCCCTCCTTCTACAGCCCTGAGGGGCACCCTTGCTCCATCCTTGCTTGGCATTACTACCTGACGCCATCCGGTCAAAACACATACCGGGTTATGGTCGCTCTACATGCTTTCCCTCATGGAGAAGTCCCAAATATGTTCGAAAAAAGGAGTAGAAACAAAAATAAAATCAATAAAAGAGTCACACCCTCTCCCAGTAAAGGTGGGAGCGACATCTGTCTTATCCAGGAGCAGCTTTTTCATAGCGGACATTAAATCAAATGCAGACAGGAAAGTATTAGGTAAGGATCCCTGATGGGTGTGTTCCATATGCAAGCCAGAAAGGCGTGCACATCCCATGTCTTTAATGCCCCTGAGTCTGGGATCCCCACACATATGGACATTAAAATCTCCTGCGATGAGAAAGTTGGAATAAATCCGGTGTTTCAGGGACATATTTCTCAGGAAAGAGCCCAGCCTTGTGATGTTACATACATCCAGCGAAGCAGCTACCGCGTTATAAAAATTTAAAAGCAATAGCTTACTCGTTCCACTAGATAGTACCAACACCTGTAAAGTAGGAGAGGTGTGGGACAGCATAGCGACAACATAGCGACGCTACCTAAGACTGCTAAAGAGACAAAACTATAGAGGGGGTAGCTGGAACGAAGAAGGTTTTATAACCTTCCAGATGATATCTATTTTCAATGGACCATGTCTCCTGAAGGCAGATTACATTAAACCCTTTTAAAAAGAGCACCCAATCTGGATCATCAAACCTTCTTGACAGCCCTGCTATGTTCCAGGAGATAAAATTACACCCTTTACGATCAATACTGCACCTCCCTTCCTGATGCTGTGTTGAAGGGGTGTCTATCTTCGGAGAGACAACACTCAGTCAATCGCAGCTATCTAGTAAACTCAGGGGAGCAAACCTGTTAGATAAAACTAAGCCTGGAACAACCGCCTGCTGATTCCCCTGGCCCCCATCAAGGGACTGCCCCTGGTTTCTTCCGGATAGGAACGGTGAGTGGATCAAAGGCTTGTAAAAGTAGCCCAGGGGGAGGGCTTCAATGACTGAGTTACAGCCCCTAGAATAAGATTGAGAGGCCATACTTAAAATGCTATTTGCCACATATGGGCTATTAAAATTTATGGGGATGCAATCCCCATCCCAGTTTTTCTTGACTTTTCCCACCCAAGAGGTTCTGCGAAACATAATAATGTGTCTTTCTACCCGTAGCCCTGTGGCAATATTAGAGTTTAACTAGTGCACAATGTTATTCTTCAGTTGGTCGTAATCTTCTTCTGCACCCGGAGCCAATTGAGAGACGTTTGCTAAAATCACCACGAGAGGAGTTGACTCAGGTGGCAGATGTAGGGAGCAGGAGCTCAGATTGAAGTTACTAGATGCCCCAAAGTTTATCCCATCTGGCCTTCCATCAGTCATTAAATTAGACCTAGCTGCAGTAGATCCTTGGTTCTTGGGCTGCTTAAAACCTGAGAAAGCCCCATTGTTAGAAGTAGTTGCCACTGACGACGACCTGTTCAAAATTGGGGCCAATGTAGGTAAACATGCTAGAGGCACTGGGTGGCACAAGGGCTGGGTTGCACCCTCTGTTGCAATTTTTTGGTACAGTCTTCAAATCGGGATCCTGGATGTTATGGCGATCACTGAGAGCAGAACTGTTGGGGCCATAGAAGGTGTAGGCAAAGCGTGGGAATGACCTTGTAATAATGAGGTCAGCTTATTAAGAACTTTCTCTATTACTGATAAACGATATAGAATGGGATCTAATTTAAGACCCAAGTCTGATAACAAAGATGCCTTAAAAGCATCAAGCTGAGCCATCACATCTGGGCTGGACACGACAATGGAATCTGGAGGACTAATATGCGTACTGGTGTTCTTCCGGCGCTCAGCGTGGTTCCCCATCGGGAGGTACTTCCTCTTTGCTCTTGTTCCCTTCCCCACTCCTGAACACACACCAGGGACTACATGCTGTGTCCGTGGAGCTGTTAACTGGACATGTTCCAGTCGAGGGTGCGTCGGAGAAGATAGACAAATGCTCCCATTCACATTCACAGTAGGGGCCGAATCTGCTGGAACAGAACAAAATTGTGCAGGGGATACTGGGCGTGAAGGAGCGGGAAGTACAGATGAGCTCTAGCGGGGGAGGAATAGGTGATTGAGAGAGTTGACGTGAGACCAATTCGATTTCCTAGTACAATACCCCTACAGCCCGCTGCAGGAAAGCGTCCATAGTTGAGGCTGTGTCCACAGGTTCCTTGGCAAGGGATCCCACAGGCCAGCATCTCCCCATAATAATAATAATTCAAAACAAACAATAAGAATGACCCCCGACTTACTCCCGCTTTATCCTGCAAAGTGGGAGGCTGTGTGTCCCCATAAAGAGAGTAAGACCTTTGCGGTAACAGTGTCTCTCAGGGGATAAAGGAGATGCCCAACAGTCCCTGAGAGTCAACAGCAGAGAATCAAGGAGGTTCAGACCACCTCGTGCCAGTTCGCAACATCAAACAGCCCCCAGCAAACACAAAGCCAGCCCTCCTTAAAGAAATACCAAATAGGAACAAGTAAATAGGTAAATAGGCTCCCCTACCTGCACCTGCAGGGTGCCTAACCGATGTCCAGTCCTACCTGGTTCCAAAACATCTGGGATTCTTCAAGGGTCAATCCGGTTATGACCACCTTTCACAGTTCCAAAGATCTCCTCTATCCTCTTTTTTTTTTTGAGCAAGGGGGAAGCTTGCAGCAAAATCCACCAAGTGAGAGAACAAAGAGGGGGGCCCAGCCCAGCCTCATCTGGTCTCTGACGGGCGCGGAGATGAGAAGCTCTTTTACAGTGCAGCGCGGGTCAACTCGAGGCAGGCTCCTCCTCCTCCTGCCTGGTCCTGATGGGCCCTGCTGGGTACTGGGGCACTGAGACCTGTGCGTGCACAAACACAAGCCTCCAGAAAAAGATATGCGTCCCACACCACAGGAGATTAGAAGCACTTTTACACCCCGTCGCAGGTCAATGCGAGGCGGCTCCTCCTCCTCCTGCCGGGACCTGCTGGGTCCTGCTGGGTACTGGGAAACTGAGTCTCGTGCGTGCACAAACACAAGCCTCCAGAAAAAGATATGCATCCCCAGTCACTGCATCCAAAGCGTACTGTTTAATATGACACAGTAGTGAGAGAGCATCACTCCTGACACAGTGAAGACAAGTGGGCTGTTTGGGACAACTGTCACCTAGCACATCAAACAACTTTAGGTGATTTATGACTTTACTCAGCTATGTGTCTACTCAAGCCATAAAACTTGGTAGTTGACCGGACTCTGCTTTGTTCCGGGTCAAATCGACAGTAGTCAGTGTTAGAAATGGGGGCCTCTAGTTGGCATGGTATGCACCCTGTCCAAGTAGGGACCCTTCCTTATAGTCAGGGTAAGGAAGTTATAACTCCCAAGATAACTCCTGCTCACCCCTTTGGTAGCTTGGCACGAGCAGTCAGGCCTATGTCAGAGACAATGTGTAAAGTATTTGTACATAACACACATAGTACCACAGTGAAAACACTACAAATGGACACCACACCAGTTTAGAAAAATAACCAATCTTTATCTAAATCAAACAAGACCAAAATGACAAAAAATCATCATACCTAACTGAAAATTTCACTTTTAAAAGGTTTAAGCAATTCTGTCCATAGAACTCTATGGATGCGGTGATTTTAGCACAAAGTACCTTTAATGCGTCTAAATCCAAGACGAAAAACAGCTGCAAAGGAGGAAAGAATCAGAAAACACTGCGTTGCATCAGTTCTTGAGTCCTTGGGGAATGGATGTGTCAGTTCTGATGCACGCAGGGAAAGTGTTGCGTCGATTCTGGACTGCGAGGAGAAGCGATGCGTTGATTTACAGAGGCGACTTCTTTCGGCGGGGTGTTGCATTGGAAATTTAGCACACAGGTGAGATGCATGAGAAAATCCGTGCACAGCAGGTCGATGCGGCGGCGAAACAGGCGCTGCATCATTTCCAACTCCCACAGACAGGTGATGCATTGATTTCTTCAGCCGCACACAGGGCCTGCATCGAAGTCAGAATGGGGAGTTCGGACGTCAAAGACTCAGTGCTCTGGACTTGGGCTGTGGCAGTTCTTCAGGCCGCTAACAGGCACTGCGTCGATTTTTTCAGCTGTGGCGATGCGTTGGTTTTTGAACTGCATGGCAAGCTTGCACCGGGAAAAAGGGCGCTGAAAGTGAGATGCATTGAATTTTTAGTCAGAAGCAGCAACCACCTCCAAGGAACCAGAACTGGAATTGGCACCACTTGACAGGTCAGAACTCCCAGCAGTGGAGTTCAGGGATGCTGCAGGTGAAATCTTTGATGGCCCTGAGACTTCCTAACAGGAGGCAAACACACAAGCCCTTTGAGAATCATCTTAAGCAGGATATCAAAGCAAAGTCTAGTCTTTGTCCTCTCCAAGACAGAATCGGCCACTACAGGCCAAACCAGAAAAGCAACACAGCAAAAGGGCAGTACTCCTCCTGACAGCACTCCAGCTCTTCTTGGAAGAGTCTCTTCTTGATCAAGAAGTGTTCTAAAAGTCTAGGGTTTTAGGTCCAATACTTAAACTCCTTTTGGGCTTTGAAGTAGGCATACTTCAAAGGATTGTCTTTGTACTGCACAGATCCTGCCTTGCCTTGTCCTGGATCCAGCCACACTACAGAGGGTGGAGACAGCATTGTGAGACACCAGGCATAGCCCAATTCAGGTGTCAGTGACTACTCCCCCCACCATTCTAGCTCAGGAAGGCCCATCAGCCTGGTGATGGGCAATCAGGATATGTAGGGCACACCTCGGCTCCCTTTGTGTGACTGTCTAGAGTGACTTCACAAACAGCCCAACTGTCAGTCTAAACCAGACATGGATTCCACAGGCAGGCAGAGACACAGGATGGTAAAGTAAGAAAATGCCCACTTTCTAAAAGTCGCATTTTCAAACACACAATTTAAAAACCACCTTCACTAAAATATGTGTTTTTAAATTCTGAGCTCAGAGAGCCCAAACTCCAAATCTCTAGCTTTTCCCAATTGAAAGTTACACTTGTAAGATGTTATACAGCAGCTCTAATGATAACCTATGGGAGATCTAGTCCTTACAATAGTGACAAATGAAATTGGCATTATTTCACTATCAGGACATTTAAAACACACCAGCACATATCCTACCTTTCACATACACTGCACCCTGCCCATGGAGCTACCTTGGACCTACCTTAGGGTGCCTTACCTGTAGTGAAAGGGAAGGGAAGGTTTGGGCCTGGCAAGTGGGTACACTTACTAGGTCAACATGGCAGTTTATAACTGCATTTCCAGACACTGTAATGGCAGGTCAGAAAGAAATGTACAGAGCTACTCATTTGGGTGGCACAACCAATGATGCAGGCACACTAGTAGCATTTGATTTACAGGCCTTGGGTACCCACAGTGCACTTTACTAGGGACTTACCAGTAAATCAAATATGCCAATCATGGATAACCAATCATAATCACAATTTACAGAGGAAGCACTTGCACTTTAGCACTGGTCAGCAGTGATAAAGTGCCCAGAGTACACAAATCAGCAAAAAACGAAGTCCAGCACACAATTAAAAATACAGAAGGTAGAGGCAAAAAGAAAAGGGAAACCACGCCAAGGATGCCAGGTCTAACAGTCAGAGTACATTATCATGCTCCTACTATCAGACCTACACCTTCAACAACTCTTCTATTGCGTTGGACGTGAGTCACCCTCAGTGTTGATGGGAAAATGGCTGCCTGTTTCCAAAGAGAGATGACAATGTAATATGTAGATTAATTGTCAGGACTTACCCCTTTGTAGCTGCTGTTGGGCTCTCAATTGCCCATCCAGTTCAGGGTAGGTCACCACCAGTATGCAGTCCATTAGAGGGGCCAGGGTGCGGCACGCCCCCCCCAAACGTGTAGGGGGACTTCCCCGGCTGAAGCTCCGTGATCTTCCAGGTCCAGCATCTCAGGTCCTCCCACCTCTTACGGCAATGGACACTGCACCGCTTGTAGACCCTCAGGCTCCACACCTTCCTGGCGATGCCCTTCCATAGGTCCAGCTTCTGATGGCCATTGACCTGCTTGGATACAAGAGAGGAAAAACCAGATTGTAACTGAAACCTTTTCTATATCAGTTGTGATGTGATACATTGCAAATACATCTTGCACACTCATTACTCAAAAGTTAAAAAACAACTTGTGTAGTTTTCACATGCTGAGCACTACTAATACATGGATACACACATTTGTATCCACAATCTGAGTATCCTCATACGGGCTCATGTCCCAAACTGACTAAGGCAGACCACTGACATCATGAAGGCCAGGTCCATCTTACAAGTACTGTGATTTGAAGTGCTATTACATTTGAGACAAAATATGTGGCCTCTTGAAGGCTAACCAACTTTTGCATCATTGTACTGACACCTTTACAGCCAGGCCCATTGACATGATGGCTACGGTCCATAGAGCCTGGCACCCTAGAATTTACTACATCTATAACTGAGGTCACTGTGAAAGTGCTCCCATGTATGTCAGTGAGAGCTTGCTTTCTGGGGATGTGTGGCCATCTGTACTCATAGATGGCATATCATACTACGGGTGATGCAGTACGTGTAGCATCTACTAGCATGACAGGACACACCTTTTGCCATATGTGGCACTGTTACAGAGATGACATCAACGTACCATTGTATGTTCTGTAGGATTGGGTGAATATATAAAAGCTAGTGATTCACAGATACAATACCTGTGATGCAGTAACCAGCTATCTGCACTGTTAATGTGCCACATGTGAGATAGGGCTGTACAGTGCAAGCAATAGTCATGGAATAGTGAAAACAGACCTGTGGTAGTAAGGGGCCTGTCATTAGGAAATCACACACTTTGGAAATGTAGGTCAATGCACTGAAATATCAGGTCAAGGGGGACAATCATCATTCCAAATGTGGTCCATGTGATAACAACCTGGTGGAGTAATGTTTTTGACTTCTCAATTTGTAAGCATCATGAACCAACAGGTCAACAGGTTTGTAACTCTGGGCATCAGTTGTATTGCCATGGAAGCTCAACCCCAGCCTGGCACATGGTTTTGACTGTGCACAGCATATTGTCAGTCTTTGCTCTCAGCAGCCTGTGAATACTGCACATTTCCAATATTTCTTAATGAAAAATGCCAGCTTGGGGCCATCCAATGAGTGACCTCAAGGCTGAATGCCACTCTGAATGGCTCTGTGAGGTATCGCAAGCTCCCAAACAACTGTTTGGAGAGCCCAGATTTTGTCTGAGTGATATGTGGGACAGTACACATAGCTAACAGCATCCTCATCTGCTCCTGACAGAGTACATATACGGGTCATGCTGTAAAGGCTATACAATTGTCTTCACATTTAGCATTGTCAGAGTTGGATACATATCACAGGTACCATGAAATTCACAAATGCTTAGTTGGCTACATACACACCAAGTAGAATCTAGGGTGTTACACACACTACACATCCCAATGGTAATGTTACATTTATAATGTATAGTGCTCAACAATACCTAACATGAGTGTCTTATGTGGGGACTAAGAAATTATAAAACACTTAATAGACCTCACTTTGGAACTCAGAGGCACATTTTAGCCCGTGGAAATGGCAAAGAGGGTGTTACACAGAGTAACATATGCATGTCAGATAGTACCTGTTCCTCTGGTGAGCCATAGAGCTGGCTATACATGGGATGGACTTCATCACCCAGCAGCTCCAGCTCCTCTATAGAGAAGGCATGGGCTCTCTCAACAGTTTGGTCTGGTATGATTGCTCCCAGAGGTGGCAAACAGCAGCTAAAGTGGAGGAGGTCTTGATACCGGTGGTGAGACAGAATATCGAGTTAAAAATTTTGACTGACCATAATATCGAGTGACAAATTTAGTGGAATGGAAATATCCAGTGCAAGAATATCGTTGTCAAGAATATCGATTTTAAGGTAAGTAATATTGGATTTTAAAATATAGTAGTCAATCATATCATTTGTAGGACCTCATTACGATGTCGGTCCGAAAGGCTCCGAACAGCATCCAGTTTGTCCGAAACCGTGTCAGAACCCATGATTCTGGCTGACTTGGAAACATTTCTGACCGACTGATTATGATGCAATTTAACTGCTCGGTCTTTCTGACTCGGTTCTGATCGGCATTCGGAGAAACCGAGTCGGTCGGAGCCGAATCGTACAGGTCTATGGACCGTGTTTCCGACCGACGTATTACGATGTCGGATTCGGACAGCCTTTCCGAAACGGTTTGTCTGACATGGATCAGCTGTCGGAAACCGACGTTGGGGGCCCGTAGCAGGCCGCCCCCTTCACCCGGAAGCCTCTGGTTGGGCCACGTGGGGGTAACCATGGGACCCCTCTTTACAACCATGCACAGTGTGGCAGGCACCATGGGGTGCCCGCTACGGGGTGCAAGGTGTGCCGCAACCACCCCTTTTTTTAAGGGGAGCCTGTGTTGTCGGTCGGAACACAGGATCCCATTGAAATCAATGGAAGTCCGACTGAACGGTGTTCGGAAACAATGTAATCGGTCGGTCAGACTCCCCGAATCCGAGTCGGTCGGAAACGATTCCGACATCTGACCAACATCGTAATGAGGCCCTTAGTTGTTTAAAATATCATTTTTTAATTATTGTTATTTTTTTAGTATATATTTTAAATGTATATGGCATACTTTTTTTGTTTAATTATTGTTTATGTTTCTTACTACATTAGTTAGGGGCCGATTACGATGGCGGGCAGATCGCCACCACCGTGCCGGCGGTGGCTTCCGCCGGCCTGGCGGGTGCTGTTTTGCCTACCACGGTCGCGATTCCCCGACCGCCATATTACGATGGGCAGACATAGCCCAAATCCCTACCGCCGCGGTGTTTTTTGTTCCGCCAGTAGTTTGGTTCCGCGACGAGGGCGGACGTAGCCAATAGCGGGAGACCGCCGTGCGGAATGACGTGTAGACCACCGTCCGAATCACAATGCCTCAAATAGGCAATCGGACCGCAACGGAGAAACCACCCATTGAAACACGGCAGAAGCAATTCTGCGGAGGAAAACGGGAATCACAGACAACTCCACGTGTTCGCTACCGCTATGGATCCTGCTCTACAAGCCCTACTGCTGCTGTTCCTGATCCGCGATCAACAAAGACGACGCCGCCGTCGACAACACCGCAGGTACGTCAATGACACACATCTGCATACAACACCAACACACAACACCTGACCTGTAAATGGCCTCCTGTCCACAATAGACATTCTGTTGGTCACAGGACCATATCCACCAGTGTCTTCATAAGGTGCTGCAAATCGTGAAACCACACCTCCGCATTGGGGTCATCCATCAACAACGTCATCACCGCATTATCCCGGTCACGTCACCGCAGCGGTGAAGACGCGGGAAAAGTTCCGCACAATCTAGTAGGCAGGTCCAGCGGCATGCATGGGCAGTCTCAGGGACGTGTAAGGATTGTGTTGACCCTGGGCCAAATGTATATTGTGTGCCTCTGTTGATAGCAGCTGTCATTACCTGATACCATCACAGCTCCTACCATCCCACCCTGTTCAACATCAAAATGTGTGCCCATCTGATATTCAGGGATAGTGATGTATGTGAACAAGTTCATAGGTGTATTGTGGCAAAACAACACCTGCATAGTAATGCCAAATAGGTGCTTGTGGTGTTAAACCCCCTTCCTGCTAGTGCCAAGATGAGTATTAGGGGGCAAAACAACACCTGCATAGTAATGCCAAATAGGTGCTTGTGGTGTTAAACCCCCTTCCTGCCACTGCCAAGATGAGTATTAGGGGGCAAACCCCACCTGCATAGTAATGCCAAAAAGGTGCTTGTGGTGTTAAACCCCCTTCCTGCTAGTGCCAAGATGAGTATTAGGGGGCAAACCCCACCTGGAACATACACGTGTGTAGTTGGCATGTTCAGGGCCACATACACCTCAACACCATTGACAAGGACAGGCCAAGCACACTGTGTGACCACTCAATTGCACACATCCAAATATACCCATGTGAGTATGAAGACAGGCCTACACAAGATTACCACACACACACTGCTGTTCACACATCCAAACACATCACACAGACATCACCAACCTTGGACACCCCGCAAGTTAGACTGTGTGTAGAATTCACCTCTGTTGTGGTATAGCCCCCTAACATGACATGTATACAATTATACTAAAATCAACAGCGAATGATGATTGCAAGAGTACATCAACACCAACAAACATCATTGCACCCCCAAACCTCAGAGTCAAGCAGACCAAAAGTGTGTGTTACGTTTGCCAAACAATGACAAAGTGAATGAAGTAAATGGCAATGTGGAAGTGCAATGCAGAGCCTGTGGCACATTTATCCGTACCCACACATTAAAATGTTTAATTAAGCAAGGGCAGTAACAAACTATACGACAGGAGTAACAGTGTTTATTGCAAAATATCCTGATAGGCACAAAAATTCAAACAAATAAAAGGCCATTGGCCAGTCCACAGTTCAAACAATGCACATGTGTGCATGAAAATGTTTACAGTGAATGTGTAACACCGTACACTGCCATGTGAATGACCAAAGCACCGGGGATATCAAAGCTCAGTCCAGGCACCGCTGTGGGAGAGATGGGTATGGGAGGGGGTCTTTGCCTCAGACTTGCCTGTCAGTTGGACTGGGAGGTGGCTGATTGTCGTGGCCAGTGGCGGAACTGGACCTGGGAGAGAGAAGATCATCAGAGTCAGAGGCAGTAGTGGCTGTGGCAGGTGTAGGGCTGCTTGGACCTGGTGGCATGGTGGCATGTGGAGGTGGAGAGATGCTGCCGTGAGACACAGAGGCAGTAGTGGCTGTGGCAGGTGTAGGGCTGCTCGGACCGGGTGGCATGGTGGCACGTGAAGGCGGAGAGATGCTGCTGTGAGACACAGTGGGTGAGGGTGAATGTTGAGGGCTGCCTCTACACTTCTTGGGTATCCGATATTGCAGAACTGTCTTGGGAGTAGTGGGAAGTGTGGCCAGCACAACAGAGTCCCTCTCCACCAAAGGTGTAACAGGTGCAGGTGGCCCTCCTTGTGGGGATTTGCTGGATATGGACTTAGCCTTGGTTTTTGCTTGCCTTTTGCCCTCCATCCCCTGTAGTCCTGGTGAACCCCTCACATTGCTCTCCTGACCACGCTTCACAGGGGTGTGGGTGGGAGTAGAGGTCCTGGGTGAAGCAGTCTTAGGGAGCTTTTTGGGCTTTTCCTTTAGAGGCACCAGCACCACAGCAGGCATGCCAACTGTTTGTCTGTCAGTTGGAGCAGTTGTGTGGATGGGAGGCTCTTGTGATGGGTGTAATCTTGTGGACCGTGAGCTAGAGGCCTGCTTCTTTGCCTAATGCCCCTGAGTGTCATGTGAAGGGCTTTTTTCTTTGCGTCCCTGTGTGCCTGTGTTTATTTTTGGGGATGGTGTCTGTGGTCTGGCATGCTTGGAGCGCTGCTGTCGTGTGCTGCGTGTCGACGACTTGGGGCCTGAGGGCTCAGTTGTGTGGTCACTCTCCTCAGGGGTTGCCACTGGCAGGGTGGTTGTTGAAGGCATTGGGGCTGGACTTGGATGCTGTGATAGCTGAATGGCTGCCATCACGGTGGAGGGCAAACCCTGGACAGTCCTGTGTAGCCCACCCACATCCGAATGAATGCCCTCCATAAATGCCAGAACCTGTCCCAACTTCTTGTCCTGATCCTGGAAAGCATTTAGGAGAGCTGTCTGACCCACACACAGCTGGCGCAAGAGTTCTACCGCCTCAACACTGAGGGCAGCAGGGGAGACAGGGGCAGGGGCAGCGGTGCCTGGGGTGAAGGCGACTCTACCCTTAACAGCCCTGCGGGCACGGACAGCACTAGTGGTAGTAGCCGGGATGGTGGGCACTGGCCGATGTGTGGTGGAGGAAGAGGCAGCATTGTCACTCCCTGTGACCACCATTGTCGCTGACTCCCCACTGGAGACAGATGATGTTGAGGTTGGGCTTTCTGCGCGTGAGTCCTCAAGGACACTCCTGTCCCTCTCCGAGGCGCTGGTCACCTCAGTGTCAGTGATCTCATGGCTATCATGCGTGCCACATGCTTCAGCACTGGTGTCCGTCTCATGGCCTTCCGTGCACTCAGTAGATGCTGCAATGGACAGAGACATAGGTTCAGTACAGTGCCATACACACAAACATCAAATGCAAGCACATCACTAAACTAGATAATGACAACCCCAAGTTGCACAACACCCTGTGCAGTCTGCATGTGCAACAATCATGCTAAACACAGAAGATGCATGGAAATATGCATTGTTTACATCAATGAGCCATGTGAGGTTCACACAGGCAAATAGCAGGTCCCTGCCTCCTTGTAATCCAACATAAACATCTCTGCAAGCATACCCACGTGCCTGTATGTGAGAGAGGCATACATCTCAGCATGTTGCCTCTGTCACATATGGAGTCACTGTAAGGGGACAACACAGATACAGATTCAAATTTGTACTTTAGAATGTCCATGAGCTACTGATGTCTAACAAGTTGAGCAATTCATCATGCAGACTGTTGCACGTTGGTGTCAGATGTGTAGTTCACACCATTTACAAGTCCTGCAGTGCACACATCGTTAAATGCACACTGACATGATGCACACTGCTGTACACTGCCTGGTGATGTCCATGACACCCAGAATGCAGAAGATGTCATAAGGCCACATCTCATCATGCAATGTCAAGGGCCATTGTATGAAACACATGATAAAGTCCATCTAGGGAAAATACATGACACCTGCACTCAACACATAGGCCACTGAGAAGTATTTCATCAAAATTGACACATCAGCAAGATCAGCAATGGCTCCCGGTCGCCATTCATGCAGTCACTCACACCCAAAGTCAGCCTACGCAGAATACTCACCACTAACTCCCTGCTGATGGTCCCTCAAACGTTCATACAGCTCTGGCTGTGTCACAGACAAGATGCAGGACATTAGTGGAGTCATGGTTCGGCGCGCCAACCTGCCACTTCGAGGGAGCAGCCCCACCGTCATCTCTGCCACGGTCTTGCTCAGACGGGAGATGTCGCCCCACCTCTTGTGGCAGTGTGTGTGCCGTCTGTTGGATACACCCAGAGCCCGCACCTTCCGTGCAATGTTCTTCCATGTGGCCTTACGCTGGTGGACCTTCAGCTGCAGGCATGGGAGACAAGAAAAGGAAGTATCAGAGACCCTGTGTCATTCACACTGTGTGTCAGTACAGGAGAACATAAATGCATGGCACACAAATCGCTACATCTTCATCAGAGGCCATACAGCATTACACATAGTACATGCTCATTACAATACTACATAGAAATGAATGCATGTATGATGCGGCACACAGTACATGGCCATCTCATACACATGCACAATGGCAGCACAGACAGCTATGTGCAGAAGGCCCTCATCTGTGATGCAGTATGTGAGTGAGCATGACATGCAATACAGTGCTAATGAAATGTAGTGGCAGACTCACTGTGTCCACCACTACACACCCCTCAATGCCCTTGGCCTGTGAATGGCTCAATGCATTTTTCAGGAAACATATTGGGACATAATCTGAATTATCACGCCCTTCTCACAATGTTAAGTCCTCTATTGTGCAATTCTCAGGACTATGATGGCTCAGTGAGTATTAGGTGTGTGGACTAAACACATGTTTGACTCAGTCCAGTAGGCATGGCTCAGAGTAACATTGGACAGTGTCTGTGCAGGCCAGAGGAACTCACACTGCGGTTCAACATGGTCCCTCAGATAAATCACATGGATGTACAGCATGAGAGGGTGAAATGTGCCAACTCATGCGAGACTGAACACATGTTCAAATCAATGTAAGGATGACATCTACTACTTACATTGATGTGAAGTGTCATAGTTGCATTAACATCAAGTGGGTTCCACTCATGCATTGGACTATTGTGCATGATGCTCACATCAACATAGTGCACTTAAGAAATATACAACACACATAAGTCATTGGTCCATTCCAATATACATTTCAACAGTCACATATGAGGTTGTGAAGAGTGAGTGGACAGTTACATCACATGGCACAGTAAAAATTAGTCCCGACTTGTACTGTTTCAAAACACCATCGTATCTGTGTGGCTGTTTAAACAATGCATGTCTCCCCCTACCTTCAATCAACTTATGTATGTGTGGAAATAAGCCTACAGACACCATTGACATGAAGTTAGCATGCATGGCAGTGTAACACACATTTACATCACCTAGTCGCAGACCAACATGTTTATTAAGTTTGTGCAAGAATGGCTGTAGGAGTGTCCATTTTCTACACATAATCAAATGCAATTTCCACAGAACATGTATGGAGCATGCCATGGTAACTATTAGGATGCCTGTACATCAACTTGCACTCACAGGCACATACTACTGCACAGCAACATCATGGTATCATTTTGATCACTCTCACACTTGGAATCAGGAACACTTACCAGTACATCTGGCGCACCAAAAAGCCTCCCATACTGTGCAAGGACCTCGTCCACCAGAAGCTCCAGCTCCTCTGTAGTGAAGGGACGGGCCCTGACATTCTCTGTTCTCGCCATCACTGGGTCCAGGATACTGAAAAATATGCAGTTGTAGAGGAATGGCAGTCAGCAGTGTCTGAATGCATGTGAAATGTGTGGCTCTCCCACAGAGATTTATAGGCCCCAGGGGTGGTATCAGTGGCAGTCAGCTGCTGCAATTGGTCCACCTGGCTGGCATCTTTCAAGTGTGGCCAATGAGCGGACCCGCGGTGGCGGTGCACACCTACTGCGGTTTTCAAAGTAGCATTTCACTACCGCGATCGCGGTTCCCATTGTCTGCAATGGCATTGGTGGTGTCACACCGCGGAGGCCAGGCGGTCGCTTCCGCTATGCTGCATCTTTCAAGTGTAGCCAATGAGCGGACCCGCGGTGGCGGTGCACGCCTACTGCGGTTTTCAAAGTAGCATTTCACTACAGCGATCGCGGTTCCCATTGTCTGCAATGGCATTGGTGGTGTCACACCGCGGAGGCCAGGCGGTCGCTTCCGCTATGCTGCATCTTTCAAGTGTAGCCAATGAGCGGACCCGTGGTGGCGGTGCACGCCTACCGCACATATGGACACATTATGCACTAGCAATGGCAATAGTCAAATTTAACAATTGAACACTATGCCTCCATAGTGTCTTACTGCACTTGTTTTGTACAATGAATGCTAGTGTGACATTCAACTCACTGATGCCTACACATGCCATGTCTGTGGAAAATGTGACATGCATTGCCATGCACTTACTCACGTCACCTATGATATGTGTGTGGATGTACATCTATTGGTTGTATGATGTTGTCTCAGGTTTGAAATCAACTCAATGTGTGAGATGGCTAATCAAACAACAGTAATGATTGCCTGACCACATAATGGTTGTATTTTACTGTGCCCATAGCTGATTTAAGTAGGATATGTGATCAGCTTACACACACTGTGCACATTGTGATGATAACTAGTGGTCTGTGCAACTTAAGCAAGAAGGTGTGGCAGGTAAAGCAGCTACATATGAGTCAGCAGTGTTGCTGTCTCATACATCTGCTGTGTCACCTACTCCTAGGCCTGGGGACACCAGATGTATTGGTGTACCATTCACAACCTCTGATTATGTTTTTGGGGTAGTCAGTATGTACAACATGACCACTTGTAAAAACACATGTGGTGAAGGTGTCTCTGCATCTGAGTTGTGGATTAAGCAATTGTTGGAGTACATTCATTGTTTCTGCTGCGTGAGTCAAGATGTGAGAAGTCGGACACATCTCATTGTGTAATTTGAATAACATTAGTCCTCTTCCATTTCATGTAGGCGACGACCAAATGTGCACCAGCCTTTCACAGTCCTGGCAGACATGGAGGATGTGGACATCATCCGGAAATTTCGTCTGGATCGCGTTACACTGCTATAGCTGTGTGCTCAGTTGGAGCCCCATCTGAGGCCTCAACGAACATATCCAACTGCCCTATCCCCAACAGTGAAGATCATGGCAGCGCTGCATTTTTTTGCTACGGCTCTTTCCAATACACGGTGGCCAGCGCCGGTGGGATGTCGCAAGCCACATTCAGCATGGTGCTCTGGGATGTGGTGTCCGCAATGATGCTATACAAGGACCAATACATACGATTCCCAAATACAGCAGAATTGCCTGCTGTGAAGGCTGGTTTTTATGCCCTTGGCCACATTCCTCATGTAGTTGGTTCCATTGACGGCACACACATTGCCCTTGTCCCACCACAGGCACGTGAACAGGTGTATAGGAGCAGGAAGCACTACCATTCCATAAATGTGCAGGTGGTATGCCAAGCTGATATGATCATCAGCCATGTTTGTGCGCGATTTGCTGGCTCCGCCCATGACTCCTACATCATGCAGAACAGCATTGTACCCCGGCTGATGGAAAATCTACATCCAGAGCGTGCATGGCTTGTAGGTGAGTACACTGGGTCAAGTAGTGTGCTGTGTGTGACATGCTGTTTTCGTCAACTGTTTGTATCACAACATTTCTCTGTGTATGTCACACCTAGGTGACTCAGCGTATCCCAACAGGCCGTGGTTGCTGAGCCCACTGCGGAATCCAAGTACCCCGGGTGAAGTCAGCTACAACGAGGCACATGGTAGGACACGACGTGTGGTGGAGCGCACTTTTGGCCTCCTGAAGTCCCGATTCCGGTGCCTGGACAAGAGCGGAGGTGCACTGTTGTATTCCCCACAAAAGGTGTGCCGGATAGTTGTAGCATGCTGCATGCTACACAACCTTGCCTTGCGCAAAGCCGTTCCGCTGATCCTGGATGACGACGAGCAGCAGATGCCCCCTCCTGCACACCCACACACTTCCAGTGCGGACGATAGTGGTGAAGAGGAAGGTGTTGACCTGCGTCAACAGCTCATTGCCAACTACTTCCCTTGAATGTAAGTGACTTTGTAGAACAGTGACATTGTGTGTTTGCTTGGATGTTAGTATCAAGGCATAGAGAATTTTAACTGCTGGCTGTCGTTGTGTGTGTGATAAGGGCTGATGTGTGTGGCACAGGGTATTTGTATCCAGGTACATCATGTGTATGTTGAGGTTGTTGATCATTGCTATGTGTGCTTGTTTTTGTACCTTGATGCCTAGTGTTGCCTAGTTCAGCTGTAATGGCGTCACCTGATAAGTAAATGTCATTCTCTTGTGTCTTTCTAGGTTCATTCACCCTCTCAATGCCTCCTCTCCTTCAGAGCTGTTGGAACATTGAAATCTGATTTGTCATTGTACATACTGGAATAAACATGTGGCTCACACAGACATAGGTATGTGAAGAGTATTTATTTAAAATTAGTTTTTGTGCAAGTGAAGGGAATATGTACATAAATGTGAACAGTGAATAAATGAGTTGTCAGTCATGGTAGATGAGACAAATAGTGTAGTCACCACAAAGCTGAAGTCACACAGTCCAACAGACTCAGGCCATCAACATGGCAATGTGGGCAAGGATAGTCAACATAGTCAATGCAAAGGGGAACAACAAGATACCATCATGGCTGGCTCTGTGAGTGGCGTTGGTATGGTGGCCTGCCACCAAATCCTCCCCTGTGGATTCTCGGACGGCCCCTGGTGCGTTTGGGAGGGGGGCATCTGCTGTAGGGTCAGTGGTGTCTGAGGACTCACTCTCCTCCTGCACACCCCTCTCTGTGGATACAGCTGGAATGGTGGGCTGCACAGCAGGCAATCCAACGGAGGGGGGTTGAGCTGCACTTGGGGCTGGGAGTCTGTCCCTCAGAACACCCACTAGCTGGCCAACAAGGTCGACAAGTTGACCCATCCGTGTGTCCATGGACTGCTGCAGCAGGCGGATCTGATGCATGTCTTCAGCAAGCTGGCCCATTACTCCATGGTTCTCTTGGTAGGCACCAAGGACTCTTGCAATGGTGGCCAGGGATTCAGGGTCATTGTCCTCCTCTGTCTCTGCCCCAGTTGTACTCCCACCTGCCCTCCTGACACGGACCTGTGGCATAGTCCCCCGACGCACTGGCACACTCTCCCTGGCATGCTGTGATTGTGTGGTGGTGTTGGTAACCACCATGGCAGGGCGTGTGTTGCAGGCAGCAGTGGTGATGGTGGTGGTGGAGGCCACACAGGTCGTAGTGGCAGGGGGCAGCACAGTTGTTCTTGCCGTGGTGGTGGTGGTGGTGGAGGCCACACAGCTCGTAGTGGATGGGGGCAGCACAGTTGTTCTTGCCGTGGTGGTGGTGGTGGGGACAATGAGGGCTTGAGACATGTTAGTCCCTGCCACACCAGAGGGGCCAGCTTGAGAATCCTCGTCCGAGAATGTTGGGGAATCTGCATCCGAGAGTTCACGTTCCGGGGGGGGAGACTGGCTCCGCATGTTGGTGTCATCCTCTGCAGTTAGTTGTTGATCTCCTGTTGAACAGAGGTCATATGGTAATTGAGTTGCACGTAACAAGCTTGATGTTAGACAATTGTTTGAGACATTTGATACAACAAACACTTTACAATGCAATGACTTTGTATGCCTGCTATATACTGTGCACCATGACATGACGTTGAGGTACATACCTTAGTAGTCCATGGTGTCCGTTGTGAATTGAAACTTGGTGCAGTGTACAGATAGTGTAACTACACGGACATGTCCTCATCTACCTAATTGCGTGACATCAACTTTCTGTTGTGCGTCTTTTCATTTAGCTGTTCATGTAATCTATTTCAACAGAGATAGAAGGAACCATTGTCATGTTATACATAGCTTTGGAATCACATGTACTTTCCTTTTTTTTCATGTAGACCATGCATGTTTGGTGTTGAGATGGGCCTTCATGCTCAGACACCATGGCACTTCCACATTGCATTCTCTGCTGTGCATGATTGTGGGATGCATTTGTTTCACTTGTGACTTGGTGAGTATGAGTTCAAAATATGTGACAGTTACGTGCACTTAGATGTCTGCACACTGGATGTGGCATTTAAAATTATGCAAAGTTGGCTGACATGTTAGTGCTGATGTAGTTATGTGGCTACAAGCATTTAGAAAAGGATGGCGGTGTGCATGCAGTCACTACCTAAGTGTAAGTTTTGGGAGAGCAATGCGATAGCTGCCCCATGCTTGGGGGTATGGGGAATGCTCCATCCTGCTCAGCTGTGGGACAAGGGGGCCTGTTGGGAGCTGTAGTGCAGACTTCCCAGCCACAAAGATCCCTCCCTGTTGAGATGGCTACCTACCTGTAAGGTTACACATTGGAGGGAAATGGCTGCCCCATGCTTGTGGGTGTGGGAATGCTCCATCCTGCTCAGCTGTGGGACAAGGGGGCCTGTTGGGAGTTGTAGTGCAGACTTCCCAGCCACAAAGACCCCTCCCTGTTGAGATGGCTACCTACCTGTAAGGTTACACATTGGAGGGAAATGGCTGGCCCATGCTTGGGGGTGTTGGGAATGCTCCATCCTGCTCAGCTGTGGGACAAGGGGGCCTGTTGGGAGTTGTAGTGCAGACTTCCCAGCCACAAAGACCCCTTCCTGTTGAGATGGCTACCTACCTGTAAGGTTACACATTGGAGGGAAATGGCTGCCCCATGCTTGTGGGTGTGGGGAATGCTCCATCCTGCTGAGCTGTGGGACAAGGGGGCCTGTTGGGAGTTGTAGTGCAGACTTCCCAGCCACAAACACCCCTCCCTGTTGAGATGGCTACCTACCTGTAAGGTTACACATTGGAGGGAAATGGCTGCCCCATGCTTGGGGGTGTGGGGAATGCTCCATCCTGCAGGCTTGGGCCTGTTGGGAGTTGTAGTGCTGGCTGCCTGTACATGTGCCCCATGTAAATATTGTTATGTACCTTTGTGGTGAATGAGAGGGAGATATTGGGGGATCTGTGAGACATGTTTGGGGGGGTGTGGTGGACATGAGTACATTTGTGCCTAGGAGGTGTTGCTTTTTAGTTGTGCAAGCTACTACATAGCAGTGTTATGGCAGACTTTTGTTGGTACTTACCAGCCTCCATTCCCCCTCAATTCCAGTGCAACTCTCTGGGTGCAGTATGCCAAGCACCTTCTCCTCCCATGCGTTGAATGTTCTTGGTGGAATGGGAGGGCCACTGCCAGTCCGGTTTGCCAGCTCACGGTTCTTGCTGTTCTTCTCCTTGACCTTGCTCTTGAGGTCAGTCCACCTCTTCCTGATCTCCTTCCTGTTGCGTGGAACTTGCCCTACAGCATTGACTCTGTCAACTATCCTTTGCCACATTTGATTTTGCCTGGCTGCTGGGGTCTGTTGGACCCTGCTTCCTAAAATATATGGCTCAACTCTTATAATCTCATCCAGCAGGACTGACAACTCGCCATCAGTGAATTTGGGCATCTTCTGTGCCATGGTGTGTGATGTACTGAGTGGTTAAGAGTGCAGGTGTGAAGGTGGTGGTGGTGGTGGTGATGTGTGTGGTGTGTGTGTGTTTGTGATGGTGTGATGTGTGCAGGGTTGCCTATCCTTTGTGTGGTATTGTTGGGCCCTTCAGTTCTGGAGTTGTGCAAAGAATTGTGGTCATGCAGGGGCTGGTTTTATGCTCTGCTATGTGGGTGGGTTCAAACGGAGTATTCATGTCAGGTGTGTTGTCTGTGTTGAGCTGGGATTTGTAGTTTTTATTTGCCAGGGGCATGTGTCAATGGGGTGTGTTAGCTGTTTTTATTGGCTGAGCCAGATACACATCCACATTTGGTAGTTTTGTGGTGTAGTTGCTTTCGACCGCCATTACTATTTCCGTGCGACCGCCGCGGTCGGACTGCAATAGTCCTTCCTCCGGCTCTCCAATTCATCATTGATGACAATCGCGGCGGTCGGAAACAAGTGGTCGCACCGCAGGCACCGCGGTAACATCATAATTGCACTCGTGGATCGGCGGTTTGTGAGCTTTCCGCAGTGAATCAGACCGCCGTGGACGGAATTTCGCCTTTTCCGCACGTGCCCGGCGGTGTTTCTTGGAATCCGACCGCGGCGGTCGGATTTTTCCGGCAGTGCATCGTAATGTGATCGGCGGTGGTGCCGCCGGCCATGCGGGCGGTCTTTTCCCATTGCCACGGCGGTCGGAATGGTTTTCCGACCGCCATCGTAATCGGCCCCTTAGATTTTTAGTAGTTATGAAATTTTATTTAATTAAATTTTGTGTTTTTTACTTCTGCAGCGGGTTGTGGGTTTATAGGGGTACAGGGTGGGAAGTAATTTAATTATTTTTTAATTAATATTATTTATTTAATTCATATTTAATTTTGTTAATTGTGTTATTAATTTTCTTAATGCAAATGTTTTTTGTGGGCTGTGGTATTTATATGAATAAAGGGTGGAAAGTAAATTATTTTTAATTAATTAATAGATAGTTGTAAATTAATATTAAATAATTAATTGGTAATGAATTATGTTAATTGTGCATTTTTTTATTTTTCAGGTCTTGGTTGTGGGGTTATATAGGGGTGCAGGGTGGGAAGCATTTTATTTTTAATTTATTACTAATTAGTTGTTAATTAATATGAATTAATTAATTGATAATTAATTATGTTAATTGTGTAAAAAAACATTTTTAGGTGTGGGTTGTGGGGGTTTATAGGGGTGAAGGGTGGGAAGTAATTTATTAATTAATTGTTCATTATTAATATACAATTAATTGATAGTTAATTATGTTAATTGTTTAATTACATGTTTTTAGGTTTGGGTTGTGGGGTTTATAGGGATAAAGGGTGGGGAGTAAATTGTTTTATTTTATTTGGTAATTACTTGTTAAATAATAATTATTTATTTGTAAATTAATTAATTTAATTGTGTTATTAATTGTTTTTTTGTTTAATTTGAGTTGGGGTTGTGGGGTTTATAGGATTAAAGGGTGGGAAGTTAATTAATTTTAATGAATTTATATTTAGTTTTTCATAAATAATATTTGATAAATAATTATGCTAATTGTGCAAGTAATTTTTTTTATTTAGATGTGGGCTATGGGTTTTGTAGGGGTATGGGGTGGGAAGTAAATTAATTTTACACTTTTAATATTAAATATATTTGTATTTTGTATTCAACATATATTTTAATTTATTTTCTTTTTTTAAATTATTTTCATTTTGTTTAAGATACTTTATTTGTTTTTAATGTTCCACTGACTGGAGTGGGAATAGCAAATTGTATCCCTCTGCAATCCAACACTTTCCCTACAGTTGCACTGACTGGAGTGGGAATAGTAAATTGTTCCCCTCCGCAATCAAACACTTTCCCTACTGTTGCACTGACTGTAGTGGGAAGAGCAAATTTTACCCCTCCACATTCCAGCACGTTCCCTACTGTTGCACTGACTAGAGTGGGAATATGATTTTTTTTTGTTTTTGTTAATTATAATACTTATTGTTGTGTTAATTATACTGGGAGTAGTAAATTGTAGCATTTTCCAATGTTATATTTTAATTAATTTTATATTTATTTTAGTTAGAGTAGTAAATCTTATTTTTGTGCGATGTAAAACTTTTTGTTACTTTTGTGTTGTGTTAGGTGGGAGTACTTATTTTCATATTTATATAGTATAAAAATGTTTTTTTCAATGTTGTAGGAAAAGTATATGTATTTATTTTATTTTTTAATAATTTATTTTATGTTGTTGTAATTTATATAATTATGTGCTTGATTTATTATAATAATAGTATTTAAAAATGCCAATATTTTTTGTTTGTAAACTACTTGTAATTAAATTGTAAACACATATGTGTTGTTTACTTTTTTATTTTAAATTAAATTGGTTTCCTTTTTTAATATTTTATGTTTTTGGTATATTTAAATATGTATACATATATTTTTGATAATATATTAATTACGATTTTTAAAATTATATTATTGTTTAAAATATTTGTTTATTTATATATTTTATATATATTTGTCTGTTCATATATGTATATATATATGCGAATACATTTTTTAAAGTAAGTATATTTGTAATATTTATTAAAATATACATTTAAATATATTTTATTTTTTTACATTAATGTTAGTATTTATTATATGTTTATTTTAATATTTTAAATTATATATATTTAAAAATCAATATTTATTACAACTATATTTTGTAAACGATATTTTTTTCTCAATATTTTTGTACTTACCTTTTTAAGTAAAGGCAGTCCATATTTTTGTATCCTATATTTCAACCTAGATATTTTTTACATCAATATTTTATAGGTCAATATTTTGTCAGTGAACCTTTGATACCAGCAGTGTCAGGAGGCAAGTGAGCTATTTTTCAAACCGCAGCATACATTTACGACACATATGCGGTAATCAGCAGAGACAGACACAGCCATTGGCCCTCTACCGTCACAATAACCAACGTTAGCCTATGGCTGTGTCCATCGTGGATTAAAACGCCTGGTCGACTTTTGGCAGTGGTGGCAGGTTCAGTATGTCCAATATGAGAGGTTAGGCATCAGCCATTTTTGCCGTTGGATGTACAGTATTGGTGACTGTTAAGTGTGGCACTCCCATTCCAAATGAGGTGTTATGTGTTTACATATGTACCACTCCATTGTCATGTAATTTCCATGACAAATATCTGTGTGGTGTGTTTCTGAGCATAAATGCTATATTTGCATGGTGCAGTGTACACCACTGTTGACGGTATTTTAGCTGGAAATCGCAGAAATTACAATACGAAGGTACTCAGAGTACATTTGTGGATGTATATTGTGCCCATATATGTTACAAACACATGTGAAGACCACAATGGGGATAATTGGTGGATGTTAGACAGTAGACAATTATTATGTAAATGATTTGTAAAGCTTTCTGAACCAGTTTGTCACATGACTTTTGGCTTACTCTTCATTTATGTTCCTGTGGACATTGTGACCGATGTTCTACATTGTTTTAACTTCACACATAGGTACCCTGGGAGAGGGAGGAGATGACAGCCTCCAGTGTACCACCCATTTTCAGACCTGCAGACCATAGAAGAAAGAAGTTTGCTTTGAATAGGCAAACCATACAGCGTTTATGTCATCAGTTGGAGCCTGAACTCCTTCCTCAAAACACTAATCCCACCTACTGTGAAACTTATGGCAGTATTGCAATTTCTGGCAACATGTAATACACTGTGGCTATATCTGGTGCTATGCCACAACCAATGTTCAGTGGTGTACTACAAGACATGCTTTAAGCAATGATGAGACACATTGACAGCTAATTCCAGTTTCCCAGACGTGAGGATTTAACCACTGTGAAGACTGACTTCTGTGGATTTGGTTGCCTCCTACATGTGGTTGAAGCCGTTGATGGCACCCATATTGCCTTAGTACCACCGCATCCAGGGAACAAGTTTACCGTAACAGGAAGCACTTCCATTCTATCAATGTGCAAGTTGTCTGCTTACCATATTTGTATATCTTAAACATCTGTTTGTGGTTCCCAGGTTCAGCCCCTGATTTTTTCGTACTGCGGAACAGCACCATACCCCAGATGATGTCATAACTACTACCAGAGAGGGCCTGGCTTGCTGGTTAGCATGGTCTGTCCTAACTTTGTGTGGGTAATGTCAGCTAGTGTAATCAGAAAGTGTGTAACTTATTGTTGCACTTAAGTCTGTCTTTCATCTAGAAGATTCAGTGTATCCCAATCTTCCATGGTTGGTGGCACCAATGAGGATTCCAACTATGCCAGGGGAAGTCTGCTTCAATGAGGCCAGTGAAAGGACAAAGTGTCCAGTGGAGTGGGCTTTTGGACTCCTGAAGGCCAGATTTAGATGTCTGGATAAGACTGGGGGAGCCCTCCTCTATTCACCCTGGTAGGTGTGTCAAACCACTGTGGCCTGCTGCATGCTCCACAACATCGCCCTGTGATGGAATATCCCTTATATCGCAGAGGAAGGAGACCATGAAGTGCCACTGGGTGAGTGTAAGTATTTTATGAAATATCATGACTCTGACTGTTACAGCAACTCTTGTTGTGATGATGTGAGGAGTATGTTGAGGCAATTTATTTATTTATTTATAGATTTGTATAGCGCTTGAATCACCCCCGCAGGGGTATCTCAGCGCTCATGGACCCACATGAGAAAGCTATCACAAAGGAGAGAGTATAGAACAGAACAGTTTTCAAAGCCTTTCTGAACTGCAGATGGACCGGGCACTGCCTTAATGAGATAGGAAGCTGGTTCCAGTAGAGGGGCGCCAAATATGAAAAAGCTTTTCCCCCTGTCCTTGCCTTCTTGAACTTAGGTATCATGAGGAGGGATTTCGAACCAGAGCGGAGGTCCCTACGGGGAGTATATTGGTTGAGTTGCTCCGCCAGGTAAGTTGGTCTTTTTCCCCACACTGCTTTATGCACAATGCAGCAGATTTTAAATTTTATACGTTTGCGCACAGGCAGACAATGAAGCTGTTGGAGAAGGGGAAGTGAGGCTGTTCTCTAAGGGGCATTCTGTGTTGATCGAGCCGCCGTATTCTGCACTTCCTGTAGGCGGTCTAGCGAGGATTCGTTAGCTGCAATCAACAAGGCGTTGCAGTAATCCAATCTGCTTAACACCAGAGTCTGGATAAGAGTCTTCCGTGTAGAATCGGGTAGAAAGGGGAAGACTCTTCTCAGCAGGCTAAGCACATGGAAGCATGAGCCAACCGTATGGGTCACATGCTCCTTCATGGTCAAAGCCTGCTCTATACGAACCCCTAGATTTTTTACTACCATCTTCGGTAATGGAGCGGTCCCCAGCTCTTTTGGCCACCACTCTGGTGTCCACAGCAGTGGAGCATCTCCAAAAAGCATAATCTCCGTCTTTCCGGCATTTAGTTGTAGAAAGTTGTTCCGCATCCATTGAGATATTGCCCACATGCCGGAAGAGAAGGTGGTTTGAGCTCCCTGGAGAGATTTATTGAAGGAGAAGGTAAGCTGAGTGTCATCTGCATATGAAATTGGAGTGAACCCGTATGACCTCAACAGTGCGGCCAAGGGAGCGACATAGATGTTAAACAAGGTGGGGCTCAAACAAGAGCCCTGGGGCACTCCCTTGGTCAGTTCCTTGGATGGAGAACGATTCGGACCCAGGTTGACTGTCTGGGAACGATTAGAAAGGAAACTTGTCATCCACTGCAGAGCCACTCCACCAATACCCGCTTCCCCCAGTCTCCTGAGCAAAATCTTGTGGTTGACCGTATCGAATGCGGCGGACAGGTCTAATAACACCAGGAGAGTGGATTGGCCGCTATCTAGAGCTAGCCTGATGTTATCTGTAACAGCCACCAGGGCTGTTTCGGTACTGTGTTTATTATAATAATTAGGAAGGTCAAGCTCTGGAGTATGTTGAGGCAAAATATTAGGAAGGTCAAGCTCTGGAAAATCCAGGTGAAATGTGCTTGTTGAGGAGTTTTGACACATGGACATTTTGTTTGTGTTGCTTGGTTTAGCTTTGAGTTTTTTAAAGGACTGTGTTCTCCAGAAGTTGATTATGTGAATTATATTATATGTACGGTATGATAGCTAATCTGTTGGTTTTGGTCTGTGTTAGGTACCTTCACCATGGTATCTTCATTTAGAGATTTCAGAGTTGTGACATTGCTGGTATAGGATGCTGTTTGGAAGTACGAAGGGGACATGGGTTGTTCCTGGGAATGACTGTCACAGGCTCTGGGTGTACAAATCCTGTACCAAGACAGCTTGCACAGAGATAGGATGGAAGTAATGAGGAATATATTGGACTTGTTCCTTGTCGTGTGGTGGTCCTAATTCAATATGTGTGCCATCATGTGCTCCAACAAAATGTTTTTTTTGGGCCCAAATCATACTGGTCTCCCTTCACATTGACTAAATCCTCATTGCATGTGCTTGTGAAACACCACTGACATTTGGTTGTGACATTCCACCAGATGTGGCGACACTGGATTGGAATGATCAGAAAAGTTAGTACTGCCATGTGTCTGTCTAATGGTGTTATTGATGTGGGATTCCATTTGTGAGGTAGGTGATATGGCTTCAGCTGATGACATTGGCCTTTTTTATGTTGCCTATTCAATAGGAAATTGTCTGATGTATCCCCTCCTTCCATGTTGTTAAGGTCTGCAACTGAAAATGTGATCACTTGCAAAGAATATTTGAGTCACGTGTGATTTGCTAGGTCTCTGACATAATGCCAGCCCATTGTTGGAACAATGGAATAAAGATGACATATGAAATACACTTGAATGTATGTGTTGGTGAGACATGGTTGCGATCCTGAGCTAAATCATTGTGTACATGCAACATACCCATGTTTACACAAGTTGATATTTTTCGCATCGTAAATTTCAGATGGGAGTACATATATACATTGCTAGATATGAGATATACTACAGCAGGCAATGAGTTTGTGACTAGTGTATTTACTGCAGTGACCAAGGAGAAAATAAACACTGTGCAAAACCAAACAGGGAAAACCAAAAGTGAAGAAGATTGTCAAGGTGAATGAAACCATAGTTGTAGTTGCCAAACTGTTTGAAGTCCAGTGTCCAAAAAATTACTCCCATCAGAAAGGTAAATGTGTCCTGAAATAGTCCGCAGAGTGAATGTGTTACACATACTGGAGGAAATTAGATGCAAGGTCTCTTGCTGGTGGTGGTGGAGGTCTTGCCATCCACACCTTCTGGAAATTTGGGTGGACGTCCCTGCTTGGCAGTTCAGAGGGGAGCCACAGCTGGGGGGCAGGGGTGTCTGCACTTGTGTCTTCATCTGGCAGGGCCTCCTGTCCTGTGGCTACAACAGATGTTGATGAGCCAGATGTTGTTGAACCACAGGAAGAGGTAAATGGTGTTGGGAAAGCCCTGCAAAGGTGTGTGTGAATATCCTGCAGTACCCCATGAAAGAACCCATGTTGGTTATGGGCCTGCAGCTCATGGTGTATGTCCCTCTGCAGCTGCTTCATCTTCCAGATGAATTTGGTTAGTACCTGGCCCGTCACACCGTGGGAGTCCTGATAGGCTGCCAAGACTTGTTCGATATTGACCTAGGAGTGAGTGGCCCCAGTGACCTCAACTAGCCGGCCCACAGTACCACTCCCATGACACCTACCCCCATGAGCCTGTGCCCTTGACCCAGGGTGCCCTCTCCCACTGGGTCCTGGCTCTTTTCTATTTGAGCTGGTGATTGTCACTTCAGGATCCAGGACTGGGGGGGGGCACATGATGGATGTAACGTGCTAGGTTCACAGGTTGGGGGGACTAAGGTTTGCTGGGATATTGCAGCTGGAGTGGCAGGTGTTGATGTGGGCACAGTGAGACTCACCGTTGCCATCTCCCAAGCTGACCAGATGGACCAGCACTGTCATCCACGTCGAGATCTCCAGGAGTATTGTCATCACTGAGGGCTTGATCATGGGGTGGAGTGGGTGTTTCTTTGATGGCCAAGCTCTGGCCAGGTGCTCTGCCAGATTGACCTGTTGTGAAATAGAGAAGATTATTGGTGGAAGTGTGGTATCTACACCCAAATGTTTTGTTACACAGTAAGTAGAAACCTAGGAGAAACAAAATAGGTAGAGATTACTATTGTGATATATTTCAGTGGTATTGAACTTGTTAACAAAATATTTAGAGACATTAAATACATGTGCTTGAATTAAGCAGCTCATTAGATGTCCTGAGATGTTGCATTTTGAATTAAGGAATACACATGGCATCTCACAAACATTTAAGGCAACACAGTGGAGAGGTAACATGTGCATTTGACCATTCCAAGGCCTAGGTGTGTATAAAACAGGCGACCACACAACTTGTTTCTATATTTAGCATTAGTCATCATGTGAGCATTTTAGAGTCAATGGGTCACTTGCCACTTCTAATCAGCTGAGTTACCTTCATGCCTCACCAATATTTGAGCTACACACTTGGTATGGTGTAACTGATGATATCAATAGTTTCAGTTGAGGAGACCAGGACAACATAAAGCTTAGTAGGCAGACATGTCTCTGAGTACAGCATTGTATGTAGATTGCTCAATCCATGAGAATTGGACATCAGTTGTAATATGTCATACTGTTGTGTAGTTCCTATAAGACCTATATAGGATCTGCGCGTTTAGACAACATACACTGCGGGACTGGTGTCCAGACTGATTCCAGACACCCCCACTGGGTATGTTGGCCTGTGTACCAGCTAGCTCGCGATGCCACTATCACTTCCCCTTACCAAGGAGAGAATAGTTCTTGGCAACTATCGAACATGACAACCCTGATCCCTCAGGACCGTGAAAACAGTAACTTACTTTTCGCTCAGTCACTCGTGCTCACTTGTTCTCAGAGGGATACACAGAATAAACGGTTGGGACGTTTTCAATAAGTATTTATTGAACAGTCGTTATTTTAGCATAAAATAAGTGCACTGAAATCACCAGTAGACAGTAGCATAGATAAAAGAGTAGAAGCACTAAGAAAGTAAACAGATGGTAGGTCTCTACCATTTTGCTAAAATCATAAATACAGGCAAGTATATAAAATACATGGCAATAAAATGCATACTCCTACTATGCACCCTAACGAGATGTGCCTAAGTGTACCTAGTATGTGAGTAGGTGTAAAGCCAAGAATCCCTCTAGGATAAAGCCAACCCCATTTCCTGATGGGAGACTGCGGGACCACGTTCTGGTCTCAAGCTGAACACCCCGCAAGGGATGTCAGACCACTGCGAGCTGGAGTATCTGCATGCAGGGACCTCAGCGTCTTGCGTCAGTGTGTCGGCCAGGAAGTCCTGGTCTCCTCTGATTATCTCAGCAAGATGTGGTGTTTATATACCCTAAGGTATCCCATGGGGTTCTACCTTGCTGTGCCAGTGTTGGACTTAGGATGAGGTCGGGAATGAACTTTATACATAGTTATTATGCAGGAGATGGTGGTCCTGCTGTGATTCCAAGAAACTAAGAATCCTCATGAATAATTTATGAGGCCAGTGTCCAGGGAAAAACTCTACGTACTGTGTGTAGTATTGTAACTAGGTAAAAGGTCAGTCCTTCAAATCCGTTATGTATGTAGTATAGGAGAGAATGTAGGTGAAGGTTTATGATGTTACCTAGACTTATATCGGGGTACCTATATGAAATATAACACCCACTCCTCATCCGACTGGACGACATTACTAAATATAGTGTACTACCAAGGCGTGTATAGGTTTGTACGCAACTTATAATAAAATCTTGTAAGAGAAGTTTAAAAAACGTTAAAAAAGAAACCCTTAAAAAAGTGTTTCCCTTTAAAAAAAAAAAAATTCATTCAAGCATTGCCTCTAAAGTGTCCGTTTATATAGTCCAAACAACTACAAGCATCTGAAAGCCATGCAGGTCAAAAGGTCTTAATTTGGAATTTCATTAAAAGGTAAAAGGCCAAATTTTCCCAGCGTGCGACGTGCCAAATGTTTATGTGTCCTTGCTGGTAGACGTAACATTGCTGCTGCCTGCATACGCAGCTGACGATCCCTGTAACACCTCGCAAAGAATGTCAATTGAGCACAGATGATCTTCCGTACTGCCTGCAGCAGATGCCGGGGCAGCCTATGCAATATCCAAGGCCTGAGTGTTGGCGGAGTAGCCGGTATCCATACCGACAGGAGCAGAGACTACCTGTGGTGGCTCTAAGAATGCTGCCAACAACATAGGAATATGCTGAGGATACTGCAGAACATGGGCCGTTATCGGGTCCAGTAAAGCATCAACGTCCGGGGGCGCAACCGATGGAAGTGTCAGACAGAGGTCCAACACACATTCCTCTTCGCAGAACAGGCATCGGAGAACAGGTAGGACACAGTCCATCCAGACTGGTCTAAATGACAGGAACCAAGAGGCGCTCAATTCCCATAGGCGAGGTGTGCCCAGATGTTGTACCATGCGATCACGGTATTTGTGCTACAGGAGTACTGTCGCCATTTCTTTGGTGGCTGGGACGTCCATTGCGTAGCAGAAAAGTAATAATCAGGATACCTGCTATTAGGAACAGGATCAGCGGAAGCCCTCCAAAAATGCTTCCAAAGACGGAGTGTATAAAGTGGTATAACTCCGAGGACCATCTGAAAGGTGCTTAACAGTCCGGAACCAATGGTCTTAAATAGGTGTACAACACCCGTCGTATCAGACATATTAAAGATACGACTTACCATTTCTGTGAAATGGAAAGGGCAGCTTGTATGTATAAGTGCCTGTATCTCAGCCGCGGACCTTGCGATCTGGAGATCAAAAGTCTCCCGGGCGGAGGTTAAGGGCACGGTTTGTTGTAAAAGGATGGCTTTCATTCTGCTCAGAGTATCAAACCGTATGAAGGAAACATTTAGTGAAGGCCATAAAGGCGCCTCCCTGACTGTATGTGTTGGTGGAAACAATACTTGCATACAGCAAGTAACCCTGGAGCTCACAGTGACTAGATATGCGATGCCCGGAAGCATCCCACAACAACCTTGATCATGCAGCATCAAGTAACTCCCATTTGAGAGAAGCCTGAATACCGGATTCACCACAGCTGCCGGGGTACCCCTCAAGTGACAGGACAAGTTCGCCACAGACCCATTACAAGCCCCATGTAGCATAATATCCTGGCATATGAGAGATCCACGTAAAGCGTTCTCGCAGTTAGTCCGCTTAGAAATACTTCCAGATCCCCACTCCTGCATCGAAATCTGTATGGTAAATCTCAGGATTCCCTGATGAATTCCTTACCCATCTTTTCATATCTGCCTGCCTGTTGCTGTTCTAGGCAATACTGAAACTGGAAAGTTGCGACCGGTAATGTTATATGGCCGTGGATTAACCATTCTGTGGATGGTGACTCTGCCACAGTAAAGGGTAACCTATCCAGTTTTTTAATACGCAGCATTGTTTATTTTGCTCCCCTCTGTGCCGTTTTCATCTGTTTTTCTGTTAAATTGTATACAGAAAATAATGACGTACTGTTGATAAAACGCCAAGGCACATACCCGGCGCGCAATGACTGCAGCGTCCAGCTTAATAGAATAATAGAACGTAACTGTGACTGTCCGTGTTGCAATATGGACAAATCCTGTTCTATTACATCGATAGCAGAAAATACAATGTTGCCCAGTGAATATATCCTGGATGTTAATGTAGTCATGCCATTGTCAACTACGGCTAACGCCTTTTCTAGGTTAACTCTATCTATTTCTCTTAATCTCTCTGCAGCTTCTTGTTGGGAGATTTTCCAGATTTCGTTATAGACAGCATACAAAAAACGCTTCTGACGTGGTTTTCTGGGACCTAATAAAAAATCCCGTAGGTCCACATCCTCTGTGAGTTGGGACAAGTGTTGTTTCACCTGGGGTAGTGTTGAGGTCTTTAGCCAATCAAGGCACAACTTCCCAACACTGTACGATGTCACTACCCCCGGATGTTCTCGTTGTACATAACGTGGGTCTGGCCTATGGATACTAAACCCTTCGGTGGTACCCCTCAATCTTTCCTGACATCTGTTTGTGTCAGTGGGCCAAACCAACCATCCCTTCCAATTGGGGTCTGATCTATTGTATTGCAATATGTTATCCAACTTAGCCCCTCTTTCTGACGTAAAATTTCCCTCGGTGTTTAAAGGTGTTGAAATTTGAGGCGTGTTCAAGCGCTTATTCTCGGCTATTCCAAGACAGGAAGTCTGTTGCACAGTGTCATTCAGAAAAATCATCTGCTGTGGAATGAGGTATGCTCTAAATAGTGCTTCTGTTCCCTGGACTTGCCAGTCCCTAGAACCCCAGATTGATTTCAAGTCTACAGTGTTCATCCATAAATCAAAACCCTGTTCAGACAGCTGGGTAATAAAGGAAGCAGAGTAAATCTGTTTGGTGTTTGTTGACATATTTTTCTGTGCAGATATAGGTGCAACCTTATAAAAGTATGAGGTTGTGTCAGAAGTGTTTAAACCCTGAAAAATATGAGAATTTCTGTGCAAATGTTTTTGAACTACCTTTCGGTGGTGTAGGGCAATGTTCCCACTGGTGGTATGTGAAAACATTTCTAGGTTTGCTAGATTTATGCAAGAAATGATGACCATAATGTTGGTAACAATACATTTTGTCAAAATCTGATGTGTCCTCTAACATTTCAGTGCTAGAAAATGCGGCAGATTGTTCCAAATCAGACAATAAGTTATTAACAGTTTCAAAATCCCAATCATCAGAAAATGTACTGGAGGTAATGATATCGTTCAATGAAATTATAAACAAATGTGGAATCTTTAAAATCTTGGTCGGTCCAAATATATCATAATTCACTTTGTCCCACACTATACCATGCAGTATAGGAACTGCTGAAATGTTCATGAAGGGCAAGTCTCTTTGTTCATGATGAGATGAAACGTGAGGTTTTAAAATTAAGTTTACTTCTGACGTTGCAGAGCTCTGTTGAAGATAAGTTCCATTGATGAGCAAGTGGAAAGTGATTACTAATCCTAACCAAAAAGAAAAAATAATATACCGGTGATTATCCAAAGTTCTAGCCAAGGTGATACTAAGTAAGTCCTTCTAAGAAAGTTTAAAAAGTCTTTGATCCGTTGTTTGCGAGAAATTTGGGCTGGCGCTATTTCAGGTTCACTTGGATCCAATGAAAAGGTATCGAAGTTGATGAAATAGCCAGATGCAGTTCGATCTATTTTTGGTAGCTCAGCAGGTTTTGTTGAACTTGTAGATTGCTCTTGAATAGGCCTGTTGACGTAGACATCCTTATTAGGTTGAATCAAAATTTGTCTTTCATTTTGATTTGGAAAGGTTGTGTCAAGGGGAACTAATTCCATTGCATTGTTATCAATTCCACTGCTTTGTAAAGGTGACTCTTCAAATGTTATCAGTCTTTCAGTTTGAACTTCCTGTATTGTAGCGAGAGGAGGACGTCGGCTTCTCAGGAGCCCACGAGGCCTACTATTTAGTATCAGCCACATAGTGTGGTTTGATCAGATTGATTGAGACGAATCTCTTTTCTTTTCCGGCAAGAGGCGGTAGAAGTACAGTTTTTGATCCTTCAACGACCAGAACAGGTACAGGCTTTCGATAGGATGGCCCAAATTCTTTTTTGTCCACAATCTTTTCTCTGACCAGATCCCCAAATTTAGGAATCCAGGCAGGTCTTGCCGTGCCTGACTTGACTTCCCCAGTGGCGGTTCTTTTTGTCTTGACGTTACTTAAGGAGGCTCTGGATTCATTCAGATCCTGTAAAACAGCCAAACGTTTATTGATGTCAAACGGTTTTTCATTCGCCACTGTGCCTTCACAATCGAGATCAGGTACCCACATTCTTGTCTCAAACAGGACCTCGTAAGGAGTGGCACCCCCTAGAGAGCTTCTTGGCTGGTTATTAAGGGCTCGCTGGACCCCATATAGATGATTGACCCAACTACCACCCGAGCCTAATACCCTAGCTGTTAAAGATTGCTTTAAGTCCTGGTTTTCCTCTCCGCAACCGAATTTCCCTTGGGATGGTACAGAGAGGAGTACCGCAATGCTACACCCAAACTTCCCATGGCTTCCTTGTAAGCCCTAGAGCTGAACGCAGGGCCACGGTCAGAATGTAATGTGCCAACTGCGTATGTCCCTATGAAGACTCGCAAATTGTTTATAACAGTTCGGGCGTCAGCCGAGCGCTGGGGCCATACCCATAAGAATCTTGAACAGGAATCCACTGCCACCATGATATACTTGTAAGCCCCATCAGATTGTAAGGAGCCGCAGTGGTCCAGGTAAATGCACGCGAGCAGTCTGTCTGATATTAATAATGGTGTCTGCGCTGGGCGAGCTATGGTGGACCCTTTTATCTGTTGACAGATATCGCACTTTAAGACGAAGTCTTTGGTCTGCTTTGTTAACCCTGCCCACCAATAGCGTTGTTTCAGTAAAGAAACTGTTGCCGTAACTCCTGTATGAGCAGAACCCAGACCCTCGTGTTCAGCCAAGATTAAACCTAACCTGCGATCCATGTTTGGTATTACTCTATCCCCCACTCCAGGAATCTGAGCAAATGGAACGTTGTTTGCATCTAACTTGTAGGAGTACTTGAGTGGAAAACCTTTAGGTAGTACTTTGCTGTTATTGCGCGAAGCAATTACAGCTACCATTGTGCTACCGTCTACCCTTGTTTTTGAATGGGTGATTGCAGCTACGGACGCTTCATTAGCCAATGAATTCCCTTCAACGTGAACGCCATCACGTTGATGACTCAGCGTGTGTATCATGTGAGCTCTTGGTAGTTCGTTTTTTAACTCTGCTACCTGTACCCATAGTTTTCTATGTTTAATTGTGCCACCTTTTGAATCTCTGAACCCATTTTGTCCCCAATAGTGGAGGCATTCGTTGTACGACTGGACACAGTAAAAGGAATCACACACTATTAGTGTGGGGAATTCTGGATCCGTATTTATCAGTGCCAGTAATAGTGCTTTTAATTCTGCCAACTCGAGAGACTGCGTTTTTGTACAGCTTGGACGGAACTTGCCATCCTGCATCCTACCTTTTACAATAGCGCATGCTGCACTGTATTGTTGCTTACTCCCTATGGTGGGTTCAGCAGATCCGTCAGTTTAAATAATGTATTCATACCGATCTAGAGGCATTATTTCATTTGGTAGAGGATATTCTTGTTCATATTGCAGGAATGCTTGTGTTTTTAGACTAGGGTCATATCTGTATTCTACATCTGTTGCAGTGAGAGAAATAGCTCATTGTATCCATCTTGGATGTAACGCTTTTGGATTTGGGACGCTTGCATTTGTGGCAGCCTCTAAGGCCAGTACCGGGTCGCGACAATTATTCGTTTCCCCTGAGCCAGTGCTCTTTCTCTCACTACAGCAATCTGTACTGCTGTCAGAATTGTTTCTGTGGGTGCAAAACGCATTTCAGCGTTAGTGTACGAATGCGATTTATATGCAATTGGTACAGTTTCACCTTCATTGAAGGTTAAGTAAGTGTACCCTGATTGAACTGCGACTACGCGGATCACCAGGTTGCATATGTTTACGCGTGTCTGTAAGTGTTTGGATGATATCATATCAGCTTGTAGGGGACGGAGGATATTTGTGTGTTCCTGTGTCCATTGACTAACTGAAAAGTCAGGTCTTATTAGGTCGTAGAAAGGTTTTACCCTCTCTGCGTAATCCAAAATGTATGTTTTGCCAAAATTCAAAAATCCCAGTATTGTCAGTAAATTTATTAATGATTTTGGAGGTTGTAGCAGTGCACACTTTTCTAAAAAGTGGGTTGCCAGGCTTTTGCCTTCACTTGAAAGCTCATATCCCAAAAATAGGAAATTGAGGTGGGCTATTTCTGATTTTTTTAAATTAAATTTGTAGCTCTCAGAGGCGAAACCCAAAATTATGGTGTTCACCCTGGTCAAGTGTTACTCTAAGTCATCATTTGTTAGATATATATCATCTACATATGATAATGCTTCTTCATCCAAATTCTGTAGTAACTCTGTTACCCTCCTTGAGAATAACCCGGGCTGTTCTTATACCCTTGGGGGAGTCGACAAAATTGACGCTGGGACCCTAGCGCTGAGAAGGCTGTCAAATATCTGCTTTCAGGCGCTATGTTTTGGCAGAAAAATCCATTTGAGATATCTAATGTTGTTTTGTATTTTTTCCGCACAATGTTATTCATTAATGCGGCACTGTGTGCATTCTGAACTGCAAAAGTTTTTGTGCATGAGTTTAAGTGTCTGTAGTCTAACACTAGACAATATGAATTGTAGGGTTTCATTACGGGAAATAAAGGATTATTCATTGATGAGGTGCATGGTTCAATTACACCTTGGTATTCAAGTTGATCTAAGATCTCCCTGACCTGTTTTTTAGCTTCCTGTTTTATGGGATACTGTCTTTGTGGAGTTGGGTTTGTTTTTATTGGAATTACATGGTGGGGTGACTCTTCATCCTACCCTACGTGGTTGCGGTATAATGCTGGAGCAAGGGCTACCGCCCACTGCTGCACATATGTATGTCTTAGGTGTGCAGGGACTAGGTCAGAGAAAGCTGGAAAAATTACAGTTTCCCACTTTGGGCATTCCATAACAATAGTAGGCGGCCAATCTCTTTCTGCTAATAGGATGTCGTAGCCAGAAGTCAGGTTCTTCCAAAAGAGACCCTTAACTTGTCTGGGCTTGTCCCCCTCCATTTGGAGTGTTATTTCATGTAACTTGTGTGGGGCACTCACCCTAGTATCAGATGTTTCCACCGTGATATACTCACTCAACTCCGCTGTCACCAGAAATTCCATCAGATTCCGGCGAGGTATTGTTACTTCTGCTGCGCTGTGCAGCATCTTCAGAGCCCATTCCCCATTCTGTAGTTGAGTCCTCAGAATTCTGGGCATGTCTAACTTTGAGACCTGCTACCTTCTTCTTTTTAAATTGAGGTTTCGTTTTGGGTTTTTCTTCTTTCTTTGAAGCGTAGTCCGAAGTGCGTTGCCTGTCTCTGGGCTTTGTACGCTCTTCTTGTCTTTGTTCTGACCGTCCTTCCCTCTCCGAGTTTTTTGATGAATCCTGAAAGGAATTAGAGGAACGTGTATCAGTGTCCTGATACCTGTCAGGTTTTTTAATGTTATCTCTATTTCTTAGATTGTATCTCCTTTCTGGGGGCTCCTGTTAAGGAGACCTTCCCCTGGAGTGAGATCTATTCTTTTGCTTTTTGTTATTGTCCCATTTCTTCTTTGAAGAAACCGGTGCTTGCTTTGCCTGTTCTTTATCTGTACCTCCCAGTAGTTGAGGTTTTACCGGTCTAGCTCCCAGACTGTCTCTACCTAATTCCGCAGAAGCAGTTTCAATTATTTTAGGTAGTTCTGTCTCCTGTTGTAATGGAGTGAAATCTCTCAGACGTTGGCGTATTGCCACCGATGCTGCTTCCCCTTTAATATTTGCTAATATTATCGCAGATACCTGGGCAAAGTTATTTAGCAACTTCATCCCTAAGTTTAGAGCACGCTCTGCTCCATACTCGTTCTGTATTTGTCTTAATACATCTGGTATCACCAATAAAGAAGGGATACCATGAGTCCTGGTATATATTGCAGCGAAGACTGTACCCCAAGAGGTACAGTCCTCTATAGAGGGAGCTATCCCCATTGGCAAGCAAATTGTCAGTATTCTATGCTTTTCCTAAGGACCAGTGTGTGGAAACAATGCCTCCAGTTGTGTTATTTGTTGTGCTATTCAGAAGGGCATTTGTTCACGTTTAGTGGGCATTTTACCCATCACTGCGTGCAGTGTTTATGGTGTAATTTTGGTTGTAGAAGTTTGGACTGGTCCTGGTTGTGTAGCCGGTGTTGGCTGAAGTGTGAGTGTTCTCATCACAAACTGTGTCATGTTTCTGTAAAGTCTTATTAATTCTTTATGCTGTACGAGTAAGTCTCCTCCTGGCATTGTGTCAATGTCAGGATGTGGTGTGTAGGCCGCTAGCACTGGCCAAGTTGCTCCGTCTCTTCCGAGAGGGCAGAGTCTTACTCTATTTCTTGTATGGGGGAGAGCGCCTTTAAACCAGTAAAAATGTTCATGGTAAGTTAGTGGAATTTCAATGTCCTCATATGGACTATATTTGTTTGGTATGTCATCTTCGACACAGTAGTGGAATGTTTTTGCTTGTGCATTTGCCTGCGGAAATTTAATCCATGAATAGAATACCTCTGTTCTATATGATTTGTGTGCCTCAATCATGAAAGTCACTTGCCCACCCCTAATTGTAACACCATATGCTACTAGTTTTAGGGTGACGGCATTTCTAACATTTTCTGCAATGTATATTGCATCTGCATCGTCTTCTTCGGCTAAGAAGTTTAGTTCTCCTGTCGGGTCTCCATGTACCGATATTGTTTTTAGTAAGAAGAGCTCTTCAAGGGTACTGAGATAAGGTGTTTATGCACAATTAGGAACAATCTATCCTTCAAGCTTGATTAGACCAACAGCCAATACATATAAATTTTCCTACTGAGCTGCGGCGGATTTTGTTCCCTCCCACTCCAGACGTCTCTGGGGAAATGTGAGTATGTGAAATGTGAAAGATAGCACAACTGAACTACTCAGATTTGTCTGTTAATTAAGTGCCAATACCAACATTGGCGGCGCCATGTCGTGTAGTTCCTATAAGACCTATATAGGATCTGCGCGTTTAGACAACATACACTGCGGGACTGGTGTCCAGACTGATTCCAGACACCCCCACTGGGTATGTTGGCCTTTGTACCAGCTAGCTCGCGATGCCACTATCACTTCCCCTTACCAAGGAGAGAATAGTTCTTGGCAACTATCGAACATGACAACCCTGATCCCTCAGGACCATGGAAACAGTAACTTACTTTTCGCTCAGTCACTCGTGCTCACTTGATCTCAGAGGGATACACAGAATAAACGGTTGGGACGTTTTCAATAAGTATTTATTGAACAGTTGTTATTCTAGTGTAAAATAAGTGCACTGAAATCACCAGTAGACAGTAGCATAGATAAATGAGTAGAAGCACTAAGAAAGAAAACAGATGGTAGGTCTCTACCATTTAAAAAAAAATCATAAATACAGGCAAGTATATAAAATGCGTACTCCTACTATGCACCCTAACTAGATGTGCCTAAGTGTACCTAGTATGTGAGTAGGTGTAAAGCCAAGAATCCCTCTAGGATAAAGCCAACCCCATTACCTGATGTGAGACTGCGGGACCCCGTTCTGGTCTCGAGCTGAGCACCCTGCAAGGGATGTTAGACCACTGCGAGCTGGAGAATCTGCATGCAGGGACCTCAGCGTCTTGCGTCAGTGTGTCGGCCGGGAAGTCATGGTCTCCTCTGACTATCTCAGCAAGATGTGGTGTTTATATACCCTAAGGTATCCCCAGGGGTTCTACCTTGCTGTGCCAGTGTCCAACTTAGGATGACGTCGGGAATGAACTTTATACATAGTTATTGTGCAGGAGATGATGGTCCTGCTGTGATACTAAGAATCCTCATGCATATTTTATGAGGCCAGTGTCCAGGGAAAAACCCTACGTACTGTGTGTAGTATTGTAACTAGGTAAAAGGTCAGTCCTTCAAATCCGTTATGTATGTAGTATAGGAGAGAATGTAGTTGAAGGATCATGATGTTACCTAGACCTATATCGGGTTACCTATATGAAATGGGCAAATTCACAATTTCAGCCTGTTTTGCGTCACAGAAACAGGGCCTCATGGTAGTTGTAGTCATTTCAAACTCTACTTGCCAACACTTGCAAAATGGTTAGTATAACATACCTGTTGCCTAAATGCAGTAGGGATGGACCATACATTTACATGTTAACACATATCATGGGTACTTTAATTACATTTTTATAGTGATACACTTATGGACAGCATTCCAACATGTGGCATGAAATGGAGATTGACACACAATCTTAGATGCGACAATACACAGTAACACAGACAAAACTACATCTCTGATACTTTGAGGATTGCATGTAAGGTAACTAGGTACACAACACAATGGCAAAAGCTGAGTTGAGAGCAAACAGGACATAGAGGTATTGTGACAGTCAGTGAGGTGCAACTTACCAGACTCCACTCCCCCAGGTATTCTGATTCTGCCCTCAGAATGTAGGATGGCCAAGACCTTCTCCTGCCAGGAAAAGAGTTGTAATGGGTGCTAGGAGGACCACCCACAGTCTGCTGGGCCTCGAGGTGCTGCTTGGAGGCCATGGAACGCACCTTCCCCCTCAGGTTGTTCCAACTCTTCCTAATTTCCTCCTGTGCGCACAGGGTGGTACCGACAGCATTTACTCTGCCGACTATTCTGGACCACATTTCCCTTTTCTTACTGAGAACAGTATGTTGGACTTGGGCTCTAAACAATTCTGGTTCTACTCTTATAATTTCATCCACCATGACAGGCAAAAGAAACATAAAAAACAAGGGATGTAAAAAAAATATGCAACAAAAGCGTGTAGAGGGAGGGGACAGGGAAGGGGAAAAAATCTGCTTATCCTCACTAAAAACTTGGGATCTGTCTTACTGTGTTGCAGTAGAATGGCAAAGGATCATGATCTGAAATGGATTGTGTTTTGTAGTGTGACTTGCAGGTGTATCTTCTTGGCCAATGTATATCAGGTGTGTTGTATTTGTACCCATCCAAAGGCAACTGGTATGGTGCTTCGCTGAGGGCATACCACGGCGGCCCAACCACTGCTGGGGAACCACCACTAGGGGACCCCCAGTACAACTGTATTTTTGTAATCGGCTCGGTGATGGAGTACTCATTGCCAACATTGCAGTCCGCCGCTGCACAAGCAGGACACATTCCGTCGATGCGGTTCAGCCTGCATGCATTGTAATAGGGCAGGCAGGAGACTGCTGGCTCAGTGGTAGGCCTGGGCGGAGCTCACGGAGATTCACTCCATGGAATTCTGTGGCATTGCCAAAAAACTCTGCAAAATTCTGTGGATTTCCATGAGCAGGTGGAGTTATTGCTCAGCATCTCTAATGAAGTCCCCTTGGCTGCTGAGGGTCGTTGGGGGCCAAGAACTCCTATTGTTGCCACAAGTAAGTCCTCCACAGTGGGATTGCTGAGACATCATCAGAGGCCCCACCCCCTTTCTCAACCACTTTGCAAAGGGATCTCCTGCCACATGTCATATTTGGGGGTTGAAGTCTCATTAGCTGCTGAGGGTCATTGGGGGCCAAGTAAACCTATTGTTGCCACAAGTAAGTCCCCCACAGTGGGATTGCTGAGACGTCATTGGATGCCCCACCCCCTTTCTCAACCACTCCGCAAAGGGGCCTCCGGGCACACTACTGGTTGGGGGATGAAGTCTCCTTGGCTGCTGATGGTTGTTAGGTGCCAAGAACCTCTATTGTTGCCATGAGTAAGTCCCCCGCAGTGGGATTTCTGAGACATAGGGTGAGCGCGCTAGTAAACTCTGCTCTGCCGGTGGGTTGGCAAAGTTTTACCACCTACCCCTACTTAGTGGGCTTCTTGGGACCGCCGCCACAGCAGTATGGCGGTAAGACCACCAAACCCATATTCGGGCCCTTTGTCAGAAGTTTTCATCCCTGACAATGTTTAGTATATAAGGACCACCACTCGACCTCTTAGGTAGAAAGGTCCTTGATCACAGATTATCCTGCAAGATACCAACTGAAGATAATCTTGGCTATTCCCGATTTTAGGGAATCTGAAGCATCCTGCTTGAAGCTGATAAGAGCTGAGTACTCGAGGAGAGCTGCTACCACAGCGCATGTTTGCATTTCGTAGGGAACACTTCCTCTACGGCTCTTCTGATAAAGATAGCTTGAGCTGTCCACAAGATATGCAGTGCACCACTTCTCCTCAAGAAACTCTAGTTCTCAAGTTGCTCTACTATAGTCTCTCCTAGGGTAGCACATAGAAGTAGGTTTTGGTATTAGACTTTTAGATGTTTGGTTAGATTTCAGTTAGAAATGTTCATTTCATTCTTGTTGTTTGCAATGTTCTTTCTTTCTGTCTTTATAATATCTTTTGTGATTATGCTACTGATGATGAGCTTGGGCTTCCAATTCTTATCATATATCAGGCTTTTATACACTGACACTATTGCTCAAGAGCAGGTCAATGGAGCACTCTCAGCTCCTCTTGCGGAGTACCTATCAATTATGTAATATCTAATTTTTGCTCTAGAGTGGTCTGGCTCACCTGGATCCTGTTGTCTTTCCTAACACACAATGTAATTCAAACCTCAAAATTTGGCAAAAACACACATTTTCCTTACATTTCTTTGAGAGAAAGTTTTGGAATCTGGGCAGATCCACAAAATTTCAACTAGCCGGTATTTCTACACTTCTCCTGATAGAAACACTAGCTCACTTGTGTGGCTAGGCCTAGCACCCATGGCACAAGAGCCCCCTAAAGGCAAAATGCAGACATCAACATTTCATGTAAAAAAAAGGACTATTCTTTGAGGGGAGCACAAGCTCAGAGGGGCTACTCCCCCCAATAAAGAAATTCTCCGATGTCTAATGGACTTTCTGCCCTGCTGGAAGTTCATTGGTGTTAAAAACCCTCAATCTGCCCACAGGGGTCATAATGACTATAAGGCCCGCGGGTCCCTAATGTTTCCTTGCTGTTAAATAGATTTTCACCCACTGTGGGGAGATTGGGGTAACAACCTCTTATCTGTTCCCCAGGGGAGCATAAAGACTGTTATGCATAGTGAGGGGAGAACTAGTCCAGTGCAAGTGGGGCCTCTCCAACCCCTCAAAAAACTTCTGGTGTCTAAGGGGCAGATCCCTGCTTGTGAGTATCCTCGGACCACCAGGGAAGTGAGTGGTCAGACCGCCAAAAAGTGACTGGGGTTCGTGAACAGCCAGGGTCGTAATCAAGCCCTAAGTGTCAATTTGTGCAGGTGGCTCCATATACTTTCCTTAAAAATGTACTATTACTCTTGAATAGCTTTATCTGGGTAGATTTTTGAAATGATAGAAATGATTATTTTTGGGGGATATTGTTAGTTTTAGATTTTATGTCAGTTAAGAGTTTGTGTTATGTTGCGCTTTGTTTGGTAAAAGCATGTAGACTAATAGTAAGGTTTTGTTGTAGTGTTCTCCGTGGATTGTGTAGATTTGTGTAGGTGGTGCGCATGATTAAACATGCTGTCTGCCATTCCCACACTGCTCTGACTTAGGGGCCGATTCCGATCTCGGTCGGAGGCGCACCCAATACCATTCGGTCGGGAAAAAAGCCATGCGAAAGCCTGTTTCCCGACCGATCCGTACAGTACACCGAACGAGCAAGTACGATGCGCACAACAGCAAAAAATCCGGCCGAGCCGTACTCACCCAAACCAGGACCTGTTCTCCGACCGAGGCGAATCCGGAAACGCCGAATCGAGTCGCACGGAAGGAAAAATGCAGCCCCGTCCGGCCGGACAAGTACGATGCGCTTTCCGTACGCTCCGAACCCGTCGCTACGCACGGCACGTCAAAGCATCCGGGAGAGGCGCACATAAGCTCCGATTCGCGCCACAACACGATCCACGGCTCCGAGACGAACACGGCACCGACGAGGACGACGCGAAGCGACGAGGACGAGGCGAAGCGACGAGGACGACGCGAAGCAACGAGAAGGACGAACGACACGAACCAACCATGAATCCCTTCGTCCCGATCATACCAATATTCTACATTTACTACCGGAACAGGCACGGACGCGTACGGCGCAGAAGGTAAGCCAGACACCAACCACAAAACACATACAACACGTACACGACACATCACACACACACACGGGGATGCTGAATATACTTACACCAGCAACAGCAGCACCATAGGGGCGGGATGCCCATCACCAATGCCACATATGCACACAGGGGCCTGAATGCGCACCACCACCCCTACCCAGGGGGGGCTGGATGCCTACCACTACTACCACCCTTAGCCTGGGGGGCAGGATGCCCACCACTACTACCACCCTCACCCAGGGGGGGCAGGATGCCTACCACTACTACCACCCTCACCCAGGGGGGCAGGATGCCTACCACCACCCTTAGCCAGGGTGGCAGGATGCCTACCACTACTACCACCCTCACCCAGGGGGGGCAGGATGCCTACCACTACTACCACCCTTAGCCAGGGGGGCAGGATCCCACCACTACTACCACCCGCACCCAGGGGGGGCAGGATGCCCACCACTACTACCACCCTCACCCAGGGGGGGCAGGATGCCTACCACTACTGCCACCATCACCCAGGGGGGCAGGATGCCTACCACTACTACCACCCTTAGCCAGGGGGCAGGATGCCTACCACTACTACCACCCTCACCCAGGGGGGCAGGATGCCTACCACCACCCTTAGCCAGGGAGGCAGGATGCCTACCACTACTACCACCCTCACCCAGGGGGGCAGGATGCCTACCACTACTACCACCCTCACCCAGGGGGGCAGGATGCCTACCACCACCCTTAGCCAGGGGGCAGGATGCCTACCACTACTACCACCCTTACCCAGGGGGGCAGGATGCCTACCACTACTACCACCCTTAGCCAGGGGGGCAGGATGCCTACCACTACTACCAACCTTAGCCAGGGGGCAGGATGCCCACCACTACTACCACCCTCACCCAGGGGGCAGGATGCCCACCACTACTACCACTCTCACCCAGGGGGGCAGGATGCCTACCACCACCCTTAGCCAGGGGGGCAGGATGCCTACCACTACTACCACCCTTACCCAGGGGGGCAAGATGCCTACCACTACTACCACCCTTAGCCAGGGGGGGCAGGATGCCTACCACTACTACCACCCTTAGCCAGGGGGCAGGATGCCCACCACTACTACCACCCTCACCCAGGGGGCAGGATGCCTACCACCACCCTTAGCCAGGGGGCAGGATGCCTACCACTACTACCACCCTCACCCAGGGGGGCAGGATGCCTACCACTACTACCACCCTTAGCCAGGGGGGCAGGATGCCTACCACCACCCTTAGCCAGGGGGGCAGGATGCCTACCACTACTACCACCCTTAGCCAGGGAGGCAGGATGCCTACCACTACTACCACCCTTAGCCAGGGGGCAGGATGCCTACCACTACTACCACCCTCACCCAGGGGGGCAGGATGCCTACCACCACCCTTAGCCAGGGGGCAGGATGCCTACCACTACTACCACCCTTACCCAGGGGGCAGGATGCCTACCACTACTACCACCCTTAGCCAGGGGGCAGGATGCCTACCACTACTACCACCCCCACTCATAGGATGGACAATGCATGACACAACCAGCACACCACAACCTAGGGAATGCAAGAAGGAGACATCCCCCAACACCATGACAAGCGTGTGTAGACTGTGTCAAATGCCTACAACACCGAACATGACTTTGAACATACAATGTGACCCCCTAGCACATGTGCCACACATATATGTGTGTGGCACCCACAATGCAAGCAGGCCATGACCATTGTGGCAATGGGGTCCAAACCCCCATCATCACAGTGACCAAAATGTAAGTGTGGGGTCCATAGCTGAAGCACAAATTGAACATTGTGGCAATGGGGACCAAACCCCCATCATCACAGTGACCAAAATGTAAGTGTGGGGTCCATAGCTGAAGCACATTTTGAACATTGTGGCAATGGGGTCCAAACCCCCATCATCACAGTGACCAAAATGTAAGTGTGGGGTCCATAGCTGAAGCACATTTTGAACATTGTGGCAATGGGGACCAAACCCCCATCATCACAGTGACCAAAATGTAAGTGTGGGGTCCATAGCTGAAGCACATTTTGAACATTGTGGCAATGGGGACCAAACCCCCATCATCACAGTGACCAAAATGTAAGTGTGGGGTCCATAGCTGAAGCACATTTTGAACATTGTGGCAATGGGGTCCAAACCCCCATCATCACAGTGACCAAAATGCAAGTGTTGACAAAGTAAGAGGTGCAACTGCCAAACTGCATGGCTGATTCCTGGTCACAGAACAACAAACACATCAGTGGCAAAGTAGTGTATGTGTCCCATTGCAACATAAATTGGGGGAGCCAAATCCTACAGTGCAAATAAGACATAACTTTGGCCATGTGCAGACAAACAACACCTATGGGGGCTGACACCGTCAACAATCATCAATGACACAATGACAGAAGTGACCATCCGAATGCAGACCCACATATTTGCACCAATGGGCGCACACATGCAGATACCCTGTGGAGACTGCAGATGTGAGGCGAACAGATACCATACCATGGCAGCAATGGGACACACAATCAACAATTAGCAACAAATGAGGGCTCCCGTCCCATCAGCCTGGTCATGGAAGTGCCAACGGAATCATCAGCACAGATCCAACACACTTGTATAGCAATGTTGCACTGACAACACAGATGAGTCCTTCCCCATTGATGCCCAAACCTGCATGTTCACTGGAGATGGCCACACGGTCAGGGAAGTAGACGAATAGAACAATGGCAGGCACAACAGATGTGCAGGGGTGGAAGCCACAGATGTGAAGTTGCCAATCTAAGTAGGAAATCTCATTGCCAAATACTGAACACATGACACTCTCAGATGCTGCTATGGATGACATGGATACACCACAGGATAGGACACATAACCCCTGGACCACATGGGTTCCTGCACAGTAACACTTCATTATCATGAGACCAAATATCACCATCACTGCAGCAAGGGCATTCTTAGCATCATCAACATCATGTACATCAGAAGCAAAAGCACTAGAGAACAGAAAGTTGCTTTATTCAGCATATGTGGCATTAAAAGTAGAAGTCCGGTAGAACATAAACAAAGGCCAATGGCCAGTCCATCAACAAAGTCACAAGTGGGTGACAGTGGCAGATGCCACCCTACACATGCCTGCACAAAACCAGGGACAATCCACTAGGAGGGGCAACCGGGGGGTAGGCCAGGCACCGCAGGGACAGGATCAGGGCTCACCAGGAGGAAGCAGGGAAGGGGTGGTGGGTGCTGGAGAGCCACTGACAACTGCAGTGGAGGTGTCTGACATGGTGTGTGCCGGCACAACTGGGGGGCATGGCTCAGATGTTGTGGGTGCCGGCACAACTGCAGTGGACCCTGCAGATGGAGTGGACAGGTCCGCCACTGCAGTGCCCAAGTCAGACAGGGTGGTAGTGGACTCCACTGCAGTGCCTACCACCAGGGGAGGAGAATGGGGAACAGGCAAGGTGGGCTGGACAGAGGGGGAGGACACCCTCACCACATCAGTGGCACAGACAAGCGCAGCGGGGGTGTGGTGCCGGGAGAGCAAGTGGCAGGGGGAGAAGGCCGGAGCCTCTAGGGGATGGTATATCTGTGGGTGGGGGAACCTGGGGCAGGGTGTGGCGGGGGCACCTGTGGAGTGGGGGCCTGAGGGATGGAGGAAGGTGACCTGGTGCTTGAGCTGCAGGGCGGCGGCGGGGTCTTGCTCTTACCACTCCGGGGGACTTGCGGGTGGGGGCCTCAGTCTGTCTGCGCCTGGGGAGGGTGTCCGGGGGCGAGGGGCACTCTGCTCCGTGTGGGGGGCTTCCTCTTCCCCCTGGATGCTGGAGCAGCTGGATCGGAGGGGAAGAGGCCGAGGTCACTGAGGAAGAGGCGCTGGGTCTTTGGGGTTGCAGGTGAGGCAAGGGAGGGTGCTTTGGAGGGAGAGGCAACTGAGGACTGCGCAGTGCCCGTGGATGCGTGTGTGTGTACCAGGGCCCCATCCCCTGTGAGTCTGGTTTCAGTCCCCTGACTGTGCGTGCGTGTGCGTTTAGTTTGTGGCGTGTGTGTCTGTGTGTGTCTGTGTGTGTGCTGGTGTGTGCCTGTGTGTGTGCTTGGGACGGGCAAGGTGCTGGGGAGTGTGGATGGAGCAGAGGCAGGAGGGGTGAGGGACTGTCTGAGGAGGGACACTGCTGCCGTCAGGGAGGAGTCCATGGACCTGTTGCCCCTCTGTAGGTCAGACATGCCCGATGAGATGCCCTCCATGAACGACACCAGCTGAGTCAACAGTGCGGTGTGCGCATGGAGGACACTCAGCATGGCTGTCTGCCCTACATGGAGCTGGCGAAGGAGGTACACAGACTCCTCACTCAGGGCAGCAGGGGACACAGGGGCAGGGGGTGCGGTGCCTGGGCCAAAGGAGACACGCTCCCGAACATGGGAGCCTCCACGGACCTGGGGAATGGGAGCCGATGGGAGGGCGGTGGTGGTGCTGGTGGTGGCGGGGACAGCAACACTAGCTGGGGTGTGGTGGCTGCTGACACCCGCCTCCACAAGGGAGTCATCCTCCGAGTTGCTCTGGTCCTCAGCTGAGGTGGATGGTGCTGAGGACTCCTCGGTGTGGCTCCCCTCGCCCTCCGTGCCACTGGGTCCCTCCGACCACTCCTCGGCTGCTGACCCAGTCTGGCTCTCTGGCTCCTCCTGGTCCGTGGAGCTGTCCCCTTCCGTGGCCGTGGATGTATCTGCAAACAATGGGGAAACAGACAGACATCAGTCACCTGCACCAAACGCACACACCACTGTGAGCACAGCACATCACAGAGCAAGCCCTGGCATCATTAGTTGTACATTGCTAAAAGTGCCCTAACTGAACAGGAGAAGCCAATTGTCAGTCTGATGCCAAGCATGGCACTCACATCCCACATGGCCTTGCACCCATCTGTCTGGTGTCTGTTGGATTGCAACACCCCAGTGTGGACACATGCACCAAGTACACAGTAGTTGGACAGTGCAGAGGACACGGTGTGGACACATCACAGCTCTTGCCACTGAGTCAGTACAGGTTTCCGGATGAAAGGGATGCCCAGAGTCAAATAGGAAATGCATGTGATGCATACCAGCGACAGACACCATGATGCACCCATGTCCTGATAGCCAGCGCCACTATGGTGTGCATGTAGCACATGTCACTCCCCTGCAGGACCACAAATAAGTTGACACATGCCATGGCAGAGGCATGACTGTTAAGTCATACATCACTGTCTCAGTGATGTATGACTTGGCAGCCAGACAACACTATGCACTGTGTCACAATAGTAGGTCATGGGGAATGCAAGTCCTGGAGCTGCACAAGTGCACATGTACATCCCCCACACAACACATCATCTCAACCCTCATCTGTCCAGGTCACACCTATTGGACATATGGGAGACCTGTGACACTACCCTCTGAACCTGAGCCCCTCACAATTTGCTGTGAATGGGGAACAGCTGCCTGAACATCACATTCGCATACCCCAGTCTGCACGGGCAGCTGATCAAACACCTATGTGACACACAAGTATCGTCTCCTATGGTCACATCTCCAGGGGCATGCTGAGCCCCTACCAAGAAACACCACAGCAGTCCTGGCAACTAATCCACAGCACACTGACACAGAGGCAGACACCGGAGGGGTCAAATCACTGTGCACAATGTGTCAGCTGATACACGGGAGTGGGAGTACAGAGTGCATTGCATGGCCTGGAGTAGGCATGACTGTCCTGCTCCACATGAATGAGGGATGTGCCCTGGACAGTGGATTGCTGGCTATGTATGTGTGACACACGTAATCTGCACACTCCTGGGGCACAAACATTGTTCCCACCCGCTGCATGGGCGTGTGCCACATACCCCAGGCACATGTGGTGGCTCAGCTCAGCAAGTGGACCGCATATCAAAGCAACACGCAGATCACATGTCCAAAACCAGGCGTTGTGTGAACAATGGACCCACCCATGATGCCCACAACAGAGTCAGGGAAACAGATGCTGTCCCCCACCTTTAGTGAAGCAAACTGCAAGGACACAGTCCCAAGTGACACAATTCCCTGACTGTAAGGGCCACACCTGGGTATCAGATGAGCAGTGGGCAGTGCACAATAGAGGGACATGGCTCCTGGACAACATGACTGCTGCACTGTGGCAGTTGAACCAGGCCAGAGGAGGGCACAAAGCATGTAATACAGAGTTCACAGTGCAGTCTTTGACTCACCCCCTCCTTGCTGCTGTCTGGCCTTCAGCTGCCCATCCAGGTCTGGAAAGACCACCGCCAGGATCTGGAGCATGTGGGGGTCAGGGTCCGTGTTCCGCCCCTCCTGCGAGGAGGCGACAGCTTCAGCTGGACCCGTGCAATCCTCCGGGTCCAGCCCCGAAGGTCCTGCCACCTCTTCTGGCAGTTGCGGATCCGGCGCTTGTAGACCCCCACGGACCGGACAGCCCAGACGATGTCCTTCCAGAGTTCCTGCTTCCGATGGGCATTAACCTGTCAGGATGACAAAGTGAAAAGGCCATTACCACACATGCAACATATCCGTGCATGACACAGTCGTATATACATGTCTCAATCACAGGGGCACATGATGTACACAGGCAGTGCAAAGCTGACCATGGACAGTTTGCCAGACGTCACTACATGGTATCATTGCATGGGAAGTAAAACCATGTTCAAATGCACTGTCACTGCACCATACCTGTCCAGTGCAAGTCACTACACACTATGGGGGGTGACAACTACTCCGTGAGCCTGCTAGCCAGTGGCGTGCAGACTCTCAGCCTTGCTAGTCACACAAAATGCACATTCAGAAAGGCAGTGCACAGAACACTCACCTGCTCCCCTGGTGTCCCATACAGCTTGCTGTACTGTGGAAGTAGGCTGTCCAGCACCTACCACCCTCACCCAGGGGGGGCAGGATGCCTACCACTACTGCCACCATCACCCAGGGGGGGCAGGATGCCTACCACTACTACCACCCTTAGCCAGGGGGCAGGATGCCTACCACTACTACCACCCTCACCCAGGGGGGCAGGATGCCTACCACCACCCTTAGCCAGGGAGGCAGGATGCCTACCACTACTACCACCCTCACCCAGGGGGGCAGGATGCCTACCACTACTACCACCCTCACCCAGGGGGCAGGATGCCTACCACCACCCTTAGCCAGGGGGCAGGATGCCTACCACTACTACCACCCTTACCCAGGGGGGCAGGATGCCTACCACTACTACCACCCTTAGCCAGGGGGGCAGGATGCCTACCACTACTACCAACCTTAGCCAGGGGGCAGGATGCCCACCACTACTACCACCCTCACCCAGGGGGGCAGGATGCCCACCACTACTACCACCCTCACCCAGGGGGGCAGGATGCCTACCACCACCCTTAGCCAGGGGGCAGGATGCCTACCACTACTACCACCCTTACCCAGGGGGCAGGATGCCTACCACTACTACCACCCTTAGCCAGGGCTACTACCACCCTTAGCCAGGGGGGGCAGGATGCCTACCACTACTACCACCCTTAGCCAGGGGGGCAGGATGCCCACCACTACTACCACCCTCACCCAGGGGGCAGGATGCCTACCACCACCCTTAGCCAGGGGGCAGGATGCCTACCACTACTACCACCCTCACCCAGGGGGGCAGGATGCCTACCACTACTACCACCCTTAGCCAGGGGGGCAGGATGCCTACCACCACCCTTAGCCAGGGGGGCAGGATGCCTACCACTACTACCACCCTTAGCCAGGGAGGCAGGATGCCTACCACTACTACCACCCTTAGCCAGGGGGCAGGATGCCTACCACTACTACCACCCTCACCCAGGGGGGCAGGATGCCTACCACCACCCTTAGCCAGGGGGCAGGATGCCTACCACTACTACCACCCTTACCCAGGGGGGCAGGATGCCTACCACTACTACCACCCTTAGCCAGGGGGCAAGATGCCTACCACTACTACCACCCCCACTCATAGGATGGACAATGCATGACACAACCAGCACACCACAACCTAGGGAATGAAAGAAGGAGACATCCCCCAACACCATGACAAGCGTGTGTAGACTGTGTCAAATGCCTACAACACCGAACATGACTTTGAACATACAATGTGACCCCCTAGCACATGTGCCACACATATATGTGTGTGGCACCCACAATGCAAGCAGGCCATGACCATTGTGGCAATGGGGTCCAAACCCCCATCATCACAGTGACCAAAATGTAAGTGTGGGGTCCATAGCTGAAGCACAAATTGAACATTGTGGCAATGGGGACCAAACCCCCATCATCACAGTGACCAAAATGTAAGTGTGGGGTCCATAGCTGAAGCACATTTTGAACATTGTGGCAATGGGGTCCAAACCCCCATCATCACAGTGACCAAAATGTAAGTGTGGGGTCCATAGCTGAAGCACATTTTGAACATTGTGGCAATGGGGACCAAACCCCCATCATCACAGTGACCAAAATGTAAGTGTGGGGTCCATAGCTGAAGCACATTTTGAACATTGTGGCAATGGGGACCAAACCCCCATCATCACAGTGACCAAAATGTAAGTGTGGGGTCCATAGCTGAAGCACATTTTGAACATTGTGGCAATGGGGTCCAAACCCCCATCATCACAGTGACCAAAATGCAAGTGTTGACAAAGTAAGAGGTGCAACTGCCAAACTGCATGGCTGATTCCTGGTCACAGAACAACAAACACATCAGTGGCAAAGTAGTGTATGTGTCCCATTGCAACATAAATTGGGGGAGCCAAATCCTGCAGTGCAAATAAGACATAACTTTGGCCATGTGCAGACAAACAACACCTATGGGGGCTGACACCGTCAACAATCATCAATGACACAATGACAGAAGTGACCATCCGAATGCAGACCCACATATTTGCACCAATGGGCGCACACATGCAGATACCCTGTGGAGACTGCAGATGTGAGGCGAACAGATACCATACCATGGCAGCAATGGGACACACAATCAACAATTAGCAACAAATGAGGGCTCCCGTCCCATCAGCCTGGTCATGGAAGTGCCAACGGAATCATCAGCACAGATCCAACACACTTGTATAGCAATGTTGCACTGACAACACAGATGAGTCCTTCCCCATTGATGCCCAAACCTGCATGTTCACTGGAGATGGCCACACGGTCAGGGAAGTAGACGAATAGAACAATGGCAGGCACAACAGATGTGCAGGGGTGGAAGCCACAGATGTGAAGTTGCCAATCTAAGTAGGAAATCTCATTGCCAAATACTGAACACATGACACTCTCAGATGCTGCTATGGATGACATGGATACACCACAGGATAGGACACATAACCCCTGGACCACATGGGTTCCTGCACAGTAACACTTCATTATCATGAGACCAAATATCACCATCACTGCAGCAAGGGCATTCTTAGCATCATCAACATCATGTACATCAGAAGCAAAAGCACTAGAGAACAGAAAGTTGCTTTATTCAGCATATGTGGCATTAAAAGTAGAAGTCCGGTAGAACATAAACAAAGGCCAATGGCCAGTCCATCAACAAAGTCACAAGTGGGTGACAGTGGCAGATGCCACCCTACACATGCCTGCACAAAACCAGGGACAATCCACTAGGAGGGGCAACCGGGGGGTAGGCCAGGCACCGCAGGGACAGGATCAGGGCTCACCAGGAGGAAGCAGGGAAGGGGTGGTGGGTGCTGGAGAGCCACTGACAACTGCAGTGGAGGTGTCTGACATGGTGTGTGCCGGCACAACTGGGGGCATGGCTCAGATGTTGTGGGTGCCGGCACAACTGCAGTGGACCCTGCAGATGGAGTGGACAGGTCCGCCACTGCAGTGCCCAAGTCAGACAGGGTGGTAGTGGACTCCACTGCAGTGCCTACCACCAGGGGAGGAGAATGGGGAACAGGCAAGGTGGGCTGGACAGAGGGGGAGGACACCCTCACCACATCAGTGGCACAGACAAGCGCAGCGGGGGTGTGGTGCCGGGAGAGCAAGTGGCAGGGGGAGAAGGCCGGAGCCTCTTGGGGATGGTATATCTGTGGGTGGGGGAACCTGGGGCAGGGTGTGGCGGGGGCACCTGTGGAGTGGGGGCCTGAGGGATGGAGGAAGGTGACCTGGTGCTTGAGCTGCAGGGCGGCGGCGGGGTCTTGCTCTTACCACTCCGGGGGGACTTGCGGGTGGGGGCCTCAGTCTGTCTGCGCCTGGGGGAGGGTGTCCGGGGGCGAGGGGCACTCTGCTCCGTGTGGGGGGCTTCCTCTTCCCCCTGGATGCTGGAGCAGCTGGATCGGAGGGGAAGAGGCCGAGGTCACTGAGGAAGAGGCGCTGGGTCTTTGGGGTTGCAGGTGAGGCAAGGGAGGGTGCTTTGGAGGGAGAGGCAACTGAGGACTGCGCAGTGCCCGTGGATGCGTGTGTGTGTACCAGGGCCCCATCCCCTGTGAGTCTGGTTTCAGTCCCCTGACTGTGCGTGCGTGTGCGTTTAGTTTGTGGCGTGTGTGTCTGTGTGTGTCTGTGTGTGTGCTGGTGTGTGCCTGTGTGTGTGCTGGGGACGGGCAAGGTGCTGGGGAGTGTGGATGGAGCAGAGGCAGGAGGGGTGAGGGACTGTCTGAGGAGGGACACTGCTGCCGTCAGGGAGGAGTCCATGGACCTGTTGCCCCTCTGTAGGTCAGACATGCCCGATGAGATGCCCTCCATGAACGACACCAGCTGAGTCAACAGTGCGGTGTGCGCATGGAGGACACTCAGCATGGCTGTCTGCCCTACATGGAGCTGGCGAAGGAGGTACACAGACTCCTCACTCAGGGCAGCAGGGGACACAGGGGCAGGGGGTGCGGTGCCTGGGCCAAAGGAGACACGCTCCCGAACATGGGAGCCTCCACGGACCTGGGGAATGGGAGCCGATGGGAGGGCGGTGGTGGTGCTGGTGGTGGCGGGGACAGCAACACTAGCTGGGGTGTGGTGGCTGCTGACACCCGCCTCCACAAGGGAGTCATCCTCCGAGTTGCTCTGGTCCTCAGCTGAGGTGGATGGTGCTGAGGACTCCTCGGTGTGGCTCCCCTCGCCCTCCGTGCCACTGGGTCCCTCCGACCACTCCTCGGCTGCTGACCCAGTCTGGCTCTCTGGCTCCTCCTGGTCCGTGGAGCTGTCCCCTTCCGTGGCCGTGGATGTATCTGCAAACAATGGGGAAACAGACAGACATCAGTCACCTGCACCAAACGCACACACCACTGTGAGCACAGCACATCACAGAGCAAGCCCTGGCATCATTAGTTGTACATTGCTAAAAGTGCCCTAACTGAACAGGAGAAGCCAATTGTCAGTCTGATGCCAAGCATGGCACTCACATCCCACATGGCCTTGCACCCATCTGTCTGGTGTCTGTTGGATTGCAACACCCCAGTGTGGACACATGCACCAAGTACACAGTAGTTGGACAGTGCAGAGGACACGGTGTGGACACATCACAGCTCTTGCCACTGAGTCAGTACAGGTTTCCGGATGAAAGGGATGCCCAGAGTCAAATAGGAAATGCATGTGATGCATACCAGCGACAGACACCATGATGCACCCATGTCCTGATAGCCAGCGCCACTATGGTGTGCATGTAGCACATGTCACTCCCCTGCAGGACCACAAATAAGTTGACACATGCCATGGCAGAGGCATGACTGTTAAGTCATACATCACTGTCTCAGTGATGTATGACTTGGCAGCCAGACAACACTATGCACTGTGTCACAATAGTAGGTCATGGGGAATGCAAGTCCTGGAGCTGCACAAGTGCACATGTACATCCCCCACACAACACATCATCTCAACCCTCATCTGTCCAGGTCACACCTATTGGACATATGGGAGACCTGTGACACTACCCTCTGAACCTGAGCCCCTCACAATTTGCTGTGAATGGGGAACAGCTGCCTGAACATCACATTCGCATACCCCAGTCTGCACGGGCAGCTGATCAAACACCTATGTGACACACAAGTATCGTCTCCTATGGTCACATCTCCAGGGGCATGCTGAGCCCCTACCAAGAAACACCACAGCAGTCCTGGCAACTAATCCACAGCACACTGACACAGAGGCAGACACCGGAGGGGTCAAATCACTGTGCACAATGTGTCAGCTGATACACGGGAGTGGGAGTACAGAGTGCATTGCATGGCCTGGAGTAGGCATGACTGTCCTGCTCCACATGAATGAGGGATGTGCCCTGGACAGTGGATAGCTGGCTATGTATGTGTGACACACGTAATCTGCACACTCCTGGGGCACAAACATTGTTCCCACCCGCTGCATGGGCGTGTGCCACATACCCCAGGCACATGTGGTGGCTCAGCTCAGCAAGTGGACCGCATATCAAAGCAACACGCAGATCACATGTCCAAAACCAGGCGTTGTGTGAACAATGGACCCACCCATGATGCCCACAACAGAGTCAGGGAAACAGATGCTGTCCCCCACCTTTAGTGAAGCAAACTGCAAGGACACAGTCCCAAGTGACACAATTCCCTGACTGTAAGGGCCACACCTGGGTATCAGATGAGCAGTGGGCAGTGCACAATAGAGGGACATGGCTCCTGGACAACATGACTGCTGCACTGTGGCAGTTGAACCAGGCCAGAGGAGGGCACAAAGCATGTAATACAGAGTTCACAGTGCAGTCTTTGACTCACCCCCTCCTTGCTGCTGTCTGGCCTTCAGCTGCCCATCCAGGTCTGGAAAGACCACCGCCAGGATCTGGAGCATGTGGGGGTCAGGGTCCGTGTTCCGCCCCTCCTGCGAGGAGGCGACAGCTTCAGCTGGACCCGTGCAATCCTCCGGGTCCAGCCCCGAAGGTCCTGCCACCTCTTCTGGCAGTTGCGGATCCGGCGCTTGTAGACCCCCACGGACCGGACAGCCCGGACGATGTCCTTCCAGAGTTCCTGCTTCCGATGGGCATTAACCTGTCAGGATGACAAAGTGAAAAGGCCATTACCACACATGCAACATATCCGTGCATGACACAGTCGTATATACATGTCTCAATCACAGGGGCACATGATGTACACAGGCAGTGCAAAGCTGACCATGGACAGTTTGCCAGACGTCACTACATGGTATCATTGCATGGGAAGTAAAACCATGTTCAAATGCACTGTCACTGCACCATACCTGTCCAGTGCAAGTCACTACACACTATGGGGGGTGACAACTACTCCGTGAGCCTGCTAGCCAGTGGCGTGCAGACTCTCAGCCTTGCTAGTCACACAAAATGCACATTCAGAAAGGCAGTGCACAGAACACTCACCTGCTCCCCTGGTGTCCCATACAGCTTGCTGTACTGTGGAAGTAGGCTGTCCAGCAGGGCCTGGTTCTCTTCAAGGCTGAAGGCTGGGGCTCTCTCCACAGTACGTGCCATTGCAGGGTCCAGAGGGGCAGAGACAGCAGCAATGCAGTGGCAGATGTCGTCTTGGAGCATGTAGTGCAGGCAAGTGGGCTCTCAGGGAACAGCCAGCAATATATATGTGCTGGAGAGGCAGATACTGTCCCTTGTGTCCAAAGTGATAGGTCCAAGTCGTTTGCATCTTCTGAATCTGGCCAATCCATGGAACAGCAGCACCAAAACACGCCCACAGCATCCTTCAAATCTTCAACTTCATGACATACATGATTTTGCAACATTGTTGTGGGTGACCAACTGATTTTCCAGCAACCGACTCGTTCGAAATTCGAAAACGCGTCCGTTGCCAGGCAAGCCCATTGTCAATGGGTGCGCACCGATCGGTCCATTGCGGTACAATGCGCACAGGGGTACAACGCGTACCCGCACACATTGAAAGCAATGGGCCGGCCGGAGGCACCGAACGGTCCATTGCAGTTCAACGCGCACAGGGGTACAACGCGTACCCGCACACATTGAAAGCAATGGGCCGGCCGGAGGCACCGATAGGTCCATTGCTGTGCAACGCGCACAGGGGTACAACGCGTACCCGCACACATTGAAAGCAATGGGCCGGCCGGAGGCACCGATCGGTCCATTGCTGTTCAACGCGCACAGGGGTACAACGCGTACCCGCACACATTGAAAGCAATGGGCCGGCCGGAGGCACCGATCGGTCCATTGCAGTTCAACGCGCACAGGGGTACAACGCGTACCCGCACACATTGAAAGCAATGGGCCGGCCGGAGGCACCGATCGGTCCATTGCTGTTCAACGCGCACAGGGGTACAACGCGTACCCGCACACATTGAAAGCAATGGGCCAGCCGGAGGCACCGATCGGTCCATTGCAGTTCAACGCGCACAGGGGTACAACGCGTACCCGCACACATTGAAAGCAATGGGCCGGAGGCACCGATCGGTCCATTGCAGTTCAACGCGCACAGGGGTACAACGCGTACCCGCACACATTGGAAGCAATGGGCCGGCCGGAGGCACCGATCGGTCCATTGCTGTTCAACGCGCACAGGGGTACAACGCGTACCCGCACACATTGAAAGCAATGGGCCGGCCGGAGGCACCGATCGGTCCATTGCTGTTCAACGCATCACTGTACATGTGACTGGCATATGTCAGCATGCCTGTCTCAGATGGACATATGCCAGCCACAGATAGCTCCCAGGGAGTGAGGGGCACACCTACATCACGACAGCCTGTCCAAACCTTATCATAAGGCATGTAAGGCTGCATTTCCTATTGTGTGTATGTTGGTGTACATGTTGTCCTGTGGGTGTCACCTGTGGGCAGCCACCCCCAGGCTGTGCACGTGTTCATGGGGACAGGATCCTGGGTGTTACGTGTACGTGACCACTGTGATGTGCAACTGTTCATATCTGTGCATGTGCCATGGTCACATTTCACAGTGGTGTATGTGTATGTCATGTCACATACCCCGTGAGTCCCATGTGGGACGGTATGTTTGAGCCAGGGTGTCCCAGTGGCACAATAGTGATGGTCCTCCACAGTCTTTGTGCATGTAGTGTTTACAATGTCTCTGATTTCATGTGCACAATGGGAGACAGTCTCCACATCCACGTTGTGTGTGCATGGACTCTGATGTTGTGCGTGTGTGTCACAGACGTCCATGTCTGTCCTGCCATGGCAAGTGGGGCCACTACCTGTGGGGGTCAAGGTTGTTTTGCTGTGGTGTATACATGATACTCCATGTAATGCCAGTGTCCATGTGGCATTACAGGGTCCCTGGGAATGTACCTGTCGTTGAGCTGTGGTGCCTGGGGCACATCTGTCCTCACATGTCACTGTGGGGGGTTATTGTGACACGGCAGCAGGAGATGGGAACTGTGACACGGCCTCATGATATCCAATGGGCCAACCTGGGACAAATTGATGCCACCTGTAGGACCGTGTTGACAGATGTTGGCCATGTATGTACCATACATGTCCTTCCGGTACTGCACACTTCATGTAGTTGTGCCTCATAATGATGTATGTTGGGATCTTGAGTGTGTTCAATGCCGCATATGTGGGGTGACTGACAATCTTGCTTACTTCTCCTCTGCACTGCAGGGCTCCTGCTGTCCATCGGCCATTCCCAGACCTGGCAACGATGGTGGAACGGGACAGCATTCGACGGTACCGCTTCACCAGGCAGCTGATTGAGGATTTGGCAGTGCAGTTGTCCCCACATTTGCAGCCTGGCCGGCCGTATCCTACAGCGCTGACCCCCAAGGTGAAGGTGATGGCAGCCCTACATTTCTTTGCCACTGGTACCTTCCAACATACTGTGGCGACTGCTGGTGGGATGTCACAGACCATGTTCAGCCGTGTGCTCCGCGATGTTTTGGCGGCAATGTTGCTCTTCCTGAACCGGTACATCTATTTCCCTAGACTGCGACGACTCACTGACGTGAAGAGTGACTTTTATGCCCTGGGGAGGATGCTGCATGTCATTGGCTCCATTGATGGGACACATGTGGCTTTGGTACCACCACAGGCCCAGGAGCAGGCCTACAGGAACCGCAAGCACTACCACTCGGTCAATGCACTGGTGGTGTGTCTTGCAGACATGACCATCACACACGTGTGTGCCCGTTTCCCTGGTTCAGCACACGATGCCTTTGTGATGAGGAGTAGTCGCATCCCCAGGATGATGGCACAGATGCAGAACCAGCGTGCCTGGCTTGTCGGTGTGTACTGACTTTGTGCCATTGTGTGTGATCTGATCTGTAGTATTCCGCCCACTTTTCCAAGTCAGCTAATGTGCACTTGTCTGTCCATAGGTGACTCGGGATACCCCAACATGCCGTGGTTGCTGACACCCCTCAGGAACCCTGTGACACCTGCCCAGATGCGCTACAATGAGGCACATGGTCGGACCAGGAGAGTGATTGAGCGGACCTTTGGTCTCCTGAAGAGCCGCTTCCGCTGCCTGGACAAGACCGGAGGGTCCCTCCCATATGCCCCTGCGAAAGTGTGCAAGATTATCATCGTCTGCTGCATGCTACACAACCTGGCAGTGCGGAAGGAGTTGCCTCTCATCCAGGATGACAATGACCAACATCCGCCACCTGTGGAGGATCCTGGCCTGGACCACGATGCCAGTGACGATGATGATGATGATGATGGTGATGGTGATGTCCGCACACAGCTCATCACCAACTTCTTTAGCTGAATGTGAGTATCCTGAGGTGTCATGTCAATGATGTGAGTTGGCATGATGTGTGGGTGGTGCTCTGGTGCTGTTGGAGTGTGTCCATGGGCTACTTGACTGGATGTGTGTTGCGATGTGTGGTGACAGGTGGGCTGTACTCCCCAACAGTGTTGACATGCTAACTTGGTTCTGGGTGGGTATCTTGTAACATGTATTGTGCATGAGTTTTGCTGTTCTGTCCTGTACTCCATTGCTTTTGACTGTGTGTCATTTCTGTCCTTCACAGGGTACTTTCAGATTCGTTTGGTCAACTGTGTCCACCGACGACGTGATTGCACATCCAGGCTGGTAGCTGTTGTGTCCCTACAGGTGATGTGCGCCACACCCATGGACTTCCTTCCGTCTACAGTTGTTGACTGTGTGCCCGCTACCAGGTGGGGTTACCTTGCATCTGTAGTGGTTACGGCATGTTGCAACTGTGTAATAAACCTGTGCTTCACTTTGTGATGTGCGTTGTCTGTGGTCACACATTTGACTGCCATTTGCTTACTGCACCTGTGGGCTACTTGACTACAACTGGGAATGGGTGTGGTGTCTGTGCATTGCACCGTCTTCCCTGGCAACATCAGTGTAGGCAATGAGTCAGATGGCCTAGGTGTGTATGTGTCGTGTAGCCCTGGTGGTGTGTCTCCCTCATGTGTGTCACGTTGCCTGTAGTCACATGCCTGTGTTGTCCTTGCTGTTGCAGTTCGCATACACAGTGTAATTTTGCAGTTCATCATCCCCATAACAGCACCCACGTTGGAATCACGACAGAGGCAAGTATGGTGTATTAGTGTGTTTATTGTGATACATTTGTGTTAATAGTGCATAGGATGGGTTGTGCTGTACCTGAATCTTGCAATCCCAAGTTCCTAGGTGAATTGAAAGTCCGGGTAGACAGGATCCCCAGTATCGGGGCCACAGTTGTCTGACACATTGGTCCAACTTGTACTCCCCATGCAATGTGTGGGAGTAGTGTTGCCGTCAACAGGGTGAACAGTCTGTGCACAAAGGCGAACATCCAGAACAGGTTCAGGCTTCCTGGGAGTTGCGCTTGGCCATCGGCCTCTCACTTTTCCCTCCTCGGACGACCCCTCTTCTTGGGGGGGGCCCTCAAGTGCAGGCTGCTGCGGTGCAGGGGACTCTCCGCCAGAGTCCTCCTCCCTCCCTGTGGCAGTTGCAGTTTGTTCGGCACCAGATGTTGTTGGCACACAGGGAGGTGTGGACTGGTTGCTGTTCATCTGGCGGAGGCATTGTAAAATGTCCCTGTGCACCGCCGTCATCTCATGCCGTGCATCCCACTTGGACTCCACGCGGGACATGTGTGAGTCCACACGAAACATGTGTGACTCCACGTGGGACATGTGGGAGTCCAAGCGGGCATGATGGGCAGCCTGCTGCTGTTTAATGTCTCTGAGGAGCCCCACTACCTGGCTGAGCTCTCCGGTGCTGGACTGGTACGCATCAGCTATGCGTACCAGTTGTGGGTCGTCATGCACACCAGCAACGTCTGCAAGCAGTGACCTCTGTCTCCCACCCCTCCCACCACCCCTGCTGACATGTGCAGTGTGTGCAGTGGCACGCACAGATAACCCTGGTCCACCTTGGGGGTTGGTGGTGGTGGTGATGTCCATGGCACCAGGTTGGTCCAGGGTCACTGTGCTGGTGTTGCTACTTATTCTGTCCATGTCGGCAGGGATGGTATTCGTGGTGACAGTCGTTGTAGGGGTGGGTGCAGGGGGTGCAGCTGGTGGTCCTGCTGGTGCTGCAGCTGGTGGTCCTGCTGGTGCTGCATGTTGACTTGCACCGGATGTGCCAGGTTGTTCTTCATCGTCCGAGGAGGACAGAGGCTGTACGACGCCAGTGAGCTCGGCATCCTCTTGAGCCTGGGACTGGGACTCCTCAGCGTCTGCTGCTGTGTCCCCATCATCACCTGTTTTTGGGAGACACAAACAATGTATGTCATGTTTCTGCAGGCATCAATGGTTGACACACATGACAGTTGTGACTGTGCCTCTGGGTGCGGGCCTGTACATTGCATTGTCCTAAGTCGTCACAGTCAGGGGTTGATATTGGTGTGGCACATTGTCCTGCATTATTTGGGCATTTCTATGTATTTTCTGGGGTGTGAACATGGTCTGCATTGCTTGTGTTTGGTTGACAGCCGGACCTCCTTCCCACCCACCCAGCCAGTCAGTTATCCCACCATGGAACGTGCTTGCGTTGCAGGGAGTGTAAGTTGTCTCTCAGGATGTCAGTCAGTGGTGTCCTGCTGTTTGTTGGTGCACAGTTGGCAGCAGGGCCTTGTGCTCCCCACAGCAGTAGCCAGTGTCAGCCATCTTGTGAGTCCTTCTCCACTCCCTGTGATGTGAGCATGGTTCAGGGTGGTGTTGATGGGACAGTTGTGGGGGTGAGCTATGTCTGTGACTACGACTCCCATCATGCCATTGCCTCCACCCCACTTGCCAGCATTCCCATACTTACTTGCTTTTGTGTGGAGTTCAGTGGGTGTGGGTGTGAGGGCAATGGCAAGATGGCTGACAGTGGTGTCCTGCTGTTGGTTGGTGTGCAGTACCCAGCATGCCCTTGTGCTCCCCACGACACAGCAACAGTGTCAGACATCTTTGATGGGCCTTTCCACTCTCTGTAGGATGTGCATGCGTGAGTGTGAGCTTGCTGGGCCATGTGGTGGGGGATGTAGGGCTGTGACTACGACTCCCATCATGCTATTGCCTCCTCCCCCTTCACAGCATGCCCATGCTTCCTTCCTTTGACTCTGCTTCCCTGTGGGTTGGGCTGGCTGTGCTGACAGGATGGCTGGGAGTGTTGTCCTGGCAGTTGTTTGGCTAAGAGTCCCAAGAGTGTCCCTGTGCTTCACACAACATAACCCAGGGTGGTGGTGCTTTGTGGGATCTTGTGTTAGGATGGAGGGCATTGCATTCTACCAGGTGGGTACTGTGGAGTTTGTGTTGGGGGGGTGTGAGGGGAGGTGCTGGTGACTATAGTCAGTGCTGCAAGTCCCCCTTCCCACCCAGCCAGCCAGATATCCCACCATGGAACGTGCTTGCATTGCAGGGAGTGGAAGTTGTCTCTCAGGATGTCAGTCAGTGGTGTCCTGCTGTTTGTTGGTGCACAGTTGGCAGCAGGGCCTTGTGCTCCCCACAGCAGTAGCCAGTGTCAGCCATCTTGTGAGTCCTTCTCCACTCCCTGTGATGTGAGCATGGTTCAGGGTGGTGTTGATGGGCCAGTTGTGAGGCTGAGCAATGTCTGTGACTACGACTCCCATCATGCTATTGCCTCCACCCCCTTCCCAGCATGCCCATGCTTCCTTCCTTTTGACTCTGCTTCCCTGTGGGGTGGGCTGGCTGTGCTGACAGGATGGCTGGGAGTGTTGTCCTGGCAGTTGTTTGGCTAAGAGTCCCAAGAGTGTCCCTGTGCTTCACACAACATAACCCAGGGTGGTGGTGCTTTGTGGGATCTTGTGTTAGGATGGAGGGCATTGCATTCTACCAGGTGGGTACTGTGGAGTTTGTGTTGGGGGGTGTGAGGGGAGGTGCTGGTGACTATAGTCAGTGCTGCAAGTCCCCCTTCCCACCCAGCCAGCCAGATATCCCACCATGGAACGTGCTTGCATTGCAGGGAGTGGAAGTTGTCTCCTCAGGATGTCAGTCAGTGGTGTCCTGCTGTTTGTTGGTGCACAGTTGGCAGCAGGGCCTTGTGCTCCCCACAGCAGTAGCCAGTGTCAGCCATCTTGTGAGTCCTTCTCCACTCCCTGTGATGTGAGCATGGTTCAGGGTGGTGTTGATGGGCCAGTTGTGAGGCTGAGCAATGTCTGTGACTACGACTCCCATCATGCTATTGCCTCCACCCCCTTCCCAGCATGCCCATGCTTCCTTCCTTTGACTCTGCTTCCCTGTGGGGTGGGCTGGCTGTGCTGACAGGATGGCTGGGAGTGTTGTCCTGGCAGTTGTTTGGCTAAGAGTTCCAAGAGTGTCCCTGTGCTTCACACAACATAACCCAGGGTGGTGGTGCTTTGTGGGATCTTGTGTTAGGATGGAGGGCATTGCATTCTACCAGGTGGGTACTGTGGAGTTTGTGTTGGGGGGTGTGAGGGGAGGTGCTGGTGACTATAGTCAGTGCTGCAAGTCCCCCTTCCCACCCAGCCAGCCAGATATCCCACCATGGGACGTGCTTGCATTGCAGGGAGTGGAAGTTGTCTCTCAGGATGTCAGTCAGTGGTGTCCTGCTGTTTGTTGGTGCACAGTTGGCAGCAGGGCCTTGTGCTCCCCACAGCAGTAGCCAGTGTCAGCCATCTTGTGAGTCCTTCTCCACTCCCTGTGATGTGCGCATGGTTCATGGTGGTGTTGATGGGACAGTTTTGGGGCGGGCAATATGTGTGACTGCGACTCCCATGATGCTATTGGCTACACTGACTTGGCCAGCATACACAGAATTCCTTCCTTTGAGTGGTCTTCACTGTGTGTTGGTGTTGTTGTGGTGGCTACATGTGTGGATGTGTTTGTTAGTTCTATTTGTGCCACTGCCTAGCTGTAGTTGTGGTTGTGTTTGTACATGTGTTGGCACAGTTGGATGTGACTTTTTTGATGGCATGTGTTGTGTTTATCTGACTGACATACACATTTTGGGATGATTCTGTTCTAGTTGCTGTGTAATTGCTATGAGTGCATGGTTTGACTCTCCCCTTGACAGTGATGTGTGTGTTTTGTGGCAGTATATTGTGTACATTTGTTGTGTACTCACCAGGCTCTGGGATGTCCTCTAGTCCATATACTCTCACTGGCGGAAGGATGGCCCGCACCTTCTCCTCCCAGGGCCTGAGGTATATTGGCTTGGCAGGAGGGCCACTGCCGGTGTGTTGGCTGTTGATGTAGTCTTTCTTCAGCATGTCCCGTACCCTCCTGCGCACGTCATACCACCTGTTCTGGATGTCCGTCTTTGTGCGCCGACATGGTGATTGGGCGTTCACCCTGTTGATGATCCTCTCCCACATCTTGGTTTTCTGCGACATGGGGGTCTGTTGGACCAGAGTGCCAAACAGCTGTGGCTCCACCCTGAGGATCTCGTCTACCATGACTTCCAATTCACTATCTAGGAACTTGGGATTCTTCTTGGGGGGCATGGTGATGGGTGGTGATGGTGGGTGATGTGTGTGTTGGTGTGCAGGTGAGGGTGTGTGGGTGTGTGTTTTGCTGGGTGTATGTGAGGTAGGTATTTGTTGGTGTGCTGATGGTGTGTGGCTTGTGTGAGGGATGAGCTGTGGGTGTGTGGTTGCTTTCTCTTGGGTGCTGGCAGTGGAATGGCATTTGCAAAGGCTCATGGTAGTGATTTGTGTCCTTTATATAGGTGGAGTTGTGGGTGTGTCCTTGTTCTCTGTCCCCACCCCCCCAGTATTTATTGGCTTGGTAATTGCTTGTTTGGCCTTTTTTTGGGTGATTTTTCCTTTGTGCTGTTTGTGTATGTTGGAAACGTTCTTGTGACCGAGTGTTTTCCGTTTCGTTCACGCTGTGTTTGTGCAGTTTTCTATGCTGCGTACGTGTCGGTCGCGGTGTATTGTGTTGCTTCGGCTCGGTTTTGTATGCGTGTCGGTCGTACGGCTTGTCCTCCGTCCGACTCGCTCGTGGTTTTCGCGCCTTGCATCGTACTTAGCGGTTTGGAGTTAGCGTGTACGTTTCGGTCGGATTTGTTCCGGGTGCGTGTCGGTCGGTTGGATTCGCGTGTTTTTCCGGCCGGATTGCTGTTTTCCGTGCGGCTCGGTCGGTCGACTTGGTTTCGTTACGTGTCGGTCGGATTTTTCGCGCCTTGCATCGTACTTGGCGTGTCGGGCGCCACGGGTACGTGTCGGTCGGTATTTTTTCCGGATCCGAGTCGGTCGGTGCTTTTTCCGGCCCGAATCGGAATCGACCCCTTAATCTCAAAAGGCTGATTTTAGTTGCATATCTAATTATTCTCCTTTTATTATTAGTGTTCTCATATAAAAGGAAAGGTTACAGTTAAGATTTCAGGGAAATTTATATCCTGGAACCATTTTCGATCAGCAGTGGTTTCTGTCGTTGCTTTTCTATTTCTGGCTATTAGTATTTTTAAATTAAAGATAGCCAGGAGCTAGCCTGTAGTATAATCAGAAACACTGACTAATATGTTTTTTTAAAGGCTCTTGTGAGCCTATACTAGTTTCCTGAGGACTTGAAGTATATTTCTGACTTCATTTTTTTAATGTTTGGGGGATGTGCTCTCTAACATTTTACACAATCTAATTTTTTATAGTAGTCCACCCAGGAGATGCATTAGAATAATACTTCATAAATTTCCAATGCATTTCCTCACTGCTTGCACTGTCTTTGAGGTAAGTGTACCCATATGATTTAATAACAATTTTCCTTTCAGAGATTTGATATATGTGGCTTTTTCCAACATTTTGTCTGTGGGTTTGCACTGATGTAGGCAGAGAAATAGATCAACAGATTGCTGCTGCCCAGAGGGAGCAGCATGAAGAGCTGCTCCCTTTGGCGGGAGCAATGCCGGCTCCTGCAGCATGCGGGGAGTCGACTGGAACTGCCGGTGACCTGGGTGATAGGGTACCTGGTTCCACAATAGGCTTGGGAAGGGGGGCATAGCCCCCCTCCTCTCTATAAAAATTTGCCAAATCACGGTGCTCATGCCATTTTCCATACTGATGATTTGTGTGTGTTTTCTACAGGTGCATGTTGAAAATTGATCTGAAAGCCTCTATGGAGGTGAATGCATTGTTGAGTTATTGGAGTGCAATCTATACTGTAGTGACTGTCTAAGAGGAGTAGGTTCTTTCTTCTTGTCTCCTGGTCTGAGGGCAGACTCCATGGTTCCCCCTTTTAATTGCTACTGAGTATGCAAAGGCACCACATCAACTACAGGCTCCACCCATTTAATCCCGCCCATTCCAGGTTAGTAGTATGCAACTGCATTTCCGTCATTTTCCAGACTGATGCACAGTGTATTTTCTCCACAATTGAATGTTAAAAAATGACCTAAAATCCTTGATGGAGGTGAATGCATCATTGATTTATTGGAGTGCAATCTCTTCTGTAGTGACTGACTAAGATGAGTGGGTTTGTTCTTGTCTTCTCCTGGTCTGATGGCAGACTCCACAGTTCTCCCTTTTAATTGATGCTGAGTATGCAAAGGCACCACAACACCTACAAACTCCGTCCATTTGGCCTCGCCACTTCCACTTTAGTTCTAGTATACAATGGCATTCCTGCCATTTTCCAGGCTGATAGACAGTGGGGCCGATTCCGATCTCGGTCGGAGGCGCACCCAATACCATTCGGTCGGGAAAAAAGCCATGCGAAAGCCTGTTTCCCGACCGATCCGTACAGTACACCGAACGAGCAAGTACGATGCGCACAACAGCAAAAAATCCGGCCGAGCCGTACTCACCCAAACCAGGTCCTGTTCTCCGACCGAGGCGAATCCGGAAACGCCGAATCGAGTCGCACGGAAGGAAAAATGCAGCCCCGTCCGGCCGGACAAGTACGATGCGCTTTCCGTACGCAGCCGAACCCGTCGCTACGCACGGCACGTCAAAGCATCCGGGAGAGGCGCACATAAGCTCCGATTCGCGCCACAACACGATCCACGGCTACGAGGCGAACACGCCAGCGACGAGGACGACGCGAAGCGACGAGGACGAGGCGAAGCGACGAGGACGAGGCGAAGCGACGAGGACGACGCGAAGCAACGAGAAGGACGAACGACACGAACCAACCATGAATCCCTTCGTCCCGATCATACCAATATTCTACATTTACTACCGGAACAGGCACGGACGCGTACGGCGCAGAAGGTAAGCCAGACACCAACCACAAAACACATACAACACGTACACGACACATCACACACACACAGAGGGATGCAGAATATACTTACACCAGCAACAGCAGCACCATAGGGGCGGGATGCCCATCACCAATGCCACATATGCACACAGGGGCCTGAATGCGCACCACCACCCCTACCCAGGGGTGGCATGATGCCTACCACCACTACCACCCTCACCCAGGGGTGGCATGATGCCTACCACTACTACCACCATCACCCAGGGGGGCAGGATGCCTACCACTACTACCACCCTTACACAGGGGGGGCAGGATGCCTACAACTACTACCACCCTCACCCAGGGGGGGCTGGATGCCTACCACCACCCTTAGCCAGGGGGGCAGGATGCCTACCACTACTACCACCCTCACCCAGGGGGCAGGATGCCTACCACCACAACCACCCTCACCCAGGGGGGCAGGATGCCTACCACTACTACCACCCTCACCCAGGGGGCAGTATGCCTACCACTACTACCACCCTCACCCAGGGGGGCAGGATGCCCACCACTACTACCACCCTTAGCCAGGGGGGCAGGATGCCTACCACTACTACCACCCTCACCCAGGGGGGCAGGATGCCTACCACTACTACCACCCTCACCCAGGGGGGCTGGATGCCTACCACTACTACCACCCTCACCCAGGGGGGCAGGATGCCTACCACCACAACCACCCTCACCCAGGGGGGGCAGGATGCCTACCACTACTACCACCCTCACCCAGGGGGCAGTATGCCTACCACTACTACCACCCTCACCCAGGGGGCAGGATGCCTACCACCACAACCACCCTCACCCAGGGGGGCAGGATGCCTACCACTACTACCACCCTCACCCAGGGGGCAGTATGCCTACCACTACTACCACCCTCACCCAGGGGGCAGTATGCCCACCACTACTACCACCCTTAGCCAGGGGGGCAGGATGCCTACCACTACTACCACCCTTAGCCAGGGGGGCAGGATGCCTACCACTACTACCACCCTTACCCAGGGGGGCAGGATGCCTACCACTACTACCACCATCACCCAGGGGGGCAGGATGCCTACCACTACTACCACCCTTACACAGGGGGGCAGGATGCCTACAACTACTACCACCCTCACCCAGGGGGGCAGGATGCCTACCACTACTACCACCCTCATCCAGGGGGGCAGGATGCCTACCACTACTACCACCCTCACCCAGGGGGGCTGGATGCCTACCACCACCCTTAGCCAGGGGGCAGGATGCCTACCACTACTACCACCCTCACCCAGGCGGGGCAGGATGCCTACCACTACTACCACCCTCACCCAGGGGGCAGGATGCCTACCACCACAACCACCCTCACCCAGGGGGGCAGGATGCCTACCACTACTACCACCCTCACCCAGGGGGCAGTATGCCTACCACTACTACCACCCTCACCCAGGGGGGCAGGATGCCCACCACTACTACCACCCTTAGCCAGGGGGGCAGGATGCCTACCACTACTACCACCCTCACCCAGGGGGGCAGGATGCCTACCACTACTACCACCCTCACCCAGGGGGGCTGGATGCCTACCACCACCCTTAGCCAGGGGGCAGGATGCCTACCACTACTACCACCCTCACCCAGGGGGGCAGGATGCCTACCACTACTACCACCCTCACCCAGGGGGGCAGGATGCCTACCACCACAACCACCCTCACCCAGGGGGGGCAGGATGCCTACCACTACTACCACCCTCACCCAGGGGGGCAGTATGCCTACCACTACTACCACCCTCACCCAGGGGGGGCAGGATGCCCACCACTACTACCACCCTTAGCCAGGGGGGGCAGGATGCCTACCACTACTACCACCCTCACCCAGGGGGGGCAGGATGCCTACCACTACTACCACCCTCACCCAGGGGGGCTGGATGCCTACCACCACCCCTTAGCCAGGGGGCAGGATGCCTACCACTACTACCACCCACACCCAGGGGGGCAGGATGCCTACCACTACTACCACCCTCACCCAGGGGGGCAGGATGCCCACCACTACTACCACCCTCACCCAGGGGGGCTGGATGCCTACCACCACCCCCTTAGCCAGGGGGCAGGATGCCTACCACTACTACCACCCTCACCCAGGGGGGCAGGATGCCCACCACTACTACCACCCTTAGCCAGGGGGCAGGATGCCTACCACTACTACCACCATCACCCAGGGGGGCAGGATGCCTACCACTACTACCACCCTTACACAGGGGGGGCAGGATGCCTACAACTACTACCACCCTCACCCAGGGGGGGCAGGATGCCTACCACTACTACCACCCTTAGCCAGAGGGGGCAGGATGCCTACCACTACTACCACCCTCACCCAGGGGGGGCAGGATGCCTACCACTACTACCACCCCCACTCATAGGATGGACAATGCATGACACAACCAGCACACCACAACCTAGGGAATGCAAGAAGAAGACATCCCCCCAACACCATGACAAGCGTGTGTAGACTGTGTCAAATGCCTACAACACCGAACATGACTTTGAACATACAATGTGACCCCCTAGCACATGTGCCACACATATATGTGTGTGGCACCCACAATGCAAGCAGGCCATGACCATTGTGGCAATGGGGTCCAAACCCCCATCATCACAGTGACCAAAAGGTAAGTGTGGGGTCCATAGCTGAAGCACATTTTGAACATTGTGGCAATGGGGTCCAAACCCCCATCATCACAGTGACCAACATGTAAGTGTGGGGTCCATAGCTGAAGCACATTTTGAACATTGTGGCAATGGGGTCCAAACCCCCATCATCACAGTGACCAAAATGTAAGTGTGGGGTCCATAGCAGAAGCACAATTTTGAACATTGTGGCAATGGGGTCCAAACCCCCATCATCACAGTGACCAAAATGTAAGTGTGGGGTCCATAGCAGAAGCACATTTTGAACATTGTGGCAATGGGGTCCAAACCCCCATCATCACAGTGACCAAAATGTAAGTGTGGGGTCCATAGCTGAAGCACATTTTGAACATTGTGGCAATGGGGTCCAAACCCCCATCATCACAGTGACCAAAAGGCAAGTGTTGACAAAGTAAGAGGTGCAACTGCCAAACTGCATGGATGATTCCTGGTCACAGAACAACAAACACATCAGTGGCAAAGTAGTGTATGTGTCCCATTGCAACATAAATTGGGGGAGCCAAATCCTGCAGTGCAAATAAGACATAACTTTGGCCATGTGCAGACAAACAACACCCATGGGGGCTGACACCGTCAACAATCATCAATGACACAATGACAGAAGTGACCATCCGAATGCAGACCCACATATTTGCACCAATGGGCACACACATGCAGATACCCTGTGGAGACTGCAGATGTGAGGCGAACAGATACCATACCATGGCAGCAATGGGACACACAATCAACAATTAGCAACAAATGAGGGCTCCCGTCCCATCAGCCTGGTCATGGAAGTGCCAACGGAATCATCAGCACAGATCCAACACACTTGTATAGCAATGTTGCACTGACAACACAGATGAGTCCTTCCCCATTGATGCCCAAACCTGCATGTTCACTGGAGATGGCCACACGGTCAGGGAAGTAGACGAATAGAACAATGGCAGGCACAACAGATGTGCAGGGGTGGAAGCCACAGATGTGAAGTTGCCAATCTAAGTAGGAAATCTCATTGCCAAATACTGAACACATGACACCCTCAGATGCTGCTATGGATGACATGGATACACCACAGGATAGGACACATAACCCCTGGACCACATGGGTTCCTGCACAGTAACACTTCATTATCATGAGACCAAATATCACCATCACTGCAGCAAGGGCATTGTTAGCATCATCAACATCATGTACATCAGAAGCAAAAGCACTAGAGAACAGAAAGTTGCTTTATTCAGCATATGTGGCATTAAAAGTAGAAGTCCGGTAGAACATAAACAAAGGCCAATGGCCAGTCCATCAACAAAGTCACAAGTGGGTGACAGTGGCAGATGCCACCCTACACATGCCTGCACAAAACCAGGGACAATCCACTAGGAGGGGCAACCGGGGGGTAGGCCAGGCACCGCAGGGACAGGATCAGGGCTCACCAGGAGGAAGCAGGGAAGGGGTGGTGGGTGCTGGAGAGCCACTGACAACTGCAGTGGAGGTGTCTGACATGGTGTGTGCCGGCACAACTGGGGGGCATGGCTCAGATGTTGTGGGTGCCGGCACGACTGCAGTGGACCCTGCAGATGGAGTGGACAGGTCCGCCACTGCAGTGCCCAAGTCAGACAGGGTGGTAGTGGACTCCACTGCAGTGCCTACCACCAGGGGAGGAGAATGGGGAACAGGCAAGGTGGGCTGGACAGAGGGGAGGACACCCTCACCACATCAGTGGCACAGACAAGCGCAGTGGGGGTGTGGTGCCGGGAGAGCAAGTGGCAGGGGAGAAGGCCGGAGCCTCTTGGGGATGGTATATCTGTGGGTGGGGGAACCTGGGGCAGGGTGTGGCGGGGGCACCTGTGGAGTGGGGGCCTGAGGGATGGAGGAAGGTGACCTGGTGCTTGAGCTGCAGGGCGGCGGCGGGGTCTTGCTCTTAGCACTCCGGGGGACTTGCGGGTGGGGGCCTCAGTCTGTCTGCGCCTGGGGGAGGGTGTCCGGGGGCGAGGGGCACTCTGCTCCATGTGGGGGGCTTCCTCTTCCCCCTGGATGCTGGGGCAGCTGGATCGGAGGGGAAGAGGCCGAGGTCACTGAGGAAGAGGCGCTGGGTCTTTGGGGTTGCAGGTGAGGCAAGGGAGGGTGCTTTGGAGGGAGAGGCAACTGAGGACTGCACAGTGCCCGTGGATGCGTGTGTGTGTACCAGGGCCCCATCCCCTGTGAGTCTGGTTTCAGTCCCCTGACTGTGCGTGCGTGTGCGTTTAGTTTGTGGCGTGTGTGTCTGTGTGCTGGATGTGTGTGTGCTGGTGTGTGCCTGTGCCGGTGTGTGTGTGCTTGGGACGGGCAAGGTGCTGGGGAGTGTGGATGGAGCAGAGGCAGGAGGGGTGAGGGACTGTCTGAGGAGGGACACTGCTGCCGTCAGGGAGGAGTCCATGGACCTGTTGCCCCTCTGTAGGTCAGACATACCCGATGAGATGCCCTCCATGAACGACACCAGCTGAGTCAACAGTGCGGTGTGCGCATGGAGGACACTCAGCATGGCTGTCTGCCCTACATGGAGCTGGCGAAGGAGGTACACAGACTCCTCACTCAGGGCAGCAGGGGACACAGGGGCAGGGGTGCGGTGCCTGGGCCAAAGGAGACACGCTCCCGAACATGGGAGCCTCCACGGACCTGGGGAATGGGAGCCGATGGGAGGGCGGTGGTGGTGCTGGTGGTGGCGGGGACAGCAACACTAGCTGGGGTGTGGTGGCTGCTGACACCCGCCTCCACAAGGGAGTCATCCTCCGAGTTGCTCTGGTCCTCAGCTGAGGTCGATGGTGCTGAGGATTCCTCGGTGTGGCTCCCTCGCCCTCCGTGCCACTGGGTCCCTCCGACCACTCCTCGGCTGCTGACCCAGTCTGGCTCTCTGGCTCCTCCTGGTCCGTGGAGCTGTCCCCTTCCGTGGATGTATCTGCAAACAATGGGGAAACAGACAGACATCAGTCACCTGCACCAAACGCACACACCACTGTGAGCACAGCACATCACAGAGCAAGCCCTGGCATCATTAGTTGTACATTGCTAAAAGTGCCCTAACTGAACAGGAGAAGCCAATTGTCAGTCTGATGCCAAGCATGGCACTCACATCCCACATGGCCTTGCACCCATCTGTCTGGTGTCTGTTGGATTGCAACACCCCAGTGTGGACACATGCACCAAGTACACAGTAGTTGGACAGTGCAGAGGACACGGTGTGGACACATCACAGCTCTTGCCACTGAGTCAGTACAGGTTTCCGGATGAAAGGGATGCCCAGAGTCAAATAGGAAATGCATGTGATGCATACCAGCGACAGACACCATGATGCACCCATGTCCTGATAGCCAGCGCCACTATGGTGTGCATGTAGCACATGTCACTCCCCTGCAGGACCACAAATAAGTTGACACATGCCATGGCAGAGGCATGACTGTTAAGTCATACATCACTGTCTCAGTGATGTATGACTTGGCAGCCAGAACAACACTATGCACTGTGTCACAATAGTAGGTCATGGGGAATGCAAGTCCTGGAGCTGCACAAGTGCACATGTACATCCCCCACACAACACATCATCTCAACCCTCATCTGTCCAGGTCACACCTATTGGACATATGGGAGACCTGTGACACTACCCTCTGAACCTGAGCCCCTCACAATTTGCTGTGAATGGGGAACAGCTGCCTGAACATCACATTCGCATACCCCAGTCTGCACAGGCAGCTGATCAAACACCTATGTGACACACAAGTATCGTCTCCTATGGTCACATCTCCAGGGGCATGCTGAGCCCCTACCAAGAAACACCACAGCAGTCCTGGCAACTAATCCACAGCACACTGACACAGAGGCAGACACCGGAGGGGTCAAATCACTGTGCACAATGTGTCAGCTGATACACGGGAGTGGGAGTACAGAGTGCATTGCATGGCCTGGAGTAGGCATGACTGTCCTGCTCCACATGAATGAGGGATGTGCCCTGGACAGTGGATAGCTGGCTATGTATGTGTGACACACGTAATCTGCACACTCCTGGGGCACAAACATTGTTCCCACCCGCTGCATGGGCGTGTGCCACATACCCCAGGCACATGTGGTGGCTCAGCTCAGCAAGTGGACAACATATCAAAGCAACACGCAGATCACATGTCCAAACCCAGGCGTTGTGTGAACAATGGACCCACCCATGATGCCCACAACAGAGTCAGGGAAACAGATGCTGTCCCCCACCTTTAGTGAAGCAAACTGCAAGGACACAGTCCCAAGTGACACAATTCCCTGACTGTAAGGGCCACACCTGGGTATCAGATGAGCAGTGGGCAGTGCACAATAGAGGGACATGGCTCCTGGACAACATGACTGCTGCACTGTGGCAGTTGAACCAGGCCAGAGGAGGGCACAAAGCATGTAATACAGAGTTCACAGTGCAGTCTTTGACTCACCCCCTCCTTGCTGCTGTCTGGCCTTCAGCTGCCCATCCAGGTCTGGAAACACCACCGCCAGGATCTGGAGCATGTGGGGGGTCAGGGTCCGTGTTCCGCCCCTCCTGCGAGGAGGCGACAGCTTCAGCTGGACCCGTGCAATCCTCCGGGTCCAGCCCCGAAGGTCCTGCCACCTCTTCTGGCAGTTGCGGATCCGGCGCTTGTAGACCCCCACGGACCGGACAGCCCGGACGATGTCCTTCCAGATTTCCTGCTTCCGATGGGCATTAACCTGTGAGGATGACAAAGTGAAAAGGCCATTACCACACATGCAACATATCCGTGCATGACACAGTCGTATATACATGTCTCAAACACAGGGGCACATGATGTACACAGGCAGTGCAAAGCTGACCATGGACAGTTTGCCAGACGTCACTACATGGTATCATTGCATGGGAAGTAAAACCATGTTCAAATGCACTGTCACTGCACCATACCTGTCCAGTGCAAGTCACTACACACTATGGGGGGTGACAACTACTCAGTGAGCCTGCTAGCCAGTGGCGTGCAGACTCTCAGCCTTGCTAGTCACACAAAATGCACATTCAGAAAGGCAGTGCACAGAACACTCACCTGCTCCCCTGGTGTCCCATACAGCTTGCTGTACTGTGGAAGTAGGCTGTCCAGCAGGGCCTGGTTCTCTTCAAGGCTGAAGGCTGGGGCTCTCTCCACAGTACGTGCCATTGCAGGGTCCAGAGGGGCAGAGACAGCAGCAGTGCAGTGGCAGATGTCGTCTTGGAGCATGTAGTGCAGGCAAGTGGGCTCTCAGGGGAACAGCCAGCAATATATATGTGCTGGAGAGGCAGATACTGTCCCTTGTGTCCAAAGTGATAGGTCCAAGTCGTTTGCATCTTCTGAATCTGGCCAATCCATGGAATAGCAGCACCAAAACACGCCCACAGCATCCTTCAAATCTTCAACTTCATGACATACATGATTTTGCAACATTGTTGTGGGTGACCAACTGATTTTCCAGCAACCGACTCGTTCGAAATTCGAAAACGCGTCCGTTGCCAGGCAAGCCCATTGTCAATGGGTGCGCACCGATCGGTCCATTGCGGTACAACGCGCACAGGGGTACAACGCGTACCCGCACACATTGAAAGCAATGGGCCGGCCGGAGGCACCGATCGGTCCATTGCAGTTCAACGCGCACAGGGGTACAACGCGTACCCGCACACATTGAAAGCAATGGGCCGGCCGGAGGCACCGATCGGTCCATTGCTGTTCAACGCGCACAGGGGTCCAACGCGTACCCGCACACATTGAAAGCAATGTTCCGGCCGGAGGCACCGATCGGTCCATTGCAGTTCAACGCGCACAGGGGTACAACGCGTACCCGCACACATTGAAAGCAATGGGCCGGCCGGAGGCACCGATCGGTCCATTGCTGTTCAACAGCGCACAGGGGTACAACGCGTACCCGCACACATTGAAAGCAATGGGACGGCCGGAGGCACCGATCGGTCCATTGCTGTTCAACGCGCACAGGGGTACAACGCGTACCCGCACACATTGAAAGCAATGGGCCGGCCGGAGGCACCGATTGGTCCATTGCAGTTCAACGCGCACAGGGGTACAACGCGTACCGCGCACATTGAAAGCAATGGGCCGGCCGGAGGCACCGATCGGTCCATTGCAGTTCAACGCGCACAGGGGTACAACGCGTACCCGCACACATTGAAAGCAATGGGCCGGCCGGAGGCACCGATCGGTCCATTGCTGTTCAACGCGCACAGGGGTACAACGCGTACCCGCACACATTGAAAGCAATGGGCCGGCCGGAGGCACCGATCGGTCCATTGCAGTTCAACTCGCACAGGGGTACAACGCGTACCCGCACACATTGAAAGCAATGGGCCGGCCGGAGGAACCGATCGGTCCATTGCAGTTCAACGCATCACTGTACATGTGACTGGCATATGTCAGCATGCCTGTCTCAGATGGACATATGCCAGCCACAGATAGCTCCCAGGGAGTGAGGGGCACACCTACATCATGACAGCCTGTCCAAACCTTATCATAAGGCATGTAAGGCTGCATTTCCTATTGTGTGTATGTTGGTGTACATGTTGTCCTGTGGGTGTCACCTGTGGGCAGCCACCCCCAGGCTGTGCACGTGTTCATGGGGACAGGATCATGGGTGTTACGTGTACGTGACCACTGTGATGTGCAACTGTTCATATCTGTGCATGTGCCATGGTCACATTTCACAGTGGTGTATGTGTATCTCATGTCACATACCCCGTGAGTCCCATGTGGGACGGTATGTTTGAGCCAGGGTGTCCCAGTGGCACAATAGTGATGGTCCTCCACAGTCTTTGTGCATGTAGTGTTTACAATGTCTCTGATTTCATGTGCACAATGGGAGACAGTCTCCACATCCACATTGTGTGTGCATGGACTCTGATGTTGTGCGTGTGTGTCACAGACGTCCATGTCTGTCCTGCCGTGGCAAGTGGGGCCACTACCTGTGGGGGTCATGGTTGTTTTGCTGTGGTGTATACATGATACTCCATGTAATGCCAGTGTCCATGTGGCATTACAGGGTCCCTGGGAATGTACCTGTCGTTGAGCTGTGGTGCCTGGGGCACATCTGTCCTCACATGTCACTGTGGGGGGTTATTGTGACACGGCAGCAGGAGATGGGAACTGTGACACGGCCTCATGATATCCAATGGGCCAACCTGGGACAAATTGATGCCACCTGTAGGACCGTGTTGACAGATGTTGGCCATGTATGTACCATACATGTCCTTCCGGTACTGCACACTTCATGTAGTTGTGCCTCATAATGATGTATGTTGGGATCTTGAGTGTGTTCAATGCCGCATATGTGGGGTGACTGACAATCTTGCTTACTTCTCCTCTGCACTGCAGGGCTCCTGCTGTCCATCGGCCATTCCCAGACCTGGCAACGATGGTGGAACGGGACAGCATCTGACGGTACCGCTTCACCAGGCAGCTGATTGAGGATTTGGCAGTGCAGTTGTCCCCACATTTGCAGCCTGGCCGGCCGTATCCTACAGCGCTGACCCCCAAGGTGAAGGGGATGGCAGCCCTACACTTCTTTGCCACTGGTACCTTCCAACATACTGTGGCGACTGCTGGTGGGATGTCACAGACCATGTTCAGCCGTGTGCTCCGCGATGTTTTGGCGGCAATGTTGCTCTTCCTGAACCGGTACATCTATTTCCCTAGACTGCGACGACTCACTGACGTGAAGAGTGACTTTTATGCCCTGGGGAGGATGCCGCATGTCATTGGCTCCATTGATGGGACACATGTGGCTTTGGTACCACCACAGGCCCAGGAGCAGGCCTACAGGAACCGCAAGCACTACCACTCGGTCAATGCACTGGTGGTGTGTCTTGCAGACATGACCATCACACACGTGTGTGCCCGTTTCCCTGGTTCAGCACACGATGCCTTTGTGATGAGGAGTAGTCGCATCCCCAGGATGATGGCACAGATGCAGAACCAGCGTGCCTGGCTTGTCGGTGTGTACTGACTTTGTGCCATTGTGTGTGATCTGATCTGTAGTATTCCGCCCACTTTTCCAAGTCAGCTAATGTGCACTTGTCTGTCCATAGGTGACTCGGGATACCCCAACATGCCGTGGTTGCTGACACCCCTCAGGAACCCTGTGACACCTGCCCAGATGCGCTACAATGAGGCACATGGTCGGACCAGGAGAGTGATTGAGCGGACCTTTGGTCTCCTGAAGAGCCGCTTCCGCTGCCTGGACAAGACCGGAGGGTCCCTCCCATATGCCCCTGCGAAAGTGTGCAAGATTATCATCGTCTGCTGCATGCTCCACAACCTGGCAGTGCGGAAGGAGTTGCCTCTCATCCAGGATGACAATGACCAACATCCGCCACCTGTGGAGGATCCTGGCCTGGACCACGATGCCAGTGACGATGATGATGATGATGATGGTGATGGTGATGTCCGCACACAGCTCATCACCAACTTCTTTAGCTGAATGTGAGTATCCTGAGGTGTCATGTCAATGTTGTGAGTTGGCATGATGTGTGGGTGGTGCTCTGGTGCTGTTGGAGTGTGTCCATGGGCTACTTGACTGGATGTGTGTTGCGATGTGTGGTGACAGGTGGGCTGTACTCCCCAACAGTGTTGACATGCTAACTTGGTTCTGGGTGGGTATCTTGTAACATGTATTGTGCATGAGTTTTGCTGTTCTGTCCTGTACTCCATTGCTTTTGACTTTGTGTCATTTCTGTCCTTCACAGGGTACTTTCAGATTCGTTTGGTCAACTGTGTCCACCGACGACGTGATTGCACATCCAGGCTGGTAGCTGTTGTGTCCCTACAGGTGATGTGCGCCACACCCATGGACTTCCTTCCGTCTACAGTTGTTGACTGTGTGCCCGCTACCAGGTGGGGTTACCTTGCATCTGTAATGGTTACGGCATGTTGCAACTGTGTAATAAACCTGTGCTTCACTTTGTGATGTGCGTTGTCTGTGGTCACACATTTGACTGCCATTTGCTTACTGCACCTGTGGGCTACTTGACTACAACTGAGAATGGGTGTGGTGTCTGTGCATTGCACCGTCTTCCCTGGCAACATCAGTGTAGGCAATGAGTCAGATGGCCTAGGTGTGTATGTGTCGTGTAGCCCTGGTGGTGTGTCTCCCTCATGTGTGTCACGTTGCCTGTAGTCACATGCCTGTGTTGTCCTTGCTGTTGCAGTTCGCATACACAGTGTAATTTTGCAGTTCATCATCCCCATAACAGCACCCACGTTGGAATCACGACAGAGGCAAGTATGGTGTATTAGTGTGTTTATTGTGATACATTTGTGTTAATAGTGCATAGGATGGGTTGTGCTGTACATGAATCTTGCAATCCCAAGTTCCTAGGTGAATTGAAAGTCCGGGTAGACAGGATCCCCAGTATCGGGCCACAGTTGTCTGACACATTGGTCCAACTTGTACTCCCCATGCAATGTGTGGGAGTAGTGTTGCCGTCAACAGGGTGAACAGTCTGTGCACAAAGGCGAACATCCAGAACAGGTTCAGGCTTCCTGGGAGTTGCGCTTGGCCATCGGCCTCTCACTTTTCTCTCCTCGGACGACCCCTCTTCTTGGGGGGGGGGGCCCTCAAGTGCAGGCTGCTGCGGTGCAGGGGACTCTCCGCCAGAGTCCTCCTCCCTCCCTGTGGCAGTTGCAGTTTGTTCGGCACCAGATGTTGTTGGCACACAGGGAGGTGTGGACTGGTTGCTGTTCATCTGGCGGAGGCATTGTAAAATGTCCCTGTGCACCGCCGTCATCTCATGCAGTGCATCCCACTTGGACTCCACGCGGGACATGTGTGAGTCCACACGGGACATGTGTGACTCCACGTGGGACATGTGGGAGTCCAAGCGGGCATGATGGGCAGCCTGCTGCTGTTTAATGTCTCTGAGGAGCCCCACTACCTGGCTGAGCTCTCCGGTGCTGGACTGGTACGCATCAGCTATGCGTACCAGTTGTGGGTCGTCATGCACACCAGCAACGTCTGCAAGCAGCGACCTCTGTCTCCCACCCCTCCCACCACCCCTGCTGACATGTGCAGTGTGTGCAGTGGCACGCACAGATAACCCTGGTCCACCTTGGGGGTTGGTGGTGGTGGTGGTGTCCATGGCCCCAGGTTGGTCCAGGGTCACTGTGCTGGTGTTGCTCCTTATTCTGTCCATGTCGGCAGGGATGGTATTCGTGGTGACAGTCGTTGTAGGGGTGGGTGCAGGGGTGCAGCTGGTGGTCCTGCTGGTGCTGCATGTTGACTTGCACCGGATGTGCCAGGTTGTTCTTCATCGTCCGAGGAGGACAGAGGCTGTACGACGCCAGTGAGCTCGGCATCCTCTTGGGCCTGGGACTGGGACTCCTCAGCGTCTGCTGCTGTGTCCCCATCATCACCTGTTTTTGGGAGACACAAACAATGTATGTCATGTTTCTGCAGGCATCAATGGTTGACACACATGACAGTTGTGACTGTGCCTCTGGGTGCGGGCCTGTACATTGCATTGTCCTAAGTCGTCACAGTCAGGGGTTGATATTGGTGTGGCACATTGTCCTGCATTATTTGGGCATTTCTATGTATTTTCTGGGGTGTGAACATGGTCTGCATTGGTTGTGTTTGGTTGACAGCCGGCCCTCCTTCCCACCCACCCAGCCAGTCAGTTATCCCACCATGGAACGTGCTTGCGTTGCAGGGAGTGTAAGTTGTCTCTCAGGATGTCAGTCAGTGGTGTCCTGCTGTTTGTTGGTGCACAGTTGGCAGCAGGGCCTTGTGCTCCCCACAGCAGTAGCCAGTGTCAGCCATCTTGTGAGTCCTTCTCCACTCCCTGTGATGTGAGCATGGTTCAGGGTGGTGTTGATGGGCCAGTTGTGAGGCTGAGCAATGTCTGTGACTACGACTCCCATCATGCCATTGCCTCCACCCCACTTCCCAGCATTCCCATACTTACTTGCTTTTGTGTGGAGTTCAGTGTGTGTGGGTGTGAGAGCAATGGCAAGATGGCTGACAGTGGTGTCCTGCTGTTGGTTGGTGTGCAGTACCCAGCATGCCCTTGTGCTCCCACGACACAGCAACAGTGTCAGACATCTTTGATGGGCCTTTCCACTCTCTGTGGGATGTGCATGCGTGAGTGTGAGCTTGCTGGGCCATGTGGTGGGGGATGTAGAGCTGTGACTACGACTCCCATCATGCTTTTGCCTTATCCCCCCTTCCCAGCATGCACATGCTTCCTTCCTTTTGACTCTGCTTCCCTGTGGGGTGGGCTGGCTGAGCTGACAGGATGGCTGGGAGTGTTGTCCTGGCAGTTGTTTGGCTAAGAGTCCCAAGAGTGTCCCTGTGCTTCACACAACATAACCCAGGGTGGTGGTTCTTTGTGGGATCTTGTGTTAGGATGGAGGGCATTGCATTCTACCAGGTGGGTACTGTGGAGTTTGTGTTGGGGGTGTGTGAGGGGAGGTGCTTGTGACTATAGTCAGTGCTGCAAGTCCCCCTTCCCACCCAGCCAGCCAGATATCCCACCATGGAACGTGCTTGCATTGCAGGGAGTGTAAGTTGTCTCTCAGGATGTCAGTCAGTGGTGTCCTGCTGTTTGTTGGTGCACAGTTGCCAGCAGGGCCTTGTGCTCCCCACAGCAGTAGCCAGTGTCAGCCATCTTGTGAGTCCTTCTCCACTCCCTGTGATGTGAGCATGGTTCAGGGTGGTGTTGATGGGACAGTTGTGGGGGTGACCAATATCAGTGACTACGACTCACATCATGCTATTGCCTCCACCCCCCTTCCCAGCATGCCCATGCTTCCTTCCTTTTGAATCTGCTTCCCTGAGGGGTGGGCTGGCTGTGCTGACAGGATGACTGGGAGTGTTGTCCTGGCAGTTGTTTGGCTAAGAGTCCCAAGAGTGTCCCTGTGCTTCACACAACATAACCCAGGGTGGTGGTTCTTTGTGGGATCTTGTGTTAGGATGGGGGGCATTGCAATCTACCAGGTGGGTTCTGTGGAGTTTGTGTTGGGGGGTGTGTGAGGGGCGGTGCTTGTGACTATGGTCAGTGCTGCAAGTCCCCCTTCCCACCCAGCTAGCCAGATTTCCCACCATGGAACGTGCTTGCATTGCAGGGAGTGTAAGTTGTCTCTCAGGATGTCAGTCAGTGGTGTCCTGCTGTTTGTTGGTGCACATTTGCCAGCAGGGCCTTGTGCTCTCCACAGCAGTAGCCAGTGTCAGCCATCTTGTGAGTCCTTCTCCACTCCCTGTGATGTGAGCATGGTTCAGGGTGGTGTTGATGGGACAGTTGTGGGGGTGAGCTATGTCTGTGACTACGACTCCCATCATGCCATTGCCTCCACCCCACTTCCCAGCATTCCCATACTTACTTGCTTTTGTGTGGAGTTCAGTGTGTGTGGGTGTGAGAGCAATGGCAAGATGGCTGACAGTGGTGTCCTGCTGTTGGTTGGTGTGCAGTACCCAGCATGCCCTTGTGCTCCCCACGACACAGCAACAGTGTCAGACATCTTTGATGGGCCTTTCCACTCTCTGTGGGATGTGCATGCGTGAGTGTGAGCTTGCTGGGCCATGTGGTGGGGGATGTAGAGCTGTGACTACGACTCCCATCATGCTTTTGCCTCCTCCCCCTTCCCAGCATGCCCATGCTTCCTTCCTTTTGACTCTGCTTCCCTGTGGGGTGGGCTGGCTGTGCTGACAGGATGGCTGGGAGTTGTTGTCCTGGCAGTTGTTTGGCTAAGAGTCCCAAGAGTGTCCCTGTGCTTCACACAACATAACCCAGGGTGGTGGTTCTTTGTGGGATCTTGTGTTAGGATGGAGGGCATTGCATTCTACCAGGTGGGTACTGTGGAGTTTGTGTTGGGGGTGTGTGAGGGGAGGTGCTTGTGACTATAGTCAGTGCTGCAAGTCCCCCTTCCCACCCAGCCAGCCAGATATCCCACCATGGAACGTGCTTGCATTGCAGGGAGTGTAAGTTGTCTCTCAGGATGTCAGTCAGTGGTGTCCTGCTGTTTGTTGGTGCACAGTTGCCAGCAGGGCCTTGTGCTCCCCACAGCAGTAGCCAGTGTCAGCCATCTTGTGAGTCCTTCTCCACTCCCTGTGATGTGAGCATGGTTCAGGGTGGTGTTGATGGGACAGTTGTGGGGGTGACCAATATCAGTGACTACGACTCCCATCATGCTATTGCCTCCACCCCCTTCCCAGCATGCCCATGCTTCCTTCCTTTTGAATCTGCTTCCCTGTGGGGTGGGCTGGCTGTGCTGACAGGATGGCTGGGAGTGTTGTCCTGGCAGTTGTTTGGCTAAGAGTCCCAAGAGTGTCCCTGTGCTTCACACAACATAACCCAGGGTGGTGGTTCTTTGTGGGATCTTGTGTTAGGATGGGGGCATTGCAATCTACCAGGTGGGTTCTGTGGAGTTTGTGTTGGGGGTGTGTGAGGGGCGGTGCTTGTGACTATGGTCAGTGCTGCAAGTCCCCCTTCCCACCCAGCTAGCCAGATTTCCCACCATGGAACGTGCTTGCATTGCAGGGAGTGTAAGTTGTCTCTCAGGATGTCAGTCAGTGGTGTCCTGCTGTTTGTTGGTGCACAGTTGCCAGCAGGGCCTTGTGCTCCCCACAGCAGTAGCCAGTGTCAGCCATCTTGTGAGTCCTTCTCCACTCCCTGTGATGTGCGCATGGTTCATGGTGGTGTTGATGGGACAGTTGTGGGGGGCAATATGTGTGACTGCGACTCCCATGATGCTATTGGCTACACTGACTTGGCCAGCATACACAGAATTCCTTCCTTTGAGTGGTCTTCACTGTGTGTTGGTGTTGTTGTGGTGGCTACATGTGTGGATGTGTTTGTTAGTTCTATTTGTGCCACTGCCTAGCTGTAGTTGTGGTTGTGTTTGTACATGTGTTGGCACAGTTGGATGTGACTTTTTTGATGGCATTTGTTGTGTTTATCTGACTGACATACACATTTTGGGATGATTCTGTTCTAGTTGCTGTGTAATTGCTATGAGTGCATGGTTTGACTCTCCCCTTGACAGTGATGTGTGTGTTTTGTGGCAGTATATTGTGTACATTTGTTGTGTACTCACCAGGCTCTGGGATGTCCTCTAGTCCATATACGCTCACTGGCGGAAGGATGGCCCGCACCTTCTCCTCCCAGGGCCTGAGGTATATTGGCTTGGCAGGAGAGCCACTGCCGGTGTGTTGGCTGTTGATGTAGTCTTTCTTCAGCATGTCCCGTACCCTCCTGCGCACGTCATACCACCTGTTCTGGATGTCGGTCTTTGTGCGCCGACATGGTGATTGGGCGTTCACCCTGTCGATGATCCTCTCCCACATCTTGGTTTTCTGCGACATGGGGGTCTGTTGGACCAGTGTGCCAAACAGCTGTGGCTCCACCCTGAGGATCTCGTCTACCATGACTTCCAATTCACTATCTAGGAACTTGGGATTCTTCTTGGGGGGCATGGTGATGGGTGGTGATGGTGGGTGATGTGTGTGTTGGTGTGCAGGTGAGGGTGTGTGAGTGTGTGTTTTGCTGGGTGTTTGTGAGGTAGGTATTTGTTGGTGTGCTGATGGTGTGTGGCTTGTGTGAGGGATGAGCTGTGGGTGTGTGGTTGCTTTCTCTTGGGTGCTGGCAGTAGAATGGCATTTGCAAAGGCTCATGGTAGTGATTTGTGTCCTTTATATAGGTGGAGTTGTGGGTGTGTCTTTGTTCTCTGTCCCCACCCCCCCAGTATTTATTAGCTTGGTAATTGCTTGTTTGGCCTTTTTTTGGGTGATTTTTCCTTTGTGCTGTTTGTGTATGTTGGAAACGTTCTTGTGACCGAGTCGGACCCTGCATTGGTCTCGTACGGTGTTCTCCGTTTCGTTCACGCTGTGTTTGTGCAGTTTTCTATGCTGCGTACGCGTCGGTCGTGGTGTATTGTGTTGCTTCGGCTCGGTTTTGTATGCGTGTCGGTCGTACGGCTTGTCCTCCGTCCGACTCGCTCGTGGTTTTCGCGCCTTGAATCGTACTTTGCGGTTTGGAGTTAGCGTGTACGTTTCGGTCGGATTTGTTCCGGGTGCGTGTCGGTCGGTTGGATTCGCGTGTTTTCCGGCCGGATTGCTGTTTTCCGTGCGGCTCGGTCGGTCGACTTGGTTTCGGTACGTGTCGGTCGGATTTTTCGCGCCTTGCATCGTACTTGGCGTGTCGTGCGCCACGGATACGTGTCGGTCGGTATTTTTTCCGGATCCGAGTCGGTCGGTGCTTTTTCCGGCCCGAATCGGAATCGACCCCAGTGTGTTTTCTCTACAATTGCATGTTGAAAAACTACCTGAAACCCTTGATGGAGGTGAATGCATCCTTGATTTATTGGAGCGCAATGTCTTCTGTAGTGACTGTCCAAGGCAAATGGGTTCTTTCTTATTATCTCCTGGTCTGGGGCAGAGTCCATAGATCGTCCTTTCCGCTGCTGCTGAGTATGCAAAGGTGCCAAATCACCTACAATCTCTGCCTGTTTGGCCCCACCCCTTCCACGTTAGTAGTAAGCAACAGTGCTTGCTCCAGGTGGGTTGGCCACCTGTGGCCAACCCCCTGCTGTGCATAGACAAAAGAGTGCGCAGTGTGGGATTGACTGCCTGCTCCGGGTGGGTTTGCTGCAGGACCTGGCCACAGCGGAGTTGGCTGGCTTTACGTATGGTAATAAAATATTACTTTACATTAGAAAAACCCTAGAAATTCACTAAAAAATCCAAGGGTTAAAGTTACATTATAGTTAGGGGTGCACAGACAGAATATCGATGTTGGAATAACGATGTGCCAGAATATCGAGTTTTTAATATCGAGGTGGCACAAGATCGACATGCAAGAATATCGTTGACCAGAATATCGACATGAAGGTAAGAAATATCGTTTTTTTAATATCGAAGTTAGTAATATCGTTAGTAAAAATATCGTTGTTAATAATATCAACATTTATTTTAGTGTTTTGTATTTTACTATGTGTGTTTAAAGTATGTGATGTAATTATTTTGTATAAGTATAGCTTATTTTTTAATGTATGTGTGAAATTTTTAGAAGTAATTAATTTTATGTTAATTAATTTTTGTGTATTTTAGTTCCGTAGCGGGTTGTGGGTTTATAGGGAATAGGGTGGGAAGTAATTTAATTAGAATACATTTATGAATAATTTTTAGATGTTATTAATTTTTTTAAATTACATTTTGCGTTTTAGTTCCGGAGCGGGTTGTGGGTTTATAGGGGAATAGGGTGGGAAGTAATTTATTTATAATTAAGTAATTAATATTTTTTATTTATTAATATTTATGTATTTAATATGTTATATTATTAATTGTGATAATTTAAGTGTTATTAATTAGTTATTAATTGGTTATTAATTATTAATATTTAATTAGTTAATTTGTTAATTGTGTCATTTTTTAGGAGCGGGTTGTGGGTTTATAGGGAATAGGGTAGCAAGTAAATTATTTATAATTAATTAATTAATATTTTTAATTACTTAATATTTATGTATGTAATATTTTATATTGTTAATTGTGATAATTAATTTGTTATTAATTGGTTATTCATTATTAATAATAAATTGCTAAATATGTTAATTGTGTTATTTTTTTAGGAGTAGGTTGTGGGTTTATAGGGGAGTAGGGTGGGAAGTAATTCAATTATAATTAATTAATTAATAATGTTTATTAATTCATATTTATGTATTTAATATTTTATATTAAATGCGGTTATTAATTTGTTATTAATTAGTTATGAATTGGTCATTAATAATTATTTATTAATTATTAATTATGTTAATTGTGTCTTTTCTTTAAGAGCATGTTGTGGGATGATAGGGGAGTAGGGTGGGAAGTAATTACATTTTAATATTTTTTAAAATATTTTTTATATATTATTTTTTTAATTTTATTTAATAGTGTTAATTTGGTGAATTAATTTATTACTGATTGTTTTTAATTTGCTTGTTAAGTTATTAGTTAATTAATTAATTGTTAATTTATTATGTTAATTGTGTTATGTTTTACAACATTGGTGGGGTTATTTATAGGGGAATATGGTGGGAGGTAAATTATTTTTCATTAGTTAATTATTTGTTAATTAATGTTCTTTATTTTGCTGGAGTGGGAATAGTAAATTATTCCCCTCCGCTATCCAACACTTTCCCTACTGTTGCACTTGCTGGAGTGGTAATAATAATTGTATCCCCTCCGCTATGCAACACTTTCCCTACTGTTGCACTTGCTGGAGTGGGAATAGTAAATTATTCCCCTCCGCTATCCAACACTTTCCTACTGTTGCACTTGCTGGAGTGGGAACAGTAATTTTAACCCCTCCGCTATCCAACACTTTTCCTATTGTTGTACTCCCTGGAGTGGGAATAGTAAATTATTCCCCTCCGCTATCCAACACTTTCCCTACTGTTGCACTTGCTGGAGTGGGAATAGTAATTTTATCCCCTCCGCTATCCAACACTTTCCCTACTGTTGCACTCGCTGGAGTGGGAATAGTAATTTTACTCCCTCCACTATCCAACACTTTCCCTACTGTTGTACTCCCTGTAGTGGGAATAGTAAATTATTCCCATCCGCTATCCAACACTTTCATATTGTTGCACTTGCTGGAGTGGGAATAGTAATTTTTACCCCTCCGCTATCCAACACTTTTCCTACTGTTGCACTCGCTGGAGTGGGAATAGTAATTTTATCTCCTCTGCTATCCAACAATTTCCCTACTGTTGCACTATCTGGAGTGGGAATAGTAATTTTATCCACTCCGCTATCCAACACTATCACTACTGTTGCACTCTCTGGAGTGGGAATAGAACATTTTAACCCCTCCGCTATCCAACACTTTCTCTATTGTTGCACTCGCTGGAGTCGGAATAGTAATTTTATTCCCTCCGCTATCCAACACATTCCCTACTGTTGCACTATCTGGAGTGGGAATAGTAATTTTATCCCCTCCGCTATCCAACACTTTCCCTACTGTTGTACTCCCTGGAGTGGGAATAGTAAATTATTCCCCTCCGCTATCCAACACTTTCCCTACTGTTGCACTTGCTGGAGTGGGAATAGTAAATTATTCCCCTCCGCTATCCAACACTTTCATACTGTTGCACTTGCTGGAGTGGGAATAGTAATTTTTACCCCTCCGCTATCCAACACTTTTCCTACTGTTCCACTCGCTGGAGTGGGAATAGTAATTTTATCTCCTCAACTATCCAACAATTTCCCTACTGTTGCACTATCTGGAGTGGGAATAGTAATTTTATCCACTCCGCTATCCAACACTATCCCTACTGTTGCACTCTCTGGAGTGGGAATAGAAAGATTTAACCCCTCCGCTATCGAACACTTTCTCTATTGTTGCACTCGCTGGAGTCGGAATAGTAATTTTATTCCCTCCGCTATCCAATACTTTCCCTACTGTTGCACTATCTGGAGTTGGAATAGTAATTGTATCACCTCCGCTATCCAACACTTTCCCTACTGTTGCACTCGTTGGAGTGGGAATAGTGATTTTATCCCCTACGCTATCCAACACTTTCCCTACTGTTGCACTCTCTGGAGTGGGAATAGTAAATTATTCCCCTACGCTATCGAACACTTTCCCTACTGTTGCACTTGCTGGAGTGGGACTAGTAATTTTACCCTCCGCTATCCAACACTTTCCCTACTGTTGCACTCGCTGGAGTGGGAATAGTAATTTTATCCCCTCCGCTATCCAACACTGTCCCTACTGTTGCACTCGCTGGAGTGGGTATAGTAATTTTATTCCCTCCACTATCCAACACTTTCCCTACTCTTGCATTTACTGGAGTGGGAATAATAATTTGATCCCCTACGCTATCCAACATTTTCCCTACTGTTTCAGTTAATGTAGTGTAACATGTTGTTTTAAAAGTAAAAAAATATTTTAATATTTTAATTTATTATATATATATTTTATTTTTATGTTTATGCTACAGGTGTATGTATATATATATGTATTTATAATTTGTATTATGTTTCTAACACTTTATAATTTATTATAATAATTATTTATTAATATTATTAAGTAAATATATATATATAATAATTTTTATATATGTATGTTTAATTTATTTTTACATTACATTTATTATGTATACTTTTTTACATTTTTTAATAATTCCAACTATATTTTTATTAATTATATGTATTATTTAATTTATTTAAAATTATTTATTAGAGATTTTTTAAAAACGATATTTTGAACAACGATATTTTTAACAACGATATTTTTAACAACGATATTTTTGTACTTACAATTGTAAAGATAGGATGTCGATATTCTTGACATCGATATTTTGAACACAATATATGTGTAGGTCGATATTCCTGTCGTCGATATTCTGTCAGTGATCCATAGTTAGGTGTGACAAAAAGATCTGTTTTTGGTTAAAAAAGAACCCTTAAAAATTCACTGAATAATCGAAAGCTTAAAGTACCTTTATAGTTAGGTGTTGAGGTAGCCACTTTTTTCTTGAAAAAAGTTGCAGATATTCAGCCACTTTCTCTGCTACATCAGACTATAGCTCTGCAGACATTTCTGCTACTCGCTCCACCACATTAAATTATATTTCCCAACGGGGTCATCCTGCCAGGACTTGTTCACTGAGCTCAGTTCAGCTCCCGTACCCCCAACATTCAAATCCCTCCTCACTTCCATTAACCTCTTCGCTGCTAGGCCTTTTCCCCCCTGTGCTAAGCCTTTTTTCGGCTATTTGGGGTAGTTTGTGCTTAGGCCCCTGTAACTTTTCGACCACATAAGGTATCCACGCCAAATTTGCGTCCTTTTCTTCCAACATCGTGGGGATTCTAAAGGTACCCAGAGTTTGTGGATTCCCCTGGAGGGGACCCAGAAATTAGCCAAAATACAGCTAAATTTTAGGGTTTTTTGGGAAAAATTGGAAAAAACTGCTGCAAATGAAAGCGTCTGTTTTTTTTCCCTGCAAATGGTATCAACAAAGGGTTTGTGGGGCTGAAATTACCATTTTCCCAGCTTTCAGGGACTGACAGACTTTTGTCAGAAAACCAAAAATTTTTACACAGTTTTGGCATTTTACTGGGACATAGCCTATTTTTGCTATTTTTTGTGCTTTCAACCTTCTTCCAGTTAATGGTAGAAATGGGTATGAAAGCAATAATGGATCCTGTAAAGCTATATATTTTAGAAAAGTAGACACAGTTCTGAATTCAGCAAGGGGTAATTTGTGTAGATCCTTCAAGGTTTCTTTATAGAAACTAATAGTTGAAAATAGGAGAAATTGAAAATGAGTTGAAAAAAACAGCTGTTTGTGCCATCGTTTTTACCTGTAACTTCTTCTAATTATGACAGATGTTTGAAAACAATATACTGTTACATCCACTGGACCTTTATGGTTGTGGGGATATATAAGACTTGTAGGTTCACCAAGAACTCGATGAACCCAGAGTCAATAACTGAGCAGCATCTTGCAATGGTTTTTTATTATGTACGGGGTATATAGCAAATAATTTAGGAAAATATATACAGTGAAAAATCGGGATGAAAGACACCTATGTATTTCTGAAATTGGAACAAAATATAGAGTTTAGAAACAGTAGCTATTTGCACATTTCCGAAATTGGGAGTACCCAGACTAGCATGAGAATTATAGGACATTTTTCAAAGTGACTTCTTTTTACTCATTGTCTTTCATTCGGAAGGCAGAAATGCATCGAAAGTCAATAGGTAATAACAGTTGCTCTACAATTCTGTGTTACCCTAAGTCTCCCCATAAAGATGGTACCTCACTTGTGTGGGTAGGCCTAGTGCCCGCAACAGGAAACGGCCCAAAATGCAACATGGACACACCACATTTTCACAGTGAAAACTGACCCTTTTTTTGCAAAGTGCCTAGCTGTAGATTTTGAACCCTAGCTCTGCCGGCACCTAGGGAAACCTAGCAAACCTATACATTTTTTAAAAGTAGACACGCAGGGGAATACAGGATCGGGTGACTTGTCTGGCTTTCACCAGGTACTGTTACCCAGAATCCCTTGCAAACCTCAAACGTTGTAAAAAAAAACACATTTTCCTCACATTTTTATGGTGGAAAGTTTTGGAATCTGCGTGGATCCACAAAATTCCACCCACCCCGCATTCCCCAAAGTCTTCCGAGAAAAATGGCACCTCACTTGTGTGGGTAGGCCTATTGCCCGCGACAGGAAAAGGCCCAAAACCCAACGTGGACACACCACATTTTCACAGTGAAGACTGACCCTTTTTTTGCAAAGTGCCTAGCTGTAGATTTTGAACACTAGCTCTGCCGGCTCCTAGGGAAACCTAGCAGACCTATACATTTTTGAAAACTAGACACACAGGGGAATCCAGGATGTGTTGACTTGTCTGGCTCTCACCAGGTACTGTTACCCAGAATCCCTTGCAAACCTCAAACTTTGTCACAAAAACCACATTCCTCACATTTCTGTGGTGGAAAGTTCTGGAATCTGCGGGGATCCAAAAAATTCCTCCCACCCTGCATTCCCCAAAGTCTTCCCAGAAAAATGATACCTCACTTCTGTGGGTAGGCCTGGTGCCCGCATCAAGAAACGGCCCAAAACGCAACGTGGACACACCACATTTTCACAGTGAAAACTGACCCTTTTTTGCAAAGTGCCTAGCTGTAGATTTTGAACCCTAGCTCTGCCGGCACCTAGGGAAACCTAGCCCAGGACCAAAAACTCATGTGACCCCCCCTTGCAAAACGAGGTCATTTTTGGATACAAAGGGGGCATCTGTGTTTTTGGTCCCGGGGTCGGCAGCCATCTAGGGAAACCTACCAAACCCATACATTTCTGAAAACTAGAGACCCGGGGGAGTCCAGGGAGGTATGACTTGCGTGGATCCCCCAACGTTTCCCTACCCAGAATCCCCTGCAAACCTCAAATTTTGATGAACAAATTAAATTTTTCTCAAATTTCTGTGTGGGAAAGTTGTAGGATCACCGGGCTGACACAAATTTCCTACCACACAGCTTTCCCCCAGGTCTCTCAATAAAAATGGTACCTCATTCTTGTTGGTGGGTCAAGTACCCGCGACAGGCAAGAGCCCAAAACGTATTGTGGAGACAACAAAATTGCCTATCACAAAACGATCTGCTTTTGCAAGGGGGGGTCACATGTGTTTTTGGTCCCCGGCCTGGCGGCCATCTAGGGAAACCTACAAAACGCACACATTTCTGAAAACTAGAGACCCGGGGAAGTCCAGGGAGGTATGGCTTGCGTGGATCCCCCAACGTTTCCCTACCCTGAATCCCCTGCAAACCTCAAAGTTTGATGAAAAAATCAACTTTTTCTCAAATTTCTGTGTGGGAAAGTTGTAGGATCACCGGGCTGACACAAATTTCTTACCACCCAGCGTTCCCCCAGGTCTCCCAATAAAAATGGTACCTCACTCTTGTGGGTGGGTCAAGTATCCGCGACAGGCAAGGGCCCAAAACGTATTGTGGAGACATCAAAATTACCTATCACAAAACAACCTGGTTTTGCAAGGGGGGTCACCTGGATTTTTGGCCCCGTGCTAGGCGGCCATCTTGGGAAACCTACCAAACCCACACATTTCTAAAAACTAGGGGGCTTATTTACAAGGCCCTTGTGCCATTTTTGCGTCATTTTTAACATGGGAAAAATGACGCAAAAGTGGCGCAAGGGCCTTGTAAATAAGCCCCTAGACACCCAGGGGAGTCCAGCAAGGTATGGCTTACGTGGGCCCCCCAACGTTTTCCTTCCCTGAATCCCCTGCAAACCTCAAAGTTTGATGAAAAAATCAACTTATTCTCAAATTTCTGTGTGGGAAAGTTGTGAGATCACTGGGTTGACACAACTTTCCTATCACCCAGCGTTCCCCCAGGTCTCCTGTTAAAAATGGTACCTTACTCGTGTGGGTGGGTCAAGTACCCGTGACAGGCAAGGGCCCAAAACGTATTGAGGAGACATCAAAATTACCTATCACAAAACAAACTGGTTTTGCAAGGGGGGTCACCTGGGTTTTTGGCCCCGGGCTCGGCAGCCATCTTGGGAAACCTACCAAACCCACACATTTCTGAAATCTAGACACCTGGGGGAATCCATTGAGGTATGGCTTATCGTTTTCCTACTCAGAATCCCCTGCAAACCTCAAATTTAGCTGAAGAAATCACATTTTACTCAAATTTCTGTGTGGGAAAGTAGAGTAAAATGATACCTCACTTGCGTGGGTGGGGCAAGGGCCTGTGACTGGGAAGAGCCAAAAACATAGGGATTAAGGGTATAGCACAGAGAATTCTAAGTGCTACATTTTTTTAAAAATAGGTTTTTAGCCAATTCTGCATTGGACACCCACACAAGTGAGGTATCATTTTACTTGGGAGACTGAGGGGAACGCTGTGGGGTAGGACATTTGTACCAGCATGGTGATTCCATGCAAAAATATGTGGAAAATGTGTTTTTTCTGCTAAATTTGAGGTTTGCAGGGTGTTCTGGGTAGGAAAACGTTGTGGGATCCATGCAAGTCATACCTCGCTGGACTCCCCCGGGTGACTAGTTTTCAGAAATGTGTGGGTTTGGTAGTTTCCCAGGATGGCTGCTGAGCCCGGGGCCAAAAACCCAGGTGACCCCCCTTGCAAAACCAGGTTGTTTTGTGATAGGTAATTTTGATGTCTCCTCAATACGTTTTGGGCCCTCGCCTGTCGCCGGTACTTTACCCACCCACGCGAGTGAGGTACCATTTTTATCAGGAGACCTGAGGGAATGCTGGGTGGTAGGAAATTTATGGATCCATGCAGATTCCAGAACTTTCCCACACAGAAATTTGAGAACAATGTGTTTTTTTCAGCTAAATTTGAGGTTTGCAGGGGATTCTGGGCAGGAAAACGTTGGGGGGCACACGCAAGCCATACTTCGCTGGACTCCCCCGGGTCTCTAGTTTTCAGAAATGTGTGGGTTTGGTAGGATTCCCAAGATGGCCGCTGAGCCCGGGACCAAAAACCCAGGTGACCCCCCTTGCAAAACCAGGTTGCTTTGTGATAGGTAATTTTGATGTCTCCTCAATACGTTTTGGGCCCTCGCCTGTCGCCGGTACTTTACCCACCCACGCGAGTGAGGTACCATTTTTATCAGGAGACCTGAGGGAACGCTGGGTGGTAGGAAATGTATGGATCCATGCAGATTCCAGAACTTGCCCACACAGAAATTTGAGAACAATGTGTTTTTTTCAGCTAAATTTGAGGTTTGCAGGGGATTCTGGGCAGGAAAACGTTGGGGGGCACACGCAAGCCATACTTCGCTCGACTCCCCCGGGTCTCTAGTTTTCAGAAATGTGTGGGTTTGGTAGGATTCCCAAGATGGCCGCTGAGCCCGGGACCAAAAACCCAGGTGACCCCCCTTGCAAAACCAGGTTGCTTTGTGATAGGTAATTTTGATGTCTCCTCAATACGTTTTGGCCCTTGCCTGTCACGGGTACTTGACCCACCCATGCGAGTGAGATACCATTTTTATCGTGAGACCTGGAGGAACGCTGGGTGGTAGGAAATTTGTGGATCCATGCAGATTCCAGAACATTCCATCACAGAAATGTGAGGAAAATGTGTTTTATTTTTTTAAGTTTGAGGTTTGCAAGGGATTCTGGGTAAGAGAACCTGGTGAGAGCTAGACAAGTCACCCCATCCTGGATTCCCCTGGGTGTCTAGTTTTAAAAAATGTATAGGTGTGGTAGGTTTTGCTAGGTGCCGGCGGAGCTAGGGTTCAAAATCTACAACTAGGCACTTTGCAAAAAAAGGGTCAGTTTTCACTGTGAAAATGTGGTGTGTCCACGTTGCGTTTTGGGCCGTTTCCTGTCGCGGGCACTAGGCCTACCCACACAAGTAAGGTACCATTTTTCTCTGAAGACTTTGGGGAATGCGGGGTGGGATGAATTTTGTGGATCCACACAGATTCCAGAACTTTCTACCACAGAAATGTGAGGAAAATGTGTTTTTTTTTTACAAAGTTTGAGGTTTGCAAGGGATTCTGGGTAACAGAACCTGGTGAGAGCCAGACACGTCAGCCCATCTTGGATTCCCCTGGGTGTCTAGTTTTCAAAAATGTATCGGTTTTCTAGGTTTCCCTAGGTGCCGCCAGAGCTAGGGTTCAAAATCTACAGCTAGGCACTTTGCAAAAAAGGGGTCAGTTTTCAATGTAAAAATGTGGTGTGTCCATGTCGCATTTTGGGCCGTTTCCTATCGGGGGCACTAGGCCTACCCGTACAAGTGAGGTACTATTTTTCTCGGAAGAATTCAGAGAATCCGGGGTGGGTGGAATTTTGTGGATCCATGCAGATCCAAGAACTTTCCATCACAGAAATGTGAGGAAAATGTGTTTTTTTTATAAAGTCTGAGGCTTGCAAGGGATTCTGGGTAACAGAACCTGGTGGGAGCCAGACAAGTCACCCCATCCTGGGTTCCCCCGGGTGTCTAGTTTTCAAAAATTTATAGGTTTGCTAGGTTTCCCTAGGTGCTGTCAGAGTTATGGTTCAGAATCTACAGCTAGGCACTTTGCAAAAAAAGGGTCAGTTTTCAGTGTAAAAATGTTGTGTGTCCACGTTGTGTTTTGGGCCGTTTTCTGTCGCGGGTAGTAAGCCTGCCCAAACAAGTGAGGTACCATTTTTATCGGGAGACTTTGAGGAAGGCTGGGTGGGTAGAATTTTGTGGATTCTCGCAGATTCCAGAACTTTCCATCACTGAAATGTGAGGAAAATGTGTTTTTTTACAAGGTTTGAGGTTTGCAAGGGATTCTGGGTAACAGAACCTAATGAGAGCCACACAAGTCACCCCATCCTGGATTCCCCTTGGTGTCTAGTTTTCAAAAGTATACAGATTTGCTATGTTTCCCTAGTTGCCTGATGTGCTAGGACCCAAAATCCACAGGTAGGCACATTACGAAAAAAGTCAGTGCCTAGTGGGCTCTCTGCCGCCTTGGGGAGGGGGGAAATCGTGGGCTATTGCCCCGATATGCCCCAAAGGGGGGCAGAAAGACTGTGGCTATTCTTTTGGGGGGGTGGGGGCATTGGGATGTCCATTCTGGGCAGCACCCACCCCTACATATAAAAAAGCCAGCATAATTGCTGGTGCCTAGTGGACTTTCTGCCCCCCCCCCAGAGGGCAGATCAGGGGCTACTGCCCCCATCTGCCTCCTGGGGGGAGTCGAAAGGCTGTGGCATCTTTTTTTGTGGGTGGGGCATTGGCATGCCAATTCTGGGCAGCCCCCGCACCGAACTTTGGAAAAAAATATCCCTGATGGCTAGTGAGCTTTCTGCCCCCCCCCCCGGGGGGACAGATAAGGGGCTATTGCCCCATCTGCCTCCCAGGGGGGGCATAAAGACTGTAGCATTTTTTTTGGGGGGTGGGGCATTGACATGCCCATTCTGGGCAGCCCCCACCCCTACCTATATAAAAAAAAATCCCTGGTGCTTAGTGGGCTTTCTGCCTCCCCAGGGGGCAGATCAGGGGCTATTGCCCCCTTCTGCCTGCTGGAGGGGCAGAAAGTCTTTTGTTTTCTTTGGGGGGTAGGGTGGGGGCATTTGCATGCCCATTCTGGGCAGCCCCCACCCCGGGCCTATAAATAAAAATAATCCCTGGCGTCTAGGGTGCTTTCTGCCCCCAGAGGGAATTTTGTGGGGGGGAGGGGTATTGGCATTGGCATGCCCATCTTGGGCAGCCCCCACCCCTGAATTAATTGTAAAAAAAAACCCTGGCATCTAGTTGGTTTTCTGCCCCTTCCCGGGGGGGGCAGATTGGGGGCTACTGTCCCCACCTGGCCCCCAGGGGGGCAGAAAGACTGAATTTGCCAAAAACACTATGGGGGAGCAAAGGCCCTTGCCCAAGGGGCCGCTCCCCCCTCCCTGGTGCTTAGTGGGTGGATCCCTGCTTGGGGATTGCCCTCCTGGGGCGATCCCCAAGCAGGGAACAACTAGGGAGGGGTACCATTGGAAAGGGGAGATTCTCCCCTTTCCATTGATACCTCTCCCTTCTTTCTACGTGCTCGGGGGCTGAGATAGCCCCCTGAGCACGTAGAAAGTGAAACTGAAATGAGCCTCTAGGCTCATTTCAGTTTTGGTTTCACTGAAATGACATCAGTGTGACGTGCGCGCTGATCGTCATTTCAGGGAAACCATCTACACAGCCTCAGGAGCTGGGGAAGCTCTTCTCTAGCTCCTGAGGCTGTTGGGGGTGGAAAGAAATCCCTCTGGTGCCTGCACCAGAGGGATTTCTAGTGCCATGTGATCGGACGGCCCAGCACATGAGCACTGGTGCGTTGGACGGCCCCCGGCCGTCCGATGCACTGAAGGGGTTAAGTGAGGCTCACCTCTTGACCCTTGCCTTCCTTCGGTGTTTGGCAAACTTGAACCATTTTCAATGGATTTACTTACACAGCTTGTAAATGCCACACTTTTGGAAGGTATGGTCTCAAGGGTATGGAAACATGCAATGCTTATGTCCCTACTCAAAAAACCCAATCTAGGCCCCTTCAACTGGTCTAACTATAGACCAATATCCCTCTTGCCTACCCTGCTAAAGCCCTAGAAAAGCACATGAATAAACAACTCATGATGTACACAGAACACAATGGCTTTAGCACCGGCCACAGCACAGAGTCAGCACTTATGGCCGTAAAAGAATATCTAAGGCAATACCTAGACAATGGTGGCACCGCTGCACTGATTCTGCTAGATCCCAGTGCAGCGTTCGAGACAGTGAACCACAACACTCTACTCGAAAGTGCAGGACATGGCTCTGGCCTGGTTGAGCTCCTTCCTTTGGAATCATGTCTTCCAATTCAACACCCATCAATATCACTCTAAGCTTTCTGGGGTCCCTCATGGCTCAACTCTTAGCTCAACCCTCTTTACGTTAGGCCACTTGAGGACATTGTAGAAAAGTGTGGTCTCACTCTCCTCTCTCACGCCGACAATACTCATATCTTTGTCTCCTTGTCATCTCAGCAGAACCATTGCACAGAGGCACTGAATAGTTGCTTCACACAAGTCTGCTCCTGGATGAACACCAACTGCTTGAAGTTAAATGGAGAAAAGATTGAGGTCTTATTGTTAGGCAATTTTCACCACCTGTGGGGCCCACATCTGTGGCCTGAAGAGATGGTACTATACCCATCCCTGTTCCAGTAGTCAAAAATCTAGGAGTGTGGCTGGATGAGAATCTATCAACGAGTCACCAAATTACCAAAGTGGCTGCTACCAGTTTCTGTTTCTTGAGCTCAAACAGATTGTAGGATGTCTCTCATCCTCTGCCCAGCAAACACTCACACAGGTCTTGGTCATTTTGCTGCAGGACTACAGAAACATTCTTTATCTAGGGGTCATTGAATACCTTCTCAGGTGACTCCAGATAGTGCAGAATGCAGCGGCAAGACTTCTACTTCATTCCACCAAGTTTCATTACATTGCCAGCCTGCTCCGCGAACTGCACTGGCACCCAGTCAAACACCACCTTCAACTCAAGGCACTTTGCTATGTGCACAAATGTTTTTCAAACTCCAGCCCATCCTACCTAAGAACTTTGGTGCTGCCATACACACCTAGTAAGTCCTTACACTTGAGTAATCTGGATCTCGCTGTAGTTCCCATAGTTAGGAGATGCAAGCAAGTAGGCTGAGGCTTTTTCTTTTTAGGCCCAAAGTTGTGGAACTCTCTCCCCTCGACCTAAGAGCTTGCTTCTCACTTTCAGTCTTCTGCAAGAAGCTAAAAACCTGGCTGTTTTAAACTCTGACATCAGGAGCAGTCCCTGTTGTGTTTCTGGGTACCTATACTGTAGTGTAGCAGTGGGAAACACTTTGTTGGGTAGCCATGTGTGGTACAAATCTGAATAACAATAATGATAATAATATGTCAGTGACAACTTTAACATTTTGAATTTAAAAAAACAACAGAAATTCACCAGTTATAGTAAGCAGAGTAAACTCTAACTTGCACCCCTGCCATGCACTGCTTATGACCTCACATATTATAATACTCATGACATGTTCTATGACATCATTTATGACATCACTTATGACATCTCAAATTACATCATTGATGACATCACTGATGACATCATCCAAGCTTCTTTTGTAGACATTACTCTATAAACTAGTATAGCATTAGAGGCTAAGTACAACATAGCTCAGAATAACATGAAGCATCATCAATGCCATCACAGATACAACTCCCTTAGGTGTAGCAAGCTTGTGTTATGTGCAACATTGACTGTATACCATGCACTTCACTGGTAGCCTAGTTCATATTAACAATCAACCACAGATATATGGCAAACCCTCGGAAAAAGCCAAGTTACTCAAGGTACTCACAGCCACTGCACCTACATTGAGAAATTAAGTTGATATGAGTAGAAAAGTGGGTACTGTAAACAGTGTTTACTCTATGGAGAGAGTTTACTCTGTACAATACTGTGTGCAGACAGTGAAACTCTCATGAGAAATAATCCACAGAGTATTAAAAATAACTACCAGGAACATTGAACATTCTCTGCAACATTTGTCAAAAAATAAATTTTTTGCTTAAAATAACCAAGTGCTGTAGGTGCTAAAGATTGCACTACCTGCAGCCTTCATACTGTGGTAAAACTTTAAAGATAGCCAATTTTTTTAAGCAAAAAAAGCACATGTACATAGATTAGCACCTGGTGCACACTGTCTTGTGTGTTATGTAGAAATTGCCATGCTGAGACAATTCGGTCTAAGAACTCAAGGCTGCTTACAATACTTAGGGCCTGATTATGACTACAGTGGTCCGACGGACCGCCGTTGCCACGGTGGCAGTGTGGGCATTGCCGCCCTGGCGGTCCAAGCACCCTATTACGATTTGGGTGGTTGGACTGCCATGAGACCGCGCTGCTACTGCCAGGGATCCGTTATCCCTGGTCATTTTGCGGCCCCAAGCATATTACGAGTTTCCTCACTGCCACAGTTATCAAGGCGGTGAGCCTGCCATGACAACTGTTGTGGTGAGGAAACTAGGGGGGCGTCAGGGCCAAGGGGTGCATGCAGGGGGGCACATGGTGTTCCCCCCTGTCTGCATGCATGCCCAGTTTCTACATGGCATGGACTTAACAGTCCATGCTGTGCAGGAACTTGCTTTGGCAATCCCATTGCGGTGCCTTTCTAAGGCTCACCACTTGGAACCGTCAAAGCACCACCCACAAGACCAGGAAAAAACTCCTAATCTGATGGGCGATGCCAGTATGGCTTTGACGATGTGACAGCGGGGCGCTGGCGTGGTGCCCTGCTGCAACACCGCCAAAGTCATAATCAGGCCCTTAGTATCTATTACGTAGAATCTTTGCCTTGTTGGAATCTTTTTCTGCAGAACCAAAAAACTTGTGAGGAACATGCTGAACACAAGTCATCAACTGTCACCTGCACACAGAGTTACTCTTCTATGCAAAGATTGATAGCGTGTTCAGTAACTCTACACACCTTTGATGCATTAGGAGCACATGCATTTTGTAAACACTTACACTCAATAGCCGGACACAGGCTGTACAAAATTAGGTAGAAAGTAATATGGTAGCTACTGGCCACAATGTAAACTCTAAAACAAACCAACACACTCATTGGATGATGTCATCAGTGATGTCTTTATTGATGTAATTTGAGATTTCATCAGTGATGTCATAAATGATGTCATAGAACATGTCATGAGTGATGTAATATGTGAGGTCATAATCAGTGAATGGCGGGCGCAAGTTATAGTCAGCTCTGCTAGCTATAACTGGTGAATTTCTGTGCCTTTTTCAGTTCTAAATATTAGTGTTGTTGATGACATATTCACCTAACTGTAACGTTACATTAACCTTTGTTTTTTACAGTGTGTGCGGTGATCGCCGAATCAGGTGCTGAGAAGAAGGGGGGGTCCCAAAATGTGTTTTCCCGAACCAACTTTCCTTTGGAAAATTGACAGTGATACAGCAAAACTGCTGAATGAAATAACATCGTTTTTTGGGCAGGAAGCCAGATCTTTAACCAGAAAACATGATTTTTGTGGTCTGGTATAAATGAAGGTTCAAAATGTTCGTCTATATAAAGATCGGGTAGTACCACTGATTCACCAGATGATAAGGCAAGATCTGATTGGCTGCCTCACAACAACAAAGATTTGTCAGAGATTTTGGACTTCGGGACTCAGTTCCAGTGTCCTGAAAAAAAGAAAACAAATCATATAGGAGACAGGGTAGAGACACGTTAAACCCCTGTGCATGGTAGAAGGGTCCATAGGGACTCCCCTGGTGCCAAAACGGATTTTTTTAACAGTACTGTTGTACTGCAGTAGTACCTTGGATCCAATGGACCAGCAAAAAAAGAGTGGACTCCCACCCTTTTGAAATAAATGCCTCTTGGAATGGGCCAGGGCCATGTTGAAATGGGGCCTGTTTTTTATTTAATTGTAGAGGGGGCTTGCGATGAGCCCCCATCCAGGATCCAGTATGGGCCCTGGAGATCCCATCGCCCAGGGCCAAATACATCTTAGTTATTTGGGAGGTGGGCCTGTATGTGGTCCCCCTCTCCTAGCCATTTATTGGCATCAGGGACTCCATCCCCCTGGACCTTGAATAAGAATATCTTCAGTCTCAGGTGGGGGCAGAAAGCATCCGGCAGGTGGGAGCAAACATTTACTTTCCTTTGGGCAGGGAATAGGGGCTGCTCCCACTATGGGAGCAGAAGAAGAAACTGCTCTTCCAGCACAGCAACACATTTGTTGTAGCCGGCTCCTGCCGGCACCCAAAATGGGTGCTGGCTGTGGAACTGGCAGTAGCAGCCGATGCCTTGCGGCTTCCCCTGCATCACCGAACATTTTAAAAAGCTGTAGGTGTCCTAGATGCTTGTGGGTCCCCTACGGGCAAACACAAAAATGGCCAGCTTCCAATGGCAATCAGAATGGGTGCTGACTGGGGAGCCGGCAGGGCCAGCGGGAAATGTGGGCTCCCTCCGCTGCCCCAACTATACATAACATGAATGTGTCCTGGATGGGACAGGGAAACTCAAAAACTATTTTTTTTTAAATGAATAATAGATGAGCAGCAGGAGCCGCTCATTCATCTTTCAATGCTCCCATTCAGAAGCACCCCTTAATTACCCTTTAATGGCTTATATACATAGGGCCCGATTCTGATGCGGGTTGGAAAAGCTTCCCGACCGAGGGCCTGATTCTGATGCGGTTAGGAAGGCCTCCTAACGACATTTGCTCCTTCCAAATCGGATCGGGAACGTGTCTTCCCGACCGAGGGCCCAATTCTGATGCGGTTAGGAACAAATGTTCCCATTGAAGTCAATGGGAGTTCAACCAAATCGTATCTGGAAGCATCCGGATGCATCCTACTCCGCCGGTCGGACTTTCCCGATCCGAGTGGGTCGGACACCATTTCCCAACCGATTTGGTCGGGAAGCTTTTCCAACCCGCATCAGAATCGGCCCCTTAGTCTCTAGGTATTTTGGGTGCCCCAATCTGAATCCATGCATGAATCCAGGAGAGCTTGACGTAATTTTTAAAAGACTCTGAGCTGGAGCTGTATGCTCGTCAGCTGGAGTGTGAGGACCTCTGCTGGTTGGCTCTGTGACTGCATTTTGTGGCCTGCAGAGTGTTAAATAAAGACTCATAGACACATGTAGAGTTGTTTGGAATAAAAATGCTTTATTTGAAATATTTTTGAGAAAATAATTATTATGCCATTCCATGTGTGTATTAATAAGGATTACTTTGGAATATGGCTATTGATAAATTATTGTGGAGACTTCTTGACATAGCCAATAGGTCTGCTTTATATAGATTGATGTGCTGACCCCTTGCAAATTTCAATGAACCAGCTTTTTATTTTTTGGTGTTCTGACTCTTTGACAAAGCCGGTAGATATGCCTTACTTGAAATAACATCTCTTTATAGTGGTACGTTGCGTCAACAAAGCCTCAGAAATTCACTGAAAAACACAAAGGCTAAAGTGAAGTTATAATTAGGTAGGTCTGGAGATCATATCTTACATTACATTAAAAAAAAACTCTGAAATTCACAGCAAAAAACAAAAGGTAAGTAACGATATAGTTAGGTGAAAATTTCATTTAAAACATAACGTTTTGAATTTAAAAAAAACAACAAAATTCACCAGTTAGAGGTAACCAAAATAAATATAGCTTGTGCACTCATCATGCGCTACTTATGACCTCACATATTACATCACTCATGACATGTACTATGACATAATTGATTAATGCAAAAAGAACAATTGATGGACAGAATGCAGAACAATGTCATACATTCACCCCAGTACAGAGATCTGGGCCTAAATCCATCGTTTTGTTGCTCACCATGCCGTTCCAGTTTGGACCCAGCGATATGCAAATCAGTCTTGACCCTGCGCCCAATGGGAACAGTCCAGCCCGAACTGCCAAGCCAGGTCATCCCTGGACTGGAAACAAGCATCCTAGGACCAGTTTCGGGGTTTCACCCCTCATCAGCCAGGATAGCTTGACTCCAGTGGCATGGAGAGCACTGGACCTATGTCTGGGCATACCCGTCCCTCTCGGGGTGACAAATGCAAGAAGAACAATTGATGGACAGAATGCAGAACAATGTCATACATTCACCCCAGTACAGAGATCTGGGCCTAAATCCATAATTTGTTTGATCACCATGCCATTCCAATTAGGACCCAGCCATATGCAAATCAGTCTTGACCCTGCACCCAATGGGAACAGTCCAGCCCGAACTGCCAGGCCAGGTCCTCCCTGGATTGGAAACAAGCATCCTAGGACCGGTTTCGGGGTTTCACCCCTCATCAGCCAGGATAGCTTGACTCCAGTGACATGGAGAGCACAGGACCCACTTCTGGCCATATCCGTCCCACTCGGGGTGACAGATGCAAAAAGAACAATTGATGGACAGAATGCAGAACAGTGTCATACAGTCACCCCAGTACAGAGATCTGGGCCTAAACTGATCCCAGGATGCTTGTTTCCGGTCCAGGGAGAACCTGGCTTGGCAGTTCGGGCTGGACTGTTCCCACAAGGAACAGGGTCAAGACTGATTTCCATATGGCTGGGTCCAAACTGGGGTGGTGTGGTTAGCAAAGGAATAATGGATTTAACCCAGATCCTTGTGACTGGGGGTGAATGTTTGCATTGTCCAGCATTACGTCCATCAATTGTTTCTTTTGGCTATGAAATAATTGATAACATTACTGATGATGTCAAAAATTACATCTTTGACGACATCGCAGTGCATGGCGAGGGCGCGAGCTATAGCTACCTCTGTTAACTAGTATACTAGCATATGGTAAAAAGTGTACCCTGGGCCTGTAAGTTAAATGTCACTGCACTGCAGTACCTGCTGTGCCACCCACTACAGTGACAGGGCAAACATTACTGCAGACCTACTACTATAGCTTGTCTGCACAGTTGCAAAACTGCAAACATTACCTGCCAAAAAACATGATTTATCAAGTCTAAATCTCTTTTTTAAAATAAATAGGTCACTCATAAGTAAGCTTTAATGCCTATAAGGCAGGATATATCTTATTTAAAAGTATGACATGTTAATGTTTAATGTTCAGTAAAAATGCCTCAACATTTTTTTTTCAGTAGCAGTGTTGTCTGTTTCGTAGGAAATCATTGGGATACAATATTAAATGTAATACTTTTATCTCCACCTAGGAAACAGCTACAAAGTTCATTCTTCAACTTTTAAAATATTTATTACAAGCCCAATTCACTTGTACAGTCAAGTTTGTAATAAACATTTTGGAACATGTAATTTTAATTTAAAAACACTTTATTTGGAAGATGTTTTTATCCATAAAGTAGCATAATATAACAAATAAAATATTACATACAACTAAAATCATATCCACAGAAAATAAATATGACAAAAATATCAGTAGGACCACGTGCCCTTACAGTATGAGTTAAAAATGAGCCTACATGTAAACAGGTTTCCACCTCAGACAATTGCATAAGCAATGAAAGCATGGGTCTAGACTGCCTGATATTGTGATATCACACAAAAGAGGAATTAAAAACAGCCTAGTATAAAATTCATAGAATTCACAGAACAATAAAAAATGTATTGCTGTTTGGCCAGTTTTACCATCACACGGGCATGGAATAGATGCAAGATTTGACTGATACCCAAGCGGGAAGCACAATAGTTATTTGACGGTATCAGCTCAAAACCTAAATAACAGAGAGCGCTCCAACTCCCATAAGGCTACCACAAATAAACAGGGTGGCAATCTGGAGCGCTCAGGAACAAATATGTAGCAATCTGGGGGCTCCCTTCTATACTTCTGAGACTCCTTTCCTGCAATGATTCATAAACTATTGAGGCTATTTTTTTTTTACTCACACTTAAACATGAATTTAGCTCAACAAAAGCCCTCTGCATACCAAATTTACCCATTTCTGATTCTACATATGTCAACCACGGAATTCGAAGGCTGTTGTCGCAAGTGAGGCAATCAAGTATTATATCTCTAGTTAATGATGCCTTCTAGTTGCTCCAAATTGACAACAAAAAAATTAAGGGCCTCACCCTAATAAAATCAATTATATCTTGTAGATTCAGTTCTTTATGGCAGATGACATATGGGGTGGAGATTGGTACTCTGAGGAGTCGCCTGCAAAACCTATTTTCTTCATATTGTATGATTTTGCAGTTTGCAACCCCCTATATTTTGGCTTCGTATGTAGCAATGGAAACACATTGAGATTTGTAAATCTGCAGCATAGGTACCAATTGCCCCCCTCCCCTAGGTTGAGGGAGATAGAATAGAGAACCAATTGCCTTTGTGAACTGCATTCTGCGATGTACAATAGCGGGCGCCCATGCTCCTGAAGCGGAAAACATGACTTCCAAATATTGGAAACTATTAACTCTAGTTAGACAGTTTTCACCCACTTTCAAGGAGGTAAGTTGAATGCATCGTGGACCACACGCCATAATGTGAGACTTCGAGAAATTAGTACGTAGGTCACACTTAGCTATTAATTCAACAAAAGCAAATACTAGAAGGTGCAGTGCTTTAGGCGTACCAGCTATAAGCACAGCGTCATCCTCATATAAGAGTGTAGGTAGTCGAACCCCTTTGACTGGTAACCTTAGCTAAAAACGTGCCAATCATTAATGTATAAAATAAACATAAGGTAGGATATATCTTATTTGAAAGTATGACATGTAAATGTTTAATGTTAATAAACGCCCTTTGAGAAAAAAATGCCTCAAAAACAATTTTTTCTGTAGCAGGGTTGTCAGCTACAAAGTTTATTCTTCAACTTTTAAAATATTTATTACAAGCCTAATTAACTTGTAAAGTAAAGTTTGTAAGAAAAATTTTGGAACATGGAATTTTAGGAAGTCACCCAGGAGCTGAATAGGCCATCTTGATGATGTGTGAACTTGCACCCAGGGCTTAGACAAAGGCCTTGGGTGTGGGGAGGATGACCATCTGAGATCTGCTCAGGAACTTCATTAACTTCAATGAGATCTACCCGGTCACAGGCAAATATCAGCTGACACCTGGGCAGGGCCATCTTTGTCAACCTAGTCAATCACGCACCAATCCAGTGGAAGAGGAGCTGCTCTTAGAACTGTTTTGAGGTGACCACAGGGAAGAGTATGCACATTTCTCTGCACACCTCTTGGGTGGGTACAGGAGCTCTGCATAGGGCAAGAACGTTTCTACCATCTTGGTTTTTAGAGAGAGGCACTGTGGTATTTTTTGAAGTATGGCACACAGGAATTGCTGCAAAAGTGGGTAGGATTGCCCTTCAGAATGTTTCCCTATTACTAAAGCATGTGCCTGGAGTCATCCCTACCCACAGGCTAGTGCCAGGTATAAACGTAGCACCCCTGGGCACCCAAAACACTACTGGACCTGAGAAAGACAGATTAAGTACTGCATGTGCTGTTGAGACCTGTGAGGAGACCTAAAAGACTGGACCTGCTCCTACCTGTATCCAGGAAACAGAAGTGGACTCCAAGGGTCAATTGGCTAACCTCCTGTTACCTTTAGGGACGCAACTAGCTGCAAGAACCTCCTTTTCCTGAAGAACCCAGCTGACCAGTTCCAACTGGACCTGCTGGTGGTTTCTGAGGAAGTGAGTCTTGACCCCCAAATACCATTCCTGAAGTCCTGGGACCCTTGGCTTTGTCAAAGTGCACTTCCTGGGATAAACCTGGCAAGTCAATCTGATGAAAGTGCATTGCTGATGAGCCAAATATTCTGGGTGCTCCTGCTTCGAGCTTTTCTGCAGGAGCAATCAGTTTTGGCACCTCATGGAGCCCTGTTCATCTACAGCTTGCAGCCTTGACCTGCCAGAAGCATCTGAGCTCAAAAAAAGTGACTTAGGGCCTGATTTAGATCTCGGCAGACCTTGTCCTGTCATCACTTTTTCGATGGTTTCACCATCCGCCTAATTGGCGGTCCACTCCCTCTATTTAGAAGTTGGCAGGTCCATGGATGAAAGACCGCCCGAGTGCCACCGACTTCGTCAACTTTTTTCTTCTGCATCAACGGCGTCATAGGCAGAGGCAGCTGTCTTGGGGAGTCCAGCCAAGATTACCACCGGGCCAATCACAATGTGCCTTTCAGTCAAAGAAATTGTGGCGGGGATACCTCCTACTTTGAGTTGGCAGATTTGAAGGATATGAGGTAGAAACATACCTTGTTTCCTGTTTCCCACTTCTGTTTCTGCCTTGAACCACATTGTCCAGGTCCTCCTTTGTTGCTACTGCTTGACCATGACGCTACTCAACTCCGTTGGCGCCGGGATCTACGGTAAGTTTCTTTTACACCTGTCTTACTATGAATTGTGTGTTGACAATTGCTTTAGCCTCATGAATTTTTACATTGCTCTTACATGCAATTTTTTTCTTATGTGCAATGCATCAGTGTTCATTTTACAACTTATCAAGGTAAAATTAAGACACTTGTATTGACACTTGAAAAACAAATTATGTTGTCGTGGATGTGGGTTTTGTGCATGTGGGGCCTGTGGATGTGCATCCAATACTGTGTGTGTGTTGTTTTTGTGCAATGCAATATGTAAAAAAAGGGGCATTACACATTACTTACATATATTTTAGAAGCAAACACAACATATATGTATATTGACACATTAATAAGTAGTACTTACCAGTCTCCACTCCACCAGGGACTCACTCCATCAGCAAACCACCACTAGGACAATGCCAGCACAACGGGGACATCTAACTAGGCTCGGTGCAAACCCGCCGACATGACGGTGATGGAGTACTGTTAGCCAGCAGAGCAGTCTGCCTATTCAACGAAGAAGCGCCGTTTATGGAACGGAAAAAGTCTGTTGATGTGGATGGCCGTTCAGCCAGCCCACATCTAAATTTGGTGGGAGGAATACCGTCAGCTTGGTGGAGTACTTGCAGAGGGACGACGGGAGTCCTGCCAAGATCTAAATCAGGCCCTAAGTCTGAAAGTAGAAATCTTCACCAGGAGAAGGCGTCACAAGTATCCGCCCATGAGAGAGCTTACTTGGGTCACAAATTTTGAATTTCTCACCAAAAGTCAATGTCTTCATTGGAACCTCGTCCAATGACTATCCAGCCTCATGGAGCCCTTCTCGGCCACAGCCTGCTGCCCAGCCCCGATAAGGATTTTTTACTTCTATTTCAGAGACTAGGTCAAAAGGTAAAACTTCTGACCTGGACAAACCTGATTTCTGTATCCAACCGATGCTCCATCAAAGCTGTCCTTAAATCATGTCTAGGTCCCAGTCAAGTGCAACCAGATAACCGTGATTGGCACTTAACACTTTTTGGTGCTATTTTTAAATTTGAAATTTACAAATTCAGGTCTCTGTTTCCCCCATTGCATTTTTGTCATCTTGGTGTCATTTTGTTAATTAAATTATTCTCTATTTTTATATATTGGAGCAGGATTTTTATTGTGCTGTGTTTTGACTTTTTAAACTGTTTTGGCATTTTTAAATGCTTTATATATTTTCTTAAATTAAGATTGTTTGCTCTCTGCCATAGCTACCAGGCTTTGAGCTCACATTTAAATTACTGAAGCCTTCACTGGACCTAACAAGAATAGTGACATCATTACTTATAGTAGGCTACCATCCACCCCAACCAATAATCCACTTTCTCACATGTGCGAACATTGCACAGGAGCAAGGAAGAGCTTTGTACAAGGTGAATGTCCAGTTGCTACTTAGTTGTTGGTTGGTGGAAAAGAAGGACCAGATAATCTGGAGTCAAGTTCTGTCATCATCTACGTTGTTAACTGGGACTTAAAGCCTGTTTTTATACTGGTGCTTGTCTTTCCTTTGCATTTATTTTTCTGTTCACTTTGTTCAGGGTAATGGAATACACGTAACAGAACAATTTTTCAATAATGCACTTATTAAATATAAGTAGAGTTGTTCCGTGTTTCTGATTACCTTGTACATTTGAGTGACTCATTCAATTTGGGATCCACTTAAATTTACTTTGATAAATGAAGCAAATGAATTGCAATGTGTAATTTTCTGGAAATGCAAATGTTAAATGCAATCAAACAATGTAAAGCTAAGAAGTGGATTCTATTTCAGTGCTTGGAAAAAAATCAAATTTATGTTATGCTCTGAATGCTAAAACAAAGTGGTCCTTCTCAAATGTCATCTCATTTGGTGTTGGGAGCAAAGAGTTTGATGTAAAGAATGTGCAGCACTATACATTGGCATACACTACAGACAATAGGAAAAGTGCTTCTAGGTGAAGTTGGAAGCCTATTATTAGTAGAAATTGAAGCATACACAGAATAGTCCAGCACTAATGACATTCTAGTGGACTATCATCTAGAATTGCAGGTGAACATTTTGAAACAGTCTCCACCCTAAAATAAAAGTAACACAAAGGTATTTTGAATGAATGAATGACTGATACTTATATAGCACGCAGCTACTCTGGCTGGAGTGTCCCGCCGCTGACAGTTCACATATGGCTGCCTTCCCAGGAGGCTTAGTTCTTAAAAAGCCATGTTTTCAACTGTTTTTTGAAGAGCGGGAGAACTGTTACTGCTCTCAGAGCTGCTGGCAGTTTGTTCCAAGTGTGGGCTCCTAAGAAACCGCAGGACCTACCCCCTCTGCATACCAGACGAGTTTTGGGGATGCAGGGCAGGTTGGCGGAGGACGATCTGAGTGCTCTAGTAGGTGTGCATCGGCTAACTCGTTTCCTAAGGTAGGCGGCGCCCATGCCATGATAGGCTTTGAAGAAAATAACCATGGCCTTGAATTTTATCCGTTCCCTCACTGGGAGCCAGTGTAAGGATTTAAGGTGGGGGGTCATATGTGACCTGGGTTTCAGTTTGAGAATCGCCCTTGCTGCTGAGTTTTGCACTACCTGAAGGCGTTGGAGAAGGTATTCCGGTAGTCCCAGATAGAGGACATTGGCATAGTCAAATCTGGATGTAATCAGCGCCTGTACCACTGTCTTCCTGTCTTCATGGGAAGAAGCGGCAGGAATTTCTTCAGCATCCGCAGTAAGCCAAAACAAGTACCCACTAGGGCCTGAACCTGGGACCGCATTGAGAGCTCATTGTCGATGTAGATACCCAGGTTCTTGACTGTGGTTTGGACAGTACTGGGAGGGGAGAGATCCGCGGGCCACCACTGGCTCCAATTGCTCACGGCGGGTTGGCAGAGGAAGACAATCTCGCTTTTGTTGGGATTGCACTTAAGCTGATTTTCCTTCAGCCATCTAAAAACCTTCATGAGGCAGGATCTAATTGCATCCCCATTGAAGTCTGAACCTTTGTTGCATGTAAAGATCAACTGCATATCATCGGCATAGGAGATTATTTTGGCACCCTGAGCCTCTGCCAATGAAGCTAGAGGGGACATGTATAGATTAAACAAAGTTGGACTTAGTGAGGAGCCCTGCGGGACTCCAACCTGCATGCTGGTCATACAGGCTGAAAACAGGGGGGTCCAGATGACCTGTTCTCTGTCTTCCAGAAAGGATCTAATCCAGGCAAATGCTCTCCCTTCAATGCCCATGTTCCTCAATCTGTCTAGGAGCATCCCGTGGGGCACTGTGTCAAATGCTGCTGACAGATCGAGAAAAATAAGCATTGCTCTGCCCCCCTGATCCAGCTTATCTCTGAGATGTTCCATCCCTTCCAGCAGGACCGACTCGGTGCTATAATTGGCCCTGAAGCCGAATTGCGTGGGGTCCAAGAGAGTATGATTCTCCGCATACTCCATGAGTACTTTGTTAACATGTTTCTCCAATACTTTGGAGAAAGCCGGGAGGAGGGAGATAGGTCTGTAGTTCGTGGGCATGTAGGGGTCTGCATTAGGTTTTTTCAGGAGCGGTAACATTTTCGCCTGCTTCCAGAGTGGCGGCACAATGCCAGTTTCAAGCGAGGAGTTAAGTACCTTATTCACCGGTAGGTTGATGGTGGCTGCAAGAGCCGGTATCAGTTTTGCTGGGCACGCATCTGTTGGTGAGCCCGACTTGAGGCCCGAGAGATATGTGAGAGAGTCCTCAAGTTCGATGGCAGGGATCTGCAACAGTGGTGGCCGTTGTGAGGGTGCCGTGGGGGGGAGGGGTTGCGTAATGCCTCCCATCTGGGTGTGAGGAGAGGAGGTATCCCCCGTCTCCGTATAGAATGACTGCTGAATAGTCATTATCATTTCATGAAAGGCACGGGCCACCTGAATCACCCAGTCTGCTGATAGCGGTGCTCCTTTGTTCACTGCCTTAGGAGCCGTAAATGATTTTACGATAATAAAAATTTCCTTGCACCTGTTGTTAGTTTTAGCAATCCTACTCTCCAGGTAGTTCATTTTGGCCGTTCTCACCAATTTGTAGTGAGATTTAAGTGCTGCCTTATAAATAATCCTGTCCTCTGAAAGATATTGCCCACACCACTTTCTTTCCAGGCCTTTCCATTTGCTTTTGCTGGCTCTCAAAGATTCATTGAACCAGAGGGCCGAATGACCAGTCTTCCTAGAGGTGCGCACGGTCAGGGCGCGACAGCATCAATATTTGCTCTCAGCCATGCTTCTAGAGTGTGAGCATCCGCTACGGGACTGCCCACCAAAGAGGGTGCTGAGGAGTTAAGCGCACTCTGAAGAGAATGCAGAGATTCTTTATGGAGAGCTCTGTAAGTGTGTCCTGCCTTTTTCTCCCCTGGTGGGATAGTCTTTCCTATGACTGGAATTAAGAAGTTAACAAGGAAGTGGTCTGACCATATTAGCGGGATAGGAGGATCCACCTCCACCTGCAAGTCGCAAAACATTTGATCTAAAGTGTGTTCAAGTTTGTGAGTAGGAACTGTGACAAAAGGCTTTAGATTGCAGGCTGCCGTAATTTCGGACAGGGCCATCACATGGGGGTCCGATGGCTTATCACAATGCAGGTTAAGGTCCCCCAGAAGGAGAAGGTGCTTATATTTTAGGGCAAGTGATGTGATGCATTCCTGTAGGGAGTTGAAAAAATTTCTAGGTGCCCCGGGTGGTCTATAGATTAGCATCCCAGTGATGCATTGGTGCGGTGAAATGGTGCAGCGGAACCCTAGACACTCTGCACCATCCACCTGGTCCAGTAAAATCGGGAAGCACTCAAATTCCTGTTTGAAGATCATGGCGACTCCCCCTCTGATCCCTGTCTGCCTATCAATACTTATGATTTTATAGCCTGCGGGAATAGTTGACGCTATGGTGGGATTAGAAGAGTCAGATAGCCATGTTTTGGTGAGAAATATAAAGTCGGGGTGCTCATCTAATAGAAGATCATGAATTTGTTCTTCGTGGTTTTGCAGGGAGCGAGTATTAAGGAGTGCAGCTTTGACATACTTCCCCTGTCTGCCAGAGCTTGGTGCCTTTTTACTCTGGACTGGACCCATCTGAGCTTCGGCCCAACCCTTAACCGGAAACCACTTGCAGTGAGGGCACATAAATGTGCTTATATTATCAGTGCTTACCACACTATTATGGTGGTTGCCTATGTTAAGCAGTGCATCTCGTCCATATTTAATAATGTGTGTCAGCTCAGCGGAATTAAGGGCAGCATGGCTGCGCCGGCCGCCTCCGTGACGCTGACGGGCGCAGACGGGCTTGCCTTTGGCGCACCTTCAGCGCCACTCCCGCAGCGCTAAATACCCTGAAGCAGAAGGAGCAGGGAGGAGACTAGACCATCTCCCTCCCAAGATGGCGGCCGCAGGATGGCTCACCGGAAGAGTGACACCCCAAGGGTAATCCTCCCTCCACACAAACAGCGAAAGTTGCGGTGCACCGGGGAGGATTAGCACGGAGAGGTGGCAGCACTGGAGACTCGGTGAGTATCCAGGAAATGAATGTGCAAAGCTCGCAATTAAATTTTAAAAAGAGTAAAATACTGTTCACACACAGAATAAAATAGGCAGTGCTAAAACAAGTGCCTCCTTCGCGCTAGAAACTTAAAAATGAATTGGCAGCATGGGTGTCATGCAGTCTCTCAATGAACATAACTGAACATAACGGCAGATTCCCACACAATATATTGTACCACACAGCAGAGCACATACTTCAGGCTGGACCCAAGTTTTAGTTGCAAAATTTAAGTAACACAGATACACAAAAATGACTAGTATACCGGCGGGATCTCTCCCTCTCATCCCCATTTCAATCTCAAAAGCTTCAGCATGTTCATTCATTTAAAGAATCATAATGTTACAGAAATCAGCACAAATATGTAATTGCTGGCAATAATTTGGAACAGCAAAGAGCGGACACATTAATACATTTTTGGAATGTTGAAAGAGTGATTGCTCTAAAACTGTGGGCTATATGTATCAAAATCGGAATTTGCGATTACCAAATAGCGAATTTTACCAAATCCCTGTTTGGTAATGACCATTTCCGATGTAACATAGGAACAGGCAATGATTTAGTGATTCCTTAAAATTCGCAATCGCAATTTGTGATTACCAAATAGTGATTACCTGAACAGGTAATCGCAATTAGGTAATCACAAAATTGTTACTGTCGCATTTCGTAGCAGTTTTATGACATCACAATCAGGAAGTGAGTCAATCCATGCTGTCTGCAGGACCCAGAGCAGGAGGCAGACCGTTGGAGCTGAGTACTAGGGAGCCAGTTTGGAGTGTCATTTATGACTCAAAATACATCATGGCCTCAGATGAGAACGGCAAGGAGGCTGGAGGGCGCAAAAGAAAATTCGAATTTGACACACTGGTTTATGGTGGCAGGGTATGCGATGCCACACCAATACCTGTGTTCTACACAATATAATGGAAACTTAGTTAATGTTTCCTAACCGGTCTCATAAGACGTGCCCACCTCTCAAAACTAGCCACTGTTGGTGGTCCTTAATACAACATATACACACATAGTAAGAGAGGCACATATGTAGAGACGTCTAGATACAATTCTTAGGTTAGTCCATAGGCCAGAGAGAGGTCACGATGTCAGAGGCAAATCATTCTCAGTGTGGTCATAAATCCTTTTATTCATCGTTTTGGATTAATACAAGCAAATTGTGCAACACAGCCAATGCGTTTCGCCCATGCGGGTTTCTTCAGGGCGAATTATGATCCAAAATAGTCCTGCAGGGTATTGGCCCGAAAAAAAGGATCAAGCTCTGTTTCAGATTGTGGTTCAATTCTCAAGAAATCACGGTTGACAAGAGAAACATATGGTTCGTGATTTGTAAAATCAGGAACTGGAGTGCATAAGGTGTCGCGCTAAACAACTGCGGACTGAGTACGACCGGCACAGCTTCACTACCGCGTTTCTTTCCGTTCAAGAACCACAATCTGAAACAGAGCTTCATCCTTTTTTTCGGGCCAATACCCTGCACAACTATTTTGGATCATAATTCACCCTGAATTAGCCCGCATGGGCGAAACGCGTTGGCTGTGTTGCACAATTTGCTTGTATTAATCCAAAACGATGAATAAAAGGATTTACGACCACACTGAGAATGATTTGCCTCTGACATCGTGACCTCTCTCTGGCCTATGGACTAACCTAAGAATTGTATCTAGACGTCTCTATATATGTGCCTCTCTTACTATGTGTGTGAAAATTCGAATTTAGTGAGCATGAACTGGAGGTGTTCACTGAAGCGGTTGTGAAGAGCCATGATGAGCTCTTTGGAAGGAGCTCTCTCCAGTTCCCAGAGTCAGAAAAACTTAAACTCTGGAAGGATCCAGGCGAAGATCAGCGCAGTTGGTGTCACGTAGGGCTTGGTCGGGGAGATCAGAAACCGCTGGAACAACCAACGAACACAGGCCACCAAGAAGATAGCAAGCAGGCTAGCCGAGGCAAAGCGAACTGGTGGAGGAAGCCACCATTCATCCCCTTGGAGGTAATGGTAGAGGCAACTTTGCAGCCCGAAGCCATTGTTGGTGTCACGGACATTGACAGCTCAGCCACCCCTAATACCAGCAAAGTTAAGATGTACACATTGCAACAATATAAAAGTTTATTGTTACAAGATTACCAATCAGGAAATCAGTGTTAAACTTCAATCAAAAAATATTCCAGGCCACATTTTATTTGCAACCCACCAATGCATTATCGGAGTAGTAGTTAGCAATACAACAGTGGACATATGGCAAATAATGTTGCACTGTGCAGCCCCATGCCAATTGACACACCAAATGACAAGCAGAAACACCATGGTAAGGATTTTTTTTATTCCAAACAATGTAAACCGAGACACACAAATACTTTCTTGAACTAAACTATGTCTTATTCATGTGACAGATATACCTGCACCACATGCTGCAGAAACTGAAATTGTGGAAACTGAGGAGACTCTACTACTGTCAGAGGGTAAAAACATCAAGCCCACACCACCCACAAAACCTGCACCAAGCATTTGCAGGACAACAGTGGCTCCACTCCCTGATTTTGATGTGGAGGCTGATGATATTCCAACAGACATGCCTACACCACCATCTGAGGAGAGACCCTTCCACAGACATCAGTCTCTTGTCTAGCACCAATACAATCCCCTCATGAGGCGTAGAGAGGCTGTAATATGGCCATCAGAGGAAGGTGATGGCTCAGCTGTATTCGGAGGTCTGGAGGCATCAATGTTAAAGGTGCAGCTCCTACAATGTAAGCACATGAAGTCAATGCACACACAATTGGTGTCACTGAATAACAACATGTGTGATATCAAACATGGTATCAGGAAGCTGAATACAACAGTGGGAGAAGGGCAAAAAACCACAGGAAATGACAAATGCCACCAAGGAACTTTGCACAGTAATGCAGCAGGACCATGTCACACACCGTAGGTGTCATCACCATCTAATGGGCAGATTGGATGGGTTTACCAGATCTGTCCATCACCTGACAAATGCAACTGCATTGCTGATATGACGTGCTATGACCATGCAAGTGGAGATGGCACATTGTAGTGGAGACATTGCAAGAGGTTTGGTGCAAGTCACAAACCCAATTGAGAACCTGTGGACCACTAGGATTGCAGGAAACAGTGATTTAGGTGTAGGGGACTGTGAGGAGCTCTCCAGCCTCAGTAGCGCCACTGCCCCTGTGATGGAAAATAGACCTCACAGTTCAAGACATATTGCAGCTTCAGGGCCTCGCCAAGAGATAGTACCGAGCCCACTGAACGGCCTAGTGTGTAGAAGGAAAAAGTGATACAGACATGCATCTATCTATGTTGTTTTTGGACATAACCTTACATTTGTATTGACTGTGATGACACATTTGATTTGATTTTGCACAAATTGTGCATTATGGCAAAACATTTATCCTGAGGTTAAGGTAATGAATGTGAAAATTTGCAGTAAGATCATGAAATGCATAGTCTCATCATTACTTACTTTAACAATATTTGCACGTTAGTTCAGCACGTTTTTGTCTGCCTTCAGCTACCCTTGATCCATCTAACGGGTTTACAGGGTGGACATGGCTTATCAGCAGAATCTGCATCAGACAGGTCCAGGGGTATACCTCTTGTTGTAGCTATGTTGTGCAACATGGCACGTGTAGCCACAATTTTACAGCTTGTTTCAGGACTGTACAGTAGTGCTCCGTCGCTCTTGTGTTGACATCTGAAGTGACTCTTAAACAGGTCAAAGGTATCTCTATCACATTACTTGTGCTTCTATGCGCTGCATTGTAACAGTGCTCGCTTGGAGTGGATGGTTTTAAATATGGGGTGAGGGTGATTGAGCACACGGCATATGCACTGTCTCCTACAATGACAAAACTAAATAATGATTCACTGTGATGAGTTACTGCTTCTGTACTATGTGCTACACAGTGTAAAAGTGATTTACCTAGTGGATATCCTTCTCTAAATTCACCACCAATTCGCCGTGTGTAGATTCCACTATGGCAAAAAATAAAGGAATCGTGTGTACTTCTAGGGAACTTGTATGTTTAATGATTGTCTACATTTCCTATTTCTGAAGACATACTCATTTACAGAGAGAGGACATATTGCAACATGTATTTCATCAATGCAGCCAGTGGCGTGTGGAAATTGTGCTATCTGGAAATATTTCAATGCAAGTCCTGTGGTGTGTTATGGAATCTGATGCATTGCATCCAGAAATGCATTAAAAAAGTATGACAGCACACTTTGGGACTTCCCTCCTGCTGCAGATATTACCCCCTGGTAGCTTCCTTAGGCTAAGAGGTGCAGGGAACATAAAACCTGCACATGGGTGGGAATAGCATTAGTCCTGCGAGTGTGACGCTGCAGTTGTGCGTGCGGTTCAGCAATTAAGTCTAATATTATTGCAGAGTTTAATCTATACTCGTCATAGATTTCCTTCTCAGTCTGATCAAACAATGTAATGCGCATTCTGAAATTGTGCTCTTGTCTCCTTCTTCTCTGCAAAGCTGTCAGGATCCTCATCCTCCTCGCCATGACGTAGAGTGCAGCCATTTTGGAAAATGCAGATGAACTCTGGGCCTGTTTATATAGGTTGCACCTGGTTACCACCTGATTTGAGTTGGTGATAAATTGCACATGCAAAATCCCCATTTTGCAACCATTCACAATTTGCGAATGTTTCATACAAGGATTTTGCGATTACCTACTTGCTACTCGCTAATTTGTGAGTCGCAATTTGGTATCACAGTTTTAGGGAATTCCAAAATTTGCGATTACCTAATACTGGGCTGCGAATGCCTTCCATACCTATGGAAATGCTATTTTGCATTCGCAAACTGTCTAATTTAGCGATTCACACCCTTTGAGAATGCAAAATCAGTTGAAAAGGTTGAAAAATAGGAATTGTGATTTCCTAATTGTGATTCTTATTGAATCGCACGTGGGAAATCACAATTCCTAATGTACATAAGAATGAAATCCTAAAAAGCGATTCCTAATGGGTTCGCAAATCGACCTACCTCATGAATATTAATGAGATAGGTTGCTATTTGTGACCCATTAGGAATCACAGCCATCACAGGGATGGTGGCCTGCTGAGTTCAGCAGACCACCATGTCAGTGATTGCTTTTTAATAAAGCAATGTTTTTTTGAAATGCATGCTGTTATTTTATTTTAAAGAAAAATGGGATGCATTTAAACAGAAGAAAATTAAACTCTGAAGTTTCATTTTGTAAGAGTAGGCAGGGGTCCCACAAGAGTAGGAAGTTGTCCCACAAGAGTTTTAAGTGGTCCATGAGACCACTGCATGCTCTTAAAACATATTTTTTTCCATTCTCAAAGGGGAAGGAGTCCCCTGGAGCTCCTTCCCATTTACAAACAGGTTACCACCTGCTTCATGGAGTTGGTAAAGTATTAATGTTTCACAACCAGAGTTTGGTCGCAAAACATTAATGAATACAACTGCGATTTGGTATTTGAAAGGAACACCCTAAAAATGCTCCTTCCAAATACCGAATCACAAACACAAATTGTAATTTGGTATCGTGTTACTGAATTGCAGTTTATGTTTTGTGCATATGAAAAAGCATTTTTTCTGTAGTTAATGGGCTGAAATGCTTTTTACATATGGGCCAATAATCCTAATATGAATACCTTACTAGTGGTCGCTTGAATGTTTAAACAGCCTGCTGTAGCCCTTGACACGTGTTCTATACTCCAGTATTAATCAGTTGTGAAATGTCTCTGTGATTGGCTTCACTTTCCTGCTACAGTATCCATGGTTAAATGCCAGATAACCCCAGGTGCAGACCCCAGGCTCTGGAAACCACTCTCTAGCTATCTTACCAGAGGGGGATTTTACTAACTTGAAAGGAGTGCAGCTGCATACTGGATAGCTGGCTCTCCCAGTTCTCCCCAGTGCATTCTAGTACATGTAGTACACAGTAATCCTTACTCATAAGAATTAGTGGTCATTTGAATATTCAGCTCTTCAAGGCAAACTGTAAAAGGGACAATGAGGAATCTGTCAAGAGTGCTTCCTGTAGTGTTACAGGATGCCTGACAAATGAGTAACATCCTTGGCGTTCGGAGCACCAAGCAACTCCCCACACACCTGCTAGTAAGTATATTCCTGGGAAAACGAAGACCCATGACCTATTTGAGTGCTCACGTTCTCTCTTGGTAGACTAATTCATTAAGCAGAACTCTGAATCTGAACTATTGACAATTGTCTGAATTGTTGAGAGCTGGACATATTGCAGTGAGCATCATTATATTAGGAACAACTGCAATACCCTAACAGAACCTAGTGAATGAGTTTTAGCCCCAATTAATAGCTAAGTAAAACTGTGCATATTGGACACGCACAGGCATGAATGCAGCATCTTGACATGTAATGATATCAAGTATGAGAGTATTTTATTTGTAAGCATATTAACATTTATGTTGTAATAAATAGCACATCAGAAGTGAGGGGCAGCAAATGCAGACAAAATATTAAATATTGGTGATCTTTCTCCTGCCATTGGGATTTTAATTACCATTCTTTACAGTGGGGCAATGCTTCAAGTTTAGCACAAATAGATGTGCCTGTTACTGGGAATTGAGGTCGACTCTAAATTATAAGATTATTTCTTTAGTTTTCTTCAGAAAAACTCCCTGCACAAGGAGCATGAGCTTGGCCTTTAACGCTTAAACTCTTGGATTGGTAGTCGGGCTTGCTCAGGCTTGGTACACAACTTGGGGGAATATTTACAAAAGAAGTGACGGAGCGTGGCGTTAGCCTTGTTGGCTTAACACCGCGCTCTGCCACTTATGAAAGAATATGGTACAGCCCTGCGTTTCTCCCTGCACTGGCACTAAATTTAGTATCCTATCGCCAACGCAGGCACCCTCGCACCATAGTACAAGGGTGCCTGCGTTGATGGGAAGGATTGTTTATGTGCAGGAAGGAGCACAACAATCTGAAATGGCATTTTGTAACTTCTATGTGTGCTGCTTTGTGCAGAACACATAGAAGTTTCAACTCGTCTTTTTTTGTAATGATTGTTTATGTGCAGGAAGGGACACCTGCCTGCACATAAACAATCAATGGCGTTTTGCTGTTTCTATGCGTGCTGCACAATGCAGCACACATGGATACAGCAAAAATGAGAAGTAATAAAGCATTTATCCTTGTTTTGCCAGGGTAAGACCAGGTTTACCCTGGCCTTAATTTTAGCGCTGCCCCATAATTACGGTACCCTTGTAAACATGGGGCAGAGTCAAAATCAATGGGTGTTGCGGTGGAATGCCCACCACAACACCCATTGCCCACCCCTTTCACGTTAAGTATAGTGTGAAAGGGTGCCTTATTTACAAGGCAGCGTTAAGCCACTTGTAAATAAGACTGCCCATATCTTTTGTCACAACTGAAATAGGTGGGTTTAGTGAATAATATACCCTTACTAGTGTAATGGATCATGTGTTATTCTTTATCTTTATTTTTAACAATTATGAATTGGTATTTTTTTATTTAATAATTTTGAATATATTCCCCATATTCAATGGGCTTTTAATGTTTAACATATTGTTTACAGTACTGCTGTGTCGAAACCAACATGAAATTACGGTTTGTTAAATGTTTTTTGCTGTTTAGATGTATTTGTCTTGAAAAAAACTTTGTCCTGAAGAAGGTGAAGAAATAATTACTCACCGAAACGCCGCGTCGACATTTCTTCGTAAAAAGTCTTCTTGTAACAAATTTCTAATGTATTTGCATTGTAATTTCTCTGTGAGAAATTGTTTTTAATCTATTGAGAATCTGAAGTGTTATTCTGTTGCATTTCTTAATCATGTTTTGATAATAATTTTTTTTTTAATATCTTGAACATTGTAAAATTGTTTTGTGGTTTTAACTTCACAGCAGATAAATTAGCATTTGTCATATTTTATTAAAAAGTGGTGTTTGTATGAAGAATATATAGCACATGATCCATTTTTTGGTGTAAATTAAGATACGGAGGTTTCTTCCATAGTAAGATTTCGTGAATAGGGACATTTTGTGATTTTGTTTACATTGCTACCCCGTCCCTTTTTTGTAGAATCAGGGTTTCTCCCTTTATTGTTTAATCAATGCGTATTACATTGTCATTTTGCTTCCTTTACCTGGTTTCCATTGCAAATCATCAGCAACAATGTTGGAATCAAGAGCCATTTTTTCAGTGAAGATATAAGCACATTTATAACAACACACACACACACACAGATGTGAAAAGATGGACGATCCGCTGACTCCACCGTATCCCCAGTGATTCAAAGGGGCAATGAAATGGCAAATGACAAAACACCATCTCCCCCACACATTTCAGGCCACAAGAGACTAAAGGCAGCCATTACCAACAACACCTAAACCCGGCCATTGACTGCTTTATGTCTGAACAAGATGTTGGTGGAAGGAAGTGCACCCGGACAGACAAACTGAAAATTTCCCATCTTCTCCTGTCGTCCTTGGATCTTCATATACACAATCAGGTGAAGGAATTGTGGGTGATGCTATGGCTCAACTAAACAATATCTCTGTTACCTGGTGCATGTCTGTCCTGACACCCATCAATGGATTTGTCTTCATGCTTTGCAGTAACACTTGCAGCGTGGTTCCTAATCTCTGCTTTCTCATATAGATAAGATGTAGATAATGATTGCAAGGAGTCTAGTAAATGTTTGGGGTGGGAAGGCTGTATGCCACGGTATTTCTTAAAATGTAGAGGATTCCGTGGAATTATTTCTCTACCAATTTTCGAGCCCTCATCATGTTGTCATTGAACTGCTGGCCTCTCCCTTCAGCTGACATTGAAATCTCCAGAGGAACCCTGGTCTGTGGCTGCGTAGACAAATGGTTAGCCCCTGGTGTTAGATGTCATGCACCCCTGCAGGTGGAGAAAGCCAGGCTACAGAAATGCCTGATAGAATCTTCACCTTTCAGAGGGACCCATGATCTGGAAATCTGTTTTGCTGCACCAGTTAAAGTCCTTTACAAGCAGAAGACTCTGACATTTCATTTCCATGACACAATCAGAAACTAGGAGAGTGCTCTGTTCTAGGAAGCAGACATATTTCAATAGGCTTCAAACCCAGAAACAGAGACAGGTAAAGTATTCCCTGCAACTGAAAGACACATATTTAAAAGGCCTCCTTGTCACTATAATCCCATAAGGCAAAAATCACAAATGTCCGAAGCGTACCACCTGATAAAGTTTATAGAAAATACACATTGTCCTACCACCAACACACCATCCTTAGCCTACAATCCACACCTACAATCTGTAACCACCCCAAACTAGCAAAGAATAACTTTATCCTCGCATTCAATTCCTTTTCGCAGCAACGAGAGCAGTTAATACTGCTACACATCACTTTTATTCAGTCAGCATAATTGAACATAAAAAACCAGCACTTCTATTCATCAAAACTGTGTGAACAGTAGTCAATTGCAGCAATAAAAAAGAGGGATGGGATGCTTGAATTATTTTCAAGCTCTAATCTCTATTCTGGGCCAACTTTTAATTCCATTGTCTTACATCATTAGTGTCATTACAGATAGGAACCAACTGTATGCAAATCAGTCTTGACCCCAACCTAAAAGGAATGGTCCAGCTGTAACTGTTAGGCCACATTCATTCTGAACAGGAACTCCAGCAGCCTAGTCTTGTTGTAACCTTTTTGCGCCTCACAAGAGAGGGGCAGCTTAAGACCCATGGAGCAGCCGCTCAGAAACCACATCTGGGAATACCTTTCCCACTTGGGGAGACTCATTTGCACAGCACACGATGCATTGGGTGGGGTTTTTCATTAATCTCTGCCCCTGATAATTAATCACAATAATAATCAAATTACTAAATGCATTAGAGTTTAGTTTGTCTTGGCCATTACAGACAACAACAAACCAAATGCAAGTCAGCTTTGACCCGGCCCAACACGAATAGCTCAGGGTGAACTCCTTCCGTGGATGCAGAGTCAATGACGAAGTACTAGGAACATGGTTCAGGCAATCCAACAGGGTAATCTGTTAAGCAGGTGTCTGACGTCTGCCAGCACTGCCTGCACAATATCGCCTGTTTGAGGATTCCGTGCTCACATAGTACGGGGGAACGGTTATTACATGCTGAGCCTTTCAATAATTCATCAGATGTTAATAAAAGAAAGCACACCTGGGTGAACAAGGGCTGCAACAGCCAGTTTACATCATTGCTGAAGTGTCTGACCCGCGCGATTGTCAGTGTCTTACCTGAGTCCTCCCAAGTAGAGGTGAGGAACAGGGCATGTAGCATTGGTATTCCAAAATTGAGGGACCATTATCTGGGACACTGACACTGAAAAACTGGAGCATTTATTAAAAATGAAAAGATAACATTTAGTTACGAAAGAATGCTTTTTCATAAAGTTGCAACCTTTCTTTTTGGGATAAAAAGTTATTTTGCGAAACCAAGAAGTTGTTTTTCAGGACACAATTGATGTATTTCCATGGAATGGCTAGGCTTTATTTAAGAGGTAGAAATGTAATTGACCTAAAATGAAGAGAGGTAATTTGGGAGCACAATGAGTGTACTTCGAGAGGCAAACAACATTTTTAACTCACTGGACTCTCACACCGGGCCGTCCAAGGCCCGCAACGCTCACCTGCGTGACTGGTGGTTTCTTTGTTTGCAGCCCTGCTAGGGTGGGACTCGGTGCCCCAGTGTTCACCCAGCCAGAGGAGGAGGAGCCAGTCACTGACACTTCAAAAGCACCAGGGGACTCTCACACTGGGCCATCTGAGGCCTGCAATGCTCACCGGCCTGACTGTTGGTTTCTTTGTTTGGGGCCCTGCTGGGGTGAGACTCAGTCCCCCAGCGTTCACCCTGACAGCAGAGGAAGGGCCAGGTGCAGACACTACAAAATTGCCAGGGGACTCCCGCAGTCCAAGACTCTCACAACGGGCTGTCTGAGGCCCACAAGGCTCACCTGCCTGACTGGTGGTTACTTTGTTTGCAGCCCGGCTGGGGTGGGACTTGGTCCCGCAGCGTTCACCCTGACAGCGGAGGAGGGGCCAGGCTCTGGCACTACAAAATCACCAGGGGACTCCCGCAGCGCGGGACTCTCACACTGAGCCATTTGAGGCCCGCAACACTCACCTGCCTGACTGGTGGTTTCTTTGTTTGTGACCCTGCTGGGGTGGGACTTGGTCCACCAGCGTTCATCCTGACAGCAGAGGAGGGACCAGGCTCTGACGCTACAAAAGCGCCAGGGGACTCCCGCAACACGGGACTCTCACAGCGGGCCGTCTGAGGCCCGGAATGTTCACCTGCCTGACTTGTGGTTTTTTTGTTTGGGGCCCTGCTGGGGTGGGACTCAGTCCCCCAGCATTCACCCTGAAAGCAGAGGAGGGGCCAGGTGCTGATGCTACAAAAGCACCAGGGGACTCCTGCAGCATGGGACTCTCAGACTGGGCCGTCTGAGGCCCGCAACGCTCACCTGCCTGACTTCTGGTTTCTTTGTGTGTGACCCTGCAGGGGTGGGACGTGATCCCCCAGCGCTCACCCTGACAGCAGGGGAGGGGCCAGGCGCGGATGCTACAAAAGCGCCAGGGGACTTCCGCAGCACTGGACATGTGTGGGCATGCCTGGGCTTAGGGTGTGCCTGTCTGTGTCCATCAGAGCCTGAAAGAGGCTTTGTTGGGCCACCCCTCTTGGTTTGTTGATCCTCCACACCTGAGGCCTGCACTTTCACTGCACTGGTGCAAAAAGTGAGAAGACAGGTAAGAGGAAATTGGGAGGGGGCAATCCCTTTCCGACCAATTTCATTGATAGACACTGGAGTGAAAGTTTTGGGCAGGGTCCTTCTTAATTGATTAATGGAATGGGCAAATAGCAAGTAAATCATTTTGGAAACTCAATACGGTTTTAGACCAGGACGAGGAACAGTAGAACAAAATTTGAACCTATATCTTTTAATTAACAAATACGCAGTTGCTAGAAAGGAAAGCATTCATTTGGCCTTCATGGACCTCAGCACAGCGTTCAACATAGTGGTTAGATCGAACCTGTGGGCAGTGATGAGGAACATGGGAGTGGATGATACCCTTTTGGACTTTTTGCATGATTTGCACACGGGTGCCCATGCTTTTTATTCTTTACATTAAACTACTAGATCAGTTTTTAGGAGAGCACTGCAAAGATGTACCGAAGGCAGGAAATAGAGTGATTCCAGCTCTATTGTACACGGACAATTCCGTCCTCATGGTTCCGTCATACAGCTAATGGTTTATAGCTTTTATTAGACCAATTCTATGATTTTATGGAAAACTTGGTTCTGAAAATCAATTATACCAAATCTTATACCATGACACTAAAAATGGCAAACCTAAAACATATTCAATTAAGGATCATTATATTGGAAATGTGGACACATTTTTTTATCTAGGCATCTTGTTTGATCATAATGAACTGGGACCCCTTGATGAGAACACATGTCCAATCTTTTAACAGGGTAGCCCACAGTATTGATGCTTTCGCTAGGCACCTAAGTTATCGCCACATAAAGTCTTTATTATATTTCTATAATGTGAAATGTGTACCAACTGCCTCTTCTGGAGCGGAGGTCTGGGGCTATAAGCCTTGCCTTTCGATACAAGTGGCAGAAAATACATTTTTTAGAAAAATGTTGCGGATCCCCCCTGAACTTGTTCCACAGCTATTAGTGGGGTGGCACAAGCCTTCAGACCCACCTCTTGTTCATGTGATATGACCTCTGCAGTAGACACTTTACATATTATCCTTATCTGCCCTAAATGGATGGGCCTGTGATAAGTATGTTCATCCTCTTCTTTTTCCTTTGAATTTTAAGCAAACAAAACCAGCCTGTTGTTTCTGCAATTATTAGACAATTTTAATGTATGTTGCTATTAAGCTTGTTTTTTATCGGAGCTGTTTCATGCTCATTTATGAAATTGTATTTTAATAACTGAAAGTGAATTTATTGATGATACCATATTGTTGTTTATTGTACTTTTATGATTTAATTTGTCAAATCGAATAAAGATATTTTGACTTGACTTGACTTAAACTCAGGGAGGTATTTACCCAAAATAAAACATTTTCATTTTAGATTTTTGGAAAATTGCAAGCTGATTTCTGAATGCAGAATTGGGTTATTTCCAGAAAACAATAAGCTGTGGAAATGTTTGTGTATTTCCCAACAAATTAGAAAGTTGTGTTGCATTTAAGTGGAAAAGTTTACTTACTTTAGAAAGCTGCTACAGTCCAGGTGTGATCAGAGGCTGTTCTCTGACATTGCACAGACAGGAGATTCTACAGAAGTTAGAAGTTAAATCAATGAGATATGGAAAATTGTCCCATGTCAGGGCGATTGCCCTGAGCAACAAGAAAAGAACCAGCGAAAATATTGGAGATCTGTTGTGTAACAAACTAACCAAACATCAATATCGTCGAGAAATGATCAAACCAAGTTTAAGGAAAAATAAGAAGAAATGGAAAATTGAGGTTCAAACTTAAACACATAGGTAAAACATAATTTTACAAAAGACATTGCATTTAAAATCAATGCAAAATGGACTATATATCAACTTATCAAAATCGCAAGTTATCTTTCAGAAATCCAACTGGTATCTGGGTACCTCAAGTGACAAGTGATTGGCTTCCCAGTGTGTATGATCTGATTAAAACGGATGGTGTGCCCAATCACGACATTCATCTTTTCACTTAGAAATATTTTGGCTCACAAAGTCATTTAGAACAAGAGATTGTATCCTAGTAGACCTATTTAGTTTACATGCCCACCTCACAGGTTTAGAATTTTTAAAGTTCATCACCATTTGCCTCCTCAGGTGTCCAGGATATGTGTATATGTGTAAATAGTTAAGTGACTGCGACAGAGGTATGGAAGGAATTTTATATACATCAAATAGAGGTGGCACACCCATGTTCATTAATGTCACTGACTGCCGACATATAAATCTTGAGTAACAAGATTCTATCTTAAGTAGCACCAGTTTGTCCTCATAATTCTCAGTCCATTCAATTATCTCTGCTCCAATCCGATGGTCGAATGTACCAGTTTAGATAATTAACTGATAAATAGAATCAGAAGTCTTCAACACATGCATTGCAAAACACTCCTCCAAGGCTTCTACATCTTTTGGGCAAACAGTGGTACAGTGTACAACCCTGAATTGATTTCTTATCACGCAGGTGGGGGCTTCTTCAAGGAAATTAGGGGCATATTTACAAGGAAAGTGGCGAAGCGTGTCGTTAAGCCAAGAAGGCTAACGACACGCTCCGTCACTTTAGAAACGCAGAGCTGCACAATATTTACAACAATATGGTGCAGCCCTGTGTTTCCCACTGTGCTGGCGCTAATTTCAGCCTTCTAGCGCCAACGCAGGCACCCTTGCACCATAGTGCAAGGGTGCCTGCGTTGAGGAGAGTGATTGTTTATGTGCAGGAAGGTGTCCCTTCCTGCACATAAACAATCTTTAAATGGCATTTTATAACTTCTATGTTTGCTGTTTAATGCAGCACACAGAATTTGCAAAACGCCATTTTTTAAAAATGATTGCTTATGTGGAGGAAGGGACACCTTCCTGCACATAAACAATCATTGGCGTTTTGCTGTTTCCATGTGTGCTGCACAACGCAGCACACATGGAAACAGCAAAAATTTGGAGAAATTAAACATTTCGCCTCGCTGCACCCTGTTAAGACCATGTTTTTCCTGGTCTTAATTTTGGTGCTGCCCCATATTTACGCCACCCTTGTAATTATGGGGCAGTGTCAAAATCAATGGGTGTTGCGGTGGAACGCCCACCGCAACACCCATTACCCTCCTCTTTCATGCTAATTATAGCGTGAAAGGGTGCCTTATTTACAAGGCAGCGTTAAGCCACGTTAAGTGGCTTAACACTGCCTTGTAAATAAGGCGAAGCCCCTATCGCCACCACAACATCGTGGAAAGTGACACTGTTGTGGCGATAGGGGCTTGTAAATATGCCCCTTCAAATGTAGTGGTTCTTGCACAGACAGTGGCCCTATAAACTTTAAATCCGACCCCTAGTCATGTGCACATAGCATTTCTTTTTGGATGCATTTGTGATATCAAAATTGATACAATTAATAAAATTATTTATGGTTTCATAACATGTGACACATTTTCTGCTAACACTAAGGTACGAGTATATGTTAATGTTGCCTGCTCGCTTAACATTTGGATATTAACACTTGTCCTTTTAATTGCAAGTCATTATTTTCATTAAATTGTTCATTAATCTTCAATCTAACTATTTCTAAAACATATTTTGAAGATTCTATTCTATTCATTTGTTGATTTTTATTTTGTAAATTGAGGGGCATGTGGCCTAAAAGAGAGATAGAGACAAAGGGCCCAATTCATTGAAAAACATGTGTGATGAAATTATTATGCATGCCTAATATTACGACCTTGCTCATGCATAAAACTCCTAAATTTACAAATTCATCAAACGTCTATGTGCTAAATTACAAACATGGAGTCCTATGCCAACCCATCCAAAATTGCATATGCAAATAATGGGCAGGAATGCATTAATTTTTCTGCCCAAGAATTACGACTGAACATAGTAGTGTACTTACTTGACAGAACCACATATTGCATTGTGCAAACACGATTAGCACAATATCATGAATGGAAAAAACAGGAAAACATCCACAGCTGACACCAATGACGCTTCCTAAAAAGACTTTACAAGCCCAAAAACATAAAGAGGTGCTTTTGGCAAAGCCATGCTATATTCCACTTTAGCTGCACATGGTAACAAAAACACACTTGCAAGACAGAGCCGGTACCCGTTAGATGTAGAGAGAAGGCAGGCACTGTGCTCACCTATATTTTTGCCCACTATGGGAATGCATCTTTATGCCTTCAGCACCATTAGCGTGGTAGACAAGCAAGCCGTGGACAGGAGCTCACTGGCATTTTGAATGTCCTTGGGGTGGAGACATGCAACATTTGGTACATCTAGTATAAGTTGCAGAATGGGAAGAGGCATGTGAAGTAGAAGAACACCAGAATACAGAAGGAAGTTGCTAAGCCTGGTGCCATGCCTGGTGGTGGACCTGGATGATATTTCCCACTCCACCCTGCAAAGTGGCACATCATCATCATCATCATGCCCGCTAACATAGTTCATGCCTTAGAAACCAGGATCATCAGATTAGGTAATTACCATTCCTGCAATTGTATTCTAGTATCATTCTCACAAGATCCTCAAATGACCACATACAATGTATACACCTCAGTAAGTGTTTGAAAAAATGTGATTGACTCTACAGGCCAGCACTGTGGGAATCAGGTTGATAGTAAATACCAAGCGTATAGTACAGATGTGAGTCGTTACAGAATACACTGTTAAAAGGGTGGATGTCCCATAAACACAACCCCTCATTTACACTGATAGTGAAGGAGTTGGTCCTTGTGATGGGACCACTCTTGTAGCCTCTGCCATTGTGGAAAGCAATTTGTGGACAGGGAGTAAGTGATATTGCATCAGTGTGGCCAGACATTAGAGAATGTTACTCTGCACCATTACCCCTGATTTACCTCTTGTCCATCACTCACATTGTCCATCAGTCATTTTCTGGGGTTCTGTAGTATACCCTTTGCAAATGCCCAACGTTCAGTATGATACTATCTTGAGTGCATATTGAACTATAAAAATATGGGACAGTTACATTTTCACCCACAATAGAGTCCATCCCTGAGACAATCAAAAATAATAGAGGATCATCCATGCAGGCTGTATTTCAAAATATTGAATATTAAATATCATGGTACCAAAATATCATTGTCAAAATATTGACAGCAAAGCTATCAACTTCACATACATGTAAAGTAAAGTGTTGAAATATTGATTAGCAAAATATTCTGGTCTAAAATATCAATATTGTATTGGTAATTATGTTTCTAAACCTGAAGTATAGTTATAACATATCACTTTCGTGGGAGGGGGCAAATCTACTGTGCAAGCTCCAGTCTAACAAACATTGGGCAAGTGCATATATTGGTGGGGGGGTTACTATTCTAACTCCAGTTTAACTGGTATTGGGAAAAGTGCATCTTTAGAGGGGGTGTCAGATTTAGTATTCTAAATCCAGTCTAACAAACATTAAGGAAAATCTATATTGGGGGGGGTTACTATTTTAACGCAAGTTCAACACATATTGAGGAAAGTACATACAATGGGGGAGAGGTCACCTTTACTATGAAAATTTCAGTGTAGCAAACGTAGGGGAAAGTTCATACATTTGGGAGGGAATCAGATTTACTATTCCTATTTCAATGCAACAAACATTCAATAAACAAAGTAGCATGAATAATACATGAATTGATCATTCTAAATTAATGTCTGCGTGCGTGTATGTGTGCGTGTGTTTGTGTGAGTGTGTGTGTATGTGTGTGTATTAATAGCCAGGCCTTAACAAACTCCATATCTCACAATTAAAACTATAAACTGAAATACATAATGGTAAAATTGTAAAACATGTAAACAAATAAATAACAACATCAAATATTACATTTGTAATATATTAATCAAACATCAATTACTATTACCCACTTTAAAAATGATGTTACCTGCCCAAACACCAATATACCCCACAAGCAATAAAACAATTACTATACATTCGTTTTGAAAGACATGAAAACAAGCAGTTTTATAATTGAAAATGAAACATATAAAAATAATTTCCAATCAAAAATTGCATAATTAACACATGAACATTTATCATAAATGTATATTTATTTTATTTAAACCAGTACCCAAACAATAACTTAGTAACCATTAAAACTCAAACTTATAATTAATTACATATTAAAATAAAGTTAAACATGGGGCGTGGTTTCGGCGCCATCTAAGATGGCCGCCTGAATGTGAAGCTCCGCCGCACCGGGACGGACTTCGTGCTGCCGATGCGTGTATTCGCATCCTTTTTCATCAGACATCAGCTTTCCTGACGGCGGAACACCTCGGGACCATGGTGAGCTGCCTGTAACCTCGAAGCGCGTCCCGCTTTTCTTCAATTTTCGCACCGTTTCGCTCGCCTCAGAGCGCCCGCCATTTTGTGTGCACTGCCTCATCAGCTGTCTGCATACAATGCGTGCGGTGAAGCTTTTATACGGCTGCTTCCTACACCTCTGCACTTTGAAAGACTTTCTATTTCTATGATGCTTCTGCATGGCTGCATCCACATCCAGTCTCCTCTGTCATCACACTGACTGAGTCTTTTCTCCTGGCGCATTCTCTATAGAATTTTTAATTCAAAGGAGCTTCGAATTTTCTTCCAGTTACCATGTGCCTTCTTATGCATAATTAGCCTCTCAAGACTCTCCTATTTGGATGTTACTATTTCATATCATGTAACTTTTTCTCATTATATGTCTACTGCTGGCTGCCTTATTCATGAAATTTAAGTCATTTTCACTGGATATCATATCTTACTTCTCTTGAGGAAGTCTTGTCACCATGGTTGCTATCTCTCCTACCTTTGACTCTTTCCTCATGTAATGCTCATTGTTCTACTTGTTTGGCTCCTTCTTATGGGTAAACTACGCAAGCCACAATTTGTATTTGTACCTAAAGGTCGCACCTCAACGACGACAAATCCACCTCCTTTGTCAGTAGCAACTTCATCCCCTGCTGGAGAAATGGCTGGAGTTGCTTCTACTCGCATTCCCTCATCGCAGTCTACACCTCATAAGTCTTCTCCACCAACTTCGGCTTCTAAACGATTGAAGCAGGATAATCCCTCTCCCGACAAGGCGTCACCTCCCATCTCCTTGGAACTACTGTTGGAGGAAATCCGTGCCTTACGTCCGTTTGTGGAGGCAACAAACAGCAAAATGCAATTCCTGGAGGAAAAGTGGTCTTCAATGGAGAGTAGAGTATCTACAATGGAGCAGCAACTTTCGATTGTCCAAGGTGACTCTCAAAGGCTTTCTTCTCTGGAAAAGGAGGTCCGCAGGCTTCAACAACATACTGAAGTTTGGAAAACTGAAACAGGAGGAATAATTTACGTATTTATGGTCTGCCTGAAGCTTTGGAAGGTGACGACCCTGTCTCCTTTTTTCTTCCTTTTTGCCGAAACTATTAGACATGCCTCCTTCAACGTCCCTCAACATTCAGAGAGCTCACAGACTTGGTCCTCGTCCTCCGCTTTCTACATCTTCGGTCAGGCCTAGGGGAATCATCATTCTCTTCTTGAAATTTACTGACTTGCTCTCAGTCCTTTCTGCAGCTAGAGTCAAACGACAAATTTCTTGGCTTGGTCAGAGGGTCTTCCTATCTCAAGATGTCTCCAATGTTACGGCAGCCAGAAGGAAGGAGTTTCTTAACCTCCGAGCACCTCTTCTTTCTCTTGGAGCTCGTTACGGCCTCTTTCATCCCTGTATTTTCAAGGTGACTTTCCAAAACCGGACTTTGTCCTTTGAAGATCCTGCGGAACTTAAGAAATTTACTCATTCTCACACTACAAGCAACATGGACACTGCTGGTCCTTCTAATGGTTGACAAGCTGCACACCTATTTGCATTTCTTTCCATCTTTCAATACTGTTAAAGTATGATTCAATAGCGTAGTTTATATTTGTTTTTTCCCATTTCTTATGTTTGTTAGAAAAGTAATTTTTGAATTTTCTCTAGTATGCAACATAGACTTTGCTAGTCCTTCTCATGGTTGATTAGTTGTGCACCTACTGTTATTTCTTTACTTTTTTCATTATTGTTGATTTATGGTTCAATTGTGCAGTTCATATTCGTCTTTTTACATTTCTTAGGTTTGTTAGGCGTGTAATAATTTTTTTAGTGTATATGATGTTTGTCTTATTTCCTTCTTATATCCCTACAGGTTTCACTTGTTATTTTTTAACTTGTTTGGTCTGTCTCCGTATTCCTTTTTGTTCTGGTGGTGCCCGGACTTCCCGGGTTCGGGCGTTTCATCTTTTCGTGCGTCGTCATTGCCCCAGTGTTATCTCGTTTTTGTCCCCCTCAGGTATGTTTCTTCAGTCGTCCTTTTTGGATATGTACTGTCTCTTCTTGTCCCTTTTTTCTTCTAATTGACTTCCCTTTCTCCTTCCCCTGTTTTCTTTCCCTCTCTCCCATTTGTTTCTTGTTTCACTCTTTTACTACTGCATATTTTGTTCTCTATGTATCTTTAATCGTTTTACATTCAGAGTTATCTCCTGGAATGTGAAAGGTTTTGTTAACCCAATTAAAAGACAGAGAATACTTTCCCATCCTGCCTCTTATAACCCTGATTTGGTTCTCTGACAAGAGACCCACCTTACCGAAATTGAAGCGTTATAATTAAAAAGAGGCTTGGTGGGTTCAGTTTTATTCTCCCCTTCTACCAATAAGAAAAATGGTGTTATAATTTTATGCCACAAGAAATTGAATTGTAAAGTTATATCGCAAGAAATTAACACAGAAGGTAGATGGTTGTTAGCTAAGTTGTTAATTAATAATGTCTCTTTAACTGTTTTTAATATTTACGGACCTACACATACTGATTGTTCCTTTTGGCCTCTGATTACGCAGAAATGTATTCAATTTAGGAATGATCTCTTTATATTAGGAGGCGATTGCAATCAAATTGTAGACCCATTTCTCGACCGACAATCTCAAGTTCGCTTTGTTCCTCACAAGACTCACAAACATTTTCTCAACACTATTTCTCAAACACACCTTGTAGACTCTTGGAGACTTTCCCACCCCGATACTCTTGACTTTTCTTTCTTCTCTCCTCCTCACGCCTCTCTATCCCGCCTAGATTATATCTTTCTCTCTCAATCTTTATCTCAAAATCTACTATCCTCCTCTATTGAGCCTTTAGTCATCTCTGATCATGCCCCAATTGTAACAGATCTTGATTTGCTCCCTCCGCATCCCAGGTCCTCCCGCTGGCGTTTTAATAATTCTCTTCTTCTGGACCCTCTTTTCTCTTCTTCGTTTCGCACTTTTGCTAATGAATTTTTACCTTAACAGTAACCCCAATTCCTCCCCCATATCTTATGGGATTCCTTTAAAGCTACTGCGAGAGGCTTTATTATAGACTATGTCTAAAAAAAAAAGAAACGTTTCCTTCAACAACGAAAAGCTGCCTTGGCACATATTACGTTTTTAGAACATAAATTCTATAGTTCTTCGATGGACTCGGTCTCACCAGAATTAATACGTGCTAAATTAGCATTTAATAAAACTACTACTGATAATGCGTCCTCAATACTCCTCCGTAGTAGCGCTCGCTACTACGGTGGTCGTAATAAAGCAGGTAAGCTCTTGGCGAATTATCTCAAAACACGTAAAGACCGTACTCTAATTGATTCTATTTATTCTCCAAATGGCTCTCTCTTGCACAAAGATCAAGATATTCTTAATGAATTTAAACTTTTTTATAAGGATCTTTATACCCCGGGATCTCCTCCTTCCTCTTCTCTTATCCAAGCGTATCTTAATAAACTTCCAACTCCTTCCAATTCTCATCTTAATCTTTCTGATCTTGAAACAGATTTATCCCTTAATGAATTATCCACTGCCTTAAATACCTTAACGAAAGGGAAGACTCCCGGTCCGGATGGTTTTTCCGTTGAATTTTATTTGCATTTTTCTAATTTACTACTCCCTAAACTCTTAAATCTTTTCCATTCATTTTTTCTAGCTGGTAAGACAGAAGGCACTTTTCAGAAAGCCACGATTTGCCTCATACATAAAGAAGGTCGAGACCCCATGTTTTGTAAAAATTATCGCCCGATCTCCCTGGTCAATGTTGATTATAAACTATTTGCTAAAACACTTGCTTTACGCCTAGACCCTCTTATGCCTCACTTGATTGGTAAGGAGCAATGTGGTTTTGTCAAGGGTAGGCATACTTCAGATAATTCTCGTCATTTTTTTAATGTTTTAAACAAAATCCCCTCCCTTTCCACATCTTTAGCGGCCATTTCTGTTGATGCTGAAAAAGCTTTTGATAGAGTTGATTGGTCCTTCTTATTTGCTTCATTGAAATGGCACGGTTTTGGTCCCAAATTGATTTCACTTATCTCTTTATTGTACTCTGCCCCCAGAGCCTCGGTATTAGTTAATGGCTGTGTCTCATCTTATTTTCCTCTTCAACGCGGAGTTCGCCAAGGCTGCCCTCTTTCCCCTCTCCTCTTCATCTTGGCTCTTGAACCCTTCCTATCCTCTATTCGCAATAATGACTCAATTTCTGGGTTTTCTTATGGTGATCATCATTTGAAACTTTCCGCTTATGCGGATGATATCCTACTCTTTATTTCTGCGCCCGAAACTTCTATTCCCCCTTTATTACATGAATTTGCTTCCTTTTCCCTTGTTTCTGGTTATAGAATCAATTCAGATAAAACAGAAATTCTCCCCCTCACTAAATTTTGTCTTCCCCATTCTTTTTCTTCCACTGGCTTTGCCTGGAATAGTTCAAAAATCAAATATTTAGGTATGTGGTTTTCCAACTCCATCGCTTCTTCTATTAAATTAAATATGTCTGCAGCCTTATCCCGAATTGACAAACTATTTTCCTCTTGGAACCCCCATTTTCTTTCTTGGTGGGGCCGGTTAGACTCAATCAAAATGATGATTACCCCTATTTTGATTTATACATTTTCCATGCTCCCCAATCATATTCCTGCCTATTATTTTAAGCGTATTGACTCTTGTCTCTCTAAGTTTCTTTGGAAGAATAAGAGGGTCAGGATCTCCTTATCTTCTCTTCGCAAGACAAAGTCTAATGAAGGTGTGAACTTTCCTGACTTTCGTCTCTATCATAAGTCATTTTCCCTTCATCAAGCCTCGAAATAGCTCCTTTCCGAACCTTCCCCCTTCACTCCCCTTTGGCTATTCATTGAACAAACCTTATTATTTCCCTTCTCTTTGAAGGAAGTTATGGCTTTCTCTGCCAAAACCCCTTATACCTCTCTTCCCTTATTTAAACACACTTGTTCTCTTTTGAAACCTTTGGTGCAACCTAATCCCATTTCTAGAGAATCCTTTTTAGAATCTCCAATTTGGCATAACTCCCTTATTCTCATTAATAACAGAACCATCTTTTGGAAAGCTTGGAGGTTAAGGGGCATTATTTGGGTCAAAAATCTTTTCATGGATTATCTCCATGTTCCTTTCCCCAATTTCAAGCCTTATTCCATTGTCCCCGGTCCTTTTTACAGAAATTCACTACTCTTATTGTGGGTTATCCTCGATACTTACTACTCTCTTCCCCTCTTCCTGTTGTCCAAAATTCTCTTCTTAAGATACTTCTTTCTCTACCCAAAGCTTCTCTCATCTATAAATACTTCTCAGCTCCTAATCCAGAACGTGCAAAATCCAAATTGGAACTCTCTTGGGAATCTGACCTGGGATGTGAATGGTCTATCATCTTCTGGGATAAACTTTGGTCCCGTTCTCTAAAAATCTCTCGCTCTGCTTCTCTTACCCAATCTATGTTTTTCCTTTACCATAAACTTTATCTCACCCCTGCTTCTATGGCTCGATTTTCCCACTCTACTGACTCTAATTGTTGGACCTGTGGGTCTTCTAATGCTAATCTTATACATCTTCTCTTCCTTTGCCCTTCGGTTTCTAACTTTTGGGGGAAAGTCTGGTCCTATATTTCTCGCCTGTTTAATATTTCCATTTCTTATTCCATTCCTCTTCTTTTCTCTGGAAGTCTTTCTGATTCTTTAGATCTACCCTCCCACAGTCATGGTCTCTTCGACCTTATGCTTGCTCTAGCTTTCCAACATATCGCTCTCAATTGGAAAACTCTCACAAAACTCTCTATACAACACTGGTGGAATAGTCTCTGCCATTTTCATCGACTTGACATTGCTTTTGCCTCCTCCTGTATGCCAATGGTTAATAGAGACCTTTTTTGGTTACCCCTTACTACTTATTTAGATCAGCTAGTCTTAACATATAAATCTCGTTTAAATTCTGAAAACTTTAAACCTCCTTGAACGTTTGCTTTCTCTGTTCTTCGCTTTTTTACCCTTGTTGGCTTATTGTACGTATTAATTAATTAAGAGTTCATTCCCATTCTTCTGTAATATGCATTATTCTATTATACCAATGTGTAAGAAACTTTTCCTTCTCACCTCCCCTTCTCTCCCCCTCTCCCTTTCTTCCTTCCTTATTCCCTATAAAATTTAAAATAGCTTTCATTTTTCTAAATAGTACTAGCCAATTCTTCCGTTATACTTACATTTTAATATACTTAATTTTGTATTGCTGGTCTTTGTATATCTTGTTATTTTTCAAATAAAGCTTTTTTAAACTAATAAAAAAAAATAAAGTTAAACATATAAACAAATAAATAACAAGTAACAAATAATGAACAAACTAATCCATTAACATTACGTAAGCTACACTTTAAATAAAACACCACACACACAATCTTCCAATAAAATCAACAGTCTGAAAAGCAATTTTACATTACTATAATAGTTTATAAAATAGTTAAAATATGTTTCACAATAACTGAAAAAGATACATTAAAAAATTAACAAAACAATATGAAAATCGATATGACAGCAAACAGTCTTATAAGCTTTAATACTATTTTAAAAAACATAAAATGATATACTTACCTGTGGTATTCTTGGTCGTGATATTTTGACACCACAATATAGTGACCAAGATATTATGGTCAGATCAGTGCTGGAAATAGAAATAAATATACTGGAATCCTGTGCATGGGAATAAGGGGTGGAAACAGAGTGGGAGGAGTCACACGGGGTGGAGTAATGCACTTAAAGAGATCTGTGTGTCTAGCCAGAGGTTTAACTCATCATGAAACAGTATGGGGGTTAATGAACATGACCATAGCTCAGCTCCCCATGTCCACTGCTGTCCTGGGGAGAGCATCCCTCAAAGTGCTCCTGGTAAGCTTATGTCTAGCAATATCTGCAAGAGAAAGGCACAGGGTCACTCACCACATTCTCCAGGGAGACCCTAATATTGTGCCCTACACTAGTGATAATGTGCCTGCGGCAAAGCAGAGGCTTTAAGATATAGGTCACAGAATTATATTTTATGCAGATGGCTTAATGGTTAATGGGTTAGTGTTTGTGTTACAATTGCTTGGAATATATTCAATTCAAATAATCTTTATTCGGTTTCAGATATTAAAAGCATAAAAGCACATGTTAAATATAACAATACAATAATAACGTCTGTTAAAAAACAGTCCTCACAGGGATCAGCCGGCATTTTAAAAATGACTTGTACCAGTGGAGATGCAAAAATCAATGGCTCCAATATCACTGATACTATACCAATAAAACATTTCAATCAGGATCAATACAGTAAAACACAGCTCTGAGGATATGACATACAGAAGAGTGAGAAATCCATAATACCATAAAAGGGATAAAGGAAGCAAGCTAGTTAATCACAACTAGATCTGAGTCTGGTGGCAGATTTTAAAAAGTTGAGTACATAAAAGACAGTGCTGCCTGTCAGCATTTGTAAAAAGATAAAAGCTTGGCGCACTTGCCTAAAATTAGCCTTTTTCAGAATTAGGATTAAGAAGGACTTTCTAGGAGTTTTAAAAAAACTGCAGAACATCATAAAATGAATCATGTCCTGTGGAGATTGACCATCGCAGCCACCGGACGGCAAACTTTGGCCCTTACTATGACCCCTGGGATGGGCAATGAGGAGGTGAAAAAGGTCAAACCGGAACCTCGTCAGCAGAAATATATCATATGAGTTTATGAATCCTAGTAGGTATGGCTCTGCCATCTAGTTGGTTTTTAACATGACAAAGCGACGTACACTAGGCTTCATAAACTCCCTTTCTTCCCTTGCCATGGCCAGCTGCACATAAAAGGCCGCCTTTATAAGGTTCAAGGGCAAGGTGTACAACGGTTTTTTGCGTGCGCAAATGGGTTTTAGACCCGTTTGCGCAACCAAAAAACCTGTGGCCCATGTACTAACCCTATTTTGCGAGTCGCTAATTAAATAGCGACTCGCAAAATAGGGTTAGCGACTCACCATTAGGAAGGGGCGTTCCAAGGGCGTCCCTTCCTAATATCGAGTCCAACACCTATGTAAGAATGTTTTGCTACTGCAATTGCGGTCGCAAAACACTCGCAGTTTACCACCCTCTTCAAGAGGCTATTCACAGCCTCACTTCTCCCTCGAAACTGTCAATGCAGACTTTTCATTAACACTCCTGCCGGGTAAGCTCCGGTCCGTGGTGTGCCTGAACATACCCTCAAAGTGGCTGACCCAGTCATCCTCCGTAATATGCGTATCAAGAGCACTTGCTGTCTCTACTCCCAAGATTGGGCTATTAATAATACCCCAAAACTTGGTGCTGCTCCTGATTGTGCTGGATTCCATGAGCTTCCCCCAGATATCCTCCTTCAAAGCTTCTTTACGTTTTTTAAGGGCTGCTTTATACAGTATTCTGCAAGTTCTGACTAGACCTCTATCTCTGGGGACGGCATGCGGTGCCTCCTTAAGCCACCTGGCCACACGTGAGCATGCTGTGTCGAACCATCTTGGGGCCCTATCTCGTTGGCTTTTGGAGGGGGGAATCATCATTAGGTCAGCGATGGAGCAAGAAATGGATTCAAAAGCTTTGAGAACTGTCTCATCCGGATGCAGCTGAACGGCCAGACAAACCAGGATCTCTACCTGACATTTGGCTAAAAAGGTCTCATGAAAAAGACCAGGGATAATCTTGCCCATTTAAGCCTTCTACCCCCATCTGTGGGCTGCAGGGCACCTCCTCCCCCACTCCCCTTCTTCAAACCCAGTGCAGGCCATCTGGCTTTAAGACATAGGGGGTTGTGGTCACTATGGATACTTGCTTTAATAAAAAAGTCTGATAAATGGAAAAGAGGGATGGAGACAAGAATAAAATCAATAAAAGAGTCACTGCCATGTCCTTTAAAAGAAGTAGTGATGTCGCTCTGGGCAGGGTCCAGTTTGCCCATTGCCAATTGGAGGTTAAAATCACATACTAGGGAATTTAGGTTGTCCCCTTGCCCATGATGTTCAAAATGCGTGCCAGAATGGCGAGGACAGGAAGAACCCCCTAAACCCTGCGTTCTTGGGTCCCCACAGGGATGAACATTGAAGTCACCTACCAGACAATGTTAGGGATATGGCATGTAGAGGCATTAAAGCTATTCAAGAATGTACCGAGACACACTATATTGCATACCTCAGGCAGGGATGAGACAGCATTATAAAAATTCAGAAGCAGCAATCTACTGGACCCTCGGGAAAAGAGCAAGGCCTGCAAACAGTGATTATCTGTATTCAACTCAACAACGCCACCTTCTAGACTAAGCGAAACATAGATCACAAGTCCCCCCTTTGCTCAACCAGGTCTCGACGGGCTTGCAGGCACAAAGAAGGATTTATACCCTTCCAACAAAAAGGAGTTGTCTATAGCCCAGGTCTCCTGCAAACAAATAATGCCAAATGTCTGAACGAAAGTACGCCACCCTGACACTGGAAACTTGCTTGCCAAGCTGGCTCTATTCCAGGAAATAAGAGAGAGATGAGTTATGTCCCTGAAGTAAAGGCCAGGGTTGCCTTGGTCAGCCTGGTGCATGCAATCCAGTTGAAAAGAAGATACCATGGGGATCGTAGACACAGGCCCTCCCAGTCAATCACAGTTATCAAGGAGCCCCAGGGGTGCAAAGGTGTTGAAGACTGGGACAGGTGATGGGGCCTGATGCCACTCGTGAAATGCCGTGCAGGAAGGTCTCCTCGGGTACCATGAATTTTGTGTTGGTGCCGGGGATAAGGGTCTATGGAAAAAGCCCAAGGGGAGGGCCATGATGGAAGTGACTGGGCCAATGGTGGTGCGAGAGCTGGCTGCATGGAGAATTCTCTCTACTAGATGAGGTTGGTTAAATTTGATTATCACACAGTCCCCCTCGCAGCTCTTTTCAGACCCTCCAATCCAGGCCACCCTCCGGGCCATGATGATGTTCCTCTCCACTCTATATCTCAGGGTTGTGTTGTTATTTAGCCAATACACAACTTTATTTTTTAACTGGTAAAAGTCTTCGGTGGAACCTGGCTTCAACCCTGGTACATTACCCAGGACCACAACGTACGGTGTTGCTTCTGGGGGTAAATGGATTATGTTTAAGCCTACACGCTAAGTACCCGGCTCCCCGAATGCTGAGGTGGAAGCCTCACGTCCACTGGGCTCCCTCCTTGTGGTCGTGTTACCGCCTTGGCTTTCTTTTATCCCTATAGACTCCACCTGTGAACCTTCCTTTGGAGGTGAAAGCGAGCGGGCCAGGTTTGGAGACAATAGGGGGATTGACACTCCTGTGCGGGGAAGTACAGACTGTACCGACCTCCCCCGGTGCAGGTTGCACAGTGGATTGACCCTGGGCCATATTTCCACTGCTGACTGGTGGGACCATTTGGTTGGTGCTGGCTATGTTATTAGCCATCTTGTTTTGTTGGAACCAATAAGAGAGTTCCCTCTCAATTGTGGCAAGGCGTTGCTTAATGGGTTCCAACTTAGAGACCAGACCTTCCAAGAGGGAGCCCACACAAGCTTCCAGCATAGCTGCCAGATTGTCTTTCGAGGGGGATACTACTCCCGGGTAAGTTGGGATTGAGGAATCTGCCTTAAGACCTTAAGACGTTTTGCCTTGGCCCCCACCGTGGTACATTTACGTTTAGCCCCAGCTCCAGACCTCCTGCTGAGTCCCCCTCCTGGGCATCCGTTCGGGTCACTGCCACTATTGGGTTGGTATCCAGCGACTCACAACCAGGCATAAATACAGGAGCTAGATGTGCCTTGTTGGACCCCCTCCTGAGTTTCAATATTTCTGTGTTGACCAGAGGGAGGTGGATGAGATTCTGCCAGTTCTTCAATTTCTAGGGTACTTAACATGGGGGCCTGACTACTTGCCGGGCTAATAGAGCGAGGGAACAGTTGATTTACCGGAGAACGAGAGAACCGCTGAGCCACCAACTCAATTTCCTTATCAAGGACCACCGCTGCTCTCTTCAGAAAGCAGTCCATAGTTGAAGTTACTGGGGCCTCGTGAATCGTTGCAGCAGTCTTACGTTTCCCCATATGGCCTGACTAGGTGAAGGACGTATCGTTGGACTAGCAGGGCAGCGTAGCAATGTAGCAAAACAGTAGGAGCCTCTGAGATACGATGTGCCACAATTTGACTGAGTTTTCCCCTGGAGAGTTAAGGGTTGGTGCAGCAGGTAAAGTGCAAAGAGTCAGAACATGCTAACATTCCAGATGCGGTGAAAGGGGGAGCTGCAAACCTCTTTATCCCCCTTCTTCCTTAGCTGTGCAAGGTCCACAGTAAAAACGCCCCTCGAGCTTACCTTGTTCCAGTTGATGGGAGGTCTGATCCTGAACAAGTCCTTATGTGCGACTGGGTCTCAACCCTTAGCAGGTTATGGCGTGAGACCAAGAGGGGGGCACAGCCCAGCCTCCTCCGGGGTCTGACCGGCACAGAAGGGCCCGCCTGTTAAAGATTGCAGGAATCGCTGTTAGCAGGAGCTGAAAGCCATTTTGTACTTGGCAGCCATTTTAGTTAGCCATGTGCTCGCCATGTGCTTTCTCCCTCTTCCAGAGTCTTGCACATGCTCAGAGAGGCCTAGCTGGTAGAATGCACCTGCTCCTAGTATAGAACTGTCAGGCTATTCTTACTCATGTAAGCAGTTTAGTCTCCCCTCCCACTTTGTGGAGCAAGCAAATTTTGTATACCCATATTAGTCAATAAGCATGCTTGTATGTGCTAGGACCTCCCCTTGATTTTATGCTGACTGTGTAACAAATACATATATAAGGACCCTGTTCTCTGCACTCATTAGAATGCCTCCTACAGTGGCCTGCGGGTACCGTAAGATGCAATCTCCCTCATCTGAGGTTAATAAAACATGTTTTTTGATATTACAGCTTCTGTGCCAATCTCTTCTTTGTTGGTCTTAAGGACCAGATGTATCAGTGAACCCCTAAGAAGGTTTTTATTTCTACAAATGGCGCCCGAAAGTGGACCTCATCGGTGCAGCGGCTATCCAAGGGAGTGGTCTTGAAGGGAGACAGGAATCTACTGAGGAGTACAGGACAGGAATCTACTGAGGAGGTACCCTGCGCACGGAGATTGTTTGTCTTCCAGCCCAGTATATTTCTGGTCTTCCTGATCTGATCCTCCAAGTGTTTGCCGCTCCCGACTGAGAACTTCTTTGGCGTGAGTATTTTAAAACGACCGTTAGGTCACTCAGAACTTGGCAGTTGGAACCTGGACACCATTTGATTGGTAAGAGCCGTTTTGCGGCACTTGCTGTTGGTTTGATGCCTTTGATTGGTAAGGTAGTTTTAGTAACACTTACTGTGGCTTTGTTTGTATGATTGGCCAATTTTGGAATTTGTTTTGTAATTATATATGCATTGCAATACATATAGGCGGGTAATGAGGAGAATTTTCTCTATTTGAAATTGTTTGAACAGCGCAACGTACGAAGAGTACCTTAAGCGCTACTTTGATTATAATACTGCATATTCTGCACTATTTTTGGCATGCCTGTTTCCAGTACACTTCGCAGAAAGTGTTGCTGTTTTGGAGGTACCGATATGGATTTAGTAAGTACTTAGTTGACTCCCCTCAGAGGGGATACCTAAATAGGTTTACGTATAGTAAAAAGATATTTCTTCCTTGGTGACTAAGTACCCCATGGAACTAAATATGTACATAAAACGGATCCGGATCTGCGCACTTAGTAACATTCATAAGTGGTGATATGCAGAGCGCTTTTTGAGTGTTCTACCAGCCAAAACTGGCGAATTTGGTGTATTTTGGCTTCTTGACCATGGAACAGTTTTTTGGGCTACTTTTGAGAGCTCTTCTTGTAAATATGACTTACAATTAGTATTTACAAATAGGTTGGTCTTGCGTACACTTTGTAAGCAGTCCTAAGTGTTGATTTGTGGGTTAAATGTGTGTTTAAATGTCTATGTGGGGTTTGTGGTTTGACATTGGTAATACTTGTGTGAGTACTCTTTGTGAAAGAATGGCTAGCTTTAAGCGCGCTGTGTTGTGTGCTCTGCGTATATGACCCCCCTTCTGTAAATATCTGAATGAGCTCAATGAGTTTGTTTATGTTTTTTTGCTGTCATCATTCTGTTATGCAAAATGTCATTTAGTTACTTACATATTAAATAAAAATCCAGAAATGAATTATATAACATACGCTAAACAGCTGCATGTTACTATTAAATTGACAGAGTACGACACTGTACATGTGTGCAAATTGCCACAATGCTAAAGATAAAATTAGAATTCGTATTCAATAGGATTAAAATAGGCCTCATACAGAGGAAAAAAAAACGAAATTGTGTGTTTTGTAATCAATAGACTAAAATACATGTTACAGCATTTTCCTTAAATACATTGTATTAGACATTAAAAGGCATGCACATCATATGAGTGAATTTGGTCGTTGCTGAACTAAATACACATTATAGAAAGATAGATTTGACTGCATTGAAATGCCTCAGTTTTTAAATAGACTGTGACATGCTTTTCTTTCAGCACCCGAGGAAAAAGCTTTCCAACAGCTGTGTTTAAACTGACTAACTGAAAAGAAACTGTTTGACACAGCAAATGGGGATTTAACTCTGTCAGGGTATTTCAAATAATAAAGGGGTTTTTTCCTGAGAAAGGCGTGAAAATTCGACGCCTGCTGACAAACAACAGCTGCATAAATAGCATATGGCTATTCCTGATCACGGCCACAGACAGGAATGCTGAGTCAGCGAAATTTTAAGTCAGTGTAAAACTGGTATAAGGGCCTGCATTATTTTAAAAGTTTCAAAAAACCAGTTTCATTATTTTGGATAACAGAGAACAAAATTGAAAGTAGGGATTTCCTTTCTTAATGCCTTTTTTACATAAGTACATCTGTGGTTCTGATGTTAAATGATAACTGTCCTTTTAAAAAGTGGCGCAGACTTTTCCTGTTTCAAGTAAGGCTTCTGTGCTTAGGGTTATGAATGAATGCGTTTAAATATGATAGGCTACGAATGAAGCTTGCTTTTCAAATGTGGAATCATCAAAATGGTTGGTTTTGATTAAAAAAATAAATAAAATTAATTATATGAAAAAAATATATTGTTAAACATAAATGCTTTAAATTCGTTTTTTCATCTTTATAAAGCCTAATCATCATACTGTGAATTCCTAGTATCAAAGTTGAATTTAAGCAGTGCTGTACCGCAATAAGAAGGGAACTTAAATGTGAAATGTCACTTTACCCAGCCGTACAAAACTCATTTTTATAAGGGTATATCTTATACATTTCTGATTTCCCATTCCTGGGCTATCTAGAGAACACTCTGGGGGTTCCTATTATGCAAAAATATTGTAGGATATTCATTTTTAAGTGCCCCTACCACCAAAGTCGAAATTGAGCTAAATTCACAATTTTACAAGCAGTTCTACCACTCAAGGCAGTTTTAACGTGCTCTCAGGCTTCAATAAAGTATATGCAAGTATAGAATAAACAGCTGACCTACTGCACCCAACACACTGTACACAAATGAAAATAAGTATACAGAAACCAGCAGACGTTATTATCCTACCTTTAAATTACTGGCAAACGGATCGGACAGGACTGCCTTTTAGCTGTGATTCTCCAGAGTTGCTTTGCATTACGAAAACCGCATGGCAAGCCTTGCACAAACAAAATGAGCAGCTGCTGAACGGGTCAAAGGTCGGAGTTCTGCATTTAGCAACTTAGCAGGGTGAAGGGTAATGTTTGCTGGGACACTTCGACCTTCGAAAAGTTTTTGAAAGACGAGATGATAGCGCAAAGAGAGGAAGAGAAGCTTTGCTTCCTATTTTTGGCAAACACACGTTTTGCGCAGTCATATGAAACGAAGGAAGACAACCCTCAGTTGAGCATTGATCTGCCATGTATATCAAAATAATGGTTTTAGTTTAAAGAATACTGTGTAGGGGCTACGATAAGGAGGAAATGGATTTTAGTTTACATTCATGCGCCCTCATGTTAATCAAGTACAATTGCTCAAGGAATTGATACATTTGTTGCTGACGCTTTCTACAGTACTCGATGTGCTTGAATCAGAGAATAGCCACTTTCTAAGATATCTCCTACAAGTTTGTTTGTGCCCAGTTGCTACAAATAGGGGTTGAAAGTGTTGACAGAAGTAAAACCTGTTTCAGGTTTTCCTACTGTCAAAATGGGGGAAGGAGGCTAGCTCCTCTACAAATTAAGGGTAGGCAAAATTATGTTTTCTCTCTTCTTTTTCTTACTTTTTTTTAGTCTGTCTAAGCTGTCTGTGAAATAGCCATGAGACATTTCATTGGCTATTCAGTAATACTGTTTTAAAAATTGTTAGCATTAATAAAATGATAAAATCTATGTTATGTTACTGCCCATCCTGTATGAAAGAATGAGTAGAACAGATTGATGTTCCCTTATTTGATCTTTAAGGAGAACTGTATAGTGGCGGTTTCTGTTCAAAAATCTCAGGTGGCAACACTATTATTGTTTATGTTATTCTCATGTTCTATACAGTTTTGCAAGGGCATTGCTAGTTTTTTATTAGCTAGTCTCTGTCAATAAGCTGACAGCCCTTATTAGAGCTGGAGATAGGGTTTTTTTCCTTTTGAAAATGATGTTGCATAGTCCAGATCGTGAAAAGTACAATGCAGGAAAGACGCTCATGTGATCCTTAGCAAACATTTTGAAGGAAAATATTGTTTTATAGGAATTTGTTTGTCATAACATGTTCTGCTGGAGAAAATGTACTCACTATGTTGAAGTTTAGTTCTTTTTGCAATAAGAATCCCTGTTAAATTAGCAGTTTTAGATTTTCCTGCTGCACCTATAACATGAGAGCATGGTCCTAAGCATAACATGTAAGAGAAATTATTTTACAAGTGTCTGCAGTCCTGTACAAGTAATGTAAAATCTATGAGTAAAAGTGTAGAACATTTCCTTTTTCTTGAGGGTTCTTCAGATTGGTAATATAGGAATACACCAATGTAAGTATTTGGAGTATGTCTGTATTGTTTTTCTCTTTTTCTCAGAATTTAGTAAATGAACACAGACTTCCTTGGCTGTTTGGGATTGGGTGATGTATTACTCTTGTCAGTTCACCAAAACGTTCCTTTTATACTTGCCAATAGGTCCAGGGTTTTCTACTCTCAGATAGATGAAGTGGCTCTTGGGTGCCTTGCTAATGTATGGGGCGCCCCGAGACTAAGGAAGTATTCTGAGCCTATCCTCTCTGTTGTTAGTTTATTTCTGTGCCTTGTCTAAAGACCTCTTGTTCTGTCCACCAATAGATATTTGCTGCCTTACAACCATTGCCAGAGGGGCCCGGACATCAGATCCAGCCTGGGAGTCAGCACCAGTCCAGCCTACAGTCAAAACGAAAGGAACCAGCACAGGCGTTGCTGGCAACTAGGACCTCAGTGAAGGCGGAAGCACTGGGACGTGAAGTGTGTACCCCTGCCACTGTCTTGGGCGAAAGACGGGGTTACAAATCAGGATGGAGAAATCTTTGTGTGGATCCAGTTTTTGATGCCCAGCTGAGAGAGTCACAGAACGACAAGGACGGCAAGGAGGCTTTTGCTTGAGGTGACCCCCTTTGAAACAAGGGTTGCTTCAGGCCTTTGAGTCCTGGTCCCAAGTGAATGCAAGTCTACGCCTTTGTTTGTTGATCAAGAGATGCCCGAGCACACTGGGTACAATTTGTGGCCCTAACAAAAGAGCAGTGCGCCAGAGGTGCAATACAGGAGTTAGGGAAGGACTTGAGTTTAGGGTACAGGTGCTGTGCCCTTGGTGCCTGTTAGATTAAAGTGAAGAAAACTGGTGCACTGCCTGAGACACTGGACAGGATCATTGAGGGTATTTGCCCTGGGGGGGTGATTGCCCTATCCTGAAAGAAAGACTTTTCCTTCTCTGTGATTCTTGAGTTGCGAGTTGTGCAGCTCCACCGTGGGAACAACAAGAGCCTGCCTGTGAGGCTCAAACGGACACAGGGAGAAGACTCCCCTCTGGTTGGTTGGTTCTAGAAATTCCCAAGGACTCTTTTTTTTGTTAGTAATGTACCCCTTTGGTCGTCCCATTTTTTTGGGAGGAGCAGCCCTTTGCGGCTCCTTGTCCTAATTCCTATGGCCCTGTGTGGTCCTCCTGGTCCCCCGGAGCCAGGATTGTTTTTGTAATAATATGTCTGATTGCTTTAATATTTTTTAAGAGTAATGTTTATTCTGCACGAGAAAAGTTCATCTGAGCATGTTACTTTACTCTTTCCTTAAGTATATTAATTGATAATTTAGCCCTCATAAAAAATACTGAGAAAGTCTATTGAAAATGTTTTTATTAGGTATGTGCTGTTGGCTATTTTGAAATTGACATAAATAGTCACTGAAATACATCAGAGCCCTGAAACTTAAAATTAGACTAGATGGTTTTGGTATTTGCTTTCTGCTTAGGATTGGAAAATATTGAGATTTCTGTTTGAGATAATAGTCATTATTCTCTCTTGCTACCTGTATGACCCAATGCTCTGTTCACTTTGTACTCCTGCTTATACCTTGTATATACCTGCTTAATGAAATGTTTAGAATGTAAATGCCCACCTAGCATAGGATATTGATGAATTTATGAGAAGAAAATGTGCAAAATATTTTCTATGTCTCTACTAGATCATGGGAATGTCTTTAGCTCATGCTAAAAGGATCATCTGTTAAAGATTGCAGGAATCGCTGTTAGCATGAGCTGAAAGCCATTTTGTACTTGGCAGCCATTTTAGTTAGCCATGTGCTCGCCATGTGCTTTCTCCCTCTTCCAGAGTCTTGCACATGCTCAGAGAGGCCTAGCTGGTAGAATGCACCTGCTCCTAGTATAGAACTGTCAGGCTATTCTTACTCATGTAAGCAGTTTAGTCTCCCCTCCCACTTTGTGGAGCAAGCAAATTTTGTATACCCATATTAGTCAATAAGCATGCTTGTATGTGCTAGGACCTCCCCTTGATTTTATGCTGACTATGTAACAAATACATATATAAGGACCCTGTTCTCTGCACTCATTAGAATGCCTCCTACAGTGGCCTGCGGGTACCGTAAGATGCAATCTCCCTCATCTGAGGTTAATAAAACATGTTTTTTGATATTACAGCTTCTGTGCCAATCTCTTCTTTGTTGGTCTTAAGGACCAGATGTATCAGTGAACCCCTAAGAAGGTTTTTATTTCTACACGCCCTTGGCCCTGCAAGCATCACGCACCTCGGGAGACCAGCGGCGCGACTCCGCCTCCTCCCCTCCTGGTGGAATTCTGGGGCAGCGAGTCCCCTCTTCGTGGTGCGGCATGGCCTGCAAGAAGAACTGGGCAGGCAAACACTGGATCACTTTCCCGCGCCCCCGGACACCAGCTGCGCTTTTCAGCGCGCGGGGCGAGACTCTGCCTCCTCCCCTCCTGGTGGAATTCTGGGGCAGCGAGTCCCCTCTTCATGGCGCGGCGTGGCGTGCAACAAGAACCAGGCAGGCAAACACTGGATCACTTTGCTTGTAGTATAACTTAGTGAGCATGATGAATTATAAATTGTTATCAAGGACTTGAATGCATGCTGCACTGCTTAAGTTAACAAACCTACTGTTGTGTTTTCCAAATTTTCCTTATGCAAAGGTTACAAAAATGATTATTTTCAGTAGTAATGAATACTTATTGTAAGGATAGGTACATGGTTAGAGACATCTGACATTTTTACATTGTATGCGTATCATTTTCCTGTAAAGCATTGAAAAGTAAGATACATGCCTCAAAATTACACTTTATTTCTTAAGCACTTGTGAAGTGACAACAAGCAGAGTGACTTCAAGCTCCAGGATTTTCCCAGCCGGGATGAGACTCAAATAAAAAGGGACAAGGATAGCTGTTTAGGCTGCTCGGCCAAGCTAGGGGGTAAATTGTTATTTTTTTTAAACTGGAAAAAACCTGCCATACTGTGTGTCAAATCATTCTATTATGCTCTGGAATACTGATCTTAAAGTTTTCATGAACATTTTATTTAAGCAAAAGTTGTTTGAAGTGTGGTAGGCAATGATCAACTGGTTTTATTCTTGGATGTAAACTGGCAGCTGAAACTCGCTTTTAAATTGAACATACCTTGTTTCTGTCTGAGGAAGGGAACAATTGAGCAACTATTTTTTTAGTTGCAGAAAAGCATTTGATCTAGTGAAATGGGCTGTGTTAGATAAAATGCGAATCCCAGAACAGCTCATCAAGTCTGTTTCTCAATTATGTAGTCGTGCATTTGCTCATCTAATTATCAATGGCAGCATTAGTGAAATAAAATTCAGGGTGGTATGCAGCTAAGATACCTTCTTCTCCCTTACTGTTTGCACTCTATATTGAACGTTTGGGAATTATGATAGATACATCAGTGTAAATAATTATGTAGCTGCCAATTGGAGATAAAAAAAATCATGTTTACACAGATGAATTAGATTTAAATTAGTTCATGGTAACAACAACATTAACAAAATGTACCAAGTTATTGGGGACTTTTGGGCCATCTTGGGTTATAAGATTAATGTGATAAGATAAATGCTTACTTTCGGAATCTCTCCAGAGGACACACTGGTTCGAATTTGCCCAAACATGGCTAATAATAAATCTGTTAGGTACCTTTGAATGTATGTTTATAACAATCTCTCCACATTACATGAATTAAATTGCATTGCACTACTAAGACAAATTAAACAACAGAAATTCTGAGATCAGATACCGATCACATTGATTTGTAGGATGAACCTAATCAAAATGACCATTCTATGTCAGTTCTTGTTTTTATTTTAAACCATCCCCTGTTACTTTGCAAAAACCTTTTCCAACTAAATGCTAGTGTAATGTTTGAATGTTCAGGTATATTTGGGCTGGTAAAAAGAGTCAAATAAGGCACCCAAAACTATGCTAATACATTGTTGTCAAGTGCTGTGCTTTACCACATATTGATAAATGTTTTATTGCTGCAAATTTAAGAAATCATAGCCAGCTAATCGACTCTGAATGTGTAAGAGACATGGGAAATACCAATCTAATTGATTTAGGGAATCCTCACAATCTTAAGGATTATGTGTTGGATTTGGACATCCCAAATATTTAAAAAAAATCAGATGTAAGATTTTGTACACTTACATACAAAATGAATTATGTTGTATCCTAATTCCTTAAAGTCATGACATTTTGTGATCTCACCCCAGTTTGGGATAATGATGTATCACTAAAGGAGATTCGGGAGGGTAGAAATATTTGGCAGGAGAAGGATATGTTAAGAAAATGCGGATCTATGGAGAGCCATGCTCAGTTTTTCTGGCGCAATTTTACTTGTGATCTAGAAGAATTTACTTTAAATACGTTCTACTCAGAGATTAGCTATTGTCTAATTTACTCTCATGTATTGGTATTACCAAAGCAAGGGGGTTAGTGCATGCAAAAGACAAAAGAGTTTCCTGATATATGCAAGCCTTAAATATTACAAAACAGACAGTGGTCCATTAAAGAGCATGCAACCGAAGAGACATAGAGCATGAATAGAACTCACAGAGCAGAAATAGTAGAGTGGAGAAGCTGCTTGGTGCAGACATGCTATAATCCCTATATTACACCTTTTTCCATTTGTATTGAACACCATCCAAACCATACTTGTTATATAAATGTATTTTACATTGCTAGAGATGTAAACTAGAGTAAAAACAGGAATACATATATTCGTAGAATGTTCACTATTACAGAAATTCCGTGCTCACTTTCAAAATCAGTTAGAAGATCTTATTGTGACAAATGTTGACATAAGTGCAAAAAAAAAACTCTCAAGGGACTACCTCGAAACTTTTAAACAAAATGGACCCAAAACCGGATCCACCAATCAGGCAAAAGTTCATACAATGTGACATGAGACCAGAAATCGTGGGACAGGATTCGGGATCATGAAAAGTAAAAAAATAAAATGCATACAGAGCCTGGCCTAAATCAGGGCTCTGACAGGTAACCCCATATGCAGTGCAGGATGGACACCCACAGAGGGTTGGGTGCAGGGTCTTGGCAGCAGGAAAACTGGCAGTGCACAGTAGCCTTTAGCTTCCTCTGGTGGGTTGATTGCCCATGGAGGGTTGAGAACAGGGTCTAGCTCGAGAGCAGTCTGGCTGTGTGCACCAGGGGCTTGCCACCAGCAGCATGTTTGTAATAGGGTTTAGCTAGAGCCCATGACCTGGGTTTGGGCAACCCCACTGAGGGTCAGGCATAGGTTCTAGCCAGGCTGACACCAGGCCTTATGGCCAAACCCTGTTACGCAATGCCTGGAGCTGGCCATACCCCTCTGCACTCATTCTCTTTCTCGATCACTCACCTCCTCGCATAGCCTTTGTCTCTCTCACTCACTAGCCTTCACATCTTCTGATACACCCTTCTTCACTTTCATTCACTCTCTCTGTTACATGGTCTATGGCAGCTTCGCAAGGCCTTTGGCTAGAGGCAACACTGGCTGCTTGTATGGCCTGACCCACAGCTGGGCCCTGAGTAGAATCCTCCACAGGTGTCCTACCCCCTACTGCATACAACCTTTAGCGAAGTGCACCAAGGGGTTTCTGCAGGGCCAACCAATTAACCATCTGTGGCAACCCCCCACTACTCTCTGCCTTCAGCTGCGTGTGGGAATGGTTGTCAGCAGGGCCTGACTACTCCCCCAAGGCCATGCAAATAAGCCTCCATGAGTGGCCAATCCCTACAGCAAAGAACCTTTGTGTGCAGTTATAGGTTGCTACAGGACCTGATCTTCACCAGGACCTGAATAAAATGAACGGCCAACTCCTATTGCACATGGTCTTCAGGGCTGAAAGAGGGGCTTCAGCACATGGCCCTATACTCAACAGTCTGGTGGCAGCCAGGCTCCACTGGGTATGACTTATCCTCTACAGACCGTCATCTGTTGCTGCATATGGCCATAGTCCCTTTTTTCCATTCTTGCATTGTTTTAGTTTTGCTATAGGTCACTGTCCAATGGCAAACAACACTGTAATAGATGATGTCATCAGTGATGTCGTCCATAATGACATTTGTGAAGAAGTTAAGCCAAGTGCAGGGATCTCAAGTTTCAACAAGATCTGGCAAGGGGCCAAAGGGAAGGGGGTAGGAAAGGTAAAGAGGTAGTTTTCATTTGGGGACAAACATACCCTACGTAGCATCTTGAGGAGCATCTTGAGGGTATGTTCGGTATTAGATGAAAAAAAGAGCCCCTTCTTCTGGTGGGATATCACAGAATATTTCCTTCTGATTTTACAGTACACTCTAGTGATGTTTTACCCTCCCCTATAAATTACAGTTCTTTAAAAAGCAACAAAACTATTTTATGGTCATATGATGTTATACAGGGGCGTTTTATACATCTGATTGTGATGTTTACTAACACAGTGCTACATGGAAGTAGCACACCAAGGGATACATGGAAATTGCGTGAGGACAAACGAAGGGGCTGGATAAAATATATTCTCTGATAGCAAGGTTTTAAATGTTGTTTTACTTTTCAGAAAACACAGTCAAATAATTTCAACAATTGATGTATACTCTATGCCACCCTAGAAAGTGAAATTACATAGTGTCTGGTATTACAGTGATATCAGTGCTTACCTTGACGTTTTTAAAGAAGTGATATCCATGCGGAATTTAATTGCAAAGAAATTCTGTGAAATTTACTTGTGTCTACCACAGAAAAAGGTGAAAAACAGTTGGGCATCGAGTCCACAAACTGCCTGGTTTATGCAGGATGTGGAGTTCTCCCTTGCAAAACAAGGAACAAAGAGAACCACGCAAACTGCTGGTTCATAGGCAGATCGGGCAAGTTGGTAGTCCAACTTGAAACTCATTTTGCGAGGGGAGAACATGAACTACAAAAGTAGAAAGTCCTCCCCTTTCTGAGGATCACCTACTTAGTGAATATGAGTCATTTTTTTAGTTACATTGTGCCTGGCAGACAAATGTAAAAAGCATCAGATTTCACTTTTTTGCTAATCACTTTCATTGTCCCTTAATCCTGGCATTAAACTACTAACTACCTATGCTCTAATGATCCTCTCTAATTGAGAATAACTTCGAATGCCATAAACATGATCTAATCTCCTTGGTTAATTCACCATCAAACTAACAAACACGGCATAGAAAATGCTCCTTGAAATGGAGATCAGCACTTTGAGCATATTTAAATTAACCGTTATATAGTTTACATATTTTCTGTTCTGTAATTATATTTTCTTGTTATTGATGTTGATAATCAGTATTTTCTTAGGGAGGTGTATTGGTAGTGAACAGCAATGTTTGTCTGGGTACTTTATATTTCCAAGTTTGGTACATACTCTCTACTACATCTATGTTTGTGATTGGTAACCTTCTCAGCTATGAACACTTTGGGGGTCATTACGATGTTGGTTGGAAAGCCTCCGACCACTAGTAAGAAGCTTTCCGACCGTGGTCAGAGGCTCTCTGACTGACACAGTCGGTTTGCAATCCGACCGCCGAATTACGATGTTGCCGGTCGGGGCATGAACCGGCTGGTCATTCCAAAGTGGTTCTGACCAGCTCTGGCAGTATTACGTCCGGTCGGAACCGCACCGTACTACCCTATGGATGGTGCTTCCCTCGTCCGGATTACGATGTCGGTTCCCCACAGCCTTTCCATGCCGGCCTTTCCAACATGTAAAGGCTGTCAGAAAGCGACTTTGGGGGCCCCTAGCAGAGTCCCCTTGCCTCCGCGGCCTGCGGTTGGTGGCCGAGGGAGAACCTAGGGTGCCCCCTGTAAATCCATGCACTGTTTGGCAGGCTCCATGGGGTGCCTGCCACAGGGTGCAGGGTTTCACACCCACACCCATTTCTTTATGGGAGCCTGTATTACGGACGGTTTACGGCCGTAACACAAGCTCCCATAGAGAAATGTGTGTATCTGACCGAACAGTGTTCAGTTGCATCGTAATCAGGCAGTCAGAACCGCTGACCAGAGGTCAGTCGGTCCCAAAACCGAGACGGTGTCGGTCAGAGGCAACTCCGACCAACATCGTAATAATCCCCTTTGTTCAGATATAGACCTATGTGTAGTCTCTAGCAATCAGCAACTTCTACCAGAGATTCTTGAGGGATGTTTCCTTCTTGGGTCCACATTATAAGTCGTGAGGAGTGGTATCTCTGCAGGAGAAGCTATTTTGCACAATTCCAAGTTTTATCGCGTGTAAACACATAGGTAGCAAAATCGGTTTACACCAAGCACTGCCTTATTTACTACTAAAGACGTAATAATGGCAGCCAAGAATGTTTTGTGATCTGACCCTTCTTTCTTAAGATGGATAGACATGTTTAATTATCAAAGACTATTGGGGTAATCTGTGACTTGAATCCTTTATGCATCAGAGACAACAGTAAGACAAAGACTGACTTGTAGCGTCAGTCAACAAAGCTTTATTCGATTACTATCTTAGACAATCATAAAAGCACATAAAACCACAATGCATTACACAATAAAGATTAAAATATCAAATATAAAATTAATTCATTTAATTCTGCCACCTAAATCCTCTAAGAAAAAAGTTTCTTACTGTCCTTTTTCCATGGTAGGCCAGACAATCATAATACAATGCTTTTCCTGCATTTAAGTACACTTTTTAAAAACATTGCTACCCTCCAAACTGTGTGTTCATTTTCCAAAAACTGTAATACAATAAAGACAGAACGGCATTGTCTAATGCCCAAGGATTTTAAAATTGGTACAGTCCATGTTTTCCTAGGTCCATCATAAAATTTACAGAACAATACAACATGTAGGGTTGATTGTTCTGAATGGTCATCGCAGGGACACAAATGCCAAACTCGTGACCAGTCGTTCATTTTTGGGAAGCTTATAAGTCTATGTAAAATCCCAAGTCTGAATCTAGTCAATAAAAACCTATCATAACCACCAGGGACAATGTATAAATACGGTTGGATGCTAGACAGTACAGTGGGCTTTGTTATTTCTGCCGATAGCCTAAGTGTTTCTAATAATGTTAGACCCTCTTTTTTAACTCTTTTCTTGTAATGGTGGACGTGGTACTGGGCTTGGTATAATAATTTGGATGGCCCAGATCACACATAAAATCTTAGACATACCTTAGCCACGGGATGGTTAGAACCCCATCCAATTTAAAACTATCATTTAAGATATCCTGATTAAGCATGGTTTTTGTTGATGACCATATCCTGTGCCATAAAAGAATGGGTTCCATTTTTATAAGGTCTGCAATGTATGGCACGCCCAGTTCAGAGTGGCAGACGTACGAGGATGTACTATTCGGGACTGCCAATATATATCTTAGGAATGCATTTTCCACTATTTGTAGAGGGTGCAAGTCAACATAACCCCAAACCCCCGCACCATACATCGCCGTGGAGACACATTTCGCTTTGTAAATTTGTAAAAGCACCACCGGCGGCCTCCTACCCAATTTTCTTGAGAAACTAAGAAGGGCAGCTGTGGCCTTCATAAATGGCAGTTTTTTGACTTGCACCGCTTGGGACCAGGAATCATTTCGGTCAAAAAGAATGCCAAGATATGAGAATCTCTTAGTGAACTCTATCTTCTGCTTATCCATATACATGTCCCTGCACTTTTGGCTGCCGTTACCACATCTCATTATAAAGGTTTTCGATGTATTTACCCTAAGGCCCAGGTTGTACATAAAAAGTGAAAAGCTGTTTAAAACCCTTTGCAATCCTACTTGGGTACGCAACATCAGGACTGCATCGTCCGCATACAGGAGAGCAGGTATGGGGCGTCCGCCTATTTGTGGAAAATCTTGGCAATTGTTTACCAGTGCTTTGCCCAAGCCGTTTATGTAAAGGTTAAAAAGGAAGGGGGCCAGCACGCAGCCTTGCCTTACCCCCCTCCTTATTGGGAATGGGGCAGAGCGTTCTCCATTTGCACCACACCGCACTCTTAGCATCACTATATAATCGTCTTAGGAAGTGAATAATTTGCTTTTCCACTCCCAGATCCTCAAGAATCTTCCAATGCTTATTATGCCTTACGCAGTCAAATGCTGCTGTGAGGCCCACAAATGCTAAAAACAGCCTACCCTTCCTGGCCCGAATATACTTCCCTATGATAGTGTTTAAATTTAGACTCTGTTCGACCATTCCTAAGCCTTCGCGAAAGCCATACTGTATGTCAGAGATAACCTTGTTATCCTTGGCCCATTCCTGTACTCGTTCCAGAATAATTTGGCCAGCCACTTTTACCAGGGAGTCTAATAGGGATATTGGCCTGTAGCAGCCGGGAAGCTGACGATCCCCCTTTTTAAAAATGGACACTAAAATGGATTCCGACCAGCTTGTTATAAAATGGGAGGAGCAGCTGGCAGTGATTACCTGAGTTAATAGCGGGCCCCATAGCGTCACATTTGACTTATATAAGTCTACTGGGACCCCATCAGGCCCAAGGCCTTTCCCCCCATACTTGCTATAATGGTGCGGTTAACTTCTTCCAGAGTGAACTGGAGACCGATAAGGTGAGTCAGGGGTGCCAGAGCAACATCTCCATGCGATTGACTATCTGAGGAATCAGCACACACACCACAATTATACATCCTGGTAAAGTTCTTGACCCATTGCTCTTCTGCGATGACTTGTAGCGTGCTTGACCCCCTATTGGTAATTTTGCACTCACAGTGGGTAGATGAAGAAGTGTTGGTCCCTCTTAAAACAACTCTTATTAAAATATCTTTTCCCCCTACGGAAAAATCCGATTTGTCTACTACTGTATGTGGAAGTGAAGCCCACAGCATAATGAGAATACCTTGTCTTCTGACATCATTTCTACAAGTTATTAGGCATCAGGGAGAAAATTGACCAAATGTTTTAAAAGAAACACATTTGAGGAATTGGTTGTTAGTCACAGAGAGTTGCACATCCCCGGGGTGGTGAACACACGCCCATTGGAGTAATGTGGTTCATTGAAAAAGAAAATGCGGATTCACCTCTGCAAATATGCAAAGAAAATGGGAGTGCCTGGCCAGTAAAAATGTAGCAGAGAGTTGCACTGCCTGAGTGTGTGCTGCTGTCTTTCATGACACTTAAGATGGGCTCTCAGGATCCCATGGATTGGGAATCAGTCCCATATATTCTAAACTGCACAATGTACACTTCCTGTTAGGGTAGTACGTGTGACTGTGCACCTGCAGTCTTCTATGAAATCCTCTTGACAAAAACAACACAAGCAATTGGCATCGAGGCTTTAAAGAGGCAAAGTAAACATTCCCTAAATGTATACTTGTGTCACACTTAGGTAGCTAGGTCTAAGTTTCAAACTTATCTCAAACTTCTGCTAGAAGGGCCAATCCAGGAGAATAATGAGGGAAAATGTATTAGATAACTGTCATAAAACTGTATTTAAGGGGGAAAATTAAAATTTTCCAATAATAAACCAGGATGTCTATGGACCTTTTCCATTGGACTCCAGACAAAGATAGGTTGCCTAGAAATTGCTTACACTATTAGATTTCCCATGTAGGTTTGGCCATATAAGCAAAGTTACTATAGCACTTAGGGCCTGATTTAGAGTTTGGTGGGCCCGTTACTCCGTCACAAATGTGACAGATATACCATCCACTGTATTGCAAGTGCCATTGGATATGATGCACTTGTAATAGGGTGGACAAGATATCCGTCCCTTTTGTGATTGAGTAACCTGTCCACAGAACTCTAAATCAGGTCCTTAACTTCTTTTTACCAGTGAAATCGAACATAAAGCTTCACCAACAAATACTTCATAAGGTGGAATACTCTAGTTGGAAACTATCAGTGAAGAAAAAAGAAAAAATAGTTCTGATGCTTGAGGCAATGCCATCAGATGTTCTGGATGACCACTTAGTTGATTATAATCTTGAGAGATGTGGCAAGATTGTCTCTTTCCAGGGTGCAGGGCAGGTAGGCAGATGCCAAAAAGAACTCCACAGCCTGGATAGATGTGCAGCCGTAGTGTTCTTTCAGTGGAAATGGTTGAGGAGATTTCAGATCCTCATCCTAGGGCAACGTGCTGGTGGAAGCTTGTAAGACTGCAAAACAGGGATATAAATCCATTCTTTTAATAGTTCTCAAAATGTACTACACTTTTCTGCAGAAATAAACAGTTTTAGCTGGAAATCTGGTATGTAGTTTTCCAGATTTTGATTCCATTAAACAAGACAGGAAGGATCTGGAAAAGCCCCTCACTCATTCTGTGAAATACTACGATTGGGAAAAAAGACAAAACAGACATTCAGCTTCCAAGCTGTGGATGACAAATATTTGGCTGATCAATTGTACACAGGTGACTGGCCAATTGTGCTCTCACAAATTCTTTGGCAAATTAGTGCAAATTATAACTTTCAGTAACTGTAAATGCTGTTTTTACAGGGATTTGCCAGTGCAAAAGCAACATTACAATTAATTAATTAATATTCAACTATGCCTGGCTAGCAGTGCAAAATTGTCACTGCAAGTGCAATGCTTGTGATCTGGCCTCAATATCCATTATAGTTTCTGCATAATCTTTTTCTCCTGGACTCTCTGCTGAGCTGACGAACATTCGCTGGAGGAAAGCAAGCCCAACCCCCTCCATTGCCAGCAGGGAAAAATCATGACACAACACTGCCAATGGTAAAGCTGGAAGATCCGATAATATGCCACGCTACCCCCTCAAACACAGCACCACAAAGGAAAAACGCACGTCCTACAAACCACTTTACTTACATTTGCAGAGAAAGGCAAAGTCCTTTGACCTCCCACACACTCAATTAATCCTTTCCAATGTGTTAATCCATGATTGAAGACAGAAGTCTGCTTGAGAACCTGAAGTGGCCTCGGAATATATGAACACTGCACTGCACAATATATGAACATGGCATTACATGTAGGTTATCTTGGCCAAAGAACTCTGGATTAAACCCAAATATGTGACTGGGGGTGTGTTTGAAAAGTTTCAGCACTCTGTCCATCATCTTGTTGTGTTGGTATGTTTGCCCTAAGTGGCCATGGTATGCCCAGGCGTTGGTCCCTTGCTCACTGTGCCACTGGATTCAATCTAGCCTGGGTGATGAGGGAGTGATACCCCGAAACCGGTCCTAGGATGCTTGTTTCCGGTCCTGGGAGGACCTGGCTTGGCAGTTCGGGCTGGACTGTTCCCATGGGGTGCAGGGTCAAGGCTGATTTGCATATGCCTGGGTCCAAACTGGGGTGGCATGGTGAGCAAAAGAACGATAGATTAAACCCTGATCTGTGACTGGGGGTGAGTGTTTGAAAAGTTTCAGCACTCCATCCATTATCTTGTTGTGTTGCTATGCTCACCCTAAGTGGCCAGAGTATGCCCAAACATGGGTCCCATGCTCACTGTGCCACTAGATTCAATCTAGCCTGGATGATGAGGGGTGTTACCCCGAAACCAGTACTAGGATGCTTGTTTCCAGTCCAGGGAGGACCTGGCTTGGCAGTTTGGGCAGGACTGTTCCCATGGGGAGCAGGGTCAAGACTGATTTTCACATGGCTTAGTCCAAACTGGGGTTGCATGGTGAGCAAAAGAACAATGGATTAAACCCAGATCTGTGACTGGGGGTGAGTGTTTGAAAAGTTGTAGCACTCCGTCCATCATCTTGTTGTGTGGCTATATAGCATAAATAGTGACCCAAGTATACCAAGGATGTGTTGAGACTGTTGACCTCTTCCATCCTCTTGGGAAATTCAATCCGACAGGGACTCTGGGGCCAAATAGGAAAGTAGTTTTATTCTTCACGGTTTCTTCACCCACAACTGCTACAAAAATAGCAGTTCACAAATTTGCCATATAAAATAGGTGCAGGAGTAACTAGTGCGGTTTTCATGTAGTGTAATCACACATAATTACCTAAAAATTCCTAAAGATTGCACAGATTTATTTGAGAAGAGCAATTCTGCATTTAGTGCTATTTTCTTAACACAAATATTCCCCCTTGTGTCCAAAATGGACTAGAGGATGCATTTTGCAGTAAGAAATAGAGCTAAATGCAACAGAACATGTGTAGCAGTGTGAGCAGGCACTCGCTAAATGTGGACTTGGGGTAGGATTTTTCCCCAATTAGCTCCCGACATTTAGCGCCAGTAATGGACATCAGATTGCATTTTGCACTAAGAAAATAGTGCTAAAGGCAACAGAATATGAACAACAGTGAAAGCAGCCGCTTGCGCTGACTAAATGTGCTTTTGCGGTATAATTTTTTTCCTCCAAATTAATCTTAACTATAAGCCCGGGCATAATCACATTGTTATTGGTAATTCCACGTCAAAGAGTAACACAGAGTTACTGGAATTACTCCTGCGCAATTAAAATTACTCACAGGCCTACTATAAAACACACTCCTGCTGTTGGTACAGTGTTCAAGCTTAAAATCCTTGAGCACCCTTTCCTTTAGTAAAACAAGTTTTAGGATAGTACCGTCTCACCAAATTCTGACAAAGCTGGTTATGCGGAATTCACTGTAAGCGGCATATTTACAAGTGGGTGTGCCACCGGACCATCATTTTTTATGACGTTCCGGTTGTGCAATGCGCTGCACCATATTTACAAAGTGTTGTTAAGCCACTTTGCATGGCTTAACTCAGCTTTGTAAATATGGTACCCTTTCACTCAGTTTTCTGCGTGAGAGGAGAGTGCAATGGGTGTTATTGTGGGCATTCCACCGCAACACCCATTGCTTTTTGACTCTGCCCCAGATTTACAAGGATCTGTAAATCTGAGGCAGCTCCAAAAACTAACGCCATGCAAAAGAAGGTGTTGGATTGGTGCAACGAGGAGAAATACTATTATTTTTCCTCGCTTTTGTTTTTTCTATGTGTGCTGCATTCTGCAGCGCAGATAGAAAGAGCAAAATGTCGTTAATGATTGTTTATGTGCAGGAAGGTGTCCCTTCCTGCACATAAACAATTGTTAAATAATGGCGATTTGCTACTTCTATATGTGTTGCAGAATGTAGAACACTTAGAAGTAGCAAAACACCATTATTGATTGTTTATGTGCAGGAAGGGACACCTTCTTGTACATAAACAATCATTCCCTGCAACGCAGGCACCATTGCACTATGGCACAAGGGTGTCTGTGTTGGTGCTAGGCAGCTATTTTTAGTGCCAGTGCGAGGAAAAACACAGGGATGTGCCATATTATTGTAAATACGGCACAGCCCTACGTTTTTTAAATGACGCGGCGCTGCAAAATGTGCTGCAGCGCAGTGCCATTTCCTTGTAGGTATAACCCAAAATTTCACACCACATTCCCCTGAATTTGAAGATGGGATAGGCGTCGTGAGCTAGCAAGAACTCTGTTGAACTTTGCTCCGTCTTCTTGGATTGTAAGCGGGGATCTAGTAATTGAGGCAGATTGGAGAGAGGCCTCTATCTGCTAGTCCTGGGTATAGGAGCCTTTTTTCCCAGGTTAATGACAACAGTGCTCGTCCTTGAATGAGCTCTGGTGTGAAATTTTAGTAAGGCCTTTCCCCAAAGGTTAATGAACCTTCTCTCACACCTCAGACGTAATTATTAGAATTTTTTCTGGCTGAGTGTAATTATCAATTTCCTTCTGTGATAAAAATGGGATTTAGAAGCACGAGGTGGACGGACTCATTTCGAAAGTAGACGTTTCATCAAAAATTATAAAAACCTGAACATTTTCATGTTATTCGATTTTGATTTTATGAAAATAGAATAGCTGAGGGCATCGTGTGTGCATCCCTGTGAGCACATACTGCCTAGCGCACAGGTAGACAAAGCACATGAGGAAAGAAACACATTTTATTTCTGTGTGCTTTTAAAAGCAGCATATATACCGGCAGAGGATTATTCAGCCTGCGTGCAGAAAACACATTTAAAGATGCCGTCTTTGCCAAAAGGGGAGCTGCTCTTACATGCAGTAGCCCCCACCTGCGCGGCCTCAATCCTGTACATGATTGATGGATTGGTCCATTTAAAAGAAGGAACCAGCACAGGAAGAGCTCTGTCATGAGTCAGGCGGAACCAAATTAACGCATGCTTTTGATCCATCATGGTACTAGTTGTTAGTTTTTTTAAATGTAGAATAAACGGAGTCGTCTTTTTTCAGCCAGCATTAATGGGCATGCATTTGATATTACAGAAGTGGCATTCCGCAATAACAATCCGCTCCTGCTATGGGCCACATTTCCAGAGGGCTGCTGATTACAGGGCCCCCTAAGGGATGTTGCATAGGCTATGCTCACAATCAGAAGGAAGCTACACCCTTGTATTCTGAAACATTAATCTAAGGCATACAATACCCTTTATTCACAGCATAACATAGTATAACATAACATAAAATAACGAAATGTAACTCATAGTTCTCTTACGTCATTCTCTTTATCTGTGCCACTTCAGGCTTGTAGCCAGGAGTATATTTTTAGGGGGACAAGGTCCTCAGCTATGAACAAATATTAAAGCTGAGCACTAGAGGTGCATTCTTTACCAAGTACTCGTAGGGAAAAGGGTACAGTTTGCAAGGTTTTAAAGCACAAAATGATCATGGTGTTTTTTTATTATTGGTGTGATTGGTTGTACTACTAAATATTGACACCCAGAATATCATGGTATAAGAGTTTCAAGGGCGAGTGTGTGGGTGGGAACAACTATGCTAGGAGGTGGGGGGTAAGTCCCTTTAAGGACGGTTTCCCTCACACACCAGAGGTGTCATGCTTCATCATAGGGATACCTCCTCGCGTCTCGAACCTAGTCGTGACGTGGGCTACAACCCCCTCGCTGCGAGGGAGGAGCGCAGGGATGTTTTCAGAGAAGAGGGGTATTCATAAAACCCAATGTGAGCGTAGTGTGTGGTGGAGGGAGTGCAGTGCTAACTAAACAGTGATTAAAACTAGCTACAAGGTTAGCCAGACATAGTTTATTGTTGCTACCTGGTGCTAGGATTAAAAACAAGCAGCGGGTAGTGTAACTGCCAACATTAGAGGCAGTTGCACTAGAAAGTGATCAACATGTTTCAGCCTATTGACCTACACAAGTGTCATGGCTTTCATCAGGATCTCTTAATATAGCTACTGCTACATGTGAGTGAAAAAATAATCAATTGAAATAACAATAAAAAGTGTTGGTGTCTATATGAGTGATACTAAACCAGTGATCCGGCAGTTCAGCAGATTCACCGGTAAGACCTGCAAAAGTCAGGTATTATAACACATCTGCCCCTGGTCAAAAGGCTGAAACATGTTGATCACTTTCTAGTGGAACTGCCTCTAATGTTGGCAGTTGCACTACCCACTACTTGTTTTTAATCCTAGCACCAGGTAGCAACAATAAACTATGTCTGGCTAACCTTGTAGCTATTTTTAATCACTGTTTAGTTAGCACTGCACTCCCTCCACCACACACTACGCTCACATTGGGTTTTATGAATACCCCTCTTCTCTGAAAACATCCCTGAGCTCCTCCCTCGCAGCGAGGGGGTTGTTGCCCGCGTCACGACTAGGTTCTCGAATTTTGACCAAGTCTTGGCAATTATGCTGAGCAACATTAAGGGGGAAACAGCAGTGGTGGCTATATGCCAACGCCTAAGGGAAACAACTCCTGCAAATCAGGAGCGTGCATTACCAAAAATTATCGAAGACACCTATGCGTACCTAAGCAGAGATAGTTTGGGAGCCAAACTCGGGAAACCACTAGTGGTGAGTAGTTCTAAAAAAGAGAACTCAAAGCAAGCACCCACTTCTTCTAAAAAGAAATGGGATAATAGTCAACCTAAAAATAATAATAACAGAAACACTTCACTATCAAGGGGTGGGCCTCCCCAACGGGAGTCCTATGAAAAGAGGTATAACCTTAGGAATTGTGACAAAATTAGGAAACCTGACAGGTATCAGGATACTGATACACATTCCTTTCATTCCTTTCATTCCTTTCAGGGTTCATCAAAAAGCTCGGAGAGGCAAGGACGGTCAGAACAAAAAATTGAAGATCTACCAAAGGGAAAATGGGAAACACATTACACTTCAGATTTCATTATCAAATGGGAAGAGCACCCTAAAGCAAAGACTCAATTCAAAAAGAAGAAAGTAGCTGGCTTAAAAATTAGAAATGCCCAGGTTACTGAAGACTCAGCTTCTGAACGGGGGATGGGCTCTGACGATGCTAGCTAGAGTGCGGCAGAGGTAACAGTAGCTCACCAGAACCTGAAGGAATTTCTGGTGACAGCAGTATTGAATGAATACATCACGGTGGAAACACCTGATATAAGAGTGACTGTCCCACACCAGCTACACAAAATACAAATCTCCAAATAGAGGGGAACATCTCAAGAAAAATTAAAGGTCTTTTTGGGAAAATTTGACATTTGGATACAACATCCTGTTAGCAGAAAAAGATTGGCCGCCTGAATTTATAATGGATTGCCCAAAAGGTGAAAGCGTTATTTTGCCTGCTTTTTCCGACCTCGTTCCTGTTTCCTTAAAACAGTCATATGCACGGGAGTGGGTGCAAGCGCTAGCTCCGGCATTATACTGCAACCATGTAGGGTGGTACGTGGAGTCCAAACACCATGAAATACCATTAAAAACTACTCCAACTCCACAGAGACAGTACCCTATTAAAAATTAAGCAAAGAATCTGGTCAAAGAAATCTTAGACCAACTTGAATACCAAGGTGTGATTGAAACTTGCACCTCATCGATGAACAACCCTTTGTTTCCCATAATGAAACCTGACAACACATATCGTTCGGTTTTAGATTACAGACACTTCAACACATCCACAAAAACATTTGCAGTTCAGAACACACACAGCGCCGCATTGATGAATAACATCGTGTGGAAGAAATACAAAACAACACTAGATATCTCAAATGGATTCTTCTGCCAAAATATAGCTCTTGAAAGCCGATATTTGATGGGATTTTCTGCCCTCGGCACTCAGCGTCAGTTTTGTCACCTGCCCCAAGGCTATAAAAACAGCCCGGGGTTATGCTCGGCAAGAGTGTCAGAGCTATCACAAACTTGCGATGAAGAGGCAGTGTCCTATGTAGATGATATTTATTTAATGGACAATTAATTACCAGATCACTTGTGCAGGATAAACAACATAATTGTTGGTTTCGCCAATCGGGGCTACAAATTTAACTTCAAGAAATCAAAAATTGCCCATCTCAGCGTCCTATTTTTGGGATATGAGCTGTCAAGTGAAGGCAAAAGCTTTGTCGCAAACTTTTTAGAAAAGTGCGCACTAATCCAGCCTCCGAAAACTGGAGGGTTTACAATTCATTTTAGGGTTTTTAAATTTTGGCAGAACATACATTCCAGACTAGGCAGAAAGAGTCAAACCTTTCTACGATTTAATCAGACCAGACTTCACAGCAAACAAGTGGACTCAAAAACATACAGACACTTTACGCTCAGTTCAAGCTGACATGATAGCTTCAAAATACTTGCAGACAAGAGTAAACGTCCGCAACCTAGTAATACGGGTTGTCCCTGGGCTATCAGGGTACACCTACATCACATTCAATGAAGGTGAGACAGTTCCAATCGCATACAAATCTCATCTGTACACAAATGCTGAAAATCGATTTTGCAGCAACAGAAAAAATTCTGACAGCAGTACAGACTGCTGTAGTGAGAGAAAGAGCACTAGCACAGGGGAAACACATCATTATGGTAACTCTGATACCGACCTTAGATGCGGTAACTAAAGCCAGCATTCCAAATGCAAAGGCATTGCATCCACGATGGATACAATGGGTTAAGTTAATTCTCTCACTGCAACAGATGTAGAGTACAGATGCGATCCAAGATTTAGAACACAAGCATTCCTGCAATACGAACAAGAATACCCTCTCCCGAATGAAATCTTGCCTCTAGATCAGTACGAATACATCATTTATACTGACGGTTCTGCGCATCCTGCCATAAGAAGTAAACAGCAGTATAGCGCCGCATGTGCTATAGTGAAAGGTCAGATGCGGGACGGTAAATTCCACCCCAGCAATACGACTACGCAATCTCTAGGAGATTGTACCGCGAAGCTAGCAGAACTAAAAGCCCTGATACTAGCACTACAGTATACGGATCGGGAATTCCCCACACTGATTGTGTGCGATTCGTTTTACTGTGTGCAATCATACAATGAATATCTTCACAATTGGGGCCAGAATGGGTTTAGAGATGCCAAGGGCGGCACGATAAAACATAAATTGTTGTGGGAACAAGTGGCAAAGCTGAAAGCATGCCTGCCACGGGCTCAAGTTATTCACACCTTGAGTCATCAGTGTGTTGGCATACACGTTGAAGGGAGTTCACTGGCTGATGAAGCCGCCAAGGCGACAGTGCGAACTGCTGCTGTTGCCGCAATCACTCGTTCACACACGAGAACAGACGGAGATATACAAGTAGCTTTCAATGCCTCAAAGAACGGCTCCCCGTCCTGCCAAAAGTCTTTCCACTCAAGTACTCCTACAAGTTAGATGCGCATAACACACCGTATGCTCAAATTCCAGGAGTGGGGGATAGAGTAATACCAAACAAAGATCGTAGATTAGGTTTAATACTAGCTGCACACGAGGGTCTGGGCTCAGCACATGCAGGAGTCACTGCAACAATTTTATTATTGAAGCAGCGTTACAGGTGGCCAGGGCTGACAAAACAAATGAAGGACTATGTCCTGAAGTGCGACATTTGCCAGCAGATGAAGGGTTCCACCATTCCCAGGCCACCACAGACACCTCTACTGATTTCAGACAGACCACTCGCATGAGTCTATTTGGACCACTGCAGCCCCTTAAATTCAGACGGGGCTTACAAGTACATCTTGGTGGCAGTGGATTCATGCTCTAGATTCCTATGGGTTTGGCCCCAGTGCTCTGCTGTTATAAAGGATTTGCGAGTCTTTATCAGGACATACGCAATTGGCACATTACATTCTGACCGTGGTCATGCGTTTAGCTCTAGGGCTTACAAGGAAGCCATGGAAAGTATGGGCATGGCCTTACCGTACTCCTCCCCCACCATCCAGAGGGAAATTCAGTGGTGGAGAGGAAAAACCGGGACCTAAAGCAATCCTTAACAGCAAGGGTATTAGGCGCGGGTGGTACATGGGTCAATCACCTATATGGGGTCCAGAGGGCACTCAACAAAATGCCAAAAAAGGCCTTGGGAGGCTGTACCCCTTATGAAATCCTGTTTGGGACAAGAACGTGGGTACCTGATTTCGATTGTGCCAGCACAGTGGTGGATGCAAAACCATTTGAACTGAATGACTGTTTGCCCGTTTTACAGGAACTCAATGAATTCAGAGCGTTACAAAGCAAAATGCAAGTCAAACGCACCACCACTGGGGAAGTGAAACCCATTCCGGCAAGACCTGCCTGAAGATTGGGGACCTGGTCAGGGAAAAAATCGTGGACAGAAGAGAATTTGGGCCATCTTACAGAACAGCTGTACCTGTCCTAGCTGTAGTGGGAATAAGAACAGTACTTCTTCCGCCTCTTGCCGGCAAAAAAGAAAAAAGATTCATCTCCATTGATCTGATCAAACCGCATCATGTGGCTGATCCTCAACAGTAGGCCGCGTGGGGTCCTGAGTAGCCACAGACCTCCTCTTGCTACTATACAGGAAGTTCAGATGGAAAGACTAATAACCTTTCAAGGCTCACCTACACACTGTGAAAGAGTAATGAATAATGGAGTACAAATCACACCAGTTGAAATTGATAAACATCAAGAAGAAATAACAATGCAAGTTGCACTTCGGCCCAACAAAGATGTCTACATTAATGTGCCTTTGAACAACACGTCTGCCAGTTCTACAAAACCTGCGGAGCTACCAAAAATAGATCGAACTGCGTCTGGCTACTTCATTAACTTCAATGATTTCTTTTCAGATCCAAGTGAACCTGATCAAACGCCACCCATTTCAAAGAAAGAAAAATGTCGCCAATTCTATCTTTTGCTCAAAAAGACTTACTTAGTGCCACCTTGGTTGCATATTTGGTTCGCAATAGGGGTAGTATACCTGTTAATTTGGATTGGCACAGTGACTGTCTTTTTTCTGAACGGACATTATCTCCCAGAACGGTCTGCAGTATAATCCGTGAACTTGGTCCTGAAACCACATACTTCATCACATCCTGAACAAAGAGACTTGTCCCTGGTGAACAGTACTGCAATTCCAATACCGGATGGTATAGTTTGGGATAAGGTTTCTTATGATGTATATGGCCCCACTGAACATTTGAAAATTTCACATTTGTTTAAAATTTCTTTAAATGATTTCATTACCCCCAGTACACTATCTGATGATTGGGACATTGAGACTGTAAATACTATGCTCACAGATTTTGAACAATCTGCTGCATTTTCTTACAGGGAATTGTATGAGGATACAACTGACTACGATACCATGTTTTGTTACCAGCATTATGGTCATAATTTTTTGCATAGAGCAAGTGTACCATGCACTGCTAATGTGTATCATCAATGGGATCATTGCCCAACACCACCAAAAGGTAGTTCTGCCACATTCACACAGAAATTAGCATATGTTTCAGGGTTCAACACATCAGACCCAGAATCATTCTATTACAAACTTGCACGGATGAATGCAACAATGAAGAAAATTATGCTGAAAAATACTAAGCTGATATACTCAGCACCTTGTATCTCCCAACTGTCTATACAGGATTTCGACTACTGGAGAGACACTATAGACACAAAATCGATCTGGGGGACAAGAGAGTGGCAGGTTCAGGGAACTGAGGCATTATTTAGAGCTTGCCAAATACCATTATAAATAATTTTCATGAACAGAACAGTGCAACAGACCACTTGTTACGGGTTTGCAAAAATCAAAGACCTGAAAACACCGAGCATCCCCTCCCATGCACCGATTAAGGGTATTGCAAATAACACACTAACAAGTGAGGGGAAACATGGTAGAAGTACATTCAATTCCTCATCTCCCGATTAGAAGGGTTGGTTGGTTTGGCCCATAGACACAAATATCCATGGCTCTATCACACTGCCAATCACGACATTCCAGTTCCAATACTGCCTGAAATATTACCCAGTAGGCAGGTATGAAGCGTTGGGCGAAGAGTACATATGAGAAACCTGGGAGTTACCGTACATATATAGGTGCAGGAACAAAGACAAGGAAGTTTTTCTGATTGATTTAAACTGCAAAAAGGCCTTAAGTGGTTCTTTAGTGTGTAAAGAAATATTGCTGCACAGAGCATGTAATGCGTCAATGGCAAACTTGTCCTGCTACCTGAAGGGTGCCCCAGTGACTGTAATTCATCCGGTTTTTGAGTTACTCTCAAATGGGAGTTAAGTGATGCTGAATGACCAAGGCTGCTGTGGTATGACGCCCGGCATTGCTTATCTAGTGACCGTCAACTCCAGGGTTGTTTGTTGTAAGCAAGTATTGTAAGCAAGCTCGCAGTTAGAGAGGCATCACTGTGGCCTTCATTGAATGTATCCAACATAGAGTTTGATTCTCTGAGCAGACTGAAAGCCATGCTGTTTCAGCATAATGTGGCCTTAACTTCAGCCCAAGAGACTTTTGATCTCCAAGTGGCAAGGTCTTCGGCAGAGATACAGGCGTTCGTCCATACGAACTTCCCTCTCCATTTCGGGGAAATGGTCCATCGTATCTTTAACATGTCTGATACGAGTGCTATCGTACACTTATTTAAGAGCATTGGATCAGGTCTGTTAACCACCTTTCAAACCATTTTCGGGGTGATTCCATCTTTCATACACTCCGTACTTGGAAGCGTTTTTGGAGGTGTTCCTTTGGTCCTGCTTTCGGTAGCGGGCATCCTGATTTTACTCCTATTGCTTCACAGTGGATGTCAGCATCACTCAAGACATGGAGAGAGCACTGCTGGAGCGACGTTGTCGTGAGCGATTGGTGTTCTTAATGGGGTTACCTCGGCTTCAAGAGCTGAGTGAGCATTAGTTCCTGTCTTTCAGACCGGCCTGGCTTGACTGCATCCTGCCAATATTCCGCTGCCTCTTTTGCGGATTCGGACGCGTGTTGGACCTCTTTCTGACACTTCCATTGGTTGAGCCGCCAGACATAGACATGCTCCTGGCGCCTTTACGGGCCCATGTGCACAGTTGTCCACAGCGTATTCCCATGTTGATGATGGCATTCCTAGAGCCTCCACGGGATGCTTCAGCTCCTGTTGGACCGGAGAACGGCTCTGCAACGGATGTGCAAGCATCAGTCTCAGGCACACATGCGTCTAATTCTTCCCCAACTGCTGCTGTGGGAAACAGTGATGACCACCTCTGCTCACTTGATATCATACTAGAGGTACTGGAGGGACTGCCTCCTGCGGATGCAATGTACAGTGATGTTGAGTCTACAGCGCAGGATTCTTAAACAATCTGGCCTTTTCTGTGCTGGGAACCGTTTGGCAACGTTTTAAACATGTACCAAATTGAAGGTCGAACAGACTTTGTTTTATTGTTCTCTGCTCTATCTGCACGTAGTGGCTTTCAAGGTGCTCAGAAAACAATGACATTATATTCAAAATATAGAGGACCTTTTATGAACGCTTTTTAAGGAAGAATGCCTTCACTATAGACCTTGCTTTTATGGACATTTTGTAAGTGCTTTTTTAGTATGCTTTTAATATAAAGGATTTTTTAATGCCTTTTTTAGCATTTACTATCATTACCTAGCTGACCTTGTTGACCTTTTATGAGGAGTGGGTGTCATGTCCTTTAGGTCAGTCCCATCATGTACATACCGATTACATACATTGTGTCCCATCCACACGACACAACGGTCTTACACAGGTGACCTTTTACCTAGTAGCTTACTTCTGTCTCTCCGACATCAGGCTCTTGGTACCATATCTTAATCCCTGTACCTGACGTACATAAACATGTCCCCAGGCACAGTAGATTTATTTTGTACAAGGGAGACCACTTTTTTTCATCCATGGCCAACAGTCAGCTGTGCATGATCATGTTTGTTTAGAAAAGAATTAGCAGGGGATTAGCGAATGTTTTCAAAACATATCGATTCTAGAAAAACCCCGGAGGGACCACTTTAGTATAAAAGACCATCACTCCCCCTTAGACACATAGAGGAGAATTCCTTCCAAGCTGGACCGAGACTCTGCAGGCTGATCCTTTGACAGGCAGAGATCTGACATCCCTTGCGGGGTGCCATCCTCGACGCAGAGACGGGGTCCTTCATTCAGAACCATCAGGTGAGGGGTTAGTACTTACCCGGGGAATTCTTGGCTCCATTAGGTTCCATTAGGACATATCCTAGCACTTACACATACATGCTTCACCTACACCTCTAGGCTCGGCACAGTTAGGTAGGCTACGCATCGTAGGAGTACGCCCATGCTATTGTTTTATGTAATATGCTTTTATTCATCTTATTAGCACTATGGTAGAAATGTATCTGCTATTTACGATATTGGTACTAGTGATCTCATTTGTCTGCTCCTGTCTTTTGATTGTCGCAGCTAACATGTTTCATACTAGACTGACGCTTGACCAGTAATTAATTATTTGAACTGTTCCAATCATCATTCTATGTATTCTGAGAAAAGCAAGCATGAGTGACTGAGCAACAGATACCATATTGTTTCCATGATACCTGAGGAATCAGGGTTGTTATGTTCAGTGGTTGCCAGAAACTACATACACGACTGTAGAATACAGGGGGATGGTAGTGGCACCGTAGAGTTAGCTGGTCTAATGGCTCACTCATCCTGTGGGAGTGTCCAGAGTCTGTCTGCACACCAAGCCCTCAGTTTAGGTCATTCAAAACACGCAGGTCCTGGGGGGTCCTAGGAACTACACGACAAAGGATGTCGTACCTGGGACATTTTGCATCAGGAAATCATCACACCTAGATGGCCCAAAGGGATAAACCTAATTTAAGTTTAGGAAAACTAATTTGTTTCATGAAGTGTGGAGTTGCCTAATTACGCCCAACTTCATAAGTGAAGGTTTAATTGAACTCACCACTAATTAAAAATAACTCTATAGAGAGCTTGGAGTATATCCATCAAGGATGGCTGACTCAATAGGATCCTGGCGCTCACTGAAAAATCACACAATATCTAATCTAATCTGGTCTCTCAACTGCGGTGCTTTCAAGGAGGAAAGATTCACCCAACTCCCCCAAACTCCATCAAAGGATTGAAAGACAAATCATAAAGCCTTGAGCACACAGCAACAATTTAAATGATAGTCCAGTACATAGTCATAGACCACAATATTTCTTTGATTATTATTATTTTATTTTTTTGGCCTGTTGGCCCCTTCTTTTTTGCCTTCTTTTTAGCCAACGCGTGTTTCGTTTTCTTGGGTGTAACCATACGACTTCATCAGGGCTGTCCAGTTATATGTGGATATCATAGTCTTCTCCTTGACTCCTGTTCCAAATCAGACCCGGAGTAACCTGTATCACTATCTGCATTCCCAATCGATCCCACGTATGTTTTCAACCAAAGCGGTGCACACTTTCACGATCCTGGCATAGTCCCAGTGTAAAAACCATAGTGGGTAATGGGAACGTCCTCCCGTATGGGTATTTGGAAAATCACCCAAGCAAGTATGCTCCGGTCCACTCCGGTCTGACTGCGGGTCTGATTTGGAACCGGGTGTCAAGGCGAAGCCTATGACATACACATATAGCTGGACAGCCCTGATAAGCTGTAGGGTTACACCCCAAGATGACGAAACACGTGTGGGCTAAAAAGAAGGCAAAAAAGATGGGGCCAACAGGCCGAAAATGAAAATAATCAAAGAAATATTGTGGTCTGTGACTATGTACTGGACTATTATTTAAATTGTCGCCATGTGCTCAAATCATTATGATATATCCATCAAGGACATTTTGGAAAATGTATAGTCGAACAGTGTGTTGTAAACATTTTAGGGCTGCAACAATGGGGAAAGCTAAATAGAATTTAAATCTCATTTTACAGGGGAAGTTAGGAAGGTCCCACAATAAATTTCACTATAAGGTTGTGGCAAAAGATGAATAGTTCAAAGACATTTGATCAAAAGCAGCAGTCAAAACTTCATGGACTTGAAGCAGGATCCAAAATTACCATACACCCCTCATAGTTGCAGTCAGGTTGTGTGAAAAGTTCTGTAGAAAAGGAAACCTTCATCAGACATTGACCAGCAAGATAGGTAGGTAGATAGGCATGGCAAACAACAGGTGATTGTGTTGGGATCTTACACTAAGATTATTTTTAGACAATAAGTGAAAAATGGTGCTTAGAAATCAAATTGGACCAGACTTATTGGCAAAAACATGATAAGCTATAAATTCCAACTAAAATCTCCAATTGCCTTCTCTCCACATGCACCTAGCTTTAATTTTGCTCTTTGAGGCTCTGTTTCACTTTCTCTCTTCATTCTTCATCTTCCAATCTCTGTCCCCACAGCTTCTCTGCCCATTTTCCGCTAAGACCCATTTCTGTTTGCCGCTGCATGTGTCTATCTTCCCTTTCCTGTCTCTCCTGTCCTTCTCTTGCTTTTTCTATTTACTCTCTTTTCTTTTTCTCCTCCTACTTTCCTTTTCTAGAACCTCCTCTCTCTATCTTGTCTGTACTTCTCAATATTTTGTATTTTCTTGCTAGCTCTCTTCTCCATAGACCATGTATGACAACTGAAACTTTTTTGTGGCTGTGCATGGCCATAAGCAGCAGCTGCCACATTTCTGTGGCCACTATGCTTTTTGTTGGTCCTCATTCTTGGAAGCCTACCATCCTGGGGGCTCTCTGGAATTGGAAAAGTCCTCTACGACCATGGAATGAAGAAGTTAATGCAATGTGTGCATCATATTACTGCAGCTTGTTGTCCATTCTTGTTGGAAAGGCATCAGGTTGCATGGATTTGATGGGTTTTAACTGCTTTAGGGCAGAGGACAACCCATTGACATCCACCGCACTACCTTCAAAGAGTGATGGACTTAAATGGGTCATCCACAGTACCATAGAGCAAATGTTTCTGATAAAAACACCAGCAACCTTTTCTTTTCCAAAATCGAAGCCGGAATGTGAAGGAAATGCTTCCCTCGGGTCCTAAGTTTGATTTATTTTTGTTTTCCCGTACTATATAGTACTTTGTGCATGATGATGTCACAGCAAAATGAAAGTGAAAGCAAACCATACTAATGGATTCTGCGTGGATCCACCAATGTCCTACCACACAGCATTCCTACACTTCTCTAAATAACAATAGTACCCCACTTGTGTGGCTGGGCTATCACCGGTGAAAGGAGAGACCTCAAACGCAGCAAGGAAACATCAAGATTTTGCTTTGGAGTTGACGCAATCTGGCTATATGAGTTGCGTGGTATTTAGTCCAGGGCTCAGTCAGCACCCAGGAAAGCCTGCTAGGCCCAGACGTTTCTGAAAACAAAGCACCTAGGGTTGTCTGGGGTTTTGTGGCTTGCGTGGATCCAAATTCCTTTTCTCACCCAGAATGCCCTTCAAGCACCACACTTTAGCGCAGTCACAGATTGCCCTTTTATACCTGTGAGAAAAATTCTGGAATCTGTAAGGATCCATAAAATCCTACCACCCACCATTTCCACACTTCTCTCAATAAAAACGGTACCTCAAATGTTCAACAAGCATTATGCATTTAGTACATTAAATACGTAGTACTTCATAAAAGAAATGTTTATGCTATGACCATCAATTAGATAAAAAATAAAGCATAATTTCAAAGGAGTCAATACATTTCAAAAATCAGATTCATATTACACAGATCTAAGATTACAATATATAAAAATCAGGAAATGTTTGTCAATGTTGTGGGTAGCTATTTAGAGAGGTCAAATATAACACAAATGCTTTCGGACTCAGATGCCCTGATTATGTTTTTTATAATATTTCTTCAAGGAGATGAATCATCAGCGTGTTCGCCTGGCAGGGTTTTCTAGATATTAATAGGCATGGGCGGAACTCGCTGAATTTCACTCCGACAAATTCCATGTAGTTACAAAAATACTCAGTGAGATTCTCTGGAATTCTATGAACGGACAGAATTAGGCATGTCGTGCTGATCACACTGTGATTTAGCACTGGGAGCTTGTTCCATGCTGGAAAATCAGTGTGAATGGCACCACGTGGCTTTTCAAGTTGATTTTGTTGCTGCTTGAGTAAGTTTCCTTCTTGAGCAGCAGCTTTCTGATTGCGAATGACCGCGACCACCCGTGTTGGAGAAATCTCAACGGGTGCCCTCTAAGCAACCCAAAATCATGCCAGGAGACACCAAATCTCATTCACCAACTTACCTCTTTCATGCTGCACGCGAGCAGTAGTGGCCAAAATTCTGCCAATTCTGCTGGCAGAGTGGAAGATATCACCCACCTTGCACACAACACTGCGGTGTCCCTTAGGGGGCTATCATATCCTATGTATTATTCAACCTCTACCTAACCTCCTTACCGAACTGGATTAAATGATTCAACCTTAGCTGTTACAGAAATGCAGTCTTCACTCAAATCATTTAAAAAATGGATTGCATGGAAGACATCTACTATTTAAAACTTGATGAATGCCTTAGGGCCATAAACACATGGATCCTGAATAATGATCTAAAGCTGAATATAGCATAGACATAGATCATTGCCTGCGGACAATAGCTAAAATACCAGCCTGCAGCCACATGGTCTAAGAAAAATGAGGGCCCTCCTCAGTATCAAGAGAAGTCAGGAATCTACACAATGAAACACTACATCATATTTTTCCATACTTTGTGTACTATCAGAAACTGTAAGCCATTCTCACATTCATAATCTCCAAGCTTGACTTTGCAAACAACCTATGCCTTGGTACACCTGCATTCATCATGCGCAAAACACAACTCACCCAAATTGCTGCAGCAAGAATTCATCTCCGCCTTCGCGAAAGAGAACAGATGACTTCAGTCTTGCAATCACTCCTCTGTCTACCTATAGCTAAAAGAGCAATGCTCATGGCAATAATCATTGTCTACGGAGCCTCTCAAGGAAAAAGACTGCTATACCTACAAGTTAATTCAAGGAATACAAACATAACAGGACACTGTGCTCCAGGCTTGAATCACTTATAATCATACCATCTTATCATGAGAAATCTGTAGGAGGCACTGCTTTCTCAGTACAAGCAACCAAGCTCTGTAACTCACTACCAGCCAGTATTCAAAGAGTTCAGGAACATATACACTTTAGAAGACAATGGAAAATGTGGCTATTTCTCAGATGGCTACACAACTCCACATCCCAACAACAGAACCCAGAAATAAAGACGCACCCTAAGCTCAATCATCAGCTTAAAATTCACAGAATGGAAACAACCCAACTAGCAAACAACTTTCACTAGACAGTAAGTTAGGGAGGGCTGATCTATGGTTCTTTGGGTTATTACACAGTTATTTTATTTCCGATATAGCATTTCTGGCCCACATTAATACTAACACCATAACACTCAGTGGTTGGCAGTGAACTTTAACTTGCACCTCTTACATTCACATAAGACTTATCTGCTACAGCGGCTGTCCATCACCAGTACTGTGCAGCCAATAAACCAGCCATTGCCAAACGAACAGGCATGAAATAAAATAAGAGATCTATTACATGCTCATGGGCAATTGGAGTACTTAATCTAGTCCACCACTGCAGGTCCCAAAAATCTATAGACTATGGCTGCTTCTTTACATCTCACAATAACAATCAGAAATTGGATGATAGTAACATCGTCCATCTCAAAAGATCTCTCCACTTCTCTCTCCCTCCAACATGCCAACTCAGGCTGACAACTATACCTAACATTTCTGATTGGACAACCCAGTGCAATAACCAGCTAGGGAGCCTAAAATCATAAGAAATACAATAAAGGGACCTGCAGAGCTGCTCACAGCTGCCAACACACCGAAAAAGCATATACTGTACTTCTGTGCTTTTCACATATGATTCACCACACTGCTATACGATGCTTCCCATAACATGATAACCGCACCTAATCACGCACGACATGGAAGCACTTCCCTTATAGTATCACAAAGGAAAGGCAACATCCTTCCAACCATGCACCCTATATGTCATAGGTTGCTCCCTATGTAGGTAAGCACTTCAGTGCCCTAGATAAGGGTAGTAAGTGCTATGTGAATGCTGCAATACAATACAATACAATACAATACAAAACAATACAATACAATATAATACAATACAAGACAAAACAATAATTTTGATTTGTTCATCACCAAGATTTGTTTTGATCTGATAAAAACTTTATTTCCATCACACTACAGAATCATACAACAAAATGTGCCTTGTTTGTGCTTTCATAGCTGTTGATATATTTTGAAATATTTGTACAGTTTATTTACAGTGATCAAAATTTTAAAATTGATATCATACAGTCTTTCTTTTTGCACTCCCTGTACCCTAGAAAGATTGTCATGTAGTTCACTTTAAAAATTTTACTTACTTTCCAATCAGAGGATGAAAAGAAAACAATATCTTCTTGGTAAAAGAATAAGCAGCAATAGGTTAGAAGACATAGCCTGACATTTGACATCTGTCTTCGAATGTACAGCAAATGTGACAAGATAAAAAAAAATTAAAGGAATTTTTATTGCTCAATCAATTTCTGAACTCCAGTATGGTTATCTTCGGGGTGCTGCAGCACCCCATCCCGTATTTTAATTAGATTGTATGAATTCAGATGTGAATGTAATTTGTTTATATAAACCAAGTTTTCAGTAAATGCAGTGACAGCTGCTTGGGGGTCTTTTGGGGGGGCAAAGATTATTATGGGACGGCCCGGCCCTCAACTACCCCCCCCACTCCCGTGGCTATGTCCCTGTGCCTCTTGCCAGCCACACAAGACAAACAATTAAATTCAATATATGTTTATATGTATGTGCTGCAGGTCTCCCACAGGCAAAGGGCAAAATGAAATAGCACTGGCAGAGTGGAAATAGGTACCTCGGGGAAATGGTGGATTAGATGGGGAATAGATAGACAATGTACCATGGAATATTTATTCACAGGGCTGATAGAACATGTATAATACATGGGAGTCTGTATAAAACCCTGTCTCTAATTTCCTTATTACAAGTGACTTGTGATGCACCTAGTTGACTGTACTATAGAAATTATGTAGATGTTCAAGTGTAATAACTTATTACATTTGAGTTCTGACATCCAGTCCCTGCTGCCAGACTCAGCAGCCAAGTGGAAAGGCAGGTTCCAGAGCATTATTAAAGCTTCTGTTTTAAAAACCCTAATATGGGTGTTCCTTCTGCTCTCTTTTTCAAGGTGAACATTGATAAGCAGAAAGCAGACATTCATGTCAACATGTTTATTTTGGTAATTATAGGAAAGGTAGAATCTCTGCATGCTTCTATAGATATTTAGCTACAGCATTTTGTTTTAAATCTGACTTATATTAAACTGATTCTAATATCTTTTTTTGCAACAACTATCTAACTGATTTTTGGTGTGTTTCATTTTGTACTTAGAGCAACACTCTAAGGGCAGTATAATGAGTCTGGTGGTCTGAGGACCACAAGACTCGATGTGGCGTCGTGGTGGCAGTCCAGCCACCGCCGCACCGGCGGTCGAACTGCCACATTACGAGTTGGGTGGTTAGACCGCTCAGGGATTGCCGATGCTGCCAGGGGACCACAGTTCCCTGGAGAGGGGTGCAGTGGTCAAAGGCCCCAATATGCTTGGTGGGAGCGCTGTGGTCCCGCCAAGCTTATTACGCATGTAATTGCATATAAACAGGCAGAATACTTGGAGTATTACAAATAGCCTCATTTAATTTTGTAAACATGTGCAGACATTTTAATTCTCACAGTGAGCTCACTGCATTTCCTTAGAATGTTCATTCTAATAGTAAACGATTTGCATTAATGGATCATATATACAAGTTTGAACAACATATGAATATGGGTAAAAACTTTTTCTTAGTTGCAGATAATTTTATTTTAGAGATCTATACTGTGATACTGTAGAACAAGTAGCCAAAGTGTTTGTGCTGCAAGTGGTTGGGTTTACCTATTCAGTAGTCAATATACAAACGAAAACATGTTGTTTTCAGCCACAAGCAATATAATTTTACATCCGGTATTAGAAATTCCACTATCCTGATATAGTATGAATGTCCAACCTATTTATAGTACACAGAACTTTTATTGAGACCTCATATAAATTTAAAGTATGAAAAGTGTGAGAACATGGATTATTAGTTTGGATTGATGGTAGTCCACTATAAGTAATAATGGCCCTATCCTTGTTAGGTCCAGTAAAGGGTTCAATAATTTAAACCTGGCCTCAACCCTGGTAGCTATGGCACAGAGCAGACAGACTTAGCTTAGGAAAATGTGTAAAGCATTTAAAAGTTCTGAAACAGTTAAAAAGTCAAACAAGGACGCCAAAATGATCAAAATTCAGTATGGGGATCCAGAGATATGATTTTAAAAAGTTTTAGATAAAGCTAGTGCCAAAAATCACAAAGCTTCTATCATGGGCAACTGGTCACACTAGACTAGGACAAGGCTAATGTTTAATGCCGACTGTGATGCGGGTCTGATACAAAAATTAGGTTTGTCCAGCTCAGAAGTTTTACTTTCTGGCTTCGTTTCTGGAATGGAAGTCAAAATCCTCAGAGGGCAATGCAGCAGGCTGTAACTGAGGTGGGTTCCACAAGGTCGGATAGCTGTTAGACAAAGTTCCAGCAAAGCCACTTGCTTTTGGCGCAAAAGCTCTGAATGGGAGAAATTACACATTTGCACCCAAGGAAGGTGCTTTGCAGGCCATATACTTTTGGTGCCTTAAACTGGCGACAATTCTATCTTTGAACACAGGCACTTTTTTAGAGCTTGGATTCCTCCAGTTGGGCAAGGCTGCAAGCTGTAGCTGAACAGTCCTCCAAGAGGCCGGACACCTTCTCTGCGATTTCCTGTTGGCTGAAACAGATTTGCTGTTACAGAAAAGCAACCTAAATCTTGGCCCCGCAGCAAAGCACGTTAAAGGATTGTCTTGGCAGGTTCGACCCGGTCCTCTGTTGGTTCTAAAGACAAAAAGTCTGGAAAAAGATTCAAAGTCAGGAGTGTATCCAATTTTATCTTGTTTTAGGGGTCAGAGCATATCCACTGAGTACTACAGAGCAGTGTAAGTGTAGAGTCCAAAAACCAGCAGAAACCTTCAGCCAAAAAATGGGGGTGACCACACAAAAGTGGCATTTTCCTAGAAAAAGTAACTTGAAAATAGAAAGCACACAAAATACTGAACACAGACCCAACACACTAGTGAAACATTGACCTAGAATACTCAGTAGAACATTAAGCTCATGTAGAAACATGCAGCTAGTTAAGTAGGTGGTAATCCAATATGAAGTTATAAGAAAGGACTCATGGATGGAAACTCTAGTCATGTTTGCAAAGCTCCATCATTGTTCACTAACTTCAGATTTTTGTGAGTCTCAAGTGTTCATGAAGCTCGTCACACTCTTTTATTAGAGAAACACATAAGCTGCACTGGTAGCATGTTAACACAATTGGCCCTATTCACAAACTGCATTTTATAGTACCTTAGCAGTATTACAAGAGTACAACTAAAGTAATACAAAATGCTATTCACAAATCTACAAGTGTAAATCTCTACCTCCACCTCTTCTATCATTTCTAATGGGAGATCCTCACACACATATGTTTACTACTTAGGTCCTCATTACAAGTTTTGTCGGAATATGGTAAAGTATTTACCATGTGTGGTAAATACCTCAAATTCCGAGTTTTCAACAGGAAAATGAGACATAATATGGGGAATGGGCTTTTAACACACCAAATTCTGCATGTTTTGCCTTTTTTTTAGGCTTTTTCCCCCCGATAAATTTAGCAAAGTTTGACCTGCTGGAATTTATCAGGAGAAAACTGAACTGAGTAGGGTATGATAATTATCACACAACTTGTCATTCTGATATCTGTGTAAACACGTTTGCACAGGGAATTGGAATTGGAATCTAGCCTTGAACTAGTAATGAGGGCTTAAGCAAAAAATGTGGGAGGGACTGTTTGAACAATGGAGAGTACATACCACAAAATGGGTGGGTTTAGGGAAGATTAAGGAGTTAAGTAAAGGCTAGGGAGGGGTTTAGAACGGGACATACACCCATTCACAAAAGAGTAAGCCCATTGGTATTCACATACTGCTTTTCTAACTCTGCTATAGCCAAAATGTACCCAAAATAGTTGCAAATGTACTCCAGCTCAAAGCTCCAAGAAGCCCTGCAATACACCTTGCCAACCAATTATACTGCAAAAGCCTCCCATAAAAAATTTGGTGGTACAGACTTAAATAAAAACCCTAAAGGAAAACTAAATTAAATTATTTGAACAATTAAAAAATATAAATAGATTTAATTTATGCTTGATCATGGGCCCCCAGTTCTGTAGACCCAGTTTCCCTTGAGGGAGTAAAGGCTGTATTCAAGATTATAAATAGCATAAAATCTGGCTCTCCACATCTCAAAAGTAGGAGGTTATTTCTGTAACCACACAGAGGCAATACATAACCGTGCCACGGCTGTGGCTATGAAGATTAAATAATGAAAGTTATATGCAGCCTGTCCCTCTATCAAGCTATCCCCGATTCCTAATAACATTGTTTCTGGCATAATGTTGATTGCTGCCCCAATAATTTCAGTTAAGAACATTTCGATGTGCCCCACCAACTGAGTTACATGAACACTTGTATAGGAAATATGCAAAATATCAGCTTGCTCCTAGCCACAATGAAAGCATTCACCAACGTTCGTCCCTCCCCATTAAAACATTTTAGCCGGAATGTAATAGAGATCGAATATCGTCTTAAAGTGCTGTGCCTTTAACTTAGCAGATACAAAAATCTTTTCGGTCATATCAATAGATCACTCCAAGAAAAGCCCTTGCCACCCCAAACGATTGTTCCATTTAAGATTTTGAGCAGCTATATTGTCCTGCTGTGTATCCAACATACAATTATATAAAACACCAATCTGATCCTTCCGTCTGATGGCCTCAACCAAGGGGTTAGTCTCTATCACCCTCTGCTTCTGGATTCCATATAAAAAATCACAAATCTGTAAGAATTTAAAGAATTCGGTTTTAGGTAGGCGATATTTACCAGCCAAAGTTGCAAAAGAAGAGAGACCTTCATCATTGTAGAAATCACCTATCTGTCTTATTCCTTTATGTCTCCATCTGACCATTATCAAATCCCCAAAAATAGTGGGCAACAATGTCAAAGCGGCTGTGGTTGTATAATAACAAATTCCCTTGATCTGATAGCACCTCCGTACCACCTTCCAGACCTTAAAAGCTGTTATCAGAACAGTAAACCAGGTTTTTTTGTAATAGCTTGGCTCCAACATCCTAAAGAAACAGTTCTTGGCCTCTGATCCAAGCAACATCTGATAAATGGATGGTGCTTCAGCATAGTTTCCAAGCTCCTCTCCCGTGAGTAGGATTCACATATTTTGTAGAATACAGGCATAATAATAAAACGTAAAGTTAGGCACTGCCCAGCCCCCATGCTTACGAGGTAGTATTATGAATTTCATTGCTCTGCATGGTTTCCCTTGACCCCATACAAATCTGCCACATAGTGACTGCAGTCTCTGAAGCTGTGTCGGTGTAAGTTCCAGTGGTACTGATCTAAAGTAGTATAATACTTTGGATAGGATATTCATTTTAAGGACATTACACCTTCTCACCAGTGAAAGGTGGAGACATTCAATCCGATCTAGTTCTTGCTTAATTCCTGTGAGGATAGAGCCCCAATTAGCCTCTACTAATTCCTTCAGACAGACCCTAATTTTGACACCTAAATATGTAACCTCCTCAGATACCCAGAGTCACCTCTGCAAGCTGAATTGGTGCATATAAGCTGTGTTTTGGATGGATTACATTTGTACCCTGATACCACCCCAAACAAATGCGCAAGCCATTCTATCTCAGGGATAGCTGTAGCTGGGTCAGAGGTCACCACAGCTATATCGTCTGCCTATGCAAACACCTGAAAGTGTTCCCATCCACAGGATACAGATTTAATCATCTTACTACCCTCCAACATCCTTAAAAAAGGGTTAATATATAAAGCAAATAGAAGCGAGAGCAAGGGCAGCCCTGCCTTGTACCTCTAGTAATGGACACTGGCTTAGACTCTATGCCTATCATGCATTTTCTGGCTATAGGGGTCCTATACATAACCTGAATGGAAATAATAAAACCCGGCCCAAACCCCAGACATTGCAGTACCGCCCATAAAAACTCCCAGGAGACACAGTCAAATGCCTTTTCGGCGTCTAGTAACACCAGGCCTATGGTAGTACGTTGCACATTTGCCACATCCAACAGGGAAACTACCCTGTTTATATGGTTGACCGTGCCCCTGCCAGCTATAAAACCATGTTGTCAGATGGAAACCAATGGGGTGATCACCCTAGCCAAACGTGATGCCAGGATTTCGGCATAAATTTTCCTGTCACAATTTAGCAGGGATATAGATCTATAAGAGCCCGGAAAAACTGGGGGCTTGTATTTTTTTTTTAAAACAATGATGTTTGCCTGATCCCAAGAGGGTGGAGCGTCTCCAAGTTGTGCCGCTTGAAAGGTAGCCAGCATATCGGCTTTTAGCTCCTGGAAGAAAGTTTTATAGATTTCCAAAGGAAGCTTATCTGGACCAGCCGCGTTGCCCATGGCTAACATATTTATTGCTTCCTCAAGCTCCTCCATAGTGATGGGGGTGTCCAACATAGCCAGTTCTTCCTGATACAACCTGTCAAAATGTAAATTCTGCAGTAAAGCCTCTCCGGTCTGACAGCCAGGATTGCTCTCAGTGTACAGTGCCTCAATGAATGAGTAGAAGACATTTATAATCTCTTCAGGTGCCTCCACTATATTCCCCATTGAAACCGTCATAGCTGCGATTCTTTGCGCCACTTCCTTAGATCGCAGCCTTTGTGCCAGACACCGCCCAGTGGCCTCGCCATACTGTAGCTCTCTTCTCTATATACCTTATATTACAAGCAATTTCTTTACTCCAATGTAGATTAATATTGGCTTTACAATGGAATATCGCAGTTTGCACAGGGGTTGTTACAATACCGGCAAGTACCCCTTGTACAAGGTTCTCTTCGGCCTTTCTAAGATCCTCAAAAAGACCCTGAGTCGCCATTTTAAGCTGCTTCTTTTTGAAAAGTCCAAATCTGAGAACCTCCCCCCTGACCCCTGCCTTTAAAGCATCCCATACCAGAGCCTGTGAGGTTGAATTGCGGTTAATATCAAGAAATTGCACTAACCAGGTTTTGATATGGCTGATAAACAAGGTATCCAGCAAGAGTTTGCTATCAAAGGAGAAGAATCTCGTGGAGATATAATATTTATGGCAGGAATATCCAACAGCAGCGGACCATGATCCGCAGTAATCCTGGGACAAACCTAAATTTTGGCCCCTGAAATAAACGCCCTTGACATAAAAAAATAATCCAGCCTAACCAACTTATTATGTGGATGTGAATACAATGTAAAACCAGGATCTGGATGCCGCAGAGCAAACCACACATCAACCAACCCATGATGTACCCCTAAAGGTGTCGCCCTACCCCCCATAAATCAAAAACAACACTATTCCGACAGATGATTCTTTTAGATGTCTTAAAATACATACTGCCCTCAAGCTTCCACATGTTATGGATTGACTTTTCCCCCAAAACACCCCACACCCCAACTCTTCCCCTAAAGTGCCCCTACCCACCCCCTGTGCCCCCCTATAACCACCCCAAGGCCCCCTCCCGGAGCATCCTCCGGGTCCCCACCCCTACCCAGATACGAGGCAATAGGAACGAAGGTCCCGTGAGATGGGAAGCTCCCATGCTACCCAGCTCACCCCCCTTTCATCCTTGTCTTTGCCTACCTAACCCAACAGATCTCACTAACACCGCCATTAAACCTTAAGGCTGAAAGAAGAGAATAAGTGCCAAAACAGTGAGAAAAGACTGAAAGAAAAAGAAGTACAGAATCAGGGGCCCCGCTAAAGTGACTTTAAATATTCCTTAGCCTGTACCTCAGATGAAAAAAAAGCTAGTTTGCTCCTTATAAATTATCTTCAGCTTTGCCGGATTCAAAAGGAAAGCCTGTGCTCTTTTGCCCTGAAATGGTGGAATTAATTGGCGAAGTTGCCACTGCTTTTCCACCGTCTGGTGGCAAAAGTCGGGTCAAACTAAAAACTCAGACCCCTTCCCTGCCCTCTTCCTATCCGGTCGTGCTAGATCATACACCGCCTGGCAAGCCAGAAAGTTGTTTGGACATATCAAAATAGCCCTGGGTCTAGGAGAGGACTGTCCTGGTCTTAACTGTTGTTTGAAAGGAAATCGGTGTGCCCTCTGAATTTCTTGGTTCCAGTTCCACTACGACAGCTCAGGGAAGGCTTCGCTGAAGAGATCCACCATGAATTTTCACACATCCTGTCCTTCATCTTCCTCTGGTATGCCCAAAATTCTCAAGTTGTTCCACCGCAGGCGATTCTCTAGGTGTCAGGTTACGCTCCGCGGAATCCAGCTGCCGCAAGAAAGGGTCCACCTCCTGATATCACCAACACCCCAATGTACCACAGGGTGTTCGAGTGATCAGGCGAGGGAAAGGAGAGGGAAGGTACAGCGGGGAATTAAGAACCTGTAACAACAAAAAACAAAACTATAAACAGTGTAAGATACCAACTACTCTCTATAATGTCTCATTAGGTTCTTGCTATACCTTGTTTAGTACACAGTCGTTTCTCGGATCCTTATTAAACCCTGGGACTTCACACAGACCAAGCACCGTACCTGAAACAAAGAACTATCCAACATTAGTACACCTTGGGTTAACGCATACCATCCGAGCAGTTTATCCGACATGCATTCCTTGTACATACCAGTGTAATTAAGGACAGCGTAAGTATAATAAGTCCCTGTGGAAGATTATAGAAAATCCAGAGATACCAAAGTATAGCCGCCACACTACGCTGCTGTGAATAGTCGTGTAGTTTAAATGACAGGTCTCTGCCCGATTAGAAGTTCCAAGGAATCCAAAGACGTCAAGAACTCCTCCCCATGCACAGCAATACGCGGTTGCCTCACCGCCGTATTCCGCTATGTGATAGTTAAAATCAAGGTTCCAGTAATAGCACAAATATCCCCATACACGGCAATACGCGGTTGCCTCACCGCCGTATTCCGCTATGTGAAGGTTTAAGTTAGGTTTCCAGTAATAGCACAAATATCCCCTTACACGGCAATACATGGTTGCCTCACCACCGTATTCCGCTATGTGAAGGTTTAAGTTAGGTTTCCAGTAATAGCACAAATATCCCCATACACGGCAATACGCAGTTGCCTCACCACCGTATTCCGCTATGGCAAACAGTCCAGCACCACGTCTGAGATTAGCATTTTCCCAGACTTCGCTCCATGACACGCGATGCGGTACTCACGTTTCTGCCGAAACTTAGTTGAGATCCCCGTGCCGAACCTGGAGCACGATACCAGCAGTCCAAAGACAGCTTCCATCCGCCATGAGACTTCTCTCCCTCCGCCGAGAAAGAGAAAGGACAAGGTCAACAATTACGCACACCGTCCGGTGTGTCACACCGCATACTTATCCCCTCCCAGTTGTGGGCATCATGGGAGTTGTAGTTCGGGGATCGATATGGTAGGCGCTGCTACGCTCGTTTCCCTGACACTAGGTCGGTTAATTTCCATTGTGTATCATCTTTTTGTGCATGCATGGCCTCGGTTATGGATCTCTGGGCCACAAGTTCATCTTCTAGGGTGGAAATCCGAGCCTCTGCTTTGTTGACCCTTTCTGCGAATTCTGTGCAGGATTTTGCGATCTGTCTGATGGTGTTCTGGAGTTTCCGACAGACACCCTGTGTCTTTTGGCTCTCCGTGCGTGTTTCCTCTCTGTGAGCCATTATGCTTTGATAAATCACGGCCAGTGAGATCTCCTCAGTTTTTTTAGGGAGGGCCTCCTCCGCATGTTTGGATGAGGACCCCCTGTCCAACGCAAACCCAGCAGAGAATGAATAATCCCAAAGTAGTGTGCCTGTATCATCTGGTTGTGCTGCCCCTTCCAACAATGCGTACTGTCATCAGGCCAAAATCCATGTTGCCACTATTATCTTCTTCAAAGTGTATGCTGCTAAGTTCACTCCCACCGCTGCCAGGTGACTCTCCTCCAGAGCGTGGCCTAAGAATAGACGCCATTTCATCTTCTGATGAGTCAGACGGATCCGACGTAGAAAATAATTTATCCCCACAGTGAATTTCCTTCACAGTGTCCTGCATGCCACAGACATCCTTTGCCCCCTGCCTTACGGCCACAAGTGTTCTTGCTGCCTTAGATTTCCTCATTGGAGCTGTACGTTGAGCCATAGTGCTGGGCTCAATATGCCAGTTAGAGATACCTTCATCAGTCAAAGCAGAGGGAGATACTGCACTTTGGTTTCCCCCCACTGCCACACTAATACCTATGTCCCCCCTCTTTAGAACTCCAATCATAATTATCTAGAGTCCCTTGATCTCGCTGGGCAATATCCGACCTCGGCAGTGGCTGATCACCCACAGCAGACAGGTCAGCCTCCTGATGATGTGGAAGGATTTCTGGATGCTTACAATCTGCTTGAGATGGCTGGGGTTTCTTGCTGTTAGCTGACATGAAAAAAGCTGGTAATGTTTTCCTCCCCCCTTGCTCACCTCCATGAAGTTTGTCATGCTTCTCTGCTGCACCTTCCAGTGAGCCGGCACCACTCCGCTGGAGACCAAGACCAAGAGCTCCCCTTGCTGTCCCAGTGACATCAGCGCTAGTGCGAGATTTCCCTCCTCTAGCTGTATTTGGCAGCATAGCGAGAGAAGACGCAACCAGTGCAGGAGCTCTGTCACTCACAGCCATGTAGCGGGGCACAGAACCAGTAGCCGGCACCCGATGCAGATTGAGCAGGGACAAGCCCAAAAAGCGGCACACACCAGCGGCATAGCGAGAGTGCAGATCCCAAGGTACGTAGTGGGAAGTGGTCCCACGGGAGTGCTAGTCGTGAGGTGCCAGACGCAATCCCTACCAGGTAGAGTTTTCCCGGTGTTAGGGCATTATGTGCTGGATTAGGCTTGGGCACTATCGTCACTTGTCGCATACATCTCTGCACAGAGGGGGGGTTCGGGAGCTGCAGCTTACATGTCTGTCCTGGCAGACGCCATCTTGCCTCCTTCAATCTAGTTTTAAATATTCTAATAACTTTTTTAATTTAAAAATTAATGTAACATTAATTTTTAATAAACTATCATTAAATTACTCTTGATTCATGCTAAATATTCTTTTTATTAATTATTAATACATAATAAACATTTTTTACTTAGGATGACATAGTTTTTCTTTTATTTAAACTTCAAAAACAATAATATTACATAATTTAATGGGTGGATCTCACCCTATTTTGAAGTATATGGAATATTAAAAATGTTCACTAAACTTTAAATACATTTCTAAAAATATACGTTAAATATTAATGTAAATAAATAATATATGTGTATACGAAATGTAGAATAAAATAAAAAATAGCATAGAACTTATAACTTAATTTTCAATTAAATATGCAATTAAATTAAACTAATGGATCATTTTGTTGTTTTTATGCAGGACCTCGATTTAACTACTAATTATACCAAATGACATAATATGTCCTGTGGCCCAGGGAAAAAAGATTTAATAGGATCATAATTAAGGGCCAAGCCCTGACGAGCGTTGATAATTTAGGTTTGAATTTTAGATCTTCAGAATCCTGGCACCTGCAGATTGATAATTCCACTCTCAAACTTTGTAGAACTGTTGGAGCAGTTTGTAATCTTACCAGATCTGGTATTGGGGGGACAGTTCACCCAGTCCTAAAGGTGTACAGTGCTCAATTTGTTAGTGCTGCCACACACAGAGCAGGAATATGGGATATTACAAAAAGTTGCTCAATACAGACTGAGGAAAATAGTTTTTTACAACATGGAGTTTTATTATCCACTCTGAACTGAGGCAAGGTTTCATACAAGACTAGGTCCAATTGGCCGTCTTTTACTGTGGGTTAGTATTTGGTCAAATCTGGCGGCTCCTCTCTGTGGTGACATGACTTGTGAATGTCTTAAGCAGGACAGGGTCTTTTTAATCACATGGTTACGATATATTTGTGATACTTTTGTTATGTTGGATTTGTCTACCCTTCTTATGGAGCCCTCAAGTATTGTTAAAACAGACAAGAACAGGGTAAAAGCAATATGTATGGAGTAATGTGAAAATTCAAGACTGAAAAATGAATTCACTAAAAGTACGGGTTTTACTTATTACCGATCTTTGGTGTCAGGAGAACCTACCCTGCTTTTAACTCTAGATTTTACTCACTTCTCTTTTTCTTCAGGGCAGGTACTATATATTGGTCCCTTTATTTTAAAAGAGTGTTGGATATAGATGGGGATGTTATTGTGTCCCTCCCTTGTGATAATCAGTCTGAGCAAACATTGTTGCACTTAATGTTGGTTTGTAGTCTATATAATCTTCCATGTAAGCACTTTTAAAACTGCTGCTAAGAAAAATAGGATTGTACCAATGCAGAGCAGCTCTGCTTTATTTACAATTCTTAAGTACACCTGAAGTCTGTTTAAAAGTCAGTGCTTTTCTGAAATAGGCTATCCAGTTAAGAAAGGGAACAATAGATTTGAGTGTATATTTAATGTTAATTAGTACTTGAGGATTAATTAGAAGTATAGTGTTATGAAGTTTTATACATATGTATGTTTTTATTGCACTGGTTATTGAGTGTTTTTATCAATTGTGATGTATTAATCATGTTTTTATGGTATTGTCACTGTTATACAGTGTTTTTTAATGATAACATTGGCATTTATGTGTATTTCTCTTTTGTGATCTGTATAAATCGAATAAAGATTGTTGTTCAATTAAATGTATTAAAATGAAATACAAATTATTGTATAAAGATTACTTTTAAAAATTCCACATGTAGTAAAATCTTTGTATTTTATTATTTTGTATTAAAATTTAAAAAACATTATTTATAGAGTGTATCAAAATTAATTTTTTTTTTAAATTGAAGCCACATTTATTTTTAAATTAAAAAGCTTATTGAACTATTTCATCATTAAATGATTTTTTTTAAAGTATATACATTTGTTCTAATAGTCAATGAAATGTGTATATATATTTTATAAATTATTTCAATTTAACATTATTATTTATGGGGTTTATTTGATGTCCCTTCCTCTATTTCTTTTATCGAAGGGTGTTGTTCGGTCAGTAGTTAGCCATGTGTTGTGATGGACCTACTGTAGCTCCTTTGTGGCTGTAGTAAGTCCATTTGTAAATGTAACTACACCCCCTGTTTCAGGGGGTGGGGACAAGTAAGTCTATGCTGTGGAGTAACTTTACAGGTGTAAATGGTGATTAACCATAAATAGTAAAGTTACTCAAAAGTGTAAGTGTAAACTTGCATGTGTAACTTACTCACAGGTGTGCTACCTTCGTGACTAGTCCTTACTGTGTGCAAATGACCAATGTTTGTGAAGTTCTAAAAAGACATTGTAGGTAAAGGAATGATTGCAATACTTCTACCAAAATGTGTATCCTTAAGTACTGATTACATTGCAGCTCTAAAGGTTTATAAATCTTTAAGCAGCATAGATTACTCAGAGGCAACTACAGTGTTGGTGGAAATATCTAAAAAAGCGGCATGATTTCATGTCAGGGGCCAGAGTTCATGTCCATAGGTTAAAGACAGCCTGTGGAATTGAGGTGAATACAAATGTGTGAACACAAAATTGCAAGCCCAAGAGCACACATGGGTCATGACAGACCGCTAAGATCTCTTTATCTTACCTTTGCCAAATTCTATTTAAAAAAAAAAATATTTTTGTTGTTCAGGATATAGAAACAATTTTTAAATATAAATACCAATTATTACCTGTTGTTACATCGCAGGAGAGAAATTCATGATAAATAATAATGGACATCAAAAGGCAATAAAGTTCTCAAAGGCATTAAATATACAAATATTGCTTCTATTAGCAGCATTGCTTTATCAGAATTCACAGCGTGCATCTGAAACCTAAAGTGCATCAGTGCTAATAGTGCAATTAACCCACTCATCTTCAAAATAAACAACCATTCAAAAGACACTGATAACAAGGTTAATCAATTCAATTCAGCTGATTTCACATTCAGAAATGTACTTAAAACCTAAAGTGCATCAGTGCCATTAATGCAAAATCTTGAACAGCTCCATACGCTGTGAAAACAACAGTAATTAAGTCAATTTAATTATACTATAAACTCAACATTTGTATAAACTCAAATCGATTCAGTTCAAGATGCTCCATTTTCTATTTCTCATTACCCCTAGAAAGGAATAATAAGACTAGCTTCTTGAACCTATAAAACTCCTTACTGATTCAACCATAAATTCATCAATTAGAAACTACCTATCTTTGATAATAGTCGAATGGCTATGATGCTGCTATACTACACCCCAATGAAAACTGTATCCTCAGAGGAAAATTCAATATCCCTCCATTCTTCCAAAATTACCAAAAACCTCTGAAGGGCCCCAACTCACCTTGCATATGCTTCTTCAAAGATTTTGGTCCTGCTCATTTTCTCAGCCCGTAATTTGAAGGTAGGAACATTGGTTGTTTTCTAAACATTGCAAGATTAATGAGCGTGCCACTGCTATCGCTATTGAGAAAAAAAATTGAGAGTATGTATTAATCCTACTCACCAAATGCGATGAGCCAAATACAACCAGTGTAGGCTCTGATAGTAATATTCTGTGAACACCTCTTTTGATTTTGGGAAAAAACTCATTCCAAAGCTGTAGCCTAGGGCATGCAAAAAAAATATGAATCCAATCATCTCTGTCACTTGCTTTACATCGGAAACATTGATTAGTTTGAGATGGAAACATCCTATGCAGCCTATGTGGTGTATAAAACGCTAGCCACCTTGATAGGAATGCCATTCTTGTAAAATTAGCTGCTCTAAGTGATTTATACCCCAAATCGCAAAGGTACTGCCACTCACCAGTAGTTATCCTACAACTGGTTTCTCGAAGGACCTTCTCCAAAATGTTCGATATTACTGCTTGATTGGAGTATTTTGGGAGAAAACAATATCATTTCCCTATCCCTGAGAGTTTATTCTCACTAAAAAGATGAATTAACAAATGGGTTTCTTCCTTCATCACTTTTAAAAAACTCACTATTTGCCTAAAACTAAGCTGCAAAATGAAATTATTATTGCCAAATCGTTGGGTTATTTGGTCCCATGAAATTAAATTCAAGCCATTATAAAAATCACCTCATTTATTAAACCCCTTAGCTTCCCATTGTTGTAGCATTGACTTTGCTATAACCAGTCCCCAATTTTCACCATCCGGGTAAAGCATGACATACTGGAACATCCCAGAATCTGAATAATGCCTGCATCCGCAGTTCTAGCACCAATAAAACCATTTATCTCAACTTTTTAGGCAGTTTTGCCTTCTTCAAGAACACTGGTAGTTTAGCCGTGCTTTCTTTAGTCAAAAGATTTAATAAAAAGCTTTCGAAAGAAGTAGACGCTATTGAGAGCTGCATCATGTTGTCCTAAAGAGCGGCCTGATAATAGGTCAAAAGATGAGGTAGTGCCACCCTGAGCTTTATCCAGTTGCAAAATTGGCATCTTTACCCTGGGCTGTTTATTTTACCATATACATTTATGAAAAAGAATATCAAGTTCTTTAAAAGATGAACTAGGAACTTTTAAAGGGAGATTTGCAAAAACAAATAAAAGTAGTCGGAGAATAGACATTTTAATTAATTAATGCAACTCTTGCAATCAGTGACAGTGGCAAAAAAGTCCACCTCTCAAGTAATGTTTTAATCATATTAAACGTTCTGCCATAATTCAATTAAAAAAGTTGAGAAAAATTACTAGTAACATGAATTCATAGATAACAAATAAGGTGCTGAAGGATCGGTGTAAGATGGATGCGACTTCCGAATTTGATGCAATAAAAATACAAGTTTTATTTTTGCTTGGTTTGTCTTATAGCCCCCTATGCTCATGAAGCCTGCAATTTCACCCAGCACTCGCTGTATAGTCAAAATATCAGATCTTGAATATATAATGATGTCATCAGAGAATAACCTAATTTTGGACATTCCTTCTATGGGTGGCAAAATTAGCTCATTATTCCAAATCCTAATTGCTAGAGGTTCAATAAAAAAATAAAAAGAATCCGGGTCAAAGGGCACCCCTGCCGGGTGCTTTGATTAATCTTCACTATCTCCGATTCCTCCGAGTTTGCAATAATCTTTGCCTCCGTCCCATCAGAAAAGTTCTTGACATATTCAAAAACCATGCCAGAAAGCCAAGTCCCTCTAAAATATAAAATAATGCTTGCCTATTCACTAAGTCAAATGTCTTTTTGGTGTCCATCATTAAAATTGCAGTTTTTTCCTTATTAGCAGAAAAAAAATCAATTGCTTCCACCAGAAAGTGCATATTTGAAAACATAGATCTTTTAGGAAGGAACCCATTCTGGTCTTTATGCATCATCAATTAAGTCCTTAAAGCAACCCACTCTGCCCAAATTTTCATAAAAAGAATGTGGTCTGCATTCAATAAAATTATCGGGTGATACGAGTTAGTGTTTGCAGCATGTCTATATTTTTTAAGAAAGCTAATGATTATAGACTCTTTAAAAGACACTAATTTGATTAAACAAAAGTTATTAAAAAAGGGAGAGGCTCCTTCACAAAAATATTATAAACTTCGGTAGGAATGCCCTTGCTTCCAGTAACTTTCCCATATTTTTGAGGGCACTGGCCACCTTGGACAACTCAATTTTCACTACCAAAGCACTTTTTGGAGAACTAGGAAGTTACGGCAACTGGAGTATAGTAAAATATTGTTCAAGTTTGATCTTAGTCAGTCTTTGATGTAGCATTTCAATCTCCTGGGTCTGTTGTTGCTTTAGCATTCCGATTTCTGCTAGTATTGTCTCAAACAGCGATTTTAATGATGCAGACTGCAATGCAGAGATCCAATTATTATGTTCTTTACTATTATCCGCCGGCACACCCAGGGATGGAGAGCCTCCATGGCCCTCAAAGTCTAAAGATTCTCCTCCCAGATTTACACTGTCAGCCTGGATCGCCCCCTGGACCGTATCCCCTCTCTTGGGTGCACTGATGTTTGGCTGTCAGTGACTCCCTCTGGGAGTCTTCCTCTGTTGTCTTGCTCTGTCTTTCTGACCAGCATTTATTTTATTGACTTGTCCCCCTTTTCCTATATTGCTGATTGAGCTTCTTCTCTCTGGGGACAGAGATGGAGTCTAAGCCCTCATCTTCACATGACTGTCGTACCCCTGAGAACATTTCAGAAAGGCCTTCCATCTGTACTTTATTTAGCTGAGTTACTGTCAATGGGCTAGCAGAAGGAGAAGTTAAGGTCACATTTCCCTCTGACTAGTCTGACTGGTCCTGGTTACGCTCAAGATTGGGGGGCGAGCGCTTTTCCAGCATTACAGTACAGTCCTTCTGCCCTGCATTTTTTTGTCTTTGCGGCCAAGCGACCTTGCATCAACTGTAACTTGGATTTCTTGGTTGGAGGTGTGTTTGAACCTGCGGCTGCTAATTTTAAATGATGCTTTTTCATGTTAGAGGCTGCTACAATACAGACTCAAGCCCCTCTGGATCCCATTGACGGAGGCCTCTGCCACGAATCCTCATGGCTGGCACTCACTTACCTCAAGGTACCGGGGTATTTCCAGCCCCTAGCAGCACCTTGCAGCCATTTCCAGCAGCTGGCCCGTTTTCCAAATGGGGCATTTCTTTCCCCCGGCCAATCGGTCAGAGTCACCTCTGTCTTTTGCCTTCTGTTCTATCACTGACTTCTACCTCTGACTTGCAGCGTTGTTCATTAAAGCCAAAATCCAATTATCCTTACAATCCCTAATAATTTTTTACAGACAATTTACCATCGGCGGTGTGTGAGAAACATTACTGCGTCCCCAACTCCAATTTAAAACATAATTTGCAAGAAAAACATATTTCACAAAAGTCTATATGGAGTTGGTAATAGGGAGGAGGACGTGTCTTTCAATAAAAACCCTTTTACCGTGAACACATAAAAAAGCAAAAAACAAAGGACACACTGTTCCTTGGAGAGCTGCTTTCTATGTACTGACTACTTGTTCAATCAATAGTCAGCAAATTAGTTGATGAATCAAATTTTTCTAAATTAATTGTTTATCAGTAGCAGTAAGAACATCTGTTACCTCGCTCTTGCTTGCAGCCCTTGCCAAGATTTAATAACTGCAAACTACTTTAGTAAGTAATGCATGTTCATGCATGCTATATATGAATAGGAAATACAGCCGAACTGGGTGCAGGCCACTGCAACCCGGCAAATACCTTGCTGACAGGGTTGAACTGGCACAAAAACCAGGCCCAGGCACCAAAATTAAAGTGGCCCCATTTGCGAACCAGATAGCTAAATAAGTGCCCACAACCAATCCACAGAACAGCAAATTTTCATTGGCAGCAAACAGGGAGAAAGAAAAAGAACATTTGTTGTAATGTGTTTTCACGTATTTATTCAGGGCATTAAGCCTTCGTTGTATGTTCTCTGCCAGGTCTTGAGCCCTACTTCCTGGAATCAGCCAATACCTGTTAGGCACAGTCTTTGGATGTGGACAGTGTGTGCTGGCCACAGGGTATGGCCTACAGCCAGGGGCGGCCTTAGCTCTGGGGGCACCCGGTGCGACAATGTTTGTTGGTGACTCTCCTTCTGTGGTGGAGGTGGTGACTACCTCCACCATGGATTCCCTCACCACCACCTTTTAACAGTGTCCCTCAAGTCTCCATAACCACTCTTTTTCAGATGCATTGAGTTAATTTTATAGTGCCACACATGCCAGTGTAGGGTGTCAGAGCACTTTACATCACACACACATTACACAGAGACAATCAATCATACATGTGTAAATCAGTGTATATGAAATATTACATAAGCCAAAGGTCTACAAAGTATAGGAGTGCCGTGCCATTGATGCTGGTAGGCAGTATTGTTTAAGAGTGCTTGGGCTGGAGAAGCACAAACTAAGAAATTAAAAAAGAAAACCATAGTTGGGGGTTCTCTTTAATAATAATCGATTTCTACCCAGATGAAGCCTTTTTGCAACATTAATCTATGCTCTAATCTATACTTTGCAGTGTGCATGCAGTTCTTTGATGACAGTTAATAATTCACTGTTCTATATTAGAATTTTAACTTTTAAACTGCAAGTAACTAAAGGATGTCTCTTAGAAAAGCATTATAAGCACTTTGTGATCTGCATGGTACATGTTCTTTGCAGCACGCATATTAACCCTCTCTGCTACCTTGCCATAAGTCAAAACTTTCACTAGACAAAATTCCATCTCTCTCTCTCTCTCCAGAAAGAACTTTATTCACAGAGTTATCGTCACATTTTTATTGTTGCCTGGAAATTGATGGAGGCAAGGAATGCAACAGCAGGTGCTTTTAAAACCCAAAAAATCTTGCAAACTTGGTACTTGAAGTCAACACCAGGTGTGGTGGCACCGGTCGCACCACCTTAAAGCCGGCCCTGCCTACTGCTTGTGTTTTTATAGAGATTGCCTGATTCTCTTGAGCCAGAATTGAATTGAGGGTCAACCATAAAATGGGGGTGAATTCTAACATCTAAAATGGGTTTTCCACAGTGCAAAACTCTGGAGTCACAACCAACAGATGGCCCAAAAAGTTTCAGACCATCATTCTGCCAATCACATTTCATAAAATGTTTTAAATCTGATTGACAGAAATTGCAAGTCATGATTCTCAAACTAAAACATCAGAAATGTAAAAAAATTCTTGGCCTTTTAAAGCCTGCTTTTTAAACACTATTATCTCAGAAACTACCTAACACATTTACACAACATCAACAAAAGCACGCTTTCTGAGTAAAATTTCACTTTTGTATGAATATGATGTCCTATGCATTCCAGTTACCAATAAGCAATTTCTTTTTATTTGTTGTTTTTAAATAATGATTTTCTTTTTGTGGTTCTTATTATTCACACATAACAAATCAATGTTTGTAATTTACGAACGTCACAATATCTGTGAATTCTGACATCACAGATTCAGGAAATGCGAATCAGTCATTCTAAGCCTGAGAGAGGAGCAGATCTCTACATCTGTTTCAAAACGCATTGTTCCTGATTGCAAGTTTAGGTGTTATTATAGCACATGATAAATAACAATACCAGGGGTATGGTATTTATTGTGTGCAATAAATAACACTTAATATATGTTTGTGGGGAATAACTTGTGGATTTTAGTATTTAACCGAACAAAATCCACATGGTAAGGTAGATACCGTAAAATGTCCGCTGTTAACCTGCCGAAATTTAACGACATTTGAGGTAGTCAACACATCCGATTATTGTTGGATGCCTTAAATACAGCCAAACTTGTAATTTCGGCCCATGCGTAAACAGGGGTTTACGCACGGGTCAGAATTTACTGGCCCACTCGTTACTCCAGGAGACAGATGGCACACGCAAGAGGTGGAGGACACACCTCAGACTAAACCCCATAACCTTTGGAGCAATTAATCAAAACGTTCCAACCTGAAGAAGTTTCAGGCGTTTGTAATATTTATCTTTCTGCACCAAGGAAGAAAACTCAGAGGTATTACCATTATATATCTAAATGTAGAAATGACATAACTACAATAACTTCTTTTTTTCTTTCAAAAAAATCCAAACAAAAAAACATATCAGATTTTACAAAGCCTTTAACACAGAATTACGGGTAATATATCCATAATTTCTCTGTAGATTAACATCAAACTAAAATAACTAATAAGATATTGAAGAGTAGTTTCTTTAAAATGCAGCTTTAAAATGATAATGCAATTCTATATTATACAGATAGATAGATGGATGGATGGGTGGATACAGAAACAGTAGAATAAACGTCTCACATAAAATATCTGGAATTTACTGAATATGTGAATGTAGAAACTTCACCCACTACCAGAGATGATGCACAATTGGAGGAAATGGACTCTATGTTGCCATTTAATAAGGAACCTGTGGCGAATGTGATTAATACTTCTAATGTTGATGAGGAATACTTTATTGGAAGTGCTACATTTATATTTAGAATTCAGTCTTTACTCAGACAGATCATGGCCTCTAGGTAAGCAGAGTTTGCATCAGGAGAAATTATACCTTTGGGATTCCATGTGCATCTCCCCTTCATGCCCTTTAAATGTATTAACAAAATGAACCTAATCATGTCTTAGTGCAATACCATAATCCAATCTGGTATGTAAAATATATCCAGGTAGTGAGGAATCTATGTCATGCAAAAACATCCGAGGCACATGCAAATAGATGTAGACAAAGACATAATGATATGTGCAGACAGGCTTTAAGTCCAGAATGGTTGGCATCTGGAATGACAATGTGTAGACACACCTCCGTAAATATATGCCACTGTCTAGTCATAGTTAGGTCAGACTTTCCATTGGAAGAACGGTTTTGTTTGCTAATAACTTTGGTGCCATTTGATGAATCTTCATGAAATTGTCCAAAGAAAGTTCAACTCCAGCCAGCATTGATGGTCACCAGAGGGCGGTTGGGATCAGGGCCTTGCACCTGGCCGGGCCCTGCATTCAACCCCATGTCACACACAGCTGAAGGCTGTCAGCGCCTGGGGTTGGGTGGCCGCGAGAAGGGTGGGTGCAGGGCCTGGCCGCTGGCTAGGCTCTGCTTCCAAATCCACACTGTACATGGCCGAAGCAGGGGTGCTGTGGGAGTTGACCATCCATCGGGGCTGGGTATGGTAATAAGAACTTTACATTAAGAATTTAAGTTAAAAAATTCTAGAAAACCACTGATAAAAAATGATTTTTAAAGTGTTGTTATAGTTAGATATGGTAATATCTTACTTTACATTAAAAAATACCTCAGAAATTCACAGAAAAACACAAAGGTTAAAGGGATATTATAGTTAGGTGAAAAAGTCATTTAAAATGTAATATTATAAACTAAAAAACACTAAAGTATATAGTAGAATGAAGAATATAGTTTATTGAGCAAAATATAATTTGTGCCTAGATTGGCTGGTCGCAACAAGAACAAAAATGTTGTGGGGGTCATTACAGGACTCCAAGGACACAAGCCATGCACACTAGGGCTTGGACACAGGTCCTGGCCCACAGCCTAACCCACACAGAGCATTGGCTGCCCTGGGGGTTGGCCACAGGGCTTGTGCATCGTGAGTTTGGCTTTATAAATGGTAATAAAATATTACTTTCTGTGGAAAAAAACCTAGAAATTCACTGACAAAACCAAAGGTTTAGGTGAAGCTATAGTTAGGAATTGTAATTATATTTTACTTTACATTAAAAAAAAACCTTGGAAATTCCCTAAAAACAGCAAAGGTAGAGATGTCATTTGAGATATCATCAGTGATGTCACTAACCATGTCATGAGTGATATAATTTGTGAGGTCATAAGCAGTGCATTGTGGGAGTACGAGTTATAGTTGGCTCAGCTAACTATAACTGCTGAATTTCTCTGGTTTTGTACGAGTGAAATGGCAGCCTAAGTATAACATCCCTGTAACCTTTTGTTTTTTCAGTGAATTTTGAAGTTTTTTTTATTCTATTTCCAAACTATAACGTCCCTGTAACCTTTGTTTTTTTCAGTGTATTTCAAAGGTTTTTTAAATGTTCCTTCCTACCTATAACGTCCCTGTAACCTTTGGTTTTTTTCAGTGAATTTCCAACAATTTTTTTAATTCAATTTCAAAACTATAACATCCCTGTATTTTCTTTCTATAATTAGATATTAAACATTACATCTGTATGGTGCACCACTTATTGTTGTATTTGTCATCTATTTATTTAAAAGGCACATTAATTATTTCAAGATATTTTTGATTTTCACGAAGATGTCGCGATTGCCGAGGACACATTGCGAATACCACGTGTTTTTGACAAACTGTAAAACACATATATAGACATATTTTACATAAAGTTTCAGTCTAGCTTTTTAGTAATATACTAATTTAACTTTCCCCTTTGTATTCATTTGTCGAAAAAACTACATCAAAAATGCATTTTCCTTCACAGGAACACCGGAGGTTACTATGACGTCAGTAGTCATAAATACATATCTCAAAGTGTAAAACAGATATATAGACATATTTTACACAAAGTTTGAGTCTTGCTGTATAGTAACATATAGCTTTAACTTTATTTTAACAAGGCATTTGTCAAAAGCAACAGTTTCAAAAAATAACTTTCAACATCAGAACTCACGAATAGAACATGACAGCCAAACAAAGAAATGTCATTGGTTTACACAGTTTTACAGCTAAAATGGGGAAGTGTAGCATATGTGAGAAGACATTATCTCGGGGCACAGCAAAAAATATTGATGTGGTACAACAAGTATGTTGTACTACTTGAAACTCTACCACAATAAGCAACTTAAAATTGCACAAGAGAGAGAGGAGCAGGATCATCAGCCTCCAGACCTACAGCCGCTGCTCCTGGGTGACATTGTTCCAGCTGAAGTGGAGAAAAGATCCAGTGAAATGTCACCAGAACTAAAACATGTTGCTACCTTTTGCATGGAATGTAACACCATTGTGGATGTAATTTTACAAAATGTGAAAAACCATACAAAAATGAATTAGGATTTCAATTTGAACATTAGGCGACCAAAACAAGATACAATGGTGAAGTAGTGAAGAAACCTCTTAGATGCAACTTAAGGCTGCTGGTATTTTAGTTCCTCCATTTAGCTTTTATCTATAGTAAGAGAATGTAGACCTGTAATTTTTGACAAATTCCTTTCCTGCATTTAGTCTTTCATTTCTATCAGCTTGCTGTACACAATACCCCTAATAGACCAAATAATGTCTCAGAAACACATAATTCATATACATGTCAACACAATACCACATTTTGTTAACTTAAATTGTCCTTAGAACTTCAGTTCTACAAATAGCAGATATGAGGTTGCTAAAGTTTTAGGTACTCTTGATTTGAATGTCATTTCTATGTCATTGCATTCTGTCCATCCTCTTTGACATCTTAAATATATTGTGTAGTGTGTAGAGGTTATAATAACTCCTTCATGAAATATGATTTCTATAGTTGTGAAAGTTCTTTTTGAAATGAAAATGTGTCCAGCTACAACGTTTGTCATTTCAGTTTTTAATTTAGTACCATCCTCTCTGCATCATTGTAGCATAACTATGACATTTTTTGGATACCTTTGTAGTAACAACATAGACCTAAGTTCTGAACTGCAGTTTGGAAAAGTCATATCTTGACCAGTGTTTTTGCTTAAATTTTCAAAGGCCACAGCTTTACAATATGGTAACATCAAGTAAAGGAATCATTCCGAATTGGTTTCAGAACTAGAGGTGAATTAACAATGTTCACAGTTATGGTTCCATTTATAAATTAAACCAAATAATTCATTGATATTCACATCCTCTTCCTCTAATAGTCCTAGCACTATCATTAAAACTTCTTGAGCATCCTACTGAACATTTTGAGAAAACACTACTAATCCAGTACAGTACTCTAACTTTTAGACCTTTCTGCTGTTCTGTTGGTGGTAAATTGCCTGTCTTTGGCTCCATACGGACAATACCCTGAAATGGATATATACTTTGGATAAGAATTGACTCATAAACATTTAAAACCTTGAAGTGGTTCTGGAATGGGAACCAGTACTAACTTGTTATGTACATCTCTAGCTAGCATTTTATTTTCTCTAATTTATTGTAACAGTACTTACATATAACTTGCTATGTGGACAAGTCAAAACATTCCTCTACAAATAAGTACACAGCAAAATGTTGCCTGTTATTATTATTTTCTTTTACACTTTTTAAATACAAGTCAACAGTCCATGTTTGAATCTTGCTGTGAGTGTGTTCACAACATATACAAATATACCCTGGTTTTTCAGAGCACACTGTGTTAAATTTTGTAATCTCTTCTTCAAAACTATCAACTATAATACCTGTGTCCTGTTCTGCAACTCCTCCTGTTATCAACTCTTCATTTTTCGTAGAGTCCTGTTCTGGACAAAAGAAATGAAACTGCACATCATCACAATCCTTTTCTACCTCTGCCACAGTACAATGCAAACGTGCTCTATAAATCTTTCCTTAACATAAAGCAGGAGTTTTGACATAGTACAGCCTCCTAAATAAAGTTTGCATTGTTGAGTGGTGTACACTTAACATCCTGAAATGATGACAGGTGCTTTGGCACACTTTCTTTGATAAACAAGCTAGTGACTGTCCCTTAAACTTTGCATGCTTTCTAACCTTGCAGAGGTCCAATCCTTTTAAAGTACTTATTTTGTGTTTTAAACTTTGCCTTGGAAAGATACGTAGAACTTTTCTTAATACATCAATGGATTGCTGACGAATACTACAATCACCACAACAATTCCATTTATATACAGGGCCTGACTGCACCTCTTCTGCAATACTTGCACTATATTTCTAGATACCATGACCTCTTTCACTATACAAATACCATTGTTCATGTCATAACATTGTCCTCTTTCACCAATAGCATGAACTAATGTGTTATCCTGGAGATAGCTTGCTTTATTAAACAAAGACTCTGTAATAGAAGTATGTATCTATTCTCCATTAAAAACTGAACAAAAGTTACTTCTATTCACTTATCTTTTCTTCTTGTTTTGTCTCCTCATGTACAACACCATTTTGTCAAGAGTCTTTATTCTATTTATAATCAAAATGAAAAGCTTCCTCTTCAAAGCAAAGGCCTTATTAACTATTCCCTCAACTCGTTCGTTCCGTTTCAGTGCCTCTCTCCATCTTCTATACTTTTTCATATTTCTCAGTAGATTTACAATCACTCTACTACGAAACATCCTGATTTCCTTAAACTGCTTCTGACTCCTGGTTAAGGTGTGTCCATCCATGTTACATTCTTTCCTGTTTTTGTAATATGCAATTTGCCCACTCTTATTCTTTCTCATAATTTGCTTTTTATTTTCATTTCATCTTTGCATGTGTCTACATCAATGTTTAAGAAATGACTTTGTCCTCTTACCAGTAGCTCTTTTTTCTTTCACCACTTTTTCTGCATTTTGCTCCTTTTGTGTCTCAGTTCTGCATAGAGATAATAGTTGCTTCTAATGCTTTTTCCTCCGAGCTTTTGTAGGCATTCTAACTGTATGTATTTATGTAGATATTGTTCTGTAAAAAAAAATATGTATATTTTAATTTTTACTCTAGCCAACGCACCAACTACTTTACTACTGACTTACACATAATACAAACATTGTTTTTATGTTACATTGCAGTTTTAAATCTACAGTTGAACCTAGCTATATGCCTACATGCAATTACTTCAATGTACCAAACCACATGCTTTCCCATACAGCCTCTCTCACACTCACTTGCATTACAAATGCACCTGTATTTTGACCTCACATATTACATCACTCATAAAATGGCCAGTGACATCACTGATGACATCAGAAATGACATCACTCATTACATCTGAAATGACATCACTCATGACATCATCCAGACAAACAGTGACATACCCACTTACACCCCATAAAATATGTCATGCACCCACTCCCACACAATCACTAACAAACTCATTTACAGAACCCATACAAACGCTCACACATCTCGTCACTCATACATACAGCCAGTCACAAATCAACCCACCCATAGAGCCAATAACAAAACCACTAACTCACATATACAGCCACTCATGCACCTACTCACTTACCAATACAGCCAGTCACAGATTCAATTATAGAGACATAGACACACATACAATTACTCTCACAGCCACTCAGTTACTTATAGATGTACTAATACATATACTCACTCACCTATACAGTGACTGAGACAACCACATACCCAAAGCAAAATACAAAACGTTATTTATTACTTACTTTTTAACATTATAGCACCCTCTCCCACAACACAGCTGCACCTTATATCAGTTCTCACTGATACATGGTAAAAGACCAGTTTATCCCTCCTGTAGTAAATTTTTAAATGTAGATGTATTAAATGTAGATTTTAGATGTATTAAATCAACCAAAGTGTAGAAGTACATACAGTGTCTCAATCCTGTAAATTCAAAAACACAGCATAAGAGTTATTTGTGTGCATCTCTACTACTGTGTCACTGGCGGATTTATTATCTCCGTAGTTTTCTACTTAGATGCATCAAATTTAAATTTTTGGGAAACGGTGCATATAAAAATCTGCATGTTGATCTCTTTCAGTGCATATAGCTCACTAATTCTTCTGAGTACATGCAAAGAGTGTGTGACAGGTTGCATATATAATTCACCAGATGGTTCTAAAAGACTACATATTCCTCACTAAAACTTGTAAATACCTGGGTTTGTGGTTGAGTACATCAGTACTCCCTGGAAGATCGAATGAGTTCATAGGTAGTGCCTAGGTAATTCCCTAAGGATACAGGTAGTGTCTGGATGACGTGACTTTTTGAATTTGTCCTATCCCCTGATCGCGCCATCGAGACGCCGAGTTCGGAGGCGCTGTATCCTTCATAGACTTCAGTTCTTTCTGGTCAGACGACTTTCCTTCCAGATCCTGAGGTCCGGCTATCTTTGGGGAAGGGGGGCCCCGACCCAGACACGTTCTGGAGGACGCAGAACCGCATCGTGCTAGGCCCTGATCGCTTCATCAATCTTTTGACCCTTGCCTTTACCAGATGCTGGGCTTCTCCGAAACCAACATCAAAATCTTCGGCCTTATCTTTGAACCTTTTTCACCCCGTTTCCGGGTAGAGAGACTCTAGACATATGAGCTTTGACCCCACTCGAACTTGTTAGCTGCTCCTTACTACCGGATTTCATCCAGACGTTTGGCTCTGGCTTGTGAGCCATGCCTTAATGGAGCTGTGGACCCCACCCTATATCTGATGTACATATATCCTGCTCTCTCCTCCCGAACCACACGGCCTGTTGTTTGGATTGCTACTAAATCTGTGCCCTGAAGAAGGTGACGGCTAGACCTTAGCCCACACCGAAACGCGTATCAGCACTGTGTTGGACAGGAACCATACGGTGGTATAGATATAAGAACAGCTGAATACTTATTGTATAAATTATATGTCATTCTATTCTATTCATTATTCATTGCTATTGATGCACTGTTGAATAACATTGATTGTAATCTGGTCTTGAGCTCATGGTTCCACCAGAGTTTTCTTGTTTAATTTAATGTATTAATCATCATTATACCACTGGATTTCTGATGTTCTGGTCCCTGTCCTCACATTTATGCAATTCCTTTTACTGTGTGTTTGCGCCGGTAAGACAGTAGTATGAATGGGATTCTGATATGAATGAATGTGTAGTTGGTTAGGATGCAATTGATTTGATTTCTTGTCTTTGCCATTATTTATTGTGTTGGGGGAACCTTATTTCCACTTGTCCCTGTAGGGACTCTATGAATACCACATATCATTGCTAGGATGTTATTTGTGTTGTTTTGAATTTTATGTATACATACTTAAAACTATTATATAAAAAACTATCTATGCTTTTTGAAATTGTCATATGTTGAATAAATCGAATATTCATTTTTCTCTATTATTCTCTCTAGTTTATTTTTTTTATATATATTGTTTCTGTTTGACACATCTTTGACTTTGCTCCCCGGGCTAGGAACTGACCTACAGCCCACCAGAGACGCTAAGCGCTCAGATTTATTTCTAGGCAGGTGATCCTCTTTCCCCATCTGGGGAAGGTTTCTTTATTCAGTGTCTGGACGATTCCCTGAGTACGTGGGAACTTCATGGGTCGTTCTAAATCAGCATAGTGACTGCCTGCGTGTTTCCATGAGTATATCACTACTATCTGGGTGTTTGAATGAGTGCATGAGTAGTGCCTGAAGGATTAGATAAGTGCATGACTAATTACTCAATAATTCAATACACGCATAGATAGTGGTTGGATGATTAAATGAGTGCAACTCTAGTGCCTGGATGATTGCAGGAGTGCATGCATAGTATATAGGTGATTTATAGAGTGCATGGATAGTGCGTACATGATTGTTTAAGTGCATGCATAACACCTAACAGATTGGATAAGTGCATGAGTAGTGTTTCAGTGATTAGATGAGCACATGGCTGCTGCCCATGTGTTTTTGGTTGAGTGAATAGGTAGTGCCTGAGTGATTAGATAAGTAGATGGGTAGTGCCTTGATAATTGAATGAGTGCATCAGTAGTGCTTGGCTGATTAGATCAGTGCATGACTAGTGTCTGAGTGATTGCATGAGTCCATTGTTAAAGATTGAGTGATTGGATGAAAGCAAGTGTACTACTGGGGTAATGGTATTTGTGCAACAGTATTGCCTCAGTAATTGAATAGGTGCATAGGTACTGGATGGGTGATGGGTTCACTGCAACAGTACTGCCTGTGTAATTGGATGAGTGCATGGGGTTGTGCCTCAGTATTTTGATGAGTGCATGTAAGTGGGTGTTTGGATGAGGGCATGGGTTGTAAATGGGTGTTTAAATGAATGCATAGGTACAGCCTTGATGATTGTATAAGTGAATGGTTAGTGACTGGGTGATTGGATCAATGCATGGGTAGTGCCTCCATAGTTCAATGACTACATAATTAGTGCCTTTGTGATTGGAAGAGTGCATGTGTAGTGCCTTGGTGCTTGTATAAGTGTGTGGGTAGTGCGTGAGTAATTCCATGACTGCCTGAGTAGTGGCTGGATGATTTAATGACAGCTTGAGTAGTGCCTTGCTGACTGTGAAAGTACCTCCAATGCTGTTAGATACATAACAGTTGTGAATATATCTGTGACCCATTGTTTAAGTCATCCTGTCAGTATCAAACTAACTATTTTATTGTATCTATACTTTTCTACTGAGCTATGTGTGAGTGAAGTCTGCATATCACACTTGATATATAATTGGATACATGGCTGTCTAAGAGCATACATTGCTCTGTTACTCAGCGTGCACATGCATCAGTAACTTTCTAAAACTGAAAACAATTCTCACTTTTTCAAAGCACAAAACCTTTTCTTAAAGCCATACAGACATCATTTTTCAAATATTTCTTGTGTCCTTTAAACATATATTCAGCATTTCTCAAAGCAAAGTTACACACCAAGTGAAGCTAGCGCAAGAACTCTCAACAGATATTCTGCACTATTAACTCCCCCAAATGTAAACCATATCTCACCATCTAAACATATGCAAACCAGTCATATCACTTAAAAACCCCATTGACAAACACTTCCTAATACATGCCTCACAGGTATTCCTTCTTTTAAATTCATATACAGGTGCAGCACATGTTCTTATCTTTTATCATTATTACACTACTCCTGTTTAATAATGTGACTAAAAGTACTTCAATTCCCAGAATGCAAGTAACATAGGGCCATATGTATCATTCCAAATTGCGATCGCAAACGCCAAAATTCGCAGAATTTCGGCGTTTGCGATCGCAATTGGGCTTAGTGGTATGTATGAATGCAAAACTGCCTCGCAAAATAAGGAATCGCAAAATTTGCGATTCCCTATTTTGCGATTGCATTTAAGGAATCGCAATTTGCGATTCCTTAAATGCAATGTAAGAAGCACCCAAGTTGTGCGATTTTGGCATAAGGAATCGCAAATTACCACCAACTTCAGGTTGGTGGTAATTTGCGATTCCTTTGAAAAATGCACTTTTTTGCATTTTTAAAAGTGCCATGTGGCGCACATACATGCCCTTAGGGCATGTATGTGCGCCACATCTGCACCCATGCTCATTTCAGGGGTGCAACAGGGTGTCCTTTTGACACCCTGGCACACTTGAAATTGCATTCTCAATTTGCGATTCTCTAATTGGGAATCGCAAATTGAGAATGTCTTCCCATTCATTCCTATGGGCCTCTAGGCCCATAGGAATGAATGGAGAGGTATTCCTTAATTGCGAATCGCAATTTACGATTCGCAATTAAGGAATATGTAGGATTCGCGAAATTTATTGCAAATCCTACATACATAGCGTTTTGCGTTTCTCAAATAGCGATTCTCAAAAATTTGCTATTTGAGAATCGCAAAACCTAACATTGATACATATGGTCCATAGATCTGACTGTTCTGCACATTATGCTTAGACATTTAAAACATTGTCATTTTTAAAGGCATTGCTCATTGTAATTTTCAACAGTCCTAACATCTTAAACACATGCCCTCTGCCAGATACAGTTTATCTGATATATTTTTTTTCATATCACTGTGATACTCTCTTTTATCAAACTCCCATATACATCTTCATTTCTAATGGAAATGTATTTAAATAATTAAAAACTTATGTATATACCAGTTAATTGAGTTTGTAGATTATATTGTTGTTTTTGCTCTTTCTGGATAGTTTTGACACAGTTAGGATTTAAAACTAAGCACAAGAATGGTACACCACTCTCATACAAAGCAACTATAAAATGGCAACCTCCTCAACTTTCCACTGTATGATCATGATAAAGGCAGCAAAAGAAATCATGTCTTTACTTTTAAACTACTCTATCTCCACTTGTGAATGGTTAGCATCTGTTAACCCTTTCCCTCTCTTTCAGAAAGAGATTCCTATCTATGCGTGTTCACAATGTTTTTGTGATGATCGCAGACCAATCGTGAAAACAACAGGAGTCCAAACCTATATTTATCTTCAGTTTGTTTTAATTTAAATACTGCAAAACAGTTTATTACATAGTCTTGAATTGAAAATTAAAGTTTATCATTACTTAAACTGTGTCATAACTCCTCAACTTTAAAAAAAATGTTCTTTGTCTTTAACACCCTTCCCCCCAATACACTCTTAGCTCAGTGTATTTAGCAAACCAGTGGAAACAGTATGTCACAAGTTCACAGCACATTTTAGAAGGAACATGCAACTTACAAATGAGATACAGCAGGTGTGGTTTATTCCACAGATTCAAAAGCATATCCATGTCTGTATTACATTTCTTTTTTTAAACAATAGCCAATAATAGGACTTCTTGCTAATGAATCCAACACACTACCTCATTTTATTCATTTACATGCTAACAGAATCCAATGAAATATATATATGTTTTAAATTAAAGGAAACACCTCCATTTTAGCTGCTTTTCATTTGAAAAACTACCTTATTCAGCCCCAGCCTTCTCCTGACTACTATTGCTCCTTCACTTGAAAATGCTTAGCATGTGGAAGGTTGGCCACAGCTATGTCTATTGGGCTAAAGAGGCTGCAAAAAAGAGAGGTATTGACAGGGACTTGGGTTTGCCAAATGTGGAGATTACTTGGTTTGGCCAGAGAGGGTTAAGGTTTCATCAGTTGCTGGCGTTGTATAAAACCGTTGTGGATTTACGAGCTCCTCACCGCATGATTGTGCACTGTGGTGGCAATGAGCTAGGCATATTGGCTGGGGTAGGGCTGGAAATCCTAATGAAAGATACATTTGCAGAACCGATGTCGCTTTTCCCTCACACTGTCTTGGTGTACTCTAATATATGCCAAGACAGAAATGGAAGTGGTCAAATCAATTCTGTCCACAGATTGACAAAGCCAGGAAACATGTTAATAAAAGTTTCTGCATTCCTCAGAGACCATAAGTTGTGGTCAAGCCATAACAATAACCTGCGTTTTGACATGCATGGAATTTATAGAAATGATGGAGTGCACTTTACAGACAAAGGCAACAGGGGGTTTCTAAGTAACCTGAAACTCTGCATCCGGTCTTATGTGTAGCTGTCATTAACACACAATGAAATGAAAAAAATATTTATATAGCGCGATAGCTACCCTGAGGCATCCCAGCGCTGTAGACGGATGCAGACAGAAGGCGGGATCAGCGGTTAGAGGTATTTGTTAAAAAGTAGGGTTTTTAGAAGTTTGCAGAAGGGTAGGAGATTGGGCTCCGTCCGCAAGCGGAGGGGGAGAGCATTCCAAAGCTTGGCAGAGTTGTAGGAAAAAGAGCGTCCACCGCATCTGACTCTCTTTATTCTGGGCAGTAGGGCAAGGGAAGAGGATGCTGAGCGGAGGTGCCTGTTGGGCTGGTAGGGGATTATCAAAGGCTGGCTGATTAGAGAGCCTGTCTTCCAAAAAGGCTTGTGCGCAATGGACATGGCCTTAAATTGGATTCTCTCCTTGACCGGTAGCCAGTGAAGGCTCCTTAGCCCTGGGGCTACGGACTGTCGGTGGGGGGTCTGGAGGAACCTGCGGGCTGCACAGTTTTGGATGATTCGAAGTTTGCCTAAGGTGGCTTGCGGGGCCCGTAGGTACAGGGCGTTCCCATAATCCAAACGGGAGAGTATAAGAGCCTGCACCATGATTTTCTTTGCTTGGAATGGGAGGAGGGGGAGGATCTTACGTAGCATCCTCAGCAGTCCGTAGCACGTAGCAGAGAGTTTTGCGGCTTGGTGATTAAAGCTGAGGGAGCGGTCCAGCCATATGCCAAGGCTTTTGATCTGGTCTTTGGGTACTGAGGCGGGGCCAAGGCATTTCGGCCAAAGTTGCTCCGAGCTGAGAGAGGGGGAGTTTCCGAGAAACATAAGCTCGGTTTTGTCCCCATTGAGTTTTAGGCAAGAGAGTTCCATCCATTTGGCCATCTCCTTGAGACAGCTTTCAAGATTACTTGGTGTTTTTTTGGGGTGGTTTAATGCCACCAGAAGCTGAGTATCATCGGCGTAGGTGATGATTTTTATGCCAAATGGAAGGACAGTCTCTGCTAAGGGACTCATGTAAATATTAAATAGTGTGGGGCTCAGGGAAGAGCCCTGGGGCACACCACAACTGAGGGGCATCCGTTTAGAGACAACATCGCCTTCAAAGACTTGGAAGGATCGTTCACCTGGAAAGGATTGTAACCAGGCGATGGCATTGCCAGATACACCCAGATCTCTAAGTCTCAGGATCAGCGTGTCGTGGTTTACAGTGTCAAAGGCGGCACTGAGATCGAGGAGAATGATTGCCGCGGAGCCTCCTTGATCCAATATCCTCCTTGCCTCCTCCGTTATGGCAAGGAGGGCAGTTTCGGTCCCGTGTTGGGGACGGAAGCCAGTCTGAGAAGGATGGAGTAGGTTGTTGGTTTCTAGAAACTCTACCAACACTGAGTTGATGTGTTTTTCCAGGATCTTACTCAGCCAGGGAAGTAGGGAGATCGGGAGATAGTTGCTCAGGTTGTTCTGATCAAGATTTGGCTTTTTTAAAAGGGCCTTTACCATGGCACATTTCCATGCCGGGGGGACCACTCTAGCGGAGATGGAGGCGTTCAACAGGTCGAGAACAGTTGGTAGGATGTTTGCTATGACTGGTAGCAGGGCGCGTGGGGGCGCGTGGGGGCGCGTGGGGGCGCGTGGGGGCGCGTGGGGGCGCTGGGTCTAAGGGGGAGCCCGACTTTACCCGGTGCATGATGGAGTCTAAGGATGCGAGGTCCAAGGGGGGGAGTAGTTCCAGCGTGGCTTGGATTCCCGGTCCTGAACAATTAGTGGGTTCGGACTGGATGGGAGTAAAGGTGGAGTATATGTTTTGCACTTTCTGGTGGAAAAACTCCACCAGGTTGTTACACCGGGATAGAGCATCGTCAGAGGTTGGTTGCTTCTGGGGTAGTTTTGAGAGGGTTTTAGCAATTCGGAAGATTTCCTTGGGGGAGTTAGAAGCTGCCTTGATTTTTTCCTCGTAGAAGGCGGCTTGGGCGAGTTTAATTTAATTTTTATAGATTTTTATTGCCTCCCTATATTCGGATTTACTAGAGACTGCATAGGTCTGTCTCCATTTCCTCTCTAATCTTTTGCAGTGTTGTTTGAGCTCCCGTAATTTAGGCGAGTACCAGGGAGACGTCTTTGCTCTGCATTTTTTGTGGGTGTGCCTTATGGGGAGCACATCGTCTAAGGAGTTCTGGATCCAGCAATTAAATTTCTCGTTGGCTAAAATCGGGTTGGGGTCCCTGTTAGGTCTGGAGGTTTAGAGGGCTGCGATCCAAAGTTCTCTGGGAAGCTTGGACCAGTTGTGATCCCGGCGCGAGGTTGAATTGGAGGGAAGGGTGTAATTTGGGACTTCCCAAGTCAGGGGAATCAGGAAGTGGTCAGACCAGGGAAGCGGAGAAGGCTCCCCTGATGTGAGATTAGTGCAGTTGCTAAAAACGGGGTCAAGTAAGTGGCCTTTAATGTGGGTGGGTTTGCATACCAACTGCTTTAGCTGGAGTGCGGAGAGGCTCAGGTTTAGTTCATTAGTGGTGTGATCAGAGGTGTTGTCTAGATGAATATTGAGATCCCCCAATACAGTGAAATTGGAGGGCGAGCAGGCTAAATTAGCGATGGTTATCGGGAGGGTATTGAGGAATTGACCCAGGGGTCCGGGTAGGTGATAAATAAGTAACCCAGAGAAGGTAATAGTGGGGGAGAAGTCAATGGAGAAGAGGAGACTCTCGCAATCTGATACCTAATCTGGAGAGATGCGGCAATTAAAGTGATCTTTAAAAACAATTGCCAGGCCCCCCCCTCTGCCTTCCTTACGGTCCTCTCGTTGTATAAGATAGCCGGAAGGGAGATTTTGAGCGAGGACCGGCTCGGGCTCATTATTAAGCCACGTTTCCGTCAGGAAGAGAGCATCAGGTTTAAGTTCCTCCACTAATAAGGCGATTTCAGTGGCATGCTTAGGGAACGATCTGCAGTTTAGCAGAAACATCTTTATACTGGCACGATTTTCAGGTGGGTTCCGCGCCTTAATGACCGGCCGAAATTTAAACCCACAATGAGGACAGTCAGTGTGTTCAATTGCTACATTCCACATGTGGCGGCAGTTGTCAGATGCGCGTCCTCTTAAGTTGCGTAGGGTGTGTGGATTATAGGATCTGATGTGGGTTGGGGAACGGACAGGGGTTCTGGCCCCTGGCCCCGTCCGGACGCGGACGGGCGCAGACGTGCTTGCCTTTGGAGCGCCTTTGGCGCGCCGGTGGCGCGCCCGCTGCGCTCGTCCGTTGCGCGAAGCTTGTGGCATGTGGGTTAAGTAGTGAGGGATCTCCGCCGCCTCCGGTCTCCTGCCCGGAAGTGGTTGGGAAATGTTGCCGGATACACCCTCCACTCAACCGGGACAACCCGTGGTGGACCGGGGAGCAGTGCGGTTCGAGGAGGACAGGTAGGTGAAAGTGAGATGCGGCGCAATTAAAAGAAAAGTTTCTTCAATTGAGAGTTATAAAACAGTTAAAACAGCAATGCAGCAATGCAAGGAGGATTTATTAAAAATAGCAGCGCTTCTGCTTGCCTTCAGCCTGCGCGCGTCCTCTGCGCGAAGCTTGTGGCATGTGGGTTAAGTAGTGAGGGATCTCCGCCCCCTCCGGTCTCCTGCCCGGAAGTGGGTGGGAAATGTTGCCGTATACTCCCTCCACTCAATCGGGACAACCCGTGGTAGACCGGGGAGCAGTGCGGTTCGAGGAGGACAGGTAGGTGAAAGTGAGATGCGGCGCAATTAAAAGAAATGTTTCTTCAATTGAGAGTTATAAAACAGTTAAAACAGGAATGCAGCAATGCAAGGAGGATGTATTAAAAATAGCAGCGCTTCTGCTTGCCTTCAGCCTGCGCGCTTCCGCTGCGCGAAGCTTGTGGCATGTGGGTTAAGTAGTGAGGGATCTCCGCCCCCTCCGGTCTCCTGCCCGGAAGTGGGTGGGAAATGTTGCCGTATACTCCCTCCACTCAATCGGGACAACCCGTGGTAGACCGGGGAGCAGTGCGGTTCGAGGAGGACAGGTAGGTGAAAGTGAGATGCGGCACAATTAAAAGAAAAGTTTCTTCAATTGAGAGTTATAAAACAGTTAAAACAGCAATGCAGCAATGCAAGGAGGATTTATTAAAAATAGCAGCGCTTCTGCTTGCCTTCAGCCTGCGCGCGTCCGCTGCGCAAAGCTTGTGGCATGTGGGTTAAGTAGTGAGGGATCTCCGCCCCCTCCGGTCTCCTGCCCGGAAGTGGGTGGGAAATGTTGCCGGATACTCCCTCCACTCAATCGGGACAACCCGTGGTGGACCGGGGAGCAGTGCGGTTCGAGGAGGACAGGTAGGTGAAAGTGAGATGCGGCGCAATTAAAAGAAAAGTTTCTTCAATTGAGAGTTATAAAACAGATAAAACAGCAATGCAAGGAGGATTTATTAAAAATAGCAGCGCTTCTGCTTGCCTTCAGCCTGCGCGCGTCCGCGGCACAAAGGTTCTTGTCAGAACCACCCTAGTACCCGAAATATTGTTAGTTTTTTTATAAAGATCCTTTTTTAGTGTTTGGGGATCTTCACGACGATGTTGCGATGGTCACAAATAAGTAGCGAAATCGCAAAACAAAAGCAGACATTCAACGGCCACCAGCACATGTAAAAATAATAACTGAAAGAAATCCATTCTAAACATTGCTTTACGCATATTACTATATACATGGTTCTTAAAAACATATTTAAACTAATGTTTTTGTACTAAGTGTCTTTAAAAACCATCTCTTAAACCTATTTTCAGTGTTCACAGTTATTTAGGTCGTCATGACGACATTGTTGACAGTGACGATCGCTCCTCTTTCCTAAAGTGTAAAACACATATACACACATATTATAGTATTTTTGACACAAGGGGTTTATTACTGTACATTCCAAACTCACGTTTTTCTAGTGAGTTTCTACAAAAACCATCTCTAAAACCAATTTTTCTGTTTTTGTGGTGATGTTGGGAGTCACGATGACATCGGTACCCACAATCACCGTGGATATGTTGTGAAAACACAAAGCAAAAGCAGGAAATCAATAGCCACCACCACATTAAAACATTACAACTATATAATTAATTCTAACCATCACACTAGATAAATCACTAAATAACTGTGAATGAGTGCATAAGTCTCCAAGTGGGTCTGTGACTGGCTGCATGAGTCCTTCACTAGGTCTACAAGTGGGTGCATAAGTCTCTAAGTGGGTATATGAATGGGCACATGAGTCTTTCAGTGACTTTGTGAGTGGGTGTAGAAGTCTCTGACTGGGTATGCGAGTGGGTGTGTGAGTGTCTGAATGAGTATGAGAATGGGTACATGAGTCGGTGTGTGGATCTGTGAGTCAGCACGTGAGTGTCTGAGTGGGTCTGTCTTTCAGTGGGTGCATGAGTCTCTGAGTGGGTATATAAGTCTTTGACTATGTATCTGAATATACACATAGGTCTCTGAGTTAGTCTGTGAGTGGGTGCATTAGTGTCTGAGTGGGCGTTTGAGTGTCTGAATGAATATGTGAGTAAGTACATGAGTCTGTGACTGTGACCAGCGAGGGTGTGTATATAGATACTTTTTTTTATATTTCCACAAATATTCGCAGTGAAGTCACAATAGTTGCGACGTCCCCGTGACGGTACACGAGGGGGCCAAGCTGGCTGTTGGGGCATCATCGCGAATATTGTGCGTGATCAAAAAAATCAATTTTGGATACATAACTTGTGTCACTAACAACCCCATTTCTCAAACATGGGGTCAGAGTATCTCTACTTGACCCCTTATGTTAGCTTTGACGCTAATTTTCAGCCCTAGGAACCGTTACCGATCGATAAAATGGCAGTTGCAACTTTCTATTCAGGTTGAGCCCAGCCAATCACAGCATTCTCTCTGGTGCGCGCATTCACGATTCACCACAAAATCATTGCAAAATATCCACGAAATATCCACGACCATAACGAAATCAGCACAAAATATCCGCAGCCAGGGATATCACTATAATGATCAGCTTTAATTTCTCAAAAACTACTGAATGGATTTGCACCAAATAACAAAAAGCACAATTTACGTAACAACATCTACCTTTCTGTCAAATTTGGTGAAATTCCATCCAGCAGTGTGGGCTGTAAGTTCGACAACGTGTTCCTGTGGGAATGAACATTACAAATGCACTCTTATTTTGCACCCCTATTTCTCAGTCCCCACTGCATGGATCACCCCAAACTTTCCATGACACACAGAACCTACCTTGATACTTTTTTTTTAAAAATGTCATGAAGATTGGTCAAATGATGACAAAGTTATAGGCAAGTCAAAAAATGCTTTTCCTGTGGAAACTAGGTCCTAACTCAAACTACCTACTGGCGACCACCAGTAGACACGGAAATGTCAAACAATACAAATTATCCCAGTATTTCAATAATTGATAAATAGGCAATCTAAATTAAAGTAAAAAGTTAGAACATCAGCATTTTCCAGTGACACAAGCTGCATTTGAAAAAAGAACAAATACTAGAACATACTAAGGGAGAGCTGAGATGTTGAAAACACAGTAAGGTAGACTTACATTTTACGAAACCAGTCATCCTCAAAACTGAAATAAAAAATCTTTTAGTATATACACAATTTTCCTTAACTCTTAACCCAGGGCATTACATTCTAAAGAAAAGGGGCTGAGGAAAATGAATTTCATAGCCCTTAAGAAGAATAGGGAAAATGCCATTAAAATGTTATTCTGCTGGCGCCATAATAAACACCCTCATTTCAGGGATCTGCCTGCTTTCACTTTCGCACACACCCAAAGACCTGATATAATGCAGTGAGGGCCCCTAACTGATCTCTTTCTAAAGATCGCATGTCTTTTGATAAATGTAATTATTTCATTTACATGGCCATGCAGGAACAACATTCCTTCTTTGAATCCCTGGCTCCTACTGATGTCCATTGCAAAACACCAACAAGCATTGATAAATCCAATAGGTCTAGCTTTGACTGCTGATGTTTTGCCTTTCCATTGCTTGAGTTCTTCAGAAAACCTTTTTGTAAATATTTTTCTCAAAAACAATTAAAAAATGGCTAGCTGAGCATGCTCACACATGTGTGTGGACATTTTCCATTTTAGAAAAACCATTGAAGTGGCCACCTATCTTTGCACAATTCAGGTGCACAGGTGGCCATTCTGGAGTAGCATTTATGATACCATTTTACGGAAACAATTTCGAAAGAGCGAAAAAACCATTACATTTAGCAGAAAGCATTGTGCTTTAGAGAAAGAGATCATTCACTGGACCTCACTGTATTACAAACACCTGAAACATTGTAGTAGGACCTAGTATCAATATTGTTTCATGCCAGCCCCCCGTGTTCTTGGAAGACCTTGGGGTCCTATGATGTCACTTCCTGTGATATCAATCTGGTCAAAGGGTGTGATGTCACTTTAACTAACCCTGGCTTTTTGGTGATTCAACGTCCTAATTTATAATATCATTATGAATATATGTTACTGTTCATGCATTATGAATAGGCGTGGGCAAACTCCGCAACGCGGCGGAATCAGAGTCTTTTGCCAAACTCAGCACTCCCAGCAGGACGTGGAGTTGGAAAAACTCTGCAAACTCCGCTGGCGGAGCAGAGTTCATGGCCCACCCCTATCTATTACAAGCCCTCCTGGTTTATCTTCCACCATACTTTTTCAAGGAATATGATGCATCTCTCTCCCCTCATATTGGGACATATAAGACCTAGACATGCTCTCCGGTTCTTCCAACTCCCACTGGAAAGAGCAGGGAGAGCTTTCCCTAACTTTCAGTTTAATTTTTATTACAGGGAAGGACTAGACATGCAATAAACACAACCTGTACTAGATGTGCCCACTATTCCCCTAATGACTGAGATTTATATTGAGGTGCCTCTCACTAGTCCTATATTGCATTTTTAATCTCAAACAATACCTGAGGAATATGAAATTTAAGGTTATTACAGCTTTATGAAAAGAATGGCAGGATATCGTCAAGCATCTTAAGGTTCAGAAATTCCATAAAATCAACACACAGTTGCAGAGAGTTTTTTGAGTAGGAATCTTTCTCCATTGGCTAACTTAATATTTTGGTATCAATTATTTTTGCAGTCTTATTGTGAGTTAGTGATGAAGTTTGATGTCTTATAATGAGAATTCTTTAAGTACCTACAAACAAGATAAAGCCTTAATTCTGTTACAAAAGAGATAGTCCCTGATTTTCTGGCTGAAATTTGTTCAATATTATTAAACCATTGTCCACTGAAAATATCCATTTTTTATTAGCTTCTCCTGGTTTCAGTTGATGATCAACTCACACAGTGGGCAGCAAAATGGGCAGCTTGGCTAGGAAAAGAGTTCAGTCAAGAGATGTTTATTCAACTATGATTATGGGATATTTGATGACGCAAGTTAAGAGTGCAACACTATTGTGACTTATTTGACATTTATATAGGTTACTGATTAAGATTGCAAAGGGGAGGCACGATATAAAGGCCATATGCCTAATTTATCAACTTTTAGGGGACGATCAGGTACATCTTGCTGTGCTGCCCGAGGCCAACGTGAAAGAGCAGGAATGTACTGTATTTAAGCAATACAGTGAGTTCCTGTCCTTTCTCTCTGGCACCGATTCAGCTGACTAGCGCCGACATAGGCACCCTTGCACCATGGTGTTAGCGTGCCTCCATTGCATGCAGGATTGTTTTTATTCAGGCAGGGACACCTTCCTGCACAAAAAAATCCTATGAGGATTTGTGTTGCAGAAAGCAGCACACTTGGGAAGAGGAAAAAATGAGAAGGGAGGCAGCGGCGCCACTAGGGTTGGTGTCACCCAGTGCGGGTAACTCATGGTGTCACCCCCTCACGAATTGGGCACCCGGTGCCCACGAGAACCCGGAAAGAAACTGCAGGGAGCAGGATCTGGCAGAGGTGCCCCTCTGCAAATGAAAGAGCAGGCGGATCCGGCTGCTCGAGGGCGCCAACGTGTGCCAACGTCCTGACGTTGTGAGCTCCAGGAATAATTATAAAGTATGAGTGTGCGCGCGGCTGCAGCAGGGGCCAGCCCGGAACACGCGTGGTGCCAGCACAGGGGCTGGGGGATGGTGCCGGGTCCCGGGAACAGCTGTCAGCTGGGGCGGAGTCAGGCTCTCCAGGCTGCGGGGGCAGGGTGGCGGGTTCCGGTGCCAAAGAGCCGCCGGTGAAGTGCCACTACAAATCCCTGAATGCATTGGGGTGTTAAATAAAAGACAACAGCACTGGAACACAGTGTCACTGATGACATGGAGTCACTTGGAAACATTTGCTCTACAGACAAACGTTAGAAACTAATTAAATATCAAATATTACATAGTAGGCAGGGTAAAGTAGATCTACTATAAACAGGTTAAACTTTGGGTGTCAATTCATCCTCTCCCAATGCTTGTCTGCCACAAACACCCCATTAGTTACCTCACCTCTGCCTTAACGCAGTATTCCGTGAAGCCTCGCTCGTTCAGGCGGCTCCCGGTCACCTGGTACCGGCGATCGTACTCCTCCTTCACCCGGCGAGACATGGTCCACAACAGAAACTTCCGTACACACAGACTGCGCATGCGCTGACTTTGCCTCGAATGCACATGCGTTTAATCCTAGTGACAGAGTTTGTTCACTCAGGACTGTGTCTGTGTTCTTGTTGAGCTGTCACGCGCTACCTGAACGGATTTCTTGCTTGCGGCATGCTTTTTGTTCCGTAATAAATACAGCGTTTTTTTATGGTCTGATTTGACAGCGGGGCTGCCACCAAATATGGGGCTAACGCTTGGGATGAGACGTTTGGGGTAACTGGGGCAGGGTGCGCACCGAAGAGGCTCGCAGGCCCGGGGGCAGGGGGAGGCTCATGGGAAACAGGTAAGGAGCTTCGAAAGTGTGGGCGGGGACTGACGGTGTCACCCCATGTGATGGTGTCACCCGGTGCGGTCCGCACCCCCCTAGTGACGCCACTGAAGGGAGGCGTATGGATTTGGTGCTTCCCCAGGTTTTTCTTCCCTATATAAATCTGGGGCAGCATCAAATTCCATGGGTATTGCGTGGAAAAACCCACTGCAGCACCCGTGGAACACCTCCCGGGTGAAGTGTAAGGCGACACAGCGATTTTCACTGCGTCACCTTAATCATGATTTATGAGGCCACTCATAGCCACGCAGGGTGGCTTTGCGTGGCTTCATAAATATTTATGAACGCCCTCATATACCACTTTATGTGGTGCAAAAATTATGCAGGGCTCTCATAAATAATCCCCTAGTTTGTTCTCATATCATTGTGGCAGATAATCTTCCTATGAGATGTGGTGTTACTCTGTTCATAATAGGAATCATTTTTTAGCTTAATGTACACCTTGGGGCTTATTTACAAGCCCCTTGCGCCACTGGAGTGTCACTTTTTATGACTATCCGGCGGCGCAGAGTGCAGACCCATATCTAAGAGGCTATGCAAAGCCACTTTACGTGGCTTTTCATGGCCTAGTAGATATGGTGTAAGGCAACACAGTGCAAGTCACTGCGTTGCCTTACACTGCATCAAGGAGACGTTCAATGGGCATTGTGGTGGGTTTCCCCACACAACACCCACGAATTTTTATGCTGCCACAGATTTACTTACTCAATAAACCTGGGGCAGTGGCAAAACCTTACGCCTCCCCAGAGCAGGTGCAACGAGGAGAAATATTTTTATTTCCCCTTGTTTGTTTCTCTTTCCATGTGTGCTGCAATCTGCAGCACACATAGAAACAGGAAAACTCCTCTCAGGATTGTTTTTGTGCAGGAAGGTGCCCATTCTTGCACAAAAACAATCCTGCCTCCAACTTATGCCATGGTGCAAGGGTGCCTACATTGACGCTAGGCAGCAAATTGCACGCCAGTGCAGGGGGAAAGGACAGGAATGAACTGTATTCCATAAATACAGTGCATTCCTGCCCTTTCACATTGGTGTATGACAGTGCAGCAAGAAGACTTGCGACACTGCCCTACGCCAATTCCTCATAAATGAGGCCCATAAACTTGAACAGCCATCAGCCCACAACAGGTGATCCAACCTCCACGCTGTTTTAGCCTTTTATTTGAGGAGACATTTTGGGGCTGATCTAGAGTTGGCTGGTAATCGAGAATCCATTGATTTGTGGTGGAAATGGCAGGTTATCTGTCTGTGGGTATTCTTCACTTGAGGAAATGTGCCTGCGGAATTGTGGTCCACAGAAAATATGTTGTGTCGTGGTACTTCCACCGGCAGAAGCGAATCTCAGATGGATTCATCTGAGGCAGAGAATCCTCAGAGGGGTTTCCATCTCTCTGCAAATTAGCGGATTTACAGTTACCACTCAACTCCCAATCAGCCCTTTCACATTTTAAGAATTTGCCTCAGTCAGCCCCGTCACGTTTAAGGAATTCACTTACATTCCTCAGCCCTTCCACATTGCAAAAATGCACTTACCGAAGCCCCTTCACATTTTAAGAACGTCCTTACGTGCTTTTCATGTTTGATGCATTTCTCTATCGTCTTCGGAACCAATTGCTTGTTTTGTGAAGGCCGTACAGGGTTTCTTTCCCTAGGGCTAACAACACATTTCCATTTTGTAATTAAGGGCTCTCGCGGAAACACTGACTGCACAACCACCCTATTGATAGCCTTCAGCAATGATTTACGATCTCCATAATTTCCAAAGAGCAGAGGTGGAGAGGAGGTTAAAAGAGGCGCGGAATTTCTAGTAAAGGAGCGATGATAAATGGCAAATGTAAAATGACTTACTCCAGCACTTGCAGCCAGTTTTTCCTCTGGAAAGTCTCCGTAAATTATTCAGTAATTCAATGTACAGCATTCGGAGCTAGTATCAACGAGAAACAAGCGTTCATGCGGAATCCCCTGCAGCATGTTCAAGGTTATAGCACATCCTTAAACCAACTCATCTGACAGATGGCAGCTTCGTGAGCAGAGAAAGGAAAACACTGACTCAGCATGGAAGGGCGCGGGCAATGTTTCCTCGGAGTGTGCTCCGAGCAGCACATGCAACCCGAAGGATCCAGGCTAGTTAAGGTCGGAGGGAACATGGAATTATGCAAATGTACTGATAACTGTCAAGTCTACCTCCACGGGCCTGTGACACACAGTGATCGAAAAAAATACTTTGAAAAGCCAGGGCGCTTTAGGTTTTAACAAATTTGACTTTGACGTGTACATACTTAAAATGGAACTTTACGGTGGCCCTAATAAAATAATGTATTGCATCCCGTTATACATGTTCCTCGGTTTTTGCAGAACAGGCTGTGCCTCTACATGTTCTAATATTACGTTGGACCGATCTGAGGATATAAGGGGGCGATTTCTTTTATTGTGCAATTTTGTATTGAAATTTTAACAAGTATGTTACATGCTACACAGGTGGCAATGGTGTAAAAGAAAAGGAAAATTAAATATCGTGTATTTTTGTAGCAAAACAACATATTTGGACCCGGGCCGGGAAGGCAGAGCCGGACCCAGTAGGGGCCCGGGTTGAACGCCGGCCGGCGGCGGGGGGACCCCCCCCTTTCCCCGCCCTCTCCACATGTAAATGCCCGGCTAAGCCGGGGAGGGGGCCAGGATTGGCCCACAAAAACAAAGAAGGCTCCCCCCCAATCAGGGGGCGAGCAAGTAAGCCAAAGGGGGGGTTAAGAAGGGGGCCAACGGCCCAAAGGAACCACAATTCACCCCCCGTGGCGAGGAGATAGGGGTGCGGCGGGTGGCAGCGTGAACGGAGCCTCCACCCCCGCCTTTGCTTCAGCAGCTGAGCCGATCGGCTCTACGCGCCTGGCAGCAGCTGCAGCAGATAACGAGGACAGCAGGGGGCAGCGGAACCCGCTCCTCGCGCCTCGGTGGCACAAGCTCCTGAACACCGAAACGGCGCTAGGGGGCGCCAACACCCCAAAAATTGCTGAAACCAACCGGGGAGAGGGGAAAGCACTGCACAGCACAGAAAACAGGATGCCCAGCAGGAAGGGTGCAGCGGGGAGGACAACACGGCTCCCGACAAGGTTCAGGGAGAACCAGGAGAGGCCAGCAGTCCCCCAGAGGGGGCAGAAAAGACGCAGCGAAGGAGCAGAACCAGACCTGGACGGGGACCTGCAGGCCATGCTGGAACAGGCCAGGGACCTGGTGGCGCTGAAGGGAAGGAGCTGGATGAACCAGCAGATCGAGGATGCAGCGCAGGACAAAGGAAAGAGGCCGCGCAAAACATCCCCCACACGACCAACCTCGAGGAAGGTAGCAGACAAAGGGCTTGCAGCCAAAACGGCGGCCCCAAAACAGCCAGCGGAGCAGGGGCATGCAGCCAGAACGGCGGCCCCGAGGAGGGCAGCTGGGAAGCCCCAAGCAGCCAGAATGCCCCCCCCGGCGAAACACAGGGAGGGCAGGGCAAAGGGCCCCCAGCAGGCCAGAAAGAAAAAGGACAGAACCCCGGAAGTGGTGAGCAGCACAGAGTCCGAGGACAGCAGTGATGAGGAGGGGCCTGTAGCCTCCACGGCAGCCCCGCGAGAGGGACATGAGGGACACGGCGAAACAAGCGGCAGGGGCACCGGTAAGCATGGCACGCGCAACAGCGAACCGGGGCACGGGGCGGGCCAGGGAGCACGCGCCAGCCCAGGGCAAAATGTGAATATGGGGACCCAGCTAGGGGTACACAATGTAGCAATGCAAGCTCCATGGCACATGCAAACTCCATGGCAAGCAGGGCTAGGCGTAGGGAGGCCAGAATTCCAAGGGGAAGCATGGAGCAGGGAAGAAGGGGGGCAAACATCCGGACTGCCCTGGTGGCAATGGCCAGAGATGGGACCCCCTTTTAATAGGTACTCAACATGGGGACCAAGGGGACAAGGGACCCCCCTGGCTCCGGGCGCAGGAGGGGGCAATGGGGGGCCCACAACGGGAGCAACAGGCCACGGGCCCAGGGTGACAAGCCCAGCATCACAAAATGCGCCGGCAGAGACGGGGGCAGCACCGCACGGGAGCACAGGGGCCAGCGGGGGGAACAGCCCCAACCAACCCAGACTCACGGAAGGGCAGGATAGCAATGGGAGCCGGCCAGCGAATACATACGACCCTCCCCGAGCGATCCACCTACAACAACAAGAATGTTAGGGCTGGCCAACCTCATCCCTCTCACCGTTAAGGAGAGAATTTGGAGAAAAGAATTCATAGATATTTTCTCACTGCTCGAGGTGCGACAGGCAGGGATAGACCTGACAGCGCAGGACAAAAAGGACGAGGACAGAAGAGCCCCCCGAAAGCCTAGGGTGGAGAGGTCAATAGAAAACTGGCTGAAAGCGTTCAGGACACTAGCGTGCGTTTCCATTGAAAAATTCCCCCAAAGCGCGGCGGCACTATGGCTATATGAGCAAAAAATACATGAGGCGCAGCAGCTATACCAAGGGGAGGCATGGCTACACTACGACGAGGGCTTTAGGGAAAAGATGCAGGTGTGGCCAGTAATAGAATGGGATTGCCAAGACATGGAGGGCTTCTCAAAACACATGGTAGCAGCCAGAGAAGGGGTTGGTGTGAAAGAGTACACTTTTCGTCAGTACGGGAGTAAGGGCAAGTTCGAAAGCCAAGGGAAAGACTTCAAGGGAAAAAACCAGGCAGGACAAAAGTCAAATAAAGCATGTTGGAAATTCGACAAAGACGAGTGTAAATGGGGAGCATCATGCAGATTTAAGCACGCTTGTGGGTCATGCGGGGGCAACCATCCCAGCATTCGCTGCAGACGCAACGCAGGGCCGGGGGCCAACAAAGAGAAGACAGGCACCAAAAAATAAGATACAGCCCCCGCTGAACAGGGGCAAGGGGGACGGGGGCGGAGGGCAGGCGCTACCCACCCCCATCAGGACAGGCAGACTACTACAACTACTACAAGGGTACCACAAAACAAATGACAAACAGTTGCTGGCGGAGGGCTTCACGCAGGGTTTCCCCATACCTTACAAAGGGTCAAAGGGAGCGCGGGAAAGCCCAAACCTGAAGTCGGTAAGGGACAACCCCGGGGTGGCGAGGGAAAAGGTGAAAAAGGAAGTACAACTAGGGCGGGTGGCCGGGCCGTTTACTACCCCCCCGCTGAAAGACATGGTGGTCTCTCCGCTTGGGGTAGTCCCCAAAAAAGAGCCAGGAAAATTCCGGCTGATCCATCACCTCTCCCACCCAGAAGGGGAATCAGTTAACGAATGGCTGGACCACAGCGAGTGCACAGTGGCGTACGCATCGGTGGACGACGCAGTGGACTTAATTAGGCAGGAAGGAAAGGGGGCCCTGATGGCAAAATCGGACATAGAATCAGCCTTCAGGTTACTGCCGGTCCACCCGGACAGCTACCATCTGTTGGGTTTTAAATTGGACGGGCAATATTACCATGACAAATGCCTACCCATGGGGTGCTCAATATCATGCGCACATTTTGAGGCTTTCAGTGGCTTCCTAGAGGGGGAACTGGGTACAAGGGCCCCAAAAGGCGGGCGGGTACACTATCTGGATGACTTCCTGTTCATCGGGAAAGCAGGCACGAAGGAATGCGACACACTCCTAGACAAATTTGTGCAACTGGCGCAGGAACTGGGTATCCCCCTGGCACAAGAAAAAACAGAAGGCCCAACCACAAGACTGTCCTTTCTGGGAATCGAGTTGGACTCGGTGGCCGGCACGTGCAGGTTGCCACCAGAAAAAGTGGCCGACTTGCGCGCAGGCATTAAGCTAATGCAACAGCAGAAGAAAGCTACACTGAAGGAGGTGCAGCAGTTACTAGGTAAACTAAATTTCGCCACGCGGGTAATCGCCGCGGGCGCACTTTCGCCAGGAGACTAGCCTGGTTAACCAGGGGCATGACGCAAAAACACCACAGGATCCGCATCACACAAGGGGTGAGGGAGGACCTGGCACAGTGGGACAGGTTTCTGGCAGAGTTCAATGGCACCCTGATATGGCGAGAACCCTGGGTGCAGGCACATGAGCTAGAGCTCTACACCGACTCAGCAGGGGGACTCGGGTTCGGGGCAATACTGTGGACCACTTGGACAGCGGGAAAATGGCCAGAGGGCTGGCAACGCACAGGGTTGACAAAAAACATAGCGCTGCTGGAACTATTCCCCATAGTGGTGGCCTTCCACATCTGGGCCCAGCGGCTGGCGAACAGGCAAATTACACTGTGGTCAGACAACCACGCGGTAGTACAGGCAATAAACACAGGGGCGGCGAAATGCCCAGCAGTAGGCGCACTGCTGCGTAGACTAGTGGGATACCAGTTGCAGGGCAACATGGCGATTAGGGTACGACACATCCCAGGAACTGAAAACTCAGTGGCGGATGCCATTTCTCGATTTCAGTGGAAAAAATTCAGGGAACTCGCCCCAGCAGCAGACAGACGGATGACCAAAATGCCAGAGGAAGCATGGGCATGGGTGGAACAGGGTTGGAGACGCTGCTGAGCAACGCATTGGCGCCAAAAACAAGAAACCGCTACAGTAAGTGCTGGGAAACATTCAGGAGCAGGACTGGGTTGGAAGGGAACAAGTGGGCCTCACAAGGGGAGGTCCTCGGGTTCATCGAGTGGGCCTTTATGGCAGGCAGGACCAAAACATGGGCCCAATCGCACCTCAATGCAGTGGCATACTACTCAAGGATGGAGGGACAGGCAGATCCCACCAGGTCTTTCAAAAGCAGAATGGCAATGAAGGGATGGGGGCGGTTGCAACAGCCAAACAAAGATAGGAGGCGCCCCATCCATGTCAAAATACTAAGCAGGATGCTGGAGGCAACAGCAGAGGTGTGCTCCTCAAAACAGGAGGGAGAGCTTTTCCGAGCAGCATTCGCAGTAGCATTTTTTGGGGCTTACAGGGTCAGCGAGCTAGTAGCCCCATCAAGAAGCGACCCAGGCACAGAATGCATACACAGAAGGGACGTGGTGATAGAAGAAGGCCACATGGACATACTGCTAAGACGGTCCAAGACGGACCAAGCAGGCAAGGGCAGGAGGACCAGGATTCTCTGCACAACAGATGCGAACACCTGCGCAGTGTGCTTACTAAAGGAGCACCTAGGAGGGAGGGAGCTGAGCCAGGGGCCGCTTTTCAGACACAGGGACGGGTCCTTCCTCAGCCGCTTTCAATTCATAGCGGTGATGAGAAAAGCACTAGAAAAATAGGCCTCCCCGCACGCGAATATGGCTCACACTCCTTCAGAATAGGGGCAGCCACGACAGCTGCGGGACTAGGACTGGGGGAAGGGCTGATCAAGGGGATAGGGCGCTGGGCATCCAGCGCATTCAGGCGTTACATACGCCCCACGGTTTACTGAGCCCAATCTCTCCCGCCCCATACAGGTCCAAGAGCTGCACGGAAGACGGTGTGGATAATGGGACATTCCTACGTAACGCGGGCGCAACAGTGGGCGGCAACCAGACGCAAATTCGGAGGCGTATGGCTGCGGGACACCACCATTGAGTGGTGGGGACGCGCAGGGATGAAATGGGAGCAACTGCTACCCGCGGCACGGGAAGCACTGGAGCACGGTGGCAGACCGGACGCAGTAGTGATCCACCTGGGCGGGAACGACCTGGCAGCGTTGGGAAGACGAGCGCTGCTAGAGAACATGCAGAGCAGTCTCACGGCGCTGGCACGCCTGATCCGCCCAGCAGACCTGATATTTTCTGAAATCATAGCACGGGGGGCCTGGCGCGGGGCGGTGAAGCCGGGAGCAGGCGAAAAATCCAGAAGAAAGCTGAATATTACCATGGCCAGGATATGCAAGGCCCAGGGATGGGGTTTCGTGTGGCACGGGTTCATAAACCTAAGGTCCCCCGGGTATCACCTGGAAGACGGGGTACACCTCACGGGGGTGGGAATGGACATGTTCCTACTGAACATCGTGGGGGTACTGGAACAAATGGGTTGCAACTAGGACACGGAGGAAGGGCCGCGGCAATTGGGGGAGCACCCTCCGATCGGGTAACCGGAGGGAGCGTGGCGGATCAAACACAAGGAAGCTAGTAGGACTCAAGATCACTAGAGGATAGACGGGAGGCTCTCCCAGTGGCCTTGGGATGCCTCACGGCAGGGGTACTGAGGGAGCCAGGGGGCGGCGTTCGCCAGAGAAAGAATAGAGGCGACACTCCCGCAGGACCCTTGGGATGCCTTACGGCAGGGGTACAGAGGGAGAAGATGGTAGGGACTCAGCCTCAGGAAAGAGAGAGTAAACGCTCAGGCAAGGTCCTTGGGATGCCAAACGGCAGGGACCCCCGGGAGAAGGGAGGGCCCACCAAAAGGCCCAGGGCGAGCGGGACGGCACTTGCAGCCCGGGCAGGTCCCAACGGACACCCTCCAAATCGGTAGCAAGTTGAAGCCTAGACCCGCGACGTGAAACCCCGAGAAAGGTGCCCCTCCCTCCTCTCCCAGAAAGTCAAGGAGGCTGGGAGTCCAGATCAAAAAGAAATTGAGGAAAGTTAAATAAGGACATAAAGGGCTTATGACCATGGACGTTGAAATATAAATTTGTATGTAACAAAAAATTTGTTGTATTGAAAATAAACTGCGACCTTTTCAGGCACCAAAGAAGTGGTCAGTGGTGATTGTAAGGGAAAGCGCGCAGTTGGCGGTAGCAAGCGGGGGGCGAGCAGGAGGGGGGGACTCGCCGCCTGGAAGGGGTTTGGACCCGGACCGGGAAGGCAGAGCCGGACCCAGTAGGGGCCCGGGTTGAACGCCGGCCGGCGGCGGGGGACCCCCTTTCCCCGCCCTCTCCACATGTAAATGCCCGGCTAAGCCGGGAGGGGGCCAGGATTGGCCCACAAAAACAAAGAAGGCTCCCCCCAATCAGGGGCGAGCAAGTAAGCCAAAGGGGGTTAAGAAGGGGCCAACGGCCCAAAGGAACCACAATTCACCCCCCTTGGCGAGGAGATAGGAGGAAAGAAACCCACCCACCCACACCTAAGAATACGGGCGTCGCAGCCGTAACAGGGAAAGGGTAGCGGATCAAACACAAGGAAGCTAGTAGGACTCAAGATCACTAGAGGATAGACGGGAGGCTCTCCCAGTGGCCTTGGGATGCCTCACGGCAGGGGTACTGAGGGAGCCAGGGGCGGCGTGCCGCCAGAGAAAGAATAGAGGCGACACTCCCGCAGGACCCTTGGGATGCCTTACGGCAGGGGTACAGAGGGAGAAGATGGTAGGGACTCAGCCTCAGGAAAGAGAGAGTAAACGCTCAGGCAAGGTCCTTGGGATGCCAAACGGCAGGGACCCCCGGGAGAAGGGAGGGCCCACCAAAAGGCCCAGGGCGAGCGGGACGGCACTTGCAGCCCGGGCAGGTCCCAACGGACACCCTCCAAATCGGTAGCAAGTTGAAGCCTAGACCCGCGACGTGAAACCCCGAGAAAGGTGCCCCTCCCTCCTCTCCCAGAAAGTCGAGGAGGCTGGGAGTCCAGATCAAAAAGAAATTGAGGAAAGCTAAATAAGGACATAAAGGGCTTATGACCATGGACGTTGAAATATAAATTTGTATGTAACAAAAAATTTGTTGTATTGAAAATAAACTGCGACCTTTTCAGGCACCAAAGAAGTGGTCAGTGGTGATTGTAAGGGAAAGCGCGCAGTTGGCGGTAGCAAGCGGGGGGCGAGCAGGAGGGGGGGGGGACTCGCCGCCTGGAAGGGGTTTGGTTATATTGCTGTACTAAATTGTACATCGTTTCTTGATGGTTAGTATTCTCATGATTTATCATATTCATATTCTGAGACCCCCTTCTCTCCATTTTTAAACCAATATTTGATATTTTACTGATAATATCGTTCAGTTCGTGCATAGGTGTCCACTCTCCTTTTTCATTAACATATGACAATTTGTATGACGTGTCAGGTTAGTGAATGTAATTGGAAAGATGTCTTTCATTGGCATTTAATTGTGTAGTGCTCAAAAATTTCTTAGCTTGTTAGTCAAGACACAGACAATAACTAAAGCACTTTATAATCTGTATCATAATTCCTACAACTGAATTGCAGGTTGGACAGCTAGGAGTTTAAAGAGGTTATTTCTGAAGCATGATCTAGCTATTGTGCATATTGAAAAGTCAAGGTGCACTATAGGAAAGAGCACCACAGCCAGACAGATTTGCATTAGTGCTAGCAAATTCTTAAAATGACGTTTCTACAGACCAATTTTGATATAAAATGTCTCTTTTTGTGTTCTAAATTGCAAATGGGCTGCACTGGTCGGCGTGGATATAGCACTGACAATTTGCTGAACAATTAAAGTAAATTGCAACACTTCCTCCACGAGAGGCAGTGGTGATAGCCACCCACACACATGTGTTAAAGAGACAGCAATTCAAAACAGAATAAACCTAGGGCCTGATATACTCTTATTTAGTTTGCGAAAAGCAGTCACATATTGTGCATGGACTTTTTTGCAAATGGAATAGTATTTTGCGTGCTGACGTTTGTACTAATAGGTTAGTTCACACACTGAATCGCATGGGATCTTAGAACGATCTGCCTAATAAATATTCATCAGTTTGCAATTTGCAATGCCCTGTAATTAGCTGCAATTACAGGGATGATGGCCTCCAATGGAAAACAGACCGCCATCCTGAAGACTGGATTACCAAAATGGAAAACATTTTTAAAGGAGTCATGGTTCCTTAAAGGAACCGGTGCGGCTTTTAAATAGAAACAAGTTTTCTGTTTTGGAAAACTTCAGAGGGAGCAGGTAGTGGTCTCCTGGACCCCTGCCTACTTCTCCCAAGGCTGCCTGAAGAGGAATGGGCCTGAAGAGGACATCTTTACCAAAAAGTTACCACCCAACTTAAGGGTCTGGTAACTCATCAATCGTTTACAAACTCAGGGGATATTCTCAACATATGGCGAAAACTATCGCTAACCTCAGTTAGCGTGCGTTTTCTTATTGCCGTGTACCGCGGGAAACTATTGCCGTGTTAGCGGCCTATTCACAACACGCCGCTAGCAGGCGATAGTTTCCCTTACCGTGTAAAATGTCCAGCGATAAGATTAACGGTACGGCGATAACAATCGTCACGCTATCGCAAAAAAAGTGGCGATGGGCCAATTAGCGGCCAGGAACGGCACACTAATTAGCGTCAGTGCACCTTTTTTCATGTTAGGCGGGAAAAACCACTATAAAATGCCCTCTAAGCAGCCCAAGCACAGAAGAAAAAAAAAGCACAAACATTTGAGACGAACCATGGAGGAAGCTGGACCCAGCACAGAGGCCAACAACAACCCCACAAACACCCAGGAGGACCAGCCAGAGACCAGGTCCTGATTGCGGAGGTGACAGAACACCAACAACAACTTTTTGTCAGCTCCACTGTGTCATTGGCAACCAAAAATGCAATATGGCAGTCCATCGCGGCCAAGGTAAATGCTGTCGGAGAGGTGAGGAGGACAGTGGACGACTGCAAGAAGCGCTGGCATGATGCTAAGCGCAAGACCAAGCAGAAACTTGCAGCCAACCTGAAAGCAGCAATGCAGACAGGAGGTGGGAGTCCAGCGCCACAGGAGGAGCTGGATGTGTTGGAGGAACAGGTGTCCCAAGTCATCAGCGAGGAGACAGTGGTTCGAGTTCAGGGACAGGACACTGCTCAACACGACAAGACACAACAGCAACAGGGTGAGTACCAACCAGGGAATGGGGGGACGGGGGAGATGGGCCCAATGGCACTCATGCACAATTAAATATATCGCAGTGCACACCCACAATGACTGCGGATCATGTCCCGGATCCCCTTGGCCCTGGTGGCATAGACACATATCACCCTACTCAACCAATACATTGCAAGACACATATTGGTGGGCTCACAGACCTGGAAATGTACACAGAACAGTCAAACAAATATAGTCCAAGTATCATATCAGACCACAAAATAAGGGCTACATGAAAGAGCAAAGGCCCACATTGATTGGAGATGCGGCAGGCTGTCAAAATGGCCCCCTTGCCTCAACACCACGCATATGCATGTGCCCGTATGTCAGAGTTGTGTGCAAGAATGTGCATGTGCATCAAGGGTGACACAACTGCACATACACAATCTTGCACACAACGCAGACACATGTGCACAATGCTGCATGTCTGCTGACATTGGTGGTGGCATTCCCACTCATGCACATGATCAGTCAAACACACAGTGCATCCTCATGTTTAGTATCAGAGAGATGCGGCCCTGTGCAGATGATTTGTATATGCGTGCTGTTGAGGTAAAGGGGGCCATGTAGACATCCTGCCACAGCTCCAGTAAATGTGTCCGCCTGCTTGTCCATGAGATGCAGTCCTGTGTACACAGTGACGGGTCGCAGTGGGAGTGCTGCGGGGCGGTGGTGCGGGGCGGGGGAGGGGCAGGATGGGGGGTAGTGGAGTTGGACACACGGCGGGCTGGAGTGAGGTAAGTAAATAAATAATTCTAACTATTTACCTTGCGCTTGCGGCATCGCAAACTCGGCGATGCAGCAAGTGCAAGGTAAATATTTTAATTCATTTATTTACTTACCTAACTCAAGCCCGTCGTGTGTCCAACTCCACTACCCCCCATCCTGCCCCTCCCCTGCCCGCACCACCGCACTGCCCCACCGCCCCGCAGCACTCCCACTGTGAGCCGTCACTGTGTGTACACCAAGTGAGAAACCATCTAGTGAGTCTGCATACCAGAAACACATGCAATGTCACAACAAACTGAGGCATCCAGCCCACTAGCTCAAAGGTGCATATCCCACAATGCACACAAACAGCAGACTTCACTCAAAAGGTGATGTAATACAATGAGCAGGGGGGCTATGCCTACAACACCACAGTGCGGGGACAATGCATATCAGGAATGTGTTAACCAAATCTGTACTGCATGACTTGTCTGTGTGCCAGACTCACAGAACTACAATGTCCCTGTAAAGAAGTATGACAACCAAAGTATGACAACAAGCAAGGATAGCAAAGTTGCAACAAATAATGACAACTAGCCAAATGGCACACTCACCCCTTAGGTTGATTTGCACACCTCCACTCTCAAGTGTACACATCTGCCATACAGAAAACACAATTCCACATCAGTCCTGGTGTGAGTTGCCCATTACACCATTATGTGCATGTAAACCTATCTGTTTGGTAAGTCAACTGTGTCAGTGAACAAATATGCAGTCATGGTTGTTATCACACACATGCAAAGCCATGCATTGAATATTCGTAACCAGGACAGAATGTATCATCCATGTGACCAGCTGCGTGGCATATACACAAACACACATCACCCTGCCATTTGCATCTGTTGGGATGGTGGCGGTGACAAGGCTTGAGCACCACAAATACGCATTAGGAAATCCACATCCATCAAATCCAGGCCCACTTACACACCACACGTGGGGTCAACGTTGAGGGTAATGGGTGTTGACACTGTCTGTCCAGCCAGCAACAACAATAGAAACTCACGCAGCACCATACTCACAACGGGTAAGCCAACAGGAGGGCAGTAAGCAATGCATGCAAGACAAATCATGACTGACGACATGCACACAAGACAAATCACAATAGACAAAGCTACCTGGATGCACATGTGTTCAGCATAGTGCAGCACACATTGAAACAGCAAGTAGGCCTTAGTAGCTAATGCGCCTAAAGGGGGCCCTCCTCACACATAACTAATCTCACAACAAACACATGCACATGTGAAGTACACAGCAATGGTGCGGGTCTGTGAGCCACACTGGCAAGGCAAGTGACAGTGCATGATGAATAGCATGCCTGCACCCCAAACATCTCAACATGGTGCAGGCCACGTCACTGAGGTGGCTGAGTGTGGACCACATCCTTAAAGGAGCAGGTCACACTCTGACACATCCTCGTGTACATACAACCCCTGACGTAAACAAGACATCTGCTGACAAACAATGCACAAGTGTCCCAACTCTGACCAAGACACATATTTACCCCAGCTTGCAACATCTCAGCATTGTAAATGCACAGAAGTGAAGGCCCACTGCCTGAAAGGGGTAGTAAAACCAAAGCTGCATGGGCGAGTATCCCACAATGCAGCGCACACACATAAAAATCGGAGCTCATCAATATTGACTACAATGTGGGACAAACTGCATCACTTTCACAACTGAACAGAGGACACAACTCGTGCCACTTGTGTGTATAAACTGACCAATCACATTTGTCATAGCTGTAAACTGTGAGATGACAATGTACAAGTACAACCTCATGTCCGTGATGTAGTAGAAAAAGTCAACATCCCGCAACAAATAGGCATCTCCTCCCAAACAGTCACAATGTACATTGTCATGCAGTCTGCTTGTAAACTCATCCAATGCATGATCATACATGAAACACACAGTTAAACTGCATCTCCCCTTTACATTGCAGAGGGAGAAACATCACCTCCTTAACAGCAGTCTATCCCACTCTTCACTGATGAAGAGGAGGGATTTGCCACCATCAACACGGACACCCTCCAACAGCTGCTAGACTCCATCAGCACCCCATCTCCAGGAGCAGGGCAACCCAGCTGCATTGTGCAAACCCCACCCCCTGCACAAACCACACTGCAGCAAGCACCTACCACCACGGCTGTCTCCCAGGACCTCCAGGACCCAGCCCTGGCATTCCAACGCCATGTGTTAGAGGTCCAGCAGGAGATGGCTCATCAGGTGTGGGTGGGGTTTGACAGCCTGGCGGCCAAACTTGATTCCGTACGTGGGTGTCTGAGTTCCATCCGGGACCACCTACAAAACATCACGGACACCAACAGTCCGCTCAATGCTCTCCAACACTCCATGGCTGACATCTCTGGAGTCATGACTCAGAGACAGGAACACCTGTCCAGTCAGAGTGGCTCCAGCGATGGCAGCCAGGAGTTGGGCCGCATGCGGAGGATAATGAAGAACATGGAGCGGATGCAGGTGGAACAAATGGCTGCCACGGCTGCACACCAGCGAGATGTAGCTGGAATCTTCCATGCCCTGCAGATCATCATCACTGCATTGCTGCAGCAAGGTCTGGCGCAGATGAATGCTGCTGCTGCTTCTACATCCACATCTCCGCCCCCTGATGTGTCAGTGCCTCACAGTGCTGCAGCCAATCTACCACCACCCACATGTGAGGCACATGACACATCAGAGGACGAAGATGTGGATGATTCTGCCTAATTGCAAAGAAGGAAGCGGTAGCATTCATCTATGCCAAATGGCCTGTTTCTACTTGGTTCTGGGCTCAGCATCATGCTCCGGAATATCACCTTCCACTGTCCCCCGATACACTCTGTGACACTCACCTTGGACCTCAACATGGACTGCCATATTTTGTCTGGTTACCAATGACACAGCAATCATACTGCTGACTGAACTCTTCGTCATCCTTTGGACTTGTCAACCCTAAAGGACTCTGTCTGGCCCTCCACTGGGCATCAATGTAATGTGGGGATTGCATGGCCAAGTACTGGTCCAGTCTCCAACTATGTCAACGGACATGTGAATAAATATTTTTAAGTCACACAGATGTCTGTTGTCCATGACCAATCCAGTATAGCAGTCTGTTAAAATTTAGGAGCAATGAATCCACCGAAAGGTACACCCAGGGAAATAATACAAATGTACATGTTTTACAGTGAGATGACCGGGTTGTGTGAACCAGCTGTGCCCCCATTGCTCAAATACAACAATCTAGCAATATCCCAACTTAGCCCCACATCCATGAAGGAAATAGGAATGTGTGTAAAAAAGTCAATGTCTGTTGCAGGCCACAAGTAGTGTCCCCCTTTACAATTGCAAAAAGAATATCCCTTGGCATATATACTCACACTCTACAGGGTGGACGAAGCCTGTTGTGATGGTGCACATTGCATGTCACATCCCAAGATGGTGCACACCATATACACATTGATGAAGATACGTAAGGACACATGTCTACCAGCCACAAATCGAACCACAATGTCTGCCTCAGTGAAGTAGAGTTGGCAATACAAACTCACCCCAAAGTGTAAGGCGTCAGTCAGCCCATACCTGTGGACGAACAATGCTCACTGACTTTGGAACCCTCACATGCTGTGACCACTGTGAGCGGCTAGGGCAATGTGACAAGGGATGTGTGGTGCACTGCACTGAGCATATAGTCAGAAGCAGTGCCACCATTTCAAGGGTGGCATCACTATGAGCCAATGCCAAAAGGTAACAGCTGGGAGAAGTGGCCATGACACTGGCACTACAGGGAGCAATGCAACATTTCACCTCTTGTGTGCAGCAGAACTGTGTGCACGCACAAAAACGTTAAAGGTGACAAAATCATGACTTTCAAACTTTAGTGATTCACAAAAGGCATTTAGGAGAAGTGAAGTCAGTACATCTAACTGTACTACTCCAAAATGCCAGTTGTGAATACCGGAAAACGTAAACTCATGACTTACTCTCAGATGACTTATGTGAATCAGGCCCAATGTTCTGCCATATGCAGTTCACAGTGGACCCACAGAAAGACTACTACTTGCATGGCCCGGAGGTTCAGCCTCCATGCACAGGAACATATAATTCAAATGAATCTGACACACTTGCACTACGCAGCAAGTGTGCCAAGGTCTGTGCAATGTAGATGGACTCAGCGCCAGGAGCATGTGAGATGCAGGGATATGACGCAATCTGTGGTACCCGGCGCATACATCCATCTCCATGATGGATAACTGTAGCTACTACAATATCCCCTCAATGCCATTTGCCTACGTTGTGTTGTCAATCGGCAACAATGTGCTGTTCAACTCCATGAGTCACACTTAAGATGTATAACTTCACAAACGACTGCCCCTAGACTAGGCCGTAAATCCTACTTGCCACCCTGTTATCAATGCAAGTTTCCTGTGCTCACATCTAAGGTATCCTGACACAATCCATCCTGCTAAGTAACATGTCATGACCACACTTACACATTCAATGGAGTGTCCAGTGATGATATGAGATGCATACAAGGTGAAAAGCCACACTCCACCACATCACCCCTGACATAAGTGCAAGCAGAAATCAAAAATAGTAACCATTTATTAGAGAATTACAAAATGTATCTTTCCTAAACTACCAATAATCATAACTACTACTAATCTAAACTGAAAACTAACTAGAATAAAGTGAAAAAGTACCTGAACTATCTACCCTAACTAATCCTAAACACGCAAAAACATATCTAATACATCAACCCCCTCCCACTCTTAAGGCACATCATGAGACAGGACAAAGACATCTAAGCTATACACAAACTAACTACACACTTAACCTACACAACGATATATTTTTTTGTATATTTTTTTAAATGTTTTTTAAACAACAAAGACATCAACCCCCCACCCAAAGGAAAAGGAAACTTATCCCCAAATACTATATCATAATAATAATCTAAAACTACCTTAAAATCTAACACTACCTATGCCTACACTAAAACTACACTACCTAACACTTAAAATACTTACCTAACACTACCTAAAATACTAGATTAAACATTGAGGGAAGGGAGAAGAGGGGAATGGGGCTCTACATGGGCAGGCATCATGGTAGTCCCAGGGCTTTCTTAATGTCCTCCATGAGCCTGGTCTGCTCGGACATCTCCCTCCTAATCTCTGCCAGCATCACATTGTTGTCCATCAGAGTCCTCCTGTCCCGCAAAGTGAAAGTCACAACCTGATCGGCAGGTGCAGGTGGCATTGTCCCCTGTGTGTGTGAGGTTGTAGGGGGATGGGATACTGCCTGTCCACGTTGGGACCCACCACTGACGCCAGAGGGTCCTGGGATGGCCTGTGTGCCACTGCTTCTCCCACATGTTGCTACCTCAGGCACCGACTTCCAAGTGCCAGCTTCCCGGTCTTTCTGGTACCTCCGTTCCATGTTGCAGTACCCTTTTGCGACCTTCCTTATGTGGAGGTACCGGTCCTTCCTCACCTGGAAGGCGTGGGACTCCTCTGGCATCATGTTGTCTGTAAAATATGAACAATGGGAAATTGTGAGTCTTTTGGACTATGTCAATGTTCTCCATTCAAATCTGACATACAAGATCACTTAAAAATGGGAGCCTACACTCTGGCGTAACTATGTGTATTCAGAGAGTGACCTGCACAACAAAATGTTGAATCCAGGTTCAGTGACCACATGCTGGGGAGACTGACATGCCAGTGCATGGCATGGGACATGTACAGTCACAACCAAATGAGACTGTCAGTGTCAAATGATGGTGCTGTGACATACCCTGACTGAGGGTGACATGTACAAGGAATCGGAGGAGGGAGGCATTATCCCTCCGTGTGTAGCACCACCCTCATCCTCTCCTGCAACACAGTGCAGCATCATATGTACGATGCTCATGTGCAGCCCTGCGTGTCCCCCAGCGACTTTGTGCAGTGCATCAAGTCTGCGCAGACACAGGCATTCTTGTACAAGAGTGCAAGGGTGTCTGTGTGCAGGGGGGTTTGTTAATGTGTAGGAAGGTTACCCTACCGGCACAGGAGCAATACTGGGACAGCCCTACTCACACTTTCATCTGTGCTGCATCATGCAGCACACATGGAAACACGTCAGGTAGCTGAACACTGACTTGTCCATGAGGCGCTGGACCTCTCTCCACCACTACTTCACAATAGGTGACGCTTTGCTGCACAGAGGGGGAAACATCGTTTCATATGAATTGTCAATCATGCATGTCTTGGATCCACTATTGTCACTCCGTAGTAAATTTCACTACGCAGTCCTTCACAACGCAAACTGTTACAAGGCATTCCCCATTGTAACGTCAACCTGGAGTCATAATGGTTATTGTGTTATAATGGCCAATGCATTCTCACAGATAGCGTTGTAGAGGCCTGCATTGTGAAATATATGGCACGGCAATAAATGCAGGACTAAAGCATGCATGGTAAATGCGTGCAGAGTAATGTCACCAAATTGTACAGAGGGGCTCATTCACCTGGGCCAGAGTCGACCAGGGAATTACCCCAAGGAGGAAGCATGACAACAGCATTGCAGTGGCCAAACATGCCTATGTGATTCTTTGGGCCATCTTTGCTAGGTGTTTGTGGAACGTGCCATTGATATGCTTGGCTCAGAACTACGCACTGCTACTTCTGTGAAGCTGGTATGCAGCATACCTGCAAAATTACTTTGCCAACCTATGTCTGAGCATGCACGGCCTGAAAACCACAGCCTCCTTGTGCATGATCGGGCACACTTGCACAGTCATCTCAGTGAAGGATGAACATGCATTCCATGTCTGCTGATACTCATCAGCTACACCACTTACATGTCTCCTATCCTATCAGTGCGCTCTGTCATCCACATGCATGTGCTGTAGTGACAGAACCCATAGACCTAATTTACATGTGTATCACTGACTGGGGATGTGCAAAGTTACAACTGGAAGACAAATGCACAGCTCCACCTTAACCTACTGATTCATACATACTTATGACTTCAACAAAACATCATCACACTGTAGGCAAGGTACATATGATACACACCCATACTGCATACTACGCCGTCGCTAGTTTTAGCCAGCCATTCATGACACCGCACTATGCCAATATATGATGTCCGAACTCACCAGTGGTGTGTGGGTCCTTGAACTTGTCGATGTCCCCCTGCGTGATGAGAGGTCGTCCAGCTGTGAGACATAAAACCCAGTATGTGTTGGTATCAGATGTGAAATTACACGTGTCATATTCATCATACATATCATCACCATTACAGACAATGCTCCGTAACTGTACTGATGCGTAACATGTTTGCTAAATGATTGGGTCTACTTTGCCTGCCATTCACACAAGACCTGTGAATGCTGAGTTGGGCCCAAAAAATCGACAATGCTAGCAAACTTGCGCATTCTAGTTGTGTGACACATTCACAAGGCCCCATTTCTACACGTAACATGATGTTATACATGCTCTGTGTACGATTGCATCGCTGCCGATCGCACAAGGCTGTTTCACCGGTGTTGGTGGTGTATGACACTCTGGAGATGTCCTATTGCCTTTGAGCTATTGTACATGTTTCAAACATTGTCACACAGAGCCTATGTACAACGGAAGCGTAGCAAACGTACAAATATTGATGTGCACAGCATTTGTACACTTCCTTTTGTACAGCACACAGGTCCCAGAAACAATACCTTGGATTGTTCTTGTACAGTCACCCTTCTTGTGCACAAACAATCTTTGTCCTGCATGCAGTATTGCACAATGGTGCCAGCCTTGGCACTACAGTGCTAAGTGTTGCGCCAGCGCTGTGGATAACACCAACCTGCACCCTATGCTTGTCAATATGATGTAGCGTTGTGTTTCTGATGTGCCAACGTTAGGCGTGAACGCATGACGTCTCCCGCCTCACTCTGCTACATTTTTGCACTTGGACACCAGTGTGTCACACACGTAAATTCTGGCTTTACATTACAGTGTTCATAATTAAAATTGGAGTTTAAACTTACCACACTGTAGGCCAACAATGACTCCCAGGTGGTCCAGCAGGTCACTTCACGGGCCAGGCAATCCTGCCAGCGGTGCTTCCATTGGCGCACATTCGGGTCCATCCCAAAGACATGCTGCATCTGCGCCCGCACACGCTCCCACCTGACCTTCCGCACCTTGACGTCATATCCGGAGAGGATACGGCCTCCCATCTCCAACATCTGGGGCAGGTAAAAATGTATCAACCAGAAGAAGCCCCCCAATGCCCCCTCGGACATCCTGCCCTCCTTGCCCACACCCACCATCTCCCTGCACACACCTAAACCCACTGCCACAAATCAAAACCCAATATAACAGACCCAACAACTACAAAGTAAGTTAACGACCCCAAGACAAAGACCCGACAAGATTGAGGACAAGAGACAATAAAACACGTAAAAACAAGTACACCACACTTCACAGGGACACTATCAACAGGACACAGGAGACAGCAACACTCTCCAAATCACCAATCTGCAGCACACACCACCAAACACCTCCAGCACTCTCCAAAATCACCAGCAATGTGCTCAAAAGAGAAAGTGAAAGTGCATGGCACTCCTCCAGTAAACAGGAAGCATGCAGACATCACTTCCTGTGTGTTTGCGGCCCGTTTTTTGACATAGCGATGAAATTCTGCACGTAAAAAGGCTTTGGGGTAACATTTCGTATAGTTCAATGTGTTTAGCGATGTGTTTTCCATTGCTAGTATGAAAAATACATCGCATTTTCGGAAATGCGGGCAGTTTTGTACGCTAAGTGCAAGTTCTTACACAGATGAACAGTCTTAGATGAAATTTCATTTCTTGCCCGAAAGAACACCATGAAAAGCTTGATTTGTCCCCAAATGACACCCTAAATTTCATATGTGACCCCAGATGACACCCTTAATTTCATAATTGACCCCAAATGACACCCTAAATTTCATATTTGTCCCCAAATGACACCCTAAAATTAATATGTGACCCCATATGACACCCTTAATGTCATAATTGACCCCAAATGACACCCTTAATTTCATAATTGACCCCAAATGACACCCTAACTTTCATATTTGTCCCTAAATGACACCCTAAATTTCATATGTGACCCCAGATGACACCCTTAATTTCATAATTGACCCCAAATGACACCCTTAATTTCCCAATTGACCCCAAATGACACCCTTAATTCCATAATTGACCCAGAATGACACCCTAAATTTCATAATTGACCCCAAAAGACACCCTAAATTTCATATTTGTCCCCAAATGACACCCTGATATTCATAGTTTACCACTATTGACACCCTATATGTAATTTTTATCCACATGTGACACGCTGAACAGTAGAATTTTGTACCACATGTGACACCCTAACATATCTAGTTCAGAACAAATGTCACCCTAAACAGCATCTCTGTTCAGAGGTGACATATCCACCATCAGTTTAAAATTGTGATATTGTTACCACTTAATGTTACACTTACACTTGTCAGAGTGATGTACTCATGTGGAGGAGAAACATGCACACAGGGTATGTGCGTAGTGTTTTTGTTTACATACACTGTGCTTGGGGTCAGTTTGAACTGATATATGATTGCTAAGGACAGTCACGATGTGACGTGCTCAGGTGAAGAAATTGTTTATGATTCTGCTCCTTCGGGCTGTTCCTGCTGCAGAAGCTGTGGGGTATGCTCCACCTGCCTCATCTTCCTCATCATCCTGAGCATCGTCCGGTGCATCTGGCACTTGGATCCATGGGGCATTGGTGCGTACACATATATTGTGCAATACACAACATGCTATGATAATCTTGCACACTATTTCTGGGCTGTACAACAGTCTTCCACCTGTAATGTCAAGGCACCGGAAACGTGACTTTAGCACGCCAAATGTGTGCTCCACAATGCCCTTGGTGCGTCCAAGGGCCAAATTATACTGCCTCTGGGCCTGGGTGTGGGTGGCTCGGAGGGGTGGCATCAACCATGGGGTGAGTGCATATCCTTGATCACCTGTAACATGTAATGGAGAGATGTGTCCATTAGTAGTTATGCATGCTGTGTGGGCAGTGTTAATAGTTTTTGGGTGTGTGATTAGTGCTACTTTGGGATTAATGTTTGCCATTTGTAGCTTCTGACAAAGTGACCAGCATGAATGCGAATTACATTGCCTCACAGCTGCTCGTCCCTCCCCCTGAGCCTATTTACTTGTGTGAGCTGCGCGGTTGCATCACTAGCACTCCAACAGCACACCAATGTCAGGCCTGTTTGCACATGTCCGCAAGCCTGACACCTACACCAGCAGGGTCATTGGCTCTCCTAATGTCTAGCGCTACCACTCATCCGCACTCCTCGCAGTCAACGCCAGGAGAACGTTTAGATGCCAATGGGCCACACCAGACACGGCTCACGTTCTGTTCAGCTGCTGCCGCTGCCACTAGACCTTCCCCACCACCCAACACCTGCAGTTTCTGATCCAGACCTGCCACAAAGCAACAGTCAGCGGCACCCTCACCTGCAGGGCCCACAGAGGGCGGGAACGCTTCGCAATCACCATCAACATCTTCACACGCCACGTCATCTACTTCATGGACTACGTACTCATCCATGAGCGGAGCCTCCACCTCACATACCACAAGAACTCCAAATCCATTACCATCTGGCAGATGCTTGCTAACATCGAACTGAGCCAACTCTTCTCAACACTGAGCCGCAAGGCAGGGCACACCTTTGACCCCATCTTCACATGTGGAAACTGCGTCCACTTCATCAACACCACTCAACGCCCATGGTGTGACCAGCACAGCGTACACTTCCTCGTCGTGAAACCCCATGACACCCAAGCCCACAGCCGGCGCCACACAGAGTTCCTGGAGCAGAGTCACTGAGGATCTGGTACACTCCACCATCAACAGCAACACCCACACCGCTGCAGGCAACGCCAACAGCACTGGCCGGAATTTCCACACATGTATCTCCAACTGCAAATACACACTTGCTCCAATATGCAACTCCAACATATAGGGCGCAGTGAATGCCACCTCGGTCACCAACGACATCCAAGATGACGGATGCATCTGCAGACGCCTGGAGTAGAACTGGAGCTACATGAAGGGAACCATTGGACATCACTACCTACAAGGACACCTAGCTCATACTTTCCCTCAACAAGGCACCCACACACACCAGACTGGGGTTCCAGGGAGGATTGCAGCAAGTTGCAACACGGATGTTCAACAGCTGGGGGGTGCTTTACAAAGAGGAGACATTAGTCCTCATCCTCGTGACCACCCCATCAGCATGTGGCAACACCTGGTGGGCCACCGCCTTCGGCAGCCCCCCCACGACAACTCTAGGTACCTAGGCATCATACTCGACTCCTCCCTCTCCATGTACAAACAGGTTTATGCAGTGGCCTGCAGCTGCTTCGATAGCCTCTGCATCCTCCATGCTACCTTCACATGGTTCCCACCACGTCAGGTAGGACAGTCACCAACGCTGTCATTGCCATCAGGCTGGACAACAGAAACACACTATATGCCCACATGGACATGTCTGTGCTCTGCACACTCAAGACTGTCCAGCACACCACCACCACACTCGGCCTTGTGTACATTCTTTCTTCGTAGGTCGAGTACCTCCATCGCACATACTTGGTTCCCACCTCTCCCCACATTTGCAATTGTGTGGCAGAGGGGCTATGCCTTTGGGGATGGTTTGTCTACATGGCTAGCCCCAGTTACCACAGTTACTTGTGTTGTCGTGTCTGGTAGGTGGGCATGTTGATTGGCATGTTGTATGCGAGTTTGGAACGTGTGCATTCTCACAGTTGTGAGTTCCATGATTGTGGACTTGAGGAGTGTGGTGTGTTCAGTTAGTACTTACCAACGAACAGTGCATTTCCATATGTGCCATCCTGAAAGAGCTGGTTGATGATGGACTGGCGGAAGATGTAGGAATCATGCACACTGCCTGGGAACTTGGCTACGACATTGGTGAACAGGCCCCGGTGGTCCACTTTTGCCTGCACATTGATGGAATGTGTGTGCTTTATGTTGCGGTATATGTGTGCAGTGCCGGCAGGAGGCACAAGTAGGACATGTGTGCAATCAATTGCCCCCAACACATGCGGGAAGCCAGCTATGGCATAGAACCGTTGCTTGGTCTCCAGCTGGTCCTGGGCAGTGTTGGGGAAGTGAAGGTGCTGGAGTATCAGGCTGATGATGCCATCCAAGACAGTTGTGAGGAACTTTGATAGGGCTGGCTGTGAGACTCCTCCGACTCTGGCAGTTGTTGGTTGGAAGGTACCAGAGGCCAACATCTGCAGCACAGCCAGCAGCTTTGTTTGTGGAGGTATGTTGGTTATCCACTGTGTTGGTGCCGTCAGCCTGTGGGCTATCTGGGTCAGGATGCGGAGGATGGATGTCCTTTTGAGCCTGTAGTGGGCAATGACATCCTCTGGCATTAGGTCTGTGAGGCTGAGGCGTCGGTGATGGACCCGCTGTCTTATTCGGCGCAGCCTCGGTGGTGGTCCTGGGGGAGGTGGCAGTGCGGTGGTTGTTGTGGCCTTCTTGGTGCTCCAAGCTGCATGATTAGTACCTCCATGGCATCAGTGGGTCTTCAGATGAGGCTCTGGGCTAGTCTCCCTTATATACTGCTATTTATCACCATTTTTAAGACCTCCTTTTTTCTGGTCTTATGTTCCAGCAGCTAACTGGCCTTAGCATGTGCTTTTTTATCGCATCGCCGGTCCGGGCGATCGTTGAGAATATAGCTAAGTGGGGTTAGCGTGCATTTTAACACGGGAACGCCTTTATTGCATATGATTAGCATTAGTTGTCGCTAACATCGTTGGCGATGTTATTAGCGGCCGCTATCGACAGAAAGCTGTCGCTAACGGCTGTTAGCGACGGCTTGTGAATACGGCGATAAAAATATCGCTGCTTTAGCGGCAGAAAAGTGCCGCTAACGCGGCGATATCGCCTTGAGAATATGCCCCTCAATTGCGATCACAAACCATTGATACATTCCTTTCTGAATCAGAAATGGGAGGTAGGTGTCCCTTTCTATTTTTGATTTGAAAAGTCATTTTATGAATCAGAAAGAATGTTATGACTCATAAAAGTACTTTTGTGCATAGAGAGGGCATAGTTTGCAATCCCAAAAGGACTTTGTAAATGAGGCCATAATTCTCTCACTATTGGGTTGGAAATGGTGTATGATTTTTCCATAGTGCCTAGTTGGCGCAGGTGGGTGCAGGTGGCGGGCCTCCTCCTTCCTTTTTGGGTACTGACCTTTAGTTTTTATCTTTACACTATGGCCTTCACCAGGAGAAAAAAAAAGTTAGAAAAGAGAGAAAGAAGTGAGAAGAGAAAGATAGTAAACAGTCATAAAGGATGAAAAATAGCCTAGAGGAGCGAGATAAAGAGATAGGAAGTGAAGGGTTCTGGAAGAAAGAGGGATGAGGTGGAATCAAGTCTAGGCAGCTTGGCACTTGGCAGAGCCTGTAGCAGGCACCTAAGAAACATTTTGGGCACCTGTATTTATTTATTTTGTTTTACATCTTAAGCACTGTCGCTCCGTTTGAACTCCTAGAACGATTGGCCATTATTAGTGCATTTAGAATATATCCTACCTCTCCTTCGATAGACTTCATGTCTATCAGTTCTTAAGAAATATACAATAACTAGAGAGGGAGAGTGGGGTTTTACCAGCATTATCCCCACACCATTCAGCCCTTGGTTTTCATGTATGCTTCAACATTTACCATTGCTTGGATGGGTTGTCCATCTAGACAATTGCTATTTGCTGCCCATGTGTGTTGGCATTAGGTTTTGAAGATGGGACTCAAATTGTTCTTCAGTTGGACTAGAACCAATGTGTGCCCTCTGAAGTGAGTGCCCGCTTTGCTGCTACAATATAATTCTCAATGCTGGCTACTGGTTTTTAAATGAAATTCTTGTAGTTTTGATGCCTCATACTTTTATAGAGGAACAATAACCCTTGCACATTAATATGCTTTACTTTGATATTATGTTAACATTTTGGATTTTCCGATTTTTGTTCACAAAGTAAAGGTGTGAGTGCACATGGCCTTTTAAAAAAATGCAATGAAAATACTGGTCCGGCTCTTTATCAAAAGTTTGTATTATGTAATATTTTGCTGCTTATTCCATTTACGTTCACCACTCACATGACAAACTTCAATCTTCTGGCTCCTTTTGATAACCCTCTTCATTAGGGATACAGCTTATCTTTATTAATGCAGGCTGTTTCCATTTTGGTGTAGCTCAAGACGCTGCTTTAATATGCAGATATTCTTGGTAGGACAACTGGTGGCAACACACACAGTCGCCTAGCTATTGTCAAACACTTCCCCAACCAAACAGCCTGGCCTATTGGCTTTTTCAACACTTGTTGGCTTCGGCTTTAACAGCATATTCATGTCAATCATTCAAAATCACTTGTCATGCATGCACTTAGAAATGACAATGAAATATTTTTCTTAAGATTCTATTACCTGCAGGCTCTATGATTGGTGTGAGTGGAGGTGGCACTGCTGCTCTGTATTGAAATACACCACCAAAAATAACGCCCATTCTAAGTGTAATATGGCGACAGAATTGCTATAATAAGAATTACACCCATTAAGAAAGGCATGCGTGTTTGAGCGAGTCAGCCCTATTTAAGGAAAAAAGCTTCTATTTAATCGAATTGCACATTTATTCAAGCAGTACTGTTTTTTTAACGAACTTCGGGGCATATTAGCAAGACCGGCGATAAAATTATCGCCGTTTTAGCGGCAGGAAACTGCCGCTAAAATGGCGATAATGGGCTTGCTAATATGCATTATAGAATTCCAATAGAAGCCCAGGTTAGATGTGCAGGACATCTAACCTGGCCTTCTATTGGAATTCCATAACGCATATTAGCAAGCCCATTATTGCCGTTTTAGCGGCAGTTTCCTGCCGCTAAAACGGCGATAATTTTATCGCCGGTCTTGCTAATATGCCCCTTCCAGAGTTCATTCAAATCGTGCGCAGCATTTCACAGTTTTCTCAAAGTAGTTCGGCATTGTAAAACGCTGTCACTGCTAGAAAAAATAATCCCATGCTAAATAAAGAGAGTAGGGGGCCTATTAGCAATAACCGGCGATAATTATCGCTAAGCGCAGTTAGCGCTAGGATAATTATCGCGGGCTATCACAGGTTTCAATCGCGGAGATAGCGTGCTATCAGCAACGCTTATCTCCAAAGCGATAGAAACCCTGGAGAACAGTGTGAATATCGCTTGAAAACAAGCGATATTCACACTGTGACCAGTGTTAGCTTGGCGATAGGGTGAGGGGGATTTAGCCATGTAATCCACCTCCCATTGGGTTACATGGCTAAGTCAGGGTGAGACCAGGCGTTAACAAACCAGCGCTAAACGTGTTTAGCGCTGGTTCGTTAATCACCTCCCCTGCCTCGCTAATAGGCGATAGCGACCTTAGCGAATGTTTCCAGTCGCTTTTAGGTTGGGAATGCCTACTTTGCATGCCATTAGCGATAAATATCGCTGGCATGCAAAGCGGCACCCAACCCGGTCGCTATCGCCTAGAAGCTGTCGCTAACAGCAGTTAGCGACAGCTTGCTAATAGGGCGTTTGAAATATCGCCGCTTTAGCGGGAAAAAGTCCCGCTAAAGCGGCGATCGAGCCCTTGATAATATGCCCCTTTGACTCTTCATAATTAGTTTGCACCTGATCAATATATGTTTTCATTTTAGCAAAAGAGTACTCTATCAACTTCACATACAGACTGAGTTCAAATAATCAGGTCACATCTTATTAATGCGGACACAGCGTAAACAAACTAAACTATGTTTTGGCTAGAATGATTGGTGTATTTCTGAAGGAAAAATCGTGCACTTTAGTAAAATTGGTGTATTCTGCACCCTTAACTTCTTATCGTATGTGATTATGTTATATGTAGGTTATTTGCATACCAGTATCCCTACTGTTTCCTGCTGTTGTCTAGATGCTGACACTCTTTTCCCGTACAAAATAGTTTATTGAAATTTTTAAACCAAAAGAGAGTACAAAAAGAACACCGAAAAGGTACATAGAAAATTAGATTATTGAAATACATAATGTAATGAGGAATGTACCTTTAAAAGTTAAATACAGAACATACTAATGGTTGAAAGAACTTAAGCGTAAAGATGCAAACTAGAGCTACTAATCTGCAATGAAGAATATTAAATGTAACATACTAATTTATAAAGTATGAATAGTATACATTATAAACATAATGCAATATGATTATCAACTGTCTTCTAAAATAGTTGGTAAACAGAAGTATTAGGAATAACATCCCTAAGAGTTAAATTAGCTCCACTTATAGTTAAAATAATCCAAGACCACCAAGTGTGTACTAATAATAAAGAAGCATTTTTCCAGTTTGTTGTAATTGATTTGAGAGCAGACAACAGCAAAAAAACAAATAAAAGGCAATTCCAACAATGTAGTGGATAATGAGACTGGTCTACAAATAAGCATTACAATAACAAAATGAGAACAGGTCTTTTATAAGTATCACCATTATACCTATAACCACATATAGGTGGTTATTATTGGTAAGTATACTGCCTAGGAACCCATAGGGGGATATTCTCAAGAACGTGTGATAATTATCGCAAAATTAGCTTAAGGTAACTTTGCACATCGCAGTCTATCGCGGGAAAATAACGCTGTGTTAACATTGTATTCTCAACACGGCGGTACCATGCGATAGTCTCACGCTAACGCGTCAAATGACCGCGATAAAATTACCGTGACGGCAAAAAAACACGAAACACGAACGCGAAAAAAGTTGCGATGTGGCCAACCGCGATAAAAAAATCAGCGATAACCAGCGACAGGCCTGCAATTCCCACGCGTCATGCGGGAAAATGCACTATAAAAGCACCGAAAAACACAAACAAAATAATTCAAACTGCGTAGCACCATGGAGGAAGCCGGAGCAAGTACAGAGGACGACCAGAACCCCACAAGCCCCCAGGAGGACCAGCCTGGGACCTCAGGGTCACGGAAGGGCAAGGAGAAGAAGACGAGGAAGACGAGGTTCAGTCCGCAGGAAAACAGGATCATCATCACGGAGGTGATAGAACACCACCAACAACTGTTCGTCACCTCCAACGTGTCATTGGCAAATAAAAATGCAATATGGCAGTCCATCCTGGACAAGGTGAATGCAGTCGGAGTGAGGAGGAGGACAATTGGAGAGGTCAAGAGGCGCTGGAATGATGCGAAGCGCAAAACCAAGAAGAAACTCACTGACAACCATCAGGCAGCAATGCAGACTGGAGGTGGCAGTCCAGCGGAACACCAGGAGCTGGATGAGATGGAGGAAATGGTGGCCACAGTCATCAGTGGGGAGACGGTGGCAGGAGTTGGGGGTCCGGACACTGCTCGACATGACCTGACACAACAGCACCAGGGTGAGTACCGAACAGGGACTGGGGGGACGGGGGAGATGGGCACAATGGCACACATGCACAATTAAGTAGAGCACACTGCACACCCACAATGACTCTGGATCATGTCCCTGATCCCCTTGGCACACTGCAGCACACATACAAACAGCAAGTAGGCCCCCGTCCACTATGGGCACAAAGGGGTCCCTCCCCACACAGCACCAATCTCACAACCAACCCATGCACACGTGTTAAAACCAGCAAAGCTGCGTGTCTGTGAGCCACACTGACAATGCAAGTGACACTGCATGATGAACAGCATGGCTGCAGTCCAATTATCATGACATGGTGCACGCCACGACACTGAGGTGGCTGAGTGTGGAACACATCCGTAAAGGAGCAGGTCACACTCTGACACATCCACGTGCACAAACAACCCCTGACGTCAACAACACATCTGCGGATAAACCATGCCCAAGAGTCCAAAATCCGAACTAGAGCCAAAATTAGCCAAGTCTGCAACATCTCAGCACTGTAGAAGCACAGAAGTCAAAGGCACACCGCCTCAAAGGGATAAGGGGCAGCAAAATCACAGCTGCAGGGGCGACTCTCCCACAATGCAGCACACACACATAGCAATAACAGCACATCATCATTGACGACAATGTGGTACAAAGTGCAACACTCTCACTACAGAACAGAGGACACAACTGGTTCCGCTTGTGCGTAGAAACTGGCCAATCACATCTGGCATAGCAGGAAACTGTGAGATGATAATGTACGTGTACAACCTCACATCCGTGATGTAGTTCAAATGTCCACTGTCCCGCATCAAATAGTCAGCTCCTCCCAAACAGTCACAATGTACATTGTCATGCAGTCTATATGTAAACTTGAACAATGCGTCAACATACATGTCAACACAATGTTAAAATACATCTCCCCTTCACATTGCAGAGGGACAATCAACACCTCCTGCAGAGCAGACCAGACAACTCATCAGTGATAATGAAGAGGACCTCCACACCTTCGACACCGACGCCCTACAACAGCTCATGGACAGCTACGGCAACCCACCTCCAGGAGCAGGGCAGCCCAGCTGCATCGAGGAGACCCCACCCCCTGCACAGACCACACAGCAGGAAGCACCCACCACCACGGCTGGCTCCCAGCACCTCACCGAAGAACACATCGCATTCCAAGGCCATGTGTTAGACTGCCAGAAGGAGGTGGCTGAACAGGTGCGGGTGGGGTTCGACCTCATGGCAGCCAAACTAGATGACATACGTGGGTGTCTAAGTCCCATCAGGGACCACTTACACTCCCTAACGGACACCCACAGTTCGCTCCATGATGTCCAACAATCCATGCCCGACATCGCTGGAGTCATGACTCTGAGAGGAGAACAACTGTCTAGTCAGAGTGGCCTCAGCGATGTCAGCCGAGAGTTGGCACAGATGCTGAGGATAATGGAGAACATGGAGCGGATGCATGCGGAAAGAATGGCTGCCACGGATGCACACCAGCGAAAAGTTGTTGGGATCTTCCATGCCCTGCAGATCCTCATCATCGCATTGCTGCCACTAAGGCAGTCGCTGATGAATGCTGCTGGTACTTCTACACACACATCTCCGGCCCCTGATGTGTCAGTGGCACACAGTGCTGCAGACCAAACATCAGCACCCACATGTCAGACAGATGACATAGAGGACGAAGATGCGGGTGATTCCACCTTTGTAGTAAGAAGGAGCCAGTAGCATTCTTCTCCGCCATATGCCCTGTTTCAGCTTGGTTCTGCCCTCTGCATCATGCCCTGTAACAACACCTCCCACTGTCCCCCGAAACACTCTGCGACACTCACCTTGGACCTCGACATGGACTGCCATATTTTGTTTGCTTACCAATGACACAGCAATCAGACTGCGGACTGTACTCTTCCTCTTCCGATGTACTTGTCAATCCCTAAATGACTCTGGCTGGCCCTCCACTGGGCTACAATGTAATGTGGGGTTTGCATGGCCATGTACTGCTCCAGCTCCGACACTCCACCGAATGTGAATAAATCATTCAAATTCACACAGATGTGTCATGTCCATAATCGATCAAGTATGAAAGTATGGATGAATGTAAGGACATTGATTGCCCAAAAAGGTACACCCTGGGAAATGAAAGCAATGCGCATGTTTGACCGTGACACACATAGGAAGTGAGATGACTGGGAATGTGTGCACTAGCTGTGGCCTCATTGCTCTGAAACAACAATCGCGCAATTTCTCAACTTTGCCCCACGCAATGTTAGAAATAGGGCTGGGTATGAAATGTCAAAGTCGTTGGCAGGCCTAAAGTAGTGTCCCCCATCACATTTGACAACAGAACATCTCTTCGCATACCTACTCACACTCAACTGGGTGGACACAGCCTGTAGTGATGGATCACATTGATCCACATGGCAAGAATATGGACACCATACTCACATTGCTGAAGACACGTAAGAGCACAGGTCTATCAGCAACTATCCCAACCACTATGTCTGGCTCACAGAGGTGGAGCTGGCAATAGGGACTCACCCCTAAGTGAAATGCGTCAGTCAGTCCCTCCCTGTGTACGGACAATGCTCATTGAGGCACACGATTTGTCATTCTAATCAACACTCATCACAGTTGAACACTAGTGAAGTTGCGTAGACTTTATTAGCATGTGCGTGTCAGTACGGGCAAGACAAGGGCCACAACATGCAGACCAATGCATCAGACACTAACAGGCAGCATTCGGTCACGGTACAGTTCCACGTGACAGGCGTTGTGCATGCGCCCGGGATGTTCTGCCATTGCGTTGGTGGCTCTCGTAGAACCGGCACTCTTCTGACCTGCGGCAGTTATGTGGATGATATGCCACAGCTCGGAGCAATGAGTCGTATGTGTGTGCAACGTTTGGACGTATGGGTTGTTGTGTACGTAAGTGTCAAGGGCATTCCATGCAAGAGTACCTCGAGCAAGAACTTCTGTGTGTGGATACGTTGGTCTTTCATTAGCGCTGTGCGTAGTGTGGGAGTCGTCATCATCTGCTATGGTATCTCTCTCAGGGGGTGCCTGCCGCATGCAAGACCAAGGTCGGAGGTGCAGATGTCCTTCCGCCTTATGTATTGAGACAAAGGAGCTTTCATCCCTAATGTCAGTCTGACTACTGCTTGCATTCTGGGAATGTGATGTGGCTTTCACGCTGCAATTGAGGCTAGGCCTTAGGCTTATGGTGCACCAATAGCGATACACACACAACAGTTGGCATGCATGAGCCAAGAGCCCGAGCGGCCTTGCGCTCCTTGTACAATCCCTTCGTGCGCGGCCGCCCTCCGGGTGCATGCAACATTGCAACATTGTCGATTGCGGGCCGTGTGGCGCAGACACTGCAAAAGAGACACACGCATCAGTTGGTTTCCTGTCCAGCCCAGAAATGAACCACGCCAAGAGCCCAGGGATAATTATTCACACCCCTACGCTGGCCTGGCGTACACCGACCCAGCCCACTCAGCTTACTTATAAAGGGGACGACGACGACGCTACGTGTCCCAGTTCTTCCCCACTGCCGGAGGTGACATGGCTGCGTCCGCCTGGTATATCACGAGACTCAATCATAAAGGGTCCATGACTTGCGTTGCACAGAGTTGGTGGCACCGGATACACTGCGGCCGGCACGGGCCTACCGCCACGGGACGGTGACTTTCGGTGCACTGAGGTAGGGGCACCTTAAGTGCTGAGCGGGTGTGCAGCCTGCGATGATGCGCCATCCTGGCGGACTGGTAAGGATTTGTGTGAGCCCTGCTGGACCGCAGTGTAGGCCTGAGCCAGCGGGCAGCGCGGGCCTACCGCCATGTGGCATTGCCTCGTGGTTCACAGAGTTAGTGGCACCTATAGAGCTGAGCGGGTGTGCAGCCTGCGATGATGCCGTGTGCACTGATATGATCTCTGCCATTGCGAAATCAAGACCCAGAATCACATGTGTGACCTGGTGGCCCGCGGGGCTGCATGATGTGGAGGCTGCCAAGGGCGCGGGCCCCGGGCTTGGAGCTTGCACCGGCACGTGGTGGGCCCTCTTGGAGACACGCTGGTGGCGGAAGGTGAGCAGTGAGGCCTGGGTGCGCAGGGGCGGGCAAACACTGCTGGGCGGTGGGAGGGGTTGGGGTGCAGCAGCCTGTGTGCGCAGGGGCGGCCAAGCGATGATGGAGTGTGCAATGATATGAACTCTGCCATTCATAAATCTGGACTCTGTTTCAGATAAGGGACCTGGTGGACTGCAGTGTATACCGGCATGTGGTCAGAGACACACCAGTGGTAGCAGGTGAGCAGTGAGGCCTGGGTCCGCAGTGTCGGCACTCTCTCTCCCTCTCCCTCTCTTCCTTTCACTGACTCTCTCTCTTCCTCTGTTACTCTCTCTCTCCTTCTCCCTCTCTTCCTTTCACTGTCTCTCTCTCTCTTCCTCTATTTCTCTCTCTCTCTCTCCTTCTCCCTCTCTCCCCCTTTCTCTCTCTTTCTCTCTCTCCCTCTCTTTCACTCTCTCTTTCTCTCCCTTTCTTTCTCTTTCTCTCTCTCTCTGACGTCCTTTGATGAGCGCATGACACACCTTCTTATCTTGAATTTTGTCTTGCAGGCTGTGTCTTACAGATTGTCCAGAGAAGACCCGCCATGACTCTTCCGAATAGTTGTTTTGAGTTAAATTTGATTAAAATAATTTGTTTGTAAATTCAAAGATGAATGAATGATTCTCCTTTTTCTGACCACACATGAATGTTAATTGTTGTACTTGTGCGACATCAGGCGAATTGTTTTGTTCATGATTTTGTGAAGTTGATGTAAAATATCTTTGTCTGGGGTAGGGCCCCGGGGGAGGAGGGGGGTCCTGGGGGGTCGGCAGAGGGTGTTGTGGCCCTCTCGGGTGTCCGGCTGCATGATCAGTAGCTCCATGGCATCTGTTGTTCTTCTGGTGTGGCTGTGGGCCGGGCTCCCATTTCTGGTGCCGGTTATCGTCCGACTTAATACCAGGAAAGAGCAGGTGTTAATTCCCTGCTGCTAATGCGCCTTATCGCATGTTTTGTGTTCTTATCGCCGATCTGGCTGGTCGTTGAGAATGTTGCAAAGTGGTGTTGTCGCAGGTTTTTGCACGGAAACGCCTACTCTGCATCTCATTAGCGTTAGTTGCCGGTGTCATCCGTGGCAATGTTTTTTGCGGCTGCTATCGCAGGAAAATTGGCGATATCGGCTGTTAGCACCTGCTTGTGAATAGGGCGATAAATCTATCGCCACTTTGGCTGCGATAAAGTGCCGCTAACTGGGCGATAAGTCCTTGAGAATATGCCCCTCGGAGTTTTTTAAAAGAACCATCACTCACCTACCTAGTAGGTGACATGCTTCATCATAGGATTCCCACCCTGGTCACCGAATGTTTTCAGGGTGTGCTACAACGCATGATTACAGCGGAGCTGGAATTATTTTCGAGGGTGAAGTATTGATGGTGAGTTAATTGGTGATTGGTGAAACATGAAGACTGTTTTGAGGATAAGTTGGATCACATTAATATCCTACACATATCCTCCACTATTAACTTTTAAATATTGACCAATACTCCTGTGATTAAAACTTATGTCCAATTCACTGGGAATATTGTGCCAATTTTAAACACTGCACTTAATCACCAAATAACTCACCATCATTACTTCACCATCAAAAATAAAACCACCTCTGCTGTAATCAGGCTTTGTAGCACACCCTGGAAACATTCGGTGACCAGGGTGGGAACCCTATGATGAAGCATGTCACCTACTAGGTAGGTGAGTGAGGGTTCTTTTAAAAAACTCTATGGGTTCCTAGGCAGTATACTTACCAATCATAACCACCTATATGGGGTATAGGTATAATAGTGATACTTATAAAAGACCTGGTCTTATTTTGTTAATGTACTGATTACCTGGGAAGAGGAACGGGCTCGTCTCCTGACTTCTCACTCTCATATTGTTATTGAGACTTACAAATAAGCATGTCATAAGAAAGATTATCAGAACTATTTAGGATTTTCATAATAACATCCCAAATATCTCTCCAAAAATTTGAAACAATAGGACAAACAAACAAAACATATCTTAAAGAGCTAGTACTCAGTTTACAATGCTGGCAAATCGGATGTAAATAATTTCATAAAGGACCCATAAACAATTAAATTGGATAAAAGAGTGAGTTTGATATAAAGTGACAGGAAGTCAACCAGAAATGTTTGTCAGCCATATTTTTCTCAAAGTATCCTAAGAAATGAATTTGGTGAGTTCATCATTCCAAAAACTACTAAGAAAAATGATATTGTATTAATTTTAATTATTTAATCAGTGGATGATAAAAGACGGTTTTTTGCAATTCAGGAAAAAATATAAAAGTATTTTTGTGGTAAATATCCCTCAAATAGAAAATACCTTCTTTAATCAAGGATTACCAGAATTTGATGGCATGATTTAACTTTATCAATGAGTTATACCACAAAGAAAGTTTTATAGTAGTTAAAATAGTGATTTAAATAATGAATTGAAATCTTGCAAAACTAATTTGGTGGACTTGAGAGTGTTAGAGAATTTCCATGTGTTAGACATGGATAATAACACAGGTAAAGGACAGGGTGAAACCAATCTTTGTTCAATATGGAGCCACATGGGTGAATTAAATAAATCCATTTGACTAAACCATAGAGAACCTTGGGGCATATTATCAAGGAATAGCGATATTTATCGCTAACCGCGCTTAGCGCGAATTTTTTTAACGCCGCCTATCGCTGGAAAATATCACTGAGATAACACCCTATTAACAAGGTTTATCTCCATAGCGATAAAATGTCCAGCGATAGCGGCAAAATGTGAGAATATCGCTGGAAAAGCAGCGATATTCTCGCATTAACGCAAGGATGGATTCAGCCTGACAATCCACCTCCTATACTTTAAACAGGTAAGTCATCCTCAGTAGCAGGTGTTAAAATCTAGCGATAAACGCGCTTAGCGCGATTTATTTTATCGCTTCGCCTGCCTTGTTAATAGTTGTTAGTTGTGTTAGCGACTGTTTACAGTCGCTTTTAGTGGGGAACGCCTACCTTGCATGTCATTAGCGATAATTATCGCTGACATGCAAGGCGATGTAAAACCCGGCCGCTAACGCCTGAAAGCTGTCGCTAAAGCCTGTTAGCGACAGCTTGCTAATAGGGCGTTAAAAATATCGCCACTTTAGCGGCAAAAAGTGCCGCTAAAGCGGCGATAAAGCCCTTGATAATATGCCCCCTTGTTTTAAAATAAAAGCCTTATGATATTTGAAAAATTCCGGCAAGCCAAGAACAACATTAACATTTGCAATTTTTGTTTTTTTGTTGCCTAAACAAGGAGGTTTGTTCTTCCAAATAAATTTAGATATGTGTTTATCTAAATTTTTATAAAACTAAAAAGGTAATTGAAGTGGCAGCATAGACAAAAAATAAAACATTTGAAGGGCAATAACCATTTTGATAGATTCAAATTTCCCCACCTAGAAAACTATAAGAAAGACCATTAGTGAGATGTATCTTTGATTTTAGTGAGAATATAATCACATATCAAAGTAATTGATTGTTTAATGGAGTGGAACAATGGAATACCTAAAGATTGTATTTTCTCTGTTTGTCATATTATATCATTATTTTTTAGCATAACTGGTGTGCAGTGGACATTTAAAGGGAATAACTCATATTCTTACTGTTTAATGTGTATCCTGAAACTTGGGAACAGTTATGTATGGCAGTTTGTAAAGGAAAAATGGAGGATTCTGGATTACTAATATATAAAAGAACATCATCTGCATAAGAAGATGCTTTAATGGTAACATTGTTAATAGTAAGACCTTGGATTTCATTAGAAAGTCTGATGACTGAAAATAATGGTTCAATAGTCAGTAAATAAAAAAAGGTGATAGAGGACAGCCTTGTCTAGTGCCTCTAAAAAGTTGAAAAGTATTGGAAAACTGGCCATTGATAAATATTCTGGCAGAGGGGCAAGAGTAGAGAGCTAATATCATACGTATTAATGAATTGCCACAATTACGAGTTTGAAATAAGTATTGCCAATGGACGTAATTGAAAGCTTTATCAGCATCAAGTGCTAAAAGGCTGGAGGGGAGATATAAAAATGGATTAGCTTCAATTACATGAAACAAAAGTCTAGTGTTACTAACAGAGTTTCTGTTTTTCATAAAACCAGTTTGATCTACATGAATATTACAAGAAAGAATGCTAGCGAGTCTTGCAGCAAGAATCTTTCCATATAGTTCCCAATCTCGATTAATTAAAGATATGGGCTGGTAGTTAGAAACTTTGGTGTGATGTTTATCTGGTTTTGGGAGAACAATGATCAATGCGTCAGTGAAGAAGCCTGAAGCCAGTAGTACTAAAGTGAGTAAATAATTGGAAGAAATGAGGTAAAAGGTGAGGTGAACATTTCTTGTTAAATTTTGCTGGGATGCCATCCAGTCCTGTGCTTTAAGTGTTTTCAGTGATTTAATGGCCAATATAAATCGAGTGCGGATTTAACTGATTAGGAAATTACAGATAAATCACAAGAATCTAAAAAATTATCAATAATATGATTGTCAATAGAAGTAGGTTTAATGTAAAGGAAGGAGTAAAATTCTAAAAATTAATGAACAATTTGGGTATGGGTGAATGTGATTTTCTCATTAGGTCCAAGAATAGAATTTATTGATTGTGTCTCTTTAAATGCAAATGTAGTTTGCCAGAAGCCTCACAGATCCATTAGCATTGAAACATTATTTAGCCTTGTTATTTGAAACCTCTATGCCAACTCTTGCTTTTAAAAGTGAATTAAATTCATAGCGATGTTTTTGTAAATGTAATTTGTAATAATATTATTTGAAGTAATAAATTGCGTTCAAATTTAGCTATTTGTTTATCCAACTCTTTAAGTTTCGAATTTAGTGATTTATTTTCAGGTGTCACTAGATCTCTTATATATGCCTTAAATGCATCCCAGCTGTTGCTGTTAGAAGTAATGCCTTCAGGATTAAATGAAATATAATCATTAATAGCAGATAACATTTTAGACTTATTATCTTCATTGAGAGCAAAATCAACATTCATAAACTATCTAGGTTGAGAAGTCTGAGTTGTATCCAATTGTAAAACCAAAAAAGTGAGAGCATGGGCAAAAACATCAATATTGATAATAATAGGATCTGAAATTGAATTAACTAAGTTACGTGAGGTGAGTAAATAATAAATTCAGGAGTATGAATTATGAGGATTATAAAAAAAGTAAAATCTTTATGTTAGTTGGTGTAAGCACCAAATATCCAAATGTTTGGTAGTTTTAATGAATGTTTTAAGCGCATAAAAAGCTTGGGGATGGCCATATGTAGTAGAAGAAACTCTGTCTAACACAGGATCAGGAGTGGCCCATGCAACTAAGAGAGGTGGGGCGGGGTGGGAAAAATAACAACGAAGATGCACATATAAAAGACAACATGAAAACATTAATAAAGAAATGGAATCACACACAGGCATGCACAAGAGTAGCGAGGGGAAACAATGCCCTGAATACCAATATCATAGTAATGGCTAGTCGAAAATGGAGAAGAAATAGAAAATACAATAATCTCAGGTTGAAGTCTCATTGGTATCCATAGGCAGAGGAGAAAGATGGTCTGGGAAAGTGTGGAGGTCATACGGGAGTTGGAAGGATTTAGAGATGCCATCTTTCCAATTTCTCATAGTGGAGGGATCAAAAAGACCATATTTAAATCCAGAGCTTCGCAGTCTTGGTCGTAGTGCTGTAAAGTTTTTCTTAATTTTAATTGTTTCTTTGACAAATTCTTGATGGACTAATTTTTTGGTGCCATTAACCAGAAGATAGGGAATATGTGTTGCAGCTTTCCTTATCATCAGTAAATGGTGATGTCACAGAACTTTGAAGATCACAAGTGAAGGAACTGGCACCTTCTGGTTGGCTGAGGCGAGGCCCTAGTCAGGCAGAACCTAACACTTCCATCAGGGATGGGTGATTACACTCACTGTATAACCTGCGCTTACCCTTGGGTAGCTTGGCACTGAGCAGTCATGCTTATCACAGAGGCAATGTGTAAAGCATTGTCACAGCACTCTCACACAATAAATACATTGAGCATCACAAAAGAGACTTCACACGTGGTGTATGTAAATAAAGTTTGTATTAAACACACACATTGACTAATACAACATGAACAACCTGTATTTCTGGGCATAAATCACATTTCGAAATATCACTAGCAGTACTAGGTCCATCCATGTTAAAATGATATCAGTAACTTGCACACTTGGGAAAGATCCTATTTTACCCCCCAGCACCATTATGCAGTTCAAAATTATGTCAGAACGAGGCCCACCCTGGCAATTATTATAATTCAATGCCACACAGCTATAGGTTGCACCCCAGATCACAACGATGTCAGAAATGTGTACACACAGATAATTACAATACTTTTAAGCAGCACAGTGGGCCGAGATCAAATGTAGCATTCTTATGACATGGAATCAACATGTAAAGCAACACCGTCATGTGATGTAATTTAATCATCCGCAGAGACTCCCACATACTCACTCAGCACCGATAACCGGTACCACGGATATCAGGCAGGTCCGTATAGAGCACAATCGCAAACACGCAACAACACAGTAATGTGGTGCAACTGATATCCGGCATGTCAGTTGATAATGTACATGCAGACCCGTGACCCCAAACCCTCCTCCACCCTCCAGCTAACCCCGACTACCCATGGGCTGGAGATAAAGAAAACCTTCCCCCAGATACTAGGCGGATTGCGGCTGGATTCATACTTAGTTAGGGTCCCACGGAAGAAGGTGGAGGTAGGCAGTAGGAATAATTAGGTGACAATCGACAAATGGGGGTTTGGCCACTACTTCGGAAGTTCACTCACAGTATGCAGAGCAGAAGCAGACTGAGGGAAATAGACGCTCAATCAAATGATTCCACACTGTGCCTTCTGGCATCAGCCCATTTCTGTGAAGCACAGGGGGGTGATGCAGTCTCTTGACCTGCTTCCGATCGCTCTCAGAAGGGTTCTCATCAGTCAATTACTCTCACCACCCAGGCAATACTGCCTGGCAACACAAAGTCGGGCCGGGTGAAGAGAGGGCAGTTGGTCCACCGCAATGAGGGCACAAATAGGAGCAATCGATGAATGGGGGATGAAGCATGAGAGCCTATCGGAAAAACAACGCGCCCTGAAAGACACATGTTGATCAAAGTATCGCCCAGGCAATCCGGGCACCAGGGACATGAATCTGCTCCTCTGTGCCTCCCTGGAAATTTGGCACAATGTCTGGTGCGCATTGGTACTAGTCACACCAGACAGTTCTTGTCATACACAATGCAAAGTCACAAACTCAGTACCTCCCTAGAAATGAGGCACAACATCTGGTGCGTGTTCATCTGAGTCGCACAAGACAATTCTGGTCGCACACAACGTAGAGTTGCAAATTCCATGTCTCCCTGGAAATAAGGCACAGCATCTGGTGTCTATTGATCTGAGTAGCACCAGAAAATTCCCGTCACACTCACAGGCGCAAGTTCAGCAGAGCCACACAAGGTAGAATGAGGCATTACCATGGGTACATCTTCACCTCTGAGGATTGCAACATGTGAATCGGACACCGCACGCAATGTGCATGCAGTTGGCGTGTTGCACGAGAGAGATGCAGCATGCTCGAGGAGTCAGGCCACGTGGGGTACTGCAACTGGTGAGTACGCTCACCACCAACAAGACACTTATGCATGTTGAGGTCCCATGCAGCAGGGGCCACACTCCATAGAGGCGAGCAGCACTTTTAGGACTCCACACCAAGCAATCCGGTCTCCAGGCACAATACTTAGATCCAGCAGATGATACGGGCACATAACAGGGCACCACTATCCAGGTGTCACAAGTAGATGGTGTGTGTCCCTCATGAGAGGGCTATGATGTCCCTGAGACCCCACAAGAGAACAGAGAGCAAGCTAAAAGCCCTTGGATAGCACCCTTCAAAGTGTCACACAGCAGCAGGTAGTTGCCCAGGTCAGCCACTATTTAGAAAGGGTGCACGGTCCCTTCCAAATGGCAGCAATCCTCCGTGTGCACAACAGATTCCTCTGGCATTGTGTGCCACACAGTTCCAGGATCTCTGGTACCACATCCCCACAAGTGTATCTCTACCCTGCTGAAGTATGGCACCAGTAGTTATACTGTAATGTGCCTTTGAAGTTGGGGGTGTTTCAGAGGGTTTCCCTTTGAACTTCAGATGCCTCCCATAAATGTCAGTCCTGTCTGCCATGGGGCCATGGAATGCAGATCTTAATCTTTAGTGGGGCCATGATCTGACTCTCAGATGCCAACTGTCAAAATCTTTTTCTTCAACCTATCCAGCCAGGCCCTCAAATGGCAGAAGTCTGCCATTCCATGCATGCCCAATGTTTATAGCTGTCTCTTGGGAATGCACAGATGTGCTCCCCCAGCCTCCAGTGTTGACCAGAGTCAAACAAAAAGGCAGACAAGAGTTTTAGAGCAGAGAAATGCCCACTTTCTAGAAGTGGCATTTCTAAGCTATTAATGACAAATCCCTCTTTACCACAAGGGAGGGTTTGTCATTGTGAATCCAATGATAGGAAACATTATGAGGCTGCTCCACTATAAGCCACTTTTGCAGCTTGAAGCAGTTTCAATCATGTCTCCATGTTCACCTATAGGAAGTGCAAACCTCATTGGTAGTGAAAACACACATGGGCATTCTTCACTACCTTGGTAGGGAACACATATGTGTACCTGTCCTGCCTTTCACCTACCACTTGCTTCACCCCTTGAGACTTTCCCCAGAGGTGTCCTAGTGGTAGTGAAAGGTCCCCTCAGGATTGGCCAGTGGTTTAGAAAGGCCAACCTGAGCATAAGTGTAATTGCACACACACAGGCCTGCAATGGCAGGCTTGGCACATGTCTAAAAACATCATAGGTGCAAGTGCCAACACACAGGCCTGTAATGGCAGGTTAGAGACATGTTTAAAAACATCAGGTAAGCACCACTTCCTAACATGTGTAGGAAGGGCATGCACACTTTCACACTGAATTTACAGTGGAAATGTGCCCAGAGCCCTAAGGCCACTAAAAGAGAATCAGCAAAACGTTGGTGTTGTCCCATGAGAAGAGCCGACCTCCAAGGTAGGGAAAACCCACATGGGGGTTCTTCACTACCTGGGCAGGGAACACCCATGTGTACCTGCCCTGCCTCTCACCTACCACTTGCTCCACTCCTCAGGGCTTACCCTAGAGTGGTAGTGGAAGGCCAACTCAGGTGTATCTAATGAGTTTGAAATGCCAACCTGAGCATAGGGGCAACTGCGCACTCACAGGCCTTCAAGCGTACTTGATACATGTTTGAAAGGCGATTCTGGTGGGTGGCACAATCAGTGCTGCATCCCACCATTAGCCAGTGCTGTACCTGCCCTGGGCATGTGGTGTACCTTTTTACAGGGCACTCAAAGGTACAACACCTAAACCAATCAAGTAAGCACCACTTCCTATCATGGGTAGAAAGGGCGTGTGCACTTTCACATTGCATTACCCCCTTGCCCTGGGGACCGACTCCGCCCCAGGACAAATGTTATATTAATGCAGAGGGGCACCACTCGGCAAACGCAACTACTAGTTAAAAACATAGACATTCACTTAAAAAACCAAAGGCTACAGGGCATTATAGCTAGGAAATAGAATTTGAAAAACATAAGAAATTCTCTGAAAAAAACAAAGGTTAATGGGATGCTATAGTTAGTAAATAGTATTTAAAAACTTTAGGAATTCACTGAAAAAAACAAAGGTTACAGGGATGTTATAGTTAGGCTCAGATTTCACTTGTACAAAACCAGTGAAATTTGGCAGTTATAGTTAGCTGAGCTAACTATAATTTACCCCCGCAATGCACTGATTCTGACCTCACATATTACATTACTCATGAGATGGTCAGTGACATCACTGATGACATCTCAAATGATATCACTGATAACATCACTGATGACATCATCCACAGAACCATGCACACAACCACTCACACCCCATACAGCCTCTCGTATGCCCACTCAGACACCCACACAACCAATCACATACCCATTTACAGACCCATACCAGTACTCACACACCCAATCACGCCTCCTTCATAGAGCCACTCACACATCTACTCACTTACTCATATAGCCACTCACACACCCACTTATCCACCTACATAGTCACTCACATACCCACTCACTCACCCATACAGCCTCTCATAGCCACTCACTCACCTATACAAGCACTCACACACTCACTCACACAATCACTTACATACCTATTTACAAATCCATACAAGCACTCACACATCTGCCCACTCAACCATAAAGCCATTTGCACAGACACTCACTCTCCAATACACCACTCATACAACAACTCACTTAACCAAACACCCAAAGAGCCACTCATCCATACAGCCACTTACACACCCAATCACTCACTCATACAGCCATTCAGACAGCTACTCATTCACCCATAGAGTCACAACACACCCACTTACCCTCCCATAGAGCCACAAACACCGCCACGCACTCACCCATACAGCCACTAATACACCCAATCCGTCATCAATACCTCCCACTCACATAGCATCTCACTCATCCACACAGCTTCTCCCACACCGACTTATACACCCATATAGCCAATTACAGACCAATACACACAAGGATACATACAGTCACACAGGCACTCACTTAACATATGGTAGAAGTAGTACACTCAGTAGTAGGGTACCTAGTATACTAATTTAACTTTTGTAGTAGGCTAGTATGTATATTTAACACTCATACACTCTTAAAAACACTTACAATCACTTGATGATGTCATCAGTGATGCCGTTTGACATGCCATCAGTGTAGTCATCAGTGATGTCACTGACCATGTCATGAGTGATGTAATATGTGACGTCATAAGCAGTGCATTGCGGGGGCATAAGTTATAGTTAGCTCGATTAATTATAACTGCTGAATTTCACTGGCTAATTAAAACGTCACTATAAACTTTGTTTTTTTGAGAATATCAGCCATTACTGCTGCCACCACAGATACAACTCACTTAGGTGTTCAAAACAAGCATCATATAAAACACTAAGGGGCCGATTCCGATCTCGGTCGGAGGCGCACCCAATACTATTCGGTCGGGAAAAAAGCCATGCGAAAGCCAGTTTCCCGACCGATCCGTACAGTACACCGAACGAGCAAGTACGATGCGCACAACAGCAAAAATCCCGGCCGAGCCGTACTCACCCAAACCAGGTCCTGTTCTCCGACCGAGGCGAATCCGGAAACGCCGAATCGAGTCGCACGGAAGGGAAAATGCAGCCCCGTCCGGCCGGACAAGTACGATGCGCTTTCCGTACGCGCCGAACCTGCGTCGCTACGCACGGCACGTCAAAGCATCCGGGAGAGGCGCACATAAGCTCCGAATCGCGCCACAACACGATCCACGGCTACGAGACGAACACAGCACAGACGAGGACGACGCGAAGCGACGAGGACGAAGCCAAGCGACGAGGACGACGCGAAGCAACGAGAAGGACGAACGACACGAACCAACCATGAATCCCTTCGTCCCGATCATACCAATATTCTACATCTACTACCGGAACAGGCACGGACGCGTACGGCGCAGAAGGTAAGTCAGACACCAACCACAAAACACATACAACACGTACACGACACATCACACACATACACTGGGAATCTGAATATACTTACACCAGCAACAGCAGCACCATAGGGGCGGGATGCCCATCACCAATGCCACATATGCACACAGGGGCCTGAATGCGCGCCACCACCCCAACCCAGGGGGGCTGGATGCCAACCACCCTCAACCAGGGGGGCAGGATGCCTACCACTACTACCACCCTCACCCAGGGGGCAGGATGCCCACCACTACTACCACCCTTAGCCAGGGGGGCTGGATGCCTACCACCACCCTTAGCCAGGGGGGCTGGATGCCCACCACTACTACCACCCTCAACCAGGGGGCAGGATGCCTACCACTACTACCACCCTCACCCAGGGGGCAGGATGCCCACCACTACTACCACCCTTAGCCAGGGGGGCTGGATGCCCACCACTACTACCACCCTTAGCCAGGGGCTGGATGCCTACCACTACTACCACCCTCAACCAGGGGGGCAGGATGCCTACCACTACTACCACCCTTAGCCAGGGGGCAGGATGCCCACCACTACTACCACCCTTAGCCAGGGGGCTGGATGCCTACCACCACCCTTAGCCAGGGGGGCTGGATGCCTACCACTACTACCACCCCCACCCAGGGGGCAGGATGCCTACCACTACTACCACCCTCACCCAGGGGGCAGGATGCCCACCACTACTACCACCCTTAGCCAGGGGGCTGGATGCCTACCACTACTACCACCCTCAACCAGGGGGCAGGATGCCTACCACTACTACCACCCTCACCCAGGGGGGCAGGATGCCCACCACTACTACCACCCTTAGCCAGGGGGGCTGGATGCCTACCACCACCCTTAGCCAGGGTGGGCTGGATGCCTACCACTACTACCACCCTCAACCAGGGGGCTGGATGCCTACCACTACTACCACCCTCACCCAGGGGGCAGGATGCCCACCACTACTACCACCCTTAGCCAGGGGGTGCCAGATGCCCACCACTACCACCCTTAGCCAGGGGGCAGGATGCCCACCACTACTACCACCCTTAGCCAGGGGGCTGGATGCCTACCACCACCCTTAGCCAGGGGGCTGGATGCCTACCACT